>JAHWFO010068719.1:7897469-8187398 GCA_023313115.1 Rhysida immarginata | reverse complement strand
TTTTTACCCTTTTATCTCACTATTTAACCCCCCCCCCTTCCCCAATTTTTAAATCGAAAAATTGATTTTCTCGAACGTAGTATTTAGAAAATGTAAAAGAGCTCTATATTCTTTCGTTTCTCATCATTTCTGATCGAATTATATATGAATGCCATATGTTACCATAGTTCTAAAGATCAAGTAACTCCCACCCCTACAACTCCGACCCCATTGGGACCATTTGGCCGAAACTTCATAGTAATGGAGATCTTGCTTAGAGGAATCTGCATACCGAATTTCACTCCTTTATATACCTAAATACACGTAAACCTTTTCATCTAAACATATTAGAAAATTATAAATATCTCAAAGGGATATTGAAAGGGCAATTCTTGCTGCTAAAACTGCTACTGTCAATATGAACAACCACTAAAGAAAGAAAATACGAAAACACTAATCCACAAAAACATTTTTTATTGACTCAGATGTACATTTCGGGGGCGATCAGTTATGAAGGGAGGGGGTTAAATGGATTAGTGCTTTCGTATTTTCTTTCTTTAGATTTGTGTCCACTGATTTTGGCTTGCATAACTTGTATCTATGAACAACCACATTCAGGGCATGATTCCACGCTCTGTCACTGAATACAACTCTATTGAAACGTTTACATGTTGATGAGGGATGTTGAGAGCTGTAAACAGAGTTCCTGAACACTCTCAATCCATCTATGAAGTATTTTTAATAGAGACAGAAATAATTCAACACATAGCCTTTTTTTTGATATTCTAAAATGTTATGGATGCAATGTCGAATTTTTCCGGATGCAATCATACGGAAATTCTAGTGCAAGTGTTTTTAATAATTCTTTTTTTCCAAAGTGAATATTTACTTTACTCTAAGGATTTTCCATGTGTTCTTATTCTTATTCAAATTCAGATATTGCAAAATTTCATCAAACAAACAGACCGAGCAACGCCGGGCATATCAGCTGGTCCTCCTATAAATCGTTAAAAACATCATCTTATTGCTCGAGTGGCATCTAAAACAGAGGCAGGCGATTTTGCACAAACATCTTGCTAAGATTGTTCTGTGAGATACCTCTCGAAGAAACATGGTCAAATCAAAAATTACGTACTATTTCTCAGAAAATCTGTGTTGGTAACTAGTGATTGTTACGGCTCGGGGATTCTCATAATCCCACGTGTGGGAATTTCGTGTATTATTAATACCATCACGGGAGAATGTGGCTTCATCAGTAAGTATTTGTGGAAGATCATCCAGATTGGTGCGAATCATTCACAAAACTCAACACAAGATGCCGAATGTAGAAGTTTTTTCTGCAGATGATAAGTGCAAAGACCACCAGAATGTAGAAGTCTCTATATATATATGCGCGGGTACAATACGTTGTTTTGGAATTCTGTATACCGTCGAGGTCAGGTTTTGTTCTAGAGCAGCGTTCTCAAACTTTGGTTGCAAAAAAATTTTAAACAGACTTTTTTTTAATTAAATAAAATTTCAAAATCATAAAAAACAGAAAATTGGGGGTGAGTAAAAAGCAACGGGAGCAGGTGTATAATGGAAGGAATTACTTTATTAGATAAGAATAAAACATCAGTAGCCCTTAATATAATCACCGGCCCTATATTACATACGGTAACTTCATTCCATACTGGTGGGAGATGATGTTTGAGGTCAGCAGATTCGTTTACATTGATAATTCAAGAATCCGGTTAGACGTAGTTAATCTGTACTCGAAACTGAAGCGAATTTGAATTTAGAAGCTTTTAAAAGAGCGTAATGCATTTGCAACAAGGGGATCGTGTTGTGGCGCCCTCTGTCGCGGCAGAAAAGAATCTAAAAGAGCGCGATTTTTAAAAAAAGAAAATGTTTTTGAATAATATCACCTCATAACTTCTCCTATTTAAACAAATTATAACAATTCATGCGTGAAAGCACCAGTTCTTCCTTGCGCTGACGTGAGTGCATACTTCTTTCGGTTAATCTGGGAGTACGTCCGCTGTTCTTGGTTGTTAAGCCTTGACGTCAAATTTTCGGCCTGCTTGCACCTGTATTCAGATTAGAATAATTGTTGTAAACGTCATCCGCGATATCACGCAAAAATCAACCCACTATATACCTCTGATAAAGGATTCATTCTGACGCCTGAAAGAACGAACAATCTGACCGAGAGAGATTTCCACGTCCATTGGACAACGACCAAACTTCAGCAGCAGATTTTCTGCTTGTACTTAGCACACGTAACACATGATTGGTTCACAACTGCAATCGTTGACACAATTCATAAGTCTAAACGTATCCTTCAATTTGCATAGCGCTCCAACAATACCTACCGTATGCGAGATAATCCCAGAAATATATATAAAACGAAAACTGAGACGGACTTTCAACTTTAAGGATTTTATGAATATTTTTATCTCAGGACCTGCTTAATACTTTGTTTAGATAATCAATAATTTGGACCTGCTTACAGGGATGAAAATGTAAGCAGAAATTTCTCACTAAAAAGAGAAACCTCTAATCCAGCAGTTCTAAATCTTTTTTGACTCACGAAGCTCTTTTAGAATCAATTTCTATGGCGGAGTCCCTTAGGTCTATCCTGACGTCGGTCTCTGTCGGTTAGATTGTGTGCTCTTACACGTTAATGGCGTTTAAGAGTTCCTAAATAGGCCGTGGAGCACAGGTTGAGAACTACCGCTCTAATCTATAAGGAGAATTTAGAAATACCGTATCGGATATGTACATGCATTTATAAATTCTCCTTGTGGACGAGAGGTTTTCACTTCATAGCTAGTTCCATTCCACAATGTTTCCTTGTTATTTTGTTTTTAGAAACTTTCCAGCTAAGAAAATGTATGATGAAAGCAGTTAAGGCACGTTTGTTCAATCTACTGCTTTCATCATACATTTTAAACATGAATGATCATATGAAACAAACTCCTAAAGGGTGTTGCTCCATGGTTTACATAAAAGCCACATGGGCAGCTCAGCGATTCCAACGAAGTGTAATGATAGGTTGCTATACACTGAGTTAGCAAAACTCATGGAATAGCAAGCACATTGATTGATGGGCATGGCTCACGAATTCACAGGGGTAACGGATTCTGGGAATGGACCATTAGACGTTGTGGGAAGAGCTTGGATAAGTGATTAATCAGAAATGGCACGTCGTCGCGTGTTGACGTCTTTTGAACGGGGTATGATAGTAGGTGCCCGACGCATGGGACGTTCCATTTCGGCAGTGGTGCAGGAATTTGACTTTCCCCGCTCAACTGTCTCCAGGCATCACAGTCCATAACAGGCACCATACCGGGCGTCCAGCTGCCCTGAATGATCGTGACCGGCGACACCTGGGACGAATGATTCAGAGAGACAGGAGCGCAACAGTGCAGCAAATCACAGACCAGTTCAATACTGGCCGCACTAGAAACGTCTCTCGGTGGACAATCCGTCGGAATCTGCATGCCCTCGGGTTTGGCAGCCGTCGCCCTACACGGGTGCCAATGCTTACCCAGCGTCATCGGACACTCCGGCGTGCATTTGCCACCAACCATCTTGGCTGGACTCTGCAACAGTGGCGTAACGTCATATGATCAGATCAGTCACGATATCAACTGTACCACGCTGATGGGAGGCACAGACCTCACGAAACGATGGATCCCGCATGCCAACAGGTGGTGGGGCGTCAGTGATGGTCTGGGGTGCATTTTCTTGGTTTGGAATGGGCCCTCTGGTTATCCTGGACCAAACGTTGAATGGTCCACGGTATCGTCAACTCGTCGGAGACCATCTGCACCAGTTTTTGACATTTCAACACCCTGACGACGTAGCAGTCTTTCAAGATGACAATGCTCCACCACATCGCTCCAATGTCGTCCGCGAATGGTTCGAGGAGCATGCAGGAGAGGTCCAACGACTGAGCTGGCCAGCCCGGAGCTCTGACGTGAATCCCATTGAGCATATCTGGGATGCTGTTGAAGTCAGGCTTCGGGCACTGGATCATCCGCCCACGAACGGGCAGCAACTATCTTCGGCTCTGCAGACTATCTGGTGTCAACTGCCTCCAGAAGTGTACCAGGGACTTGCAGACTCACTACCACGCCGTATTGCTGCACTCCACAGGGCCAGAGGTGGCCCGACCAGATATTAAGTAACTATCCCATGAGTTTTGCTAACTCAGTGTACAATGTATCAGCGACTTGTGCGTACGGATCATAGCATTTAAGTTGAAACCTGTCGAAATTATAGGATGATGCAATCCGAAAGTGGTAAGCTATAGGAGCGGAAACACAATGTCATGACAATGGTAGAGCACACAATTTAACTGACAGAGATCAACGTGTCTTAATCAAGTTGGTCCTTCAAAAGCATAAGCCATCTACAGGAGGAATTCTCAGCAAGTGGCGAGTCCACTGTCAGCACGATAGTTTGTCGGCCTTGAATCTCCATTGCCAACTTGAAACGTCGTCTTACCTGGCGCAAGGAAAAGATTTTATGCAACGCCGGATTGAGATGATATGGAGCGAAGAATCACGTTATACCCTTTTTCCAGTTAAATGGAACGTACATCCGTTAGAATATGTTATCGTGTGAATGAAATTTGGTTATGGGTTGGTCATGTTTCTCATACTTTGGTCTTGGTCCACTGGTCGTGGTTAACGAAACCCTGAACACTCAACGCTATCTGGACATCCTGAACAATTATACGCTTTTTATACTCAAGCACAGTTTGGTGAAGGGCCGTTTCTCTATCTTGTCGTAAAGCCCGAACTGTTACCACCTAGTTTCTTGACACGAACGATTAACCACTTTAAAGCTGACCTAACTCAAAACAACATTCCTGGGATGAATTAGAACGTCGAGTGCGAGGAAGTTAGAAGCGCCCAGAACAGATAATGAATTGGTCAAGCTTTGAAAGAGGAGTATCAGACATTGGTGTAGAATTTGCGATGACATTTAACAAGCTGAGTTTACGGCAGATGCTTCCAAATGCAAGTATATTAAATACTAGACATCTTCTTAACATAATAATTGGGTAGGAAACTTACCAACGATTCCCTAGGTACTTATTCCAAGTAGGAAATTGTCTGCCAAACCCAGAAATGTCAGAGAAAGCCAACAGGAAGCCAGCTTCGCCAAGAAAGTGAGTGTACTTATTCCTATAGGTTCCCCTGCTGAATTACCTAAACTCACCTGAGTGTGAAGTGACAACTTAACGTTGAGTGTCTGATGTGCGCCAAAGCGACGCACTTGAACAAATTCATCTCCTAGTAGGAGACTCCTACACAATGGCACATCCAGATAGATACCCATCCTATGGAGATGTTTCCAGAGTGGATCACGGCCTGTAAGAAAACCCATGATAATACGTAGCCTTTTCCTAGTGATTTGTGAAATATTTGATGTTAGTCTCAAGGAAAGTTCCTTTACCATGAACCTAGCTAGCATGTTTCTGATCGGTGGTCTGTTACCACTTTTTCAGCATCTCATTTAACATAATAATATTGACTTCCCTTGCTACGATTTGCTAAATACGAGACATACTGCACATAAATAACAGTATTTACCGTATTTCATATGATCATTCAGTATATTTCACATACAACTAATACTGAACATATCTTTAATAATATGCTATACAGTATATCACTGATTAATTCTGAGACAGAGAGAGAAAAAATTAAGTTCTCGTGGGAATAACGTAAATGCGCAAACTTTATATATGGGGTTATAATTTCAAAACCATATTAAGAGGGTTCATCAGAAACTGTGGATGGAAAGGAAAAAAGGGTTAAACCATTAAGATATTTTTGACATAAAGAAAGTACATTCTGTATATTCTTAAACAATTTTGAACATACACGAATGGAAAAGTGGTATCATTCTTTTTTTCAAAACCGTGCTGCAAACATGACTACATTGATATTGGTTAGCACCCCAAAATGTAAAACGGTAATCAATATTATATTTGATCACCCCCCCTTTATCACATGCAATTGAAGAGTGAATATAATTGAACAATTCTCTACTAACCAGCAGTGCCAGATCCAGTCAGCGCGGCGCCCAATTGAAACGTTTTTCGCAGAGGCCCCTTCATTTTGACTCCCCCCGCCCCATTTCGCGGGGCCCCTAAGAATAAAAGTCTGTTAAATAAGTACATAAAAAATAGGATAATTAATAAATTCTTAGAAATCAGCAATTCATAAAGCATTTTAAGATTCTCAAAAGTTATATTTACAGAAGATTTACATTGAATGCAACAATAAGCGCGGGGCCCGATTGGGTCCTGTCGATCACTAAGCACATATCCGGTTTTGTTTACCAGTTCGTCTGGGTCCCCTTGGATCCCCTCGATGCTACTGTGATACACCAAGCTTGTTTGAAAGACGGGAAACCAAAAGTCATAGTTAAAAACAATCTCTACTAATGTCTTGATTTGAAAAATTATTATCGATAGAATGGGTATCAACATTTTCAGATATGTAACAAAGCTCATGGAATCCTGCTTTAATTTATACAATCTTTTACCTGGTGTACAAGTTCATTTTACCCTTTTCTTTTCTGGATGATTCTCATAGATCATCTCCACTAGAAATAAGGAATCCCTTGAATTCAATTCCTTTCAAGTCCATCACTTAATAAATGATTGTATTACTTTGTCAGTCAAACCAATAAGCACAATCTCTTAGGGACTAGGGAGCGCAAGGAACCATTTCAAATTTGTTATGGTGGAGAAATGTTTGAGAAAAAGTCGCCATTTTCAATGTCTAAATTTTAAACGCTAAACTGCATTTAACGCCAGCTGGCGACTAAAACATTCTATGAATCAATTGATGCTGCTATTTACTTCATCCAAAAGTGTGAATAGTACGATTTTTTTTCCTGATATTAGTTCGTGCCCGATACGAGATGTTGGAGTTCGCTTGCGTTTCTGATATTGGTCGTGAGTTGATTCACCGTTTGATTACAAATATCCTGTGACGAGTAAAAATAAACTCAGCGAGTCTCTTCAACTCGATCAGAGCCATGGAGGAAAGAGACTCGCTGAGTTTATTTTTACTCGTCACAGGATATTTGTAATCGTTGAGCATATGTACTTGAACAAAACAGATGCCACGTAAGTGTTTAGTTCTGAATGGTGAATCCAGAACGGGAATGAATTAAAGTAACAGGAAATAGAATTTACAGCAAAGAGTAAATGGATAAATATTAATTCATGGGGGGGGGGTGCAACCACAAGCATGAAACTTTCAAGAATAGCTCAAGATGTGTCCGGAAAAATAGGAAAGAAAATTCCAAAGCCTGGATTCGAACCAGGAACCTTATTTTTCATCAATAATGAAACTTTCGTTTCCATGGATACAGTGTAACCAATCCAATAAGCTTGATAAAGAAAAAATCAACTTCGTTTTGCATGCCATCTGGCACTCTGGGCACATACGACAAATTTGAACAGCGTGATTGGCTAGAGACGACAATCATCTTACTATTTAAACCTTTTTCATTTATCCCAACGAATGCGAGACGCACCTGAAATCTACGCAAGTCTTCACCTTGCCTAGGTATCGTGTTTATCACAAGGATCGGCCACTAGGTAATAATGCCAGCCACTCTTTTGGTGGAGCAGCGTTCATTGTTAAGGACGGCATTGATCATCGTGAGTCTGTCACTCCAGACTTTGTGGGAATGGAAGCAGTCTCCGTGATTATAAACGATGTGGACGCAGGTGAAATCAAATTCATCTCTTTATATAACTCACCTAAGCACAAGCTTGATCCGTGCGAACTTGCCTTGACGAGCTGCTGTCTGGGCCCATTCCAGTTGTTATTGCGGGCGACTTGAATGCCAAGCACCATGCATGGAACTCTAAATGTCCCAATCAAAACTGTATATTGAACGAAATAGACATCTTTGTTGCTGCTCCCCTTGACGACACGTACTACTGTGATCACTCACCAGTTAGTGACGTGTTGGACATAGCTGTTCTTAAAGGGTTCTTCAAGCCCTATAATATATTTACAGTAGATGACTTATCCTTTGACCATCAACCAGTGATGCTAATCTTTGAGGGCTTAAATATAGATAGGAAGATTGGGCTTCGATCCAAACAAGACTGGAAACTTTTCAGGGATATTCTCCGAGATAACAGTATTCCATACAAGGAGGTTGCAACCAACGATGACATCAACACAAATATCAGTGCTATCACTAGTGTTATCCACGATGTTGCTATTTCCAGTGCCTCCACTGTTGATCGAGAGCGTCCTGAACATCTCGACCTCCCTCCTTACATAAGACGTCTCATTCTTGAAAGGAATTCCTATAGAAGGTAATGGCAGCGTAAGCGACTACCCTTCTTCAAGACTAAGTACAACAGGCTTTCTCGCAAGGTCCGGGAAGAGGTTAAAGCTCTACGAAATCAAAGGTGGAGCGACAAACTGAAGTCCTTGTCTGTCCAGGACAATTCGCTCTGAGGTAAGGGCCTTAAAGGTAACAGACCCATCAACTGCCGCCACTGCTTACTTCAGATGGTGATGTTGTCACCAGTGATCGTGATAAGGCTCAACTGATTGCCGACTCCCTGGAAAAGCAATTTACCACGCCTTGTGAAGAAAATCCTGATAGTCGCTCAAATACTCGACTTGTCAACGATGTGTATAACTCCTATGGGCTAACCCATGTGGAAACTATTAGCATTAAGGAAAACTCCGACGTCATAAAGCGTCTTAAAACCAGGAAAACAGAAGGTATCGATTCTATCACAAACAGTGCTCTCAAGAACTTGCCTCCTAATGTTATCTCGATTATTACCAAGGTCATAAATGACTGCTGGAGACATGGATACTTGTGGAAGGAGTCCGTCAGCGTCACGATACCAAAACCTGGTCTAAACCCTGCTCTCGCAGTCAGCTACAGGCCCATCAGTGTATTACCTACGATGTCAAAAGTTCTTGAACGCGTCTTTCTAAGGAGGTTTAACGCTTTCTGTGAGGCTGACAATCTTATTCTTGAGGAGCAATTCGGTTTTCGCCCAGGTCACTCTTGCCAACTCCAACTCTGGAGGCTTGTTGCTGATCTAAACACTCCTCTAAATTGCGCTAAGTACGGTGGTCTTATCTTTTTAGATGTCCGGAAAACTTTTGATCAGGTCTGGCATAACGGCCTGAGATACAAAATGATTACTTGTGGTTTTCCTGACGATCTGATTACTTTGATTAATTTCTTTCGTGTCAAGGTTGGCTGCTCAATGTCTAACCCTTGTGACATCAATGCTGGCGTCCCCCAGGGCTCTGTCCTGGGCCCTGCGTTGTTCAACGTTTTCGTTCAGGATTTCCCAACTTTTACAAAGTGCAATTTATTTACATGTTTGCAGACGATGCGTTCATCATGACTAGTGCCCGCAATCCTGCTCATGTTATATATCTCGGTTACAAGATGCTTTACTTCAGTGTGAGAAATGGTTTGCTAAATGGAGGTTAAACCTAAACGTTGATAAATGCAAAGCCATGTTCATTACAAAAAAGCTTAGAAAACCCCCGAAGCCACTCTTCCTATCTGGAAAGGAGCTCGAGTGGGTAAAAAACTATAAATTCCTCGGAGTAGTGATTGATGCCAAGCTAAATTGGGGCGACCATCTCTCTTATGCTATCAACAAGGCCAAGAAGGCAAAGTTTAGTCTAGTTGCTCTTCTGGGGCGTAACAGTGCTCTTAGAGTGGATAGCAAACTTTTGCTAGATACAATGGTAATCCGAACCATTCTTCTATATGGTATGCCTGCCTGGGCTACAATCTGCAAATCCAGATGGAAGGACCTCCAAACCTTCCAAAACGTCACCCTGAGGACCATTGCCCAACTCGACAGAAGAATAGCAACTAATACTTCCATTGCTGAAGATTTCGGTATACCTAACATTGGAAACCACGTCCAAGAGTCGCTGAAGAAGCTGCTTCCGAAGATTAAGGACCATCCTAATCTATTGGTTGCAAATATTCTGGATCACTGGCTCACCTTTAGAAGTACCCTCAGGCATCGCAGGCCTCGTTACATCCTGGACATCAATTCGACGACATCCAAAAGGCCATCTTTCCAACTTACTGGATTACCTAGCTCTTTTGTGTCCTATCGTCAATCAACAATCAACTCTATCGTCCTCGTAGGAAAGGACTCCTATTTATCATCTGGATGACTTAACCAGGTTCATCTGGCTTCTTTCCTATTTCAGCGTACTTCCCTTGGCTATTACTTGGACGAGTATACCGCTCATTCTTGTTTTTTCCCTGCGCTGTTCGATTATCGATTATCCCAACGAATGCCGATATCAACAAGGGCGTCTTCCCCGACTACTGGGTCTCCTAACCCGCAGATGTACGGGGTTATAACTAAGTCAATCTACAATCCTAGTCATCGTCCTACTAGGTAAGGACACTATCCTCAGGATGACTCAAGTGGGTCACCAGGCTTCTCCTCTAACGAAATGTAATTGGTTACTCTTTGGCCGAGTGCGTTATGGAAGCCGGCTCTCGGACCGCTCATGTCCTTTCACTTCACTGTTCGAATGTCGATTGTCCCAACGAATGACTACGTCTTTTAAGTCTCCATTTTCACATGTTATGGGTTTGAACGGCGCAGGATTATAAGCCGTAGCCTAGACTACAGCGTTTGAAGCGAATCCAATAAAGTCTGGATTTGAACAACGTGTAAACATCAAAATTTGCCAAAATTTAGTCAAAATGGCTACAGAAACATTCCAAATGATGAAACAATTTTATAGAGAAGACACAACATAAGGTTTAAGTGACACTAACGTTTCGCGGAAGACAGGGAAAGTTTGGAGGATGATGCACATACCGACCGCCGACGAACAGTAAGTTAAGGGGGTTTTGGCTGTGGAACGTAACAAGCATTCCGAAGGTATCTGATATATACACATTGTATTCTGCGACATTTTCGCATTTCCATTCGTTGAAAACGTTCTGCCTTGTGGCGGAATAAAAATTGGATTCTTTTTTGCATGAAAATACCCCCGACACTTCTCGTTCAAGCACATCTAAACAAGTTACCAGATCTGTAAATATGAAACCGAAATTTTCCCATATATGGCCCTAGCTATCAATGCAGTTACGTCAAACCGCGTCGTTGGCGCCATTTTCTTACTCTGACATCTGACAAAGATATTCAACTCACAACAATACAAAGTTTCATACAACAGCATAGTTTGTAATAGCGTTGAACATGTCGAATTCGTACCTGGAAATACGATTTGCGGACAGCATTGATTTTATGTTACCATTTGAAGAAAACTGCTGCAGAATCGCATTGAATGGTTGTCGAAGCTTACGGTGAGCATGCTCTTGGTAAATCACAGTACTTTGAGTGGTTTAAAAAATTCAAAAGTGGCGATTTTGACGTGAGAAACAAAAAATGTGGAAGACACAAAGTTATCTATTATGAGCTGCTGAAACCTGGCGAAATCGTTAATACTGAACGCTACCGACAATAAATGATCGTCTTGAATCAAGCTTTGCGTGAAAAACGACCAGAATATCAAAAAAGGCAACACAAAGTGATTTTGCTTCATGATAATGCACCATCACACACAGCAAAATTGGTCAAGAATACGATTGAGGCGTTTAGTTGGGAAATACTTTCGCATGCGGCTTGCTCACTTCCAGATTTGGCTCCGTCCAACTACTACCTATTTGCATCGATGGGACACTCACTTGCTGAACAGCGCTTCACTTCTTACGAAAATGTACGAAAATGGCTCCATGACTGGTTTGCCTCAGTTTTATTGGCGTGGCAACCACAAATTGTCAGACAGTTGGGAAAAATGTATAGTCAGCGATGGGCAATACTTCGAATAAAATATTTTTTTTTATCATTTTCATACAATAAACGTGTATTTTCTGTACAAAAATTCCGGTTTCATACATATCTGGTACAACGTTGCTTCATTCACCTTACTCTCTCGACATGACAACACGCGATTACTTTCTTCTTGCTTGCATAAAAAGCTGCATAGATGACTGCATTGTTCAGTAGAAGGGTTCAATTAGAAGCGACGAAAGTCCTCGGTAGATTCCGAAACAAGCCTTTCATGTATGTTTCCAAAAACTGCGCTGACGTTGGCAGAAGTACTGTATATATACAATTTTACTTATTACGAGGATTGTCCAGAAAGTAATAGCCGAAATCTCTTTTACAACATAAAGGAACGTTTTCTTTACACACCCGCTGGCTCCCATTTTGTGTTTGACATGTACAGGCAAAACTACGAAATAAAAAAACATTGAAAAAGATGTGGAACACATACCTATAAAAAAGTTACGTTACTTAATATGTCCAACTATTAAAAACACCATAAAATAAATCAATTTGTTTTTAATTTTTTTTTTCCAAAACATTAGTTTTGTTTGTTTTATTTGTTTTATTTATTTAAAATTAACTGGTACAGAAAAAATCCTATCCAAGCCCCAAATGGCCTCATGGCCGACGAGAAGGGTCCTCAGAAAGATAAAATAAAAACAAAATAATAACAAGAAAATACAAATAAATAGTAAAAAGCTATATAAAAATAAAATTAAACAAAATAATCCAAAAGGTTAACGAGGGTTAGTAAGTGTGTTAAACGATAAAAGATAGATTTTCAGAAGACGTTTAAACATATGACACGAGTGGGAAGAGCGAATGGTTTCAGGCAAATTAGACCGCCATTTAATACCTGCGTAAGAAACACTGCGTTGTTTATAATTACTTTTAGCAAGGGGAAGTCTAATAGAATTAGCTGACGAGTAGCATAAGAATGGTAATGACATTAATAAGTAATTATTAGAGGAGTAGCCAGTGATAAGTGGGAGTTTACGAGTTTATAAATAAACAAACAAAATTGAGAAACGTAGATTTGGAAAATAGTTAAAATGCCAAGTGATTTGAAGTGGTGGGAAACAGAAGTAGGCTTACGAACATTCAAGAGGCATCTCAAGAACCACTTTTGGTTCTAAAGTGGAAAAGGTATTAAAAGGAGAAAACAAATATTGAATGAAAGAGAAGCATTTATTTCTTATAAAAAACAATTATGAATAACAAATTATTATTATTATTTTTTTTTTACTGAAATATCAGATGTTTAATTACTTCAAAGGCATCTTAGGTATATTAAAAAAATAAAGGCATTTTTTTCCTTAGAAAGTCTTTTTAGTGTAAATCTTGGATCCTAGAACAGAATTCTAAGAAAATGCGAATAAGGTAATCGTAAAAACAGGGGGGGGGTTACTTAGGAACAGCGTGAGGGCCCAGGATAGGACCACGTCATGTATTCTTTTGAATTAATATTTTTCAATAACTATGCACGTTAACTATTTCAAACTTACACTATTATGTAGGTATTGTAATAAGGAATAAGTAGATATAACATTTATATCATTTATCTTCAAAATCCTGGCACAAAACACGTAAAAGCATACAAAGTTCAGATATTCACAAAAAACAATGCCTCCATTGAAAAACAACAGACTGAGTAAACAGCTTGGGTGCTAGTCTTCTACTTGCATAAACTACTACCTCAACCTTTCACTGCTATACTGCAGCATCGTACAGAGCAGAAATTGAGGGGACCCCCTTTTGGTCACTTTCCTCTACTATTTTCCATCAACTTGACGAACTTAGGCCAGCGCGAAACAACTGCATACACGTCTTACCTGTAGCAGCTTCGTCCTGTTTACGTACTCATATCCTCAGTGAAGATTCCTCACTGCATGAATCGCACTCTCGTCAACGTCAGTCCTTGTTCCGTGTGATAAAAAACGAGCAGAGTAAGCGAAGAGTAAACAAAAAAGAAATAAATGATAATCAAAATTAAAAATTATGGAGAAACTTCAATCCATTAAATGAAGCAGTTCCATTCTCCAACCGTCTTAGGTGCAGTCGATTATGTTGAACGAGGAGGACGAATAAAGACGCAAAACCACAGAGGTAAGTGGAATCTTTTTTATTTTTTAGCAATGAAAGCTTAGTAGAAAATATTCAATGAAGTAGGTGGACGACAATTCGAGAAGAAAAACGACAAACGAGATTCTGAGAATTCATTGTTTCATTTATGACTGATTACTTTATTGATGTAGTTAAAGAAAAGAGACAATGCACGGTCGACCCCCTGCCATTTATATGGGTGCGACGGAAGCCTTGATGAAAGATAAAGTTTTAGAGAAATTAAAACTGATTAAAAATAAAATTGCTATTGCCACTTGGAATAATTCAATAAAGTCAATTATTGAGAAATTGTTCTTGGTCCTTTGTGAAAACCAGCCTAATAGTCCCACCTGAAAATACACATTAGATTTTCGTTTTCACTAATATTGGAGAATAATTAGTTCCATTAAAAAAATATTAGCGCCATAAAAATTAATGTTTCAATAACTAAATGCAATGCAGCAACGAAGGCAGGACCGTTAACCCAAAAATAATATTCAATAGCTAGTTCAAATTGAATATTCCAAATCTTACAAATTCCGAAGAAACAGCTGGAACAAATTGGGTTTGCCACTAAAAAAAGATGGTTTTTCTATACATTTCTTTGTTTTGTCAATACTTTGCTATGTTAATATCGCTAGAGAAATACTAATTTGCTTAATATTATTATTGTTGTTTTGGAAAAATAAAGACCGGAAGCTAAGTCCCAGAAGCGGATCTAAGAGAGGGCCAAGTCCAAGGGATTCAAATGCAAGGAAAGGAAAAATTACATGCTCGTGGGAGTATTAATGTTTGGGTGTAGGAATTTACATACTATGTGACAAGTGTATGATCACATCACACCGAATTTGCGGCCACTTAACTCGCCAGATCTCGATCCCCTGGACTACAGAGGGTTGTTAGGTTTTGATTAGTTTGATAGTGTATTTTTTTGTAGATTTTAGAGGTAATGCCTAATCTTGTATGGTAATCATCCTTCAGTTTCTCCAAAGAGACTCCCTTCACTCAACCAAAAGTTGACGCTTGTTTGTCGACGTGCGTCTGGTTAAGATCAGAAGGATGTCTATCATGGAGTTGCTTTCTGAGTTATGATTGAATGTTGTTAGAATGTTACGGGTGTTCTGCACGCTGTTCAGATTAAAGATGTGTATTTTGTATCAGCCATGCAGATTGTTTTGTGTTGTTTAGATTAAAATAATTCTCTGAGTGGCTGAGTCTGTTTTTGGTGTATATCTGTGTGTAGGCATTGTTTTCTAAGCTTTGTAAGCAGTTTATGCGTTTTCTTTTCAAGTCCCTCAAGATCCATGTGTTCAATATATGACTCCCGGAGTAGGAAAATATTTGGTTGTCAGTGTTGATGGCCTTGATTAAATTTTTGGAGTTTAAATTGTTTTAAATATTGTCTCTAGCCTAGGAAGATAGTGTTTAGTGAGCGTGCTCTTTATGTGTTAGCGCTCCATAAACTTGGCTTGTTTAAATCCTAGATATTTGCAAAATTCACCATTTTCCATATCAGCAATATGATCTTGTTCTTCCGAAGTGAAGCTCCCATTTCTGAGAATTCCATTTTCAATGTGAATGATTTTGCATTTGTCCAATCTAAATTGCATGTGTATGTCTTTTGAAAAACCGTGTATAATAATGTCAACTATTAAAATTTTCAAGTCGTCCATGTTAGTAATCGTGTAGTCTTAAATTGCGCTGTTCAGTCTGTTTGAAAGTGAATTTAATGCATGACCAGAGCGGGCCCAGTGAGTCACCTCGATAAATGCCCCAATGCGCATTGATCATTGTTATCGTTGTTAATTGTGGTATGTAATTGTTGTTAATTTGATCATCAATGCTAGCAAAATTCTTGATTGTGACACCTTTGTGGAGAGGATTGTTTATGATTGTTTATGATTGTTTATGAAACCACACAGTTGTTTGCCGTCAAATTTTGACGGGTTCCTCCATATAGTGTAAAATTAAGTCCAAAAGTAAAATTTAAATGCACAATTTTTGTAACAATTAAATATGTTATCGACATGTATATAAGGGCCGTAGCCAGGACGTTATCTTGGGGTGGTCGATTTTCAAAAATTCCGGACCTTTTTCCATAATGGGTTGGTCGTCGACCCCCCCCCTGGCTACGGGCCTGTATATTTTACCCTACAAAAATTTACTATCACCCGGGTTTCCTCCATAAATAGTTGGCAGGTCCGCAATTTATCTGTATTTTGTCAATCGTTTATTTAACTTCTTGAAGTTGTTCAGCTACCTAAAACTGTAATTATCCCGGGTAACGCCGGGTACCTCTGCTAGTTTTACATAAGCGTAGTAGGTATATCAGCCATGAGTGTGGACACTATGAAAGGCCTTTTTATAAACAACGTGGTAGGCTCATAGAGGTATCGATGTTTATTGTGAGTTTCCCGTATGTCCACACTGTCTGTTGCTCTTTACAGCCCATGTGATTTCTACGCCATCCTTTTATTATTATTATTATTATTATTATTATTATTATTATTATTATTATTATTTATAGGATTGTAGAGCTCATTGAGAAATGGAAAGAGAAATAGAACAGAACAATTTCAGCTAATCGGAGCGACATCGCCATCTGGTGACAAAACGGCACAATTTTTCCAACGAAATAAAAATGCGTTTTTCGCTTAATTCAGCAAAAATATCTTAATGACATAAAAAAACTGCAGACTTCCATAAATATGTTAGAATTTAGGTAATAAATGTTTGAAAACAATCAATAAAATGAACAGTTGCATTAATCATTGGGAGAAATCCGGAATTAATGACTGTGTATCGTTTACATAATTAATATTTATGTGAACATATCTATCTATTTCATTTACAAAGCAGTCAATATAAACTAACAGAGAATGAGTGGTACTAAACAGTGCGGCATTATGGGAAACCGGTGTGCTTCGGCCCCTACGACAACCACTCAATGTCCCTATGGTTATGCTCGTGGGGTCCCTGGGCAAGTTCCCATCGTGCTCATGTGTTAAGACGGCCCCAGAACTACTTTGCCAGAACCGTGCTAATTAAAAGCATCGTTACTGTATTTGCGAGATTAGTCGTTCCGTCGCCAATTTTTTTCGAATTTTTTGATTTAGACTTTAGATTTGGATAAAGCATCAAAAAAGAGTAAGTAAAAACTATAAAAACTATCTATCTTCCCGAATAGATAGGACGAAAAATTCAGAAGTCAAAATCAAAAAATTCGAAAAAACAATGGCAACAAAACGACCGACTTCGTAAATATTTCATTTTTAATTCCATTTTCACGATAGTTGATAAGATTTATTCATTTTAAATGAGGTATTTTCAAAGAAAGTTAATTAACCATGTTGTGATATTTAATGTAAAACTTTACTACGGAAACAGATTCATCGTCATTAAGCTCAGATTACTTTTTATGAATGTTGTTTAAGGCTATTAAGTTGCAAAACTTGTCTTCAGTTAGGTTTTGCAAAAACCGTCATTGACTAGGAAGTAGAAGCCAATTAAAAGGTAGGAAAGGAGGAGGGGGGGGGGGAAGAAAGTAGAATCGTACTTAATTATCTATTAAAGACTTTTTCCATCTTATATATATTATCTATTAAATAAATATAAATTATTTGTTGTCCTCCATTTATTTTTTAATATTAAGAAAACAGCACTCTCCAACCTCGAGGAGGAAAAGAACTGTCGCATGAATCTTTTTGTGAGAAAATTCATTCATTCACATTACCAACATTTATTTTTTTTTAAATTTCTATTCTCCTTTCACTTTTTCCATTTCAGTAACCGAAGGGAAAATGAAAAGCGCACACGTTTTTCCCTATCAAAATTATACTGGAGGAAAGTAAACGAGAAAGAGACAGAGAGAAAAATGAGAAATAAATGTTTCAAGGTCATCGACTTGAAATGGACTCCAAATTATCCCTTAATTCATCTACAATTAACCAAAAACATAAACGCACACAACTCTGAATTTGTTTACGCGATGGTACTGGCCAATCAAGGGTTTCGATAGATTTTATGACCGACTAAAGGAGTCACCGAAGAAAAAATAAAAATTATAAATGTGGACATGTCGTATTTAAAAAAAGCAGCCAAAAGAAAATATAAACTCAGTGAGTGAAACAACAACTATGAAAAAAGAAGGAAAAAAAAAAAGCAAACGCTCGCTCGTAAACGAATTAACGCGCAAGGTTAATGAACGAACTCTTGGTTACGCTCCTCTTTTTATTTTTTTTTATTTTCATCTTTAATAAGAATTTAAAAATTAACGACTTCCTATTATTCGCTCCAACTCGTTTACCGCCATAAAAGCAGCAAAATTGACCAAGACGCAATGGAGGGCACCCGGCGGCAGATTTTCGAAATGAACGGAGGACGCCCACCAACCATCGGGGTAAAGTGTTTCCTACTACAATCACTGACAGTAAAGTGTTTCCTACCCTCGTTTCTCCCTCCTTCCTATGGTTTTGGTGACCATCTTATTTACTCACACAATATTCCATATTTTTTTCCTGAAAAAACGAATTCTCACTGCCCCGTCATTAATATCCAGACATGTGCAATTAGACAAAAAAGGAGCTTTTACTATATCACGTATTAAGAAATTTTAGCCTTTTATGTCAGTGTTCAAATTCGTGCATATTCTGTGTTATATTTTTATAAATTTTATATAGGGTCCTTTATTCGGTTGGTTGGTTGGTTGGTTTATTAGAAGTTTTGGCGTCGACTACTAAGGTCATTTTGCGCCTTTTACACAAGTGATATCTGTACGCAGCCCGAGAACTAGAAAGCCTATGCCCTAGCCCTCTCGGCCACCTGGCAAGCTCTTCGGTGTTTAATGCAGGTACCAATACCGCGTCCTTCTGTGGGAGGTCTTCACGTGTGCGTACGAATCAAGACGAAGACCTATTTCGTCCCAAAACATGCTCTTTTGCTATAATCTATCCGAATCTAAGCTAATCCATGTCCTCAAGCCTCTCTCTCCTACCCACTCGATAAAAGGCAGGGGATGAGACTTTTTCACCGGGTTTTTTGCTAAACCCACATTTAACATGATGCTCTACAACTTTCTAAATAACACATGGGGCCTAACCCCTACCCCTACAAAATTAAAATTTTCAAAATTTACCCCTTCACCCCCAGGGATGCGAAATGTTTTTATTCTGAATTAGGGGACATTAAAACCAAATAATCAATATTCATTTTCCCCCAATCTGTTCTCCTTGAGCCGTTATTTGGAACTAAAGACGGGACACCAATTATGAAACACCCTGTATAGAGTCAGGCATTTCCACGAAAAAGAACAACCTTTCAGGCAACTTTTCTAATCTTTTCGGATAAATGGATTGTTTTCCAGCTGCGTAGATTGGTACTGGGCGCTAATATTAATCATTCCTCTAAGAAATACACATAGATAATATCTTTCATCTCCCAGAAGACAGTTGCAATTCATTTGTAACTACCTTTCGTCCTTCACTAATTTTTGAAAGGAAGCACGTATGATTTTTTTCTTCATATATGTAATGTTCTCACAAGAAATTCCCTAACCCTCCGCTGTTCCGCAACAGCAGATACAAAGCAAATACTGCGCATGTTCGCTGCAAACACTGCGCGTACCTTAATGAAACATAAGATAGCGCGGGAAACTCGCGATGGATACGCTACCATACCACTGAATCCTGAATCATTTGAACATACTAAATTCTCTGTCATAAAAGTGACGTATTAGTGCTTAAATGATGCAACCCCTCTGTTCAAAGTACAGTTTGAACTTTATCGATACGTTGATTAGAAAATGTCACCCAAAACTTTACTGTAATTGCCTTTATATTTACAGATGTTGTAGACCACAATAAAGGGAGCAGAAGCTCCCGAAAACCTTAGTGAGCATCATGGTTTTCTTTCTTCTATTTATTTTGCCACCATGGGAGAAGGAAAATATGTCAAACTGTGAAAAGAACAAATGAAAAAATAAATTTAAAAATTAATGGGGTATTTATTATTAAATTTTTTATCTAATTTAATGCACTTAGGATAAATTCGTGGGAAGAGCTAAACATAAGTAAATGCTGTGAAATGAAACAAGCAAAAAAAAGGGAAAGCTTCTAATCCACAAGGAATAAAATTGAAATACCGGATACGTATTTCGGGTACCAGGTATCCATCTTCAGAGGAAGTACAAAAGTGAAGGGAAAAAAAAGAAGTACCCCTCTTCTTTCTTTTTTCTTCATTTTTGTCTTTCTACTGAAGATGGGTATCTGGTACCCAAATACGTATCCGCTATTTCAATTTTATTCATTGTGGATTAGAGGCTTTTCCATTTTTTGAGGGAAGAGAGCCGTTTAATTTTTTTAATTTACTGTTAAATAGAACTATTATTTTAATGTGTAAAATAATGTGATCCATTACCGCCTTTAGTTGGTTGCTCAAAAATGAAAATTTTTAATTTAAATTTGGTATCCAGTATAATAATCAAACCAAAGAAACTCTTCAAACATACACTGCCCTGCCAAAAGTATAGATGTTTTGTTGAATATCTAGAAAATTACTTGACGAATTATCCTGAAACTTCAGGGGTGTAATAGAACCTCATATATCTCAGCGAAGGTTTTGTCCCGAAGGCAAATAGGGGATCAGCAACAAATTGAACAAAAAATAAATTGTAATGGCGGAATGGTACATTCGCACAGGGCTACGACGAGATGATGATACGGATTCAAAAAAGAAAATTGTTTTTTTTTTCAATAAGAGAAAGCTGTTCATGTTGTCTACATCACTCACAGCAATTTCCAGATCGTAGGACTCATTTTATTAGGTATAGCTCTCTGACTCGATTATAAAATACAGTACTTCGTAGATAAGTTTGAAAACCCATTTTCAAGTGTTTACGAACCCCCGACTCATCTAACACCGCCAAACACAGCTTAACGAGCCAAGTCATAGGATATTTATTTATTTATTTATTTATTTATTTATTTATTTATTTATTTACATTTACATTTTGATAGCACAATAAATTTACAGTAAATCATAATGTAAAAAAGAACATTTGTTATGAATATCAAGGTGCCCAAAAGATCTGGAGGCCTTTCTAGGGGCACCTTTCATATTTTGAAATTAATATATATAAACGGTATAAAATAATGAATATATAAATAAATATAGGAACAGCAACTAATAATAATAATAATAATAATAATAATAATAATGAAAACAGTGAAAATCATTTGAAATTTTAAGAATATATGGGAATCATTTCCGGTAGAGATACGAAAACATGGCAGATAACGATTTTGCCGATCGTGTTAGTAAGAAGATTAATATAAAATGATTAGAACTAATACTACTCTTTAATATTACTATGGATGAGACACGTTTTCTAAAGATTATCTATCAGTAGGGATACCCTCTTCAACTCTGAATGCGAGAACAGTGTCCCTCAAAATCCAACGTTCAATACGCCATTCTCCAACGTTGTTCGTCTTGCTCCTTCAAATTTTACCCGTTCAAGAAAAATTAAACGAAAACAGGAATCTAAGCAAGTAATACTATTCTGACAGTTTTCTAATGTAAATTATACTTACTTAATAGATTCAAATTTATTTGGTAATACGTTTTCTTATTCATTATTGTCACGATTATTTTTTATTTACTCGTTTTGATCTGAAATGCATTTCCGCTGAGCAGCATTCATTATTATCGACTGCTAGCAACATGGCTGGTTTCTCGTAGCAAGATCTAAACACCAGAAGCTGTGTATCGGAACCTTATAAAAAGTAAGAAGGGTGGCTGACTTAATTTCAGCACGGAGGTCGAACACGGTGTAAACTAACTTGCGTAAATATGTGAGTGATAACTTCTCTGTAAATGAAGATTGTGAGTGATACAGAGAGAAACTATAAATAAATAAATAAATAAATAAATAAATAAATAAATAAATAAATGTAAGTACAACAAATGAAAATAAATAAAATAAATAGGAGTAAGTATGGCTGTACATGTATGTAAATTTGTGTAAATATGACTATAAAAATGTGTAAGTAGCTGTAAAAATGTATAAATATAACATATGCATATAGTTTTAAGTCTTGTATAATCGAGTCAATTGACCCGAGAATGGCGACTCGGAAATTCGGGTCAAACAACCGTTACTGACATATGTGTCCAAAGACTCTCTTTAATGGGTCGTACTGGAAAAATCATAGGACTCTCACAAGCGGGTCATATGAACCGCATATTCCTGTGAGTGATTGTGTTTGGGCAACGACTCCGTACTGAAAGAAAGAAAGCCTCCGTACTGAAACGTCATACATTGTTACATCATCATATTTCGTCCTTTGTTAATCGTATTTCTAACAATAATAAGCCGTATATTTGGTCGACTTATGATGATGTAACAATATATGACGTTTCAGTGGCGAGGCTTTCTTTATAGGAGGCGTTGGTTTGGGGCGAAAATAATAATTTCTCCCATTTTTTCATTTTTAGAAAAAAATAATTTCTCTTAAAAGGCTTAGTCTATTTCCAAAAAAAACGTCAATGCATAGTTTAAGGACCCCATGAAAAAATTTTAAAAAAACGCTACAAAATTTTTAAAAAAAAAATTCTTCTTCTTCTTCTTCACAGCCTTCGTCTCTTTCAGGAGGAGACTAGCTGATTTGGTGTACAAGACAGCGCACTATGAGGTAATAGCAGTCAGGGCACGGGCACTAGCGGCCCCTGGATCCTTTCAAGGAGACCCGTTTCATGTAGGTAGAGAAATAGCAGATTGACGACAAGATGTTTATCTCTCTGGCACATTGGGGAAGCAAGGAGGATATTTTGCAAGGAGGGATCGATGTTTCGGGCCGACAGGGCATGAAGCAGGGAGTCCCGCTGTTGGCAAAAAAGAGGACAATGCATCACAACGTGTTCGACCGTTTCCGGAGAGCCGCATTTGCACAGATCGGTGGGAGAGATTTTGAGTTTGTGACGGAAATGGTTTAAGGGGAGATGGCCACTCCGGAGACGAAATAGGGTAGATTTTTGGATAAAGGAAAGCCATTTGGGAGAGGAAGAGCGAATACAGTCAATTTTTGGAAATAGGATCTTGTAGTGGCTTCCTTTTGTTTCTGCATTCCACACATCGTTCCATCGCATCAATAGGTGCTTCCGGATGACGCCACTGAGGATCGAAGCATCTACAAGCAATAGTCTTGCTGGCTTATTCCCCACTCTTGCCCAAAAGGCAAGCCGATCGGCCAGTTCATTTCCGCGGAAACCGTGGTGGCCAGGGATCCAGGTAAAACCGATAAAATAACCATCAGAGACAAGGAGGAGTAGAAGGTTAATTACAATTCCCAACAAGTTCTTGTAAAACCATCGTCCTTTCGTTAGGGCTACATGTATAGCACTTAGGGCACTTAGGGAGTCCGATAGGATTAGAAAGCGCCCTAAGGAGAGAGAGGAGATGGAGAGTAAGGCTTTATGGATGGATGTTAGCTCAAGCTGGAAGGAGGAGATAGCAGGTTCTACTTTTTGAGATGTTAATAAGGCATTAAATGAGTAGATACCAATTCCGCCTATTAAGCTAGGGGGTGACAACGAAGCGTCTGTGAATACACGTCGGTATCCAGGAAATTTCTCACTTAAAAAGCTGTTGAGGAGATGATCTCTACTTTGAGCTGAGGGGTGCTCAAGTACCCAATTTAAAAACAATTTAAAAATTAAAAAATTGGGATAGTTAATAACTCCAAAACGGCTCATCACAGCCAAACAAGTCATTTACAAAAAAAATTCTCCTTACTGAGAGGAGTCCGTACATGTCAAGTTTATTGAGTTTGGTTCGCTAGTGTGAACGCTACAACCATTTTTTATTTTTTAGAAAAAAAATTAATATCTCCAAAAAGGCTTATCCAATTGACAAAAAATTTACGCTAAGGTACAATTTAAGGTACCCTCTAAGCATGTATATATTTTATTTGGTCCTGCTATTTGCCGTTTCAGAGGAGTTAGCGACACCTAATTGGTCACATACGTACATACAGATCAAAAAAAATTTTTTTTTAATTTCGAATCATGAGTTTTTAAGTCGATTTCAGCAAAAAAAAAAATTGAGTTTCTGAAACGAACACATACGCCTTCACTCTTAAAGAGTGGTAGGCCGAAAATAATGTTAGCTGTAAAAAATTATACTTGAAATGCCTTGTAGCTGTAGCATATGATTATGAGAATAATTCTTTTACTTATCTCTGTTCATTTGGATGAGAATAGCACGTATATTCATGGAGATATAAAGGTTTCTTTAAAAAATTCGAAAATTTTGGCGAAACAAACTCAATAAACTTGGCATGTAGAACTCCTCTCCGAAAGGCGAATTTTTTTTGTAGATGACTTGTTGGCTGTGAAGAGCCGTTTTGGAGTTATTAACTATCCCCCCCTCTGCCCTCCCTCCAAAAAAAAAATATTTTTTTTTACTTTATTAATATTTCTGGGGATCATAAAACTATGTATTGAGGGTTGTTTTTTTTGGAAATGGGCTAAGCCCTTTTTAAAGAAATCAATTTTTTTTCTAAAAATGAACAAATGGCAGAAGCATTCATTTCTTCGTCCCAAACACAATAAATGCGACATGAACAGCTTCCTCTTATTGAAAAATTTTTTTTCTTTTTTGATTCCGTATCATCATCTCGTGGTAGGCCTGTGCGAATGTACCATTCCGCCATTCCAATTTATTTCTTAAGTTTTTTGTTTATAACATGCAGGGTTTTCAACCCAATGCAATGCCATTTTCAGGAAACTTGTCAATATGCCTTCATATCAGCGTTCATATCAGAACAGCCAGGAGAAGTTCATACTGGTGTCCGGTAAAAAAAAAAAAAAATTGGAGAAAGCCCCTTATCGTTTTGTTTATTTTTGAGAGCAACTGAAATTCAACTCATTCTATCGATATTTTTCTGAATTTTCACGATATTTGCTTGGGCTTTTTATAAGAGTAGCTTTATTATACATTTGGTTAATAAATTATGCAAAAGACATTTTAATAACTCTTACGTATGCGCAGTTAAACATTATTTAGTAAAAAAAGCTCATATTTCATCAAACATATATTTTTATATTCTGATTGCAGGATTTTGTCTTTACTTCACTGAAACCTCAAGGTTTAAATTGGGTTGAAAACCCTACATGTTATAAACAAAAAACTCTGGAAAAAATTTCGAATTTTTTAAAGAAACCTTTATATTTCCATGAATATACACGTCCAAATGGTAAGTAAAAGAAGTCTCATAATCATCATGCTACAGCTTCAAGGCATTACAAACTGATTACAAGCATTATTTTTTACAGGGTGATCCCAAACATTATTTTTTTTTTGTTCAATTTGTTGCTGGTCCCCTATTTGCCCTCGGGACAAAACGTTCGCTGAAATATATGAGCTCTTTACACTCCTGAAGTTTCAGGATAATTCGTTAAGTATTTTTCTAGATATTCGGCAAAACGTCTATATATAGGGATGTCCGGATACTTATAAAACAGAAAAACCAAGGAAAAATTCCGCGACCTGGACTCGAACCAGTTTGAATTTCATCACTTAACCTGGTCTTTGAGTTGAATTCCTTTAGTTTATTTGATAGTTTAATGGTAAGGAGGATTCCAGTTTGCCGGTCGAGCTGAATCTTGGCCAAACAGACATTGTAATAGCTTTGCGCGGTAGCTCAATTTGAAGAGCGGCGCCAGCGAAAAGCTTGGTCCCTGTTCGAGGCTAGGTTGCAGAATTTTTTCTTCTCTTTTCCGCTTTGTAATTATGAAATTTGCTATATTTAATTATTTTTAACTGTTTTTGAGATAATCTGCTATGAGCAGTAATTTGTCGAAACCACACGCACATTACTTAGTTTATTTCGTGAAAATATGAAATAGTGAAAACAAAATATTTTATAATGATTGCAGAAACTGCAGTTTGTAGTAAGTTCTTATAATCTATAGCGTTTGTGGACAATCTACAGAGATGTTTACAATCATCCATTATTCTTCTTGTGTATCTTCAAAATATTTTAGTAATGCGAATTAATTAATATCTAAATAAAATCCAAGACGTATTGAGGTGGGGTAAATATTAATAGACATTAATACTTACAAAAAATTTATTTGGTTGAGGCCTATTGCTGATGTACATAAATAAATTACATTTCGCCAATAACTTTCTTCTAATTTACTCCTTTGCTCCACCTTATATGCAATGTATTCCTACAAAGCCAGAATTAGAAGAGATTCTCCTATCCACGTAGTATTCACACGCTTGCAGCAAACCAACCATTTTCGTAGCAGGAAGATACAAGCACATACATAAATGAGCTTCTGCGACAATTTAGTTACATCAACTGAATACATTCACTGGAAAACACCTCATCACTTCACCTTTGAGTTCCCATATTATAAAATTTCACCAGCTTCAGTGTAGGCACACGCTTCTCTGCATCGTCGAACATGCTTGTCTCTAGTATCCACTACAAGAGCTGTAGGTCACTGTGAGACTTCATAGAAATTGAATAGCATTCCTTAACTTTCCCGAACGATCTCGTGCTCATGCATTGAATTCATAACTATATCATCTCTATTTAATAAGTAAATAATTTAGACTATCTTGTGTCTCTATTTTACGCATTAAAAAACTCAGGCGGGAAAAAAATCACGCTCCGTACAGATGAACACCAATATGGACAGGCAAGTTCTCCATCATTGGGCATTAACATCGGTGATGAACGAAATACTTAACACTTAACTCGATTTCGTGAATTTTCACGCGAGAATATCTTAAAATACATTCTAAAAAACATAAGCAGAGATAACAATTATATATTCAAAAGAGGAACGCGACAAGGCTGGGCGAGATCATCCGGGAAAGTAATGGAATGCTACTCTGAACTTTTACCCGAAACTTAATATGATGTTCAGACGGCTTCCCTTCTACTCCCTTTACTTTCTTTCTCGCTTGAGGGAGAATTTCCACTATTTACCGCCATTGCTCCTTAGCGTTTCCTCAATGGGCACACGCACCGATGATCTCAATTAACTCTTCGCACTCATTGATTGGAAAGCTTTGAATCGAGGCCATCTCCAAATGACAATACAACTGTTTTCATTACTGACATTTAAACGGATTTAATTTTATGAGATATTGCATGCTATTTAAAAGTCTGTTCCCTTTACTTCCTTTCCGATTCCTAGCTTTAAATGACCTAAAGCTTTCTTACTACTGGCTTTTAAACAGGTTTCAAAAAACAGGAAATTGGGCTGTAAAAAGTTCAACTATCAATTTTACTCAATAACAACGTCGTATTTCTTGTGACATTCGTCACAGAAATCGCAAACACTCATACCCTGACTAAAACAATTTTATTCACGCTCCGTCTACTTATGGTCAAGGCTAATGTGTTCAATGTTCTACTAAAAACGACGTTTTGCATTTTTTGCCGTTAGATGGTGAGAGCAATTTATTGCCTTCACAGCAGACGAACTCTACTTATGTAAGCCAGTTAGAAAATGGGTTTATTTTCCTGAAAAGCAATTTCCTAAGATGTAACAAAAATAGTGGGTTGGGTGTAAGTATTCAGTTTTTACTTCTTAGTGAGTTATAAGTAGCTACGTGTTTACTGGTTCTCTACATTAACAGTCCTTTATTTTTAAGCAGGTTAAATGAGTAACAATGAAAACGCGAGGAATCAATACTTTTACAATTTTAGCAAATGTTCAAAATGACCTCTTCTATCGGACTGCCTCTCACGCTCAAAATTTCCGGTGTATCTCTAATATGCCAGCATCGGTCTTCCACTATCTGGTGAAGATATTCAATATCATGAACAGGAATGGAATAAATCAAAAAAGATCTGGAGACCTAGCAGAGCGTCACGCTAAGACTATTTACATGTACAAAACAATAAAAAACCCTCCCGTGATTCTAATCGAAACAAACGAATTTGGTTATAAAAAAAATGAAGCAAGAAATTGTAGGTGGAGAGGAATTCGAATTTTTCATCTGCGACGCTCCAGCTCTATTGCTCCCCGGATTTTAATGAGAATGTCCCGTCATTTTGAAAGTCAGGAAGGGCATCCGGCCATAAAAACATTGCCAAAACCATTTACAGTGAAACTTGTCTATAACGACCACCCATAAGACCTAGCAGAAATGTTCAGGTGGTCATTACATCTAAGTTCAATCAAAAAATTACAAGCAACCTGGAACCTGGTTTAGTGGAACCATTCTGGTTTAGTGGAACCATTAAGGTTCATTGGAACTTTCCATGCTAAAATATGGCATGTAATATATCAAACGACTTGAAATGATGTGTCATGAATGAATATAACGTAAAATTAATGATAGTTCAAATTGGTTTCAAGAAACCTGGTTTAGTGGTACCATTCTGGTTTAGTGGAACCATTGTGGTTCATTGGAACTTTCAATGCTAAAATAAGGCATGTAACATATCAAACGACTTGGAATGATGTATCATGAATGAATATAACGTAAAATTAATGATAGCGACATTGGTTCAAAGGTACGTGGTGTAATGGTATCTTTATTGGCCATTAGGAACTTACAATGTTAACATATGGCTGTTTAAAAATATAGTTCCGCGAATGGTTTAGTTTAACCTTTCGGTACTTGGTTATGTCATTCCTTAATGGTTTATTATTTATTACGATAACCTGAAATCGAATTAACTTTTTCACACTCTGTTTTCACCATTCCATTAACATGAGACAGAGCAAGTTTGAAGGTGAGATAGCCGGAATAGGTACAGTAGCACGTGCTCTATTGGGACTATTCCTTAAAACTTTTCAATGACCAGTAATGGCATGTAATATATCTAACATCTCGTAACGACGTATCATGAATGAATATAACGAATACTTAATGATGGCCGAAATTTGTTTACAAGTACTTGTTCTAATGATACCATATGTCACCTTTAGAACTTTCAAAGCTAAGACATAGCATATGATATATCAAACATCCCATAGCGATGTGTTATGAATAAAAATATCAAGTAATTAATAACTGTTGGAATTGGTTTAGTACTACGTGTTCTAATGGTAATTTAAGGTACCGTTGGAACTTTCCATTATAAAACATGGCATGTAATATATCAAACAACTCGTAACAACGTCTCATGAATGAATATAATGAGTAATTAATGATAGTGGTAATTAGTTTAACAGTACGTATTCTAATGGTACCAAACGGTACTATTGAAACTTTCAATGCTAAGATATTGCATGTAATATATCAAACCACTCGTAACGATGTGCCATGAATGAATATAGTGAGCAATTAATGATAGCGGAAAGAGTTTAGTTGTACTTCTCCTAATCGTACCACATCGTACCGTTGAAACTTTCAATGCTAAGATATTGCATGTAATATATCAAACAACTCGTAACGGAGTGCCATGAATGAATATAAAGAGTAATTAATGATAGTCGTAATTAGTTTAACAGTACATATTCTAATGGTACCAAATAGTACTATTTAAACTTCCAATGCTACGATATGGCATGTAATATATCAAACAAGTCGTAACGAAAGACAAATTGAAAAGGGAAAGAAAAATTCCGCGATCTGGGTTCGAACCAGGGACCATGCCTATCGCTGGCACTGCTCTTACCAACTGAGCTACCACGGATATGAATCGCTTTGCTGTTACAAGATATCCAAATGTACTTCATTGAAGCCACATAGCAACATTGTAAGCGTATGTAATATAACAACTCGTAACGTCCATAGCAATTGTTGTCCATAGCTAATTGCTATCAAGAGCAAATTGCTGTTAGGCTTATGATTATCAATGTCTGAATTCTGATTAGACTTATTGTTGTCAAAGCTAATCGCAAGTAGCTAATCGCTCGCTTCAGCCGTATATGATTATGTAGAAACGCTTTAGCAATAGTATATGAAGAAATAATCGACGCATACACAGAACGGTTCAACAATTGATGCTCGCTTCGTTTAACATTATCGTAAGTATGCTTATGATAAAGCTTCGTTATGCATTTATCTGCTCGAATATAAAAAAGAATTACAACTCTTTTTATTTAACCTATTGGTTCCTCAATTTTATTCGTTTAAATTCTAGTTTTTCGTTAGTCTCATTATTTAGGAATTTACAATCCAGTTTTCATATTTATATAGTTTTTTCTAAAATATTTCTCCCAGGTGCTCCTTCAAGTGAGGATAGAGGTGAAAGTTCCATACAGCCCAGAAGACCACCACGCTGTTGAATCAGTTTCGCTGGGATATCATCGAACACCCTCCCTACAGCCCGGACCTCGCTCCAAGCGACTTTCACCTCTTTCCTTACATGAAGGAACACCTAGGAGACCGGCGATTCGCTTCAGACGAGGAGGTGAAACACTTCGCGACAACGTGTCTGAACATGCAACAGGATTTTTACCAGGAGGGAATATTCAAACTCATCCCACGAACCGACAAGTGCCTAAACCGATATGGAGACTATGTCGAAAAATAACCTAATGTACGCTCGTATGTACTATCTATCAGTTGGCTGTTGTATGAAATAAAATTTACACGTTTCACTGCAGGCTTTGTAACCTTACTTTTTTGATCACCCCTCCTACTTTGTATCCATAAAATATGTTTTTATGATAAACAAAATTCATTTTTAAACAGTTTTCATGACAAACAAAATTAATAAAAATTCAAATTAAGGTGAGTTGAATAATTACTAATCAATAATCTTCGAGGGTGTTTTGAAAAGTTTTGCCTCCCTAGGTTGTAACATATTTTATAACCGATTTTCAAAATTAGTTTTATAGCGTATACTTACATTTGTCCCCCCACGTGTAATGCACTAATCAGTTTTCGACATAGTCTCCCCAACCCTTTCCACATACTTGCGCAACGTGGTTGGAGAAGAATTCCGAGGTTGTTGTCGACACCAGTTAAATTCTTTTAGTTAAATTCATTAGTTTTATAAATACTGTATTGCCTTTATAAAATTTTTCTTGGCTAATTTTACTCTCTTGTGGTATAGTTTTCTTAAGCAATAGAGTTGCAGAACGGTCAGCTAATCTGTCATTTATATTATTTACAATTTTTTCTTTCATGTCTCTTATTGTCCCTTTTCTTGCTTGTCAAGTTTTTCAAGGCATTTTATGTACAGTCGGCAACAAAAGTACTTAGCTACCTTGCATAGAAATAACCTTGCAAGGTGGTTAGATACTTTTGTAGCCGACTGTACAATTTCATTTCCATTCCTTTTCTTTCTTTCTTTTTGTTTCTTAATAAAGTGTGTCTCATAAAGAAAAATAAATTATCTTAAACATGAGTGAAAGGACTCGCGAAAGTTTACATATTTTTAAAAATGTGTTTGTGGGAATCATATTCTATCTATATTAACAAAAATCATTGTATGTGTGACTTGTGTGTGCGGGCGTGTGTGTGTGTATATTCGCGAAAGGCCAATAGGCGTCAAACCTTTCATGTAGTTCGGGAAAGGTTTTTTCATAACCTGCCAGGGATTTCCATAGGTTGCAAGGGCTTTATGAGTGAACAGCCCCCCCCCCTTTTTCATACAACAATATATATATTTAAATTTATAAATTCAACAATAATACTGCTTACAACAATATGACAACCCAACAATAACAATCAACAATCCACTCTTACACTGAACAGTATTAAAATTACAAAAAATATGACATTTTATTAAGCAACGGATTTTATCATGGGGAATAACCTTGAAGTCATGAGTGAATTAAACTCTATACAGCTATACTCGATCCATCGTAAGCTTGCGCGGGATGTAAACAAAAAATAACTAGCAGGCTCCTGTGATTGGAGGAATCAATTTAGCTTCCCCCTAATACACATGGCTTGGCAAGGCCAGATGAATCCCTATCGTTCTATCCTTTAATCCTTTAATCCACTAATCCCTTATGCTCTCAAGAGATTCAATTGAAAGTCTTTAGGGCTTTTTACTATTTATTAAAAAGAAAAAGTATCTATTTTAATGAAAAGCTATAGCAAGAAAGCCATTTATATAAAATATTTTATAAATTTATTTTATAAACATTATGTATGAAAAATAATTTATGAAATCATCCGATATCTTAAATTGTTTTTCGAATAATCATTATCAATTTCATAAATATCATCGATTTTTTTGAATAAATTACACGAGGAATAAATCTTAAATAAATATGTGTGGGGCCCCCAGACACATGTTTTCTGTCCTGCACAATAATCTTAATCTTTTCCATAGAGTAGTTTAATCACTTTATCTCATGATGGTGATTTCTGTCCTGTCCTTTAGCAGAAGAGTTGTCGATTTCTCCCGTGTCTATTTTTTATATATATTTCTTTAAAAAATGATCAATTTATGTGTAATTTATTATCTTTTTTAGCCCAATTAATAACATTTAATAATTTTAGTTGTTTTCAGAACTGATTGTTACAGTTTTAAGTCAGTTTTCACGTTTTCTTTTGTGAACTACATTTTCGTGTGCGCCCAGGAACACGGAAGTTGCAAGGCTCAATCAGCCAATAGAATTGCACTTCACACGTGCTTTTGTTTACGCGCAAGCTAACGATGGATCGAGTATAGCCAAGGGTAGCAAAAAAGTCAAATTTAATCACTGAAAATTTTACCCTACTCAACTAACGCGCGCGAAGCCGGGTATTACTGTGATCTCTTTAATTTTCTTTACCTTTTTTTCTTTTCTTTTTCTTCGTGGTAAAGAAAAAAAAAAGATCACGATGGCCCCGGTATTACTCTAGTTGGTTTCTAAATTATCAATTGTAAATATAGAAAACAAAATTACGGTTGCATTTTTTTTGTTTATAACAGTCTGTTCAGTGTCTCATATGTATAAAGAATCCCTCCTAACGATAATGGGCTCAAATCTATGGTAATAAATTTAGGTGAAGGTAATCCGCGTGTTGTTAAAATCATCGTTTTCATTGACTGATGCAGCAAGTGATGTAGTCAACGGTAGTACTATTTAACAATATGACTGATGCCTAAACAGTCATCAGCAAAACAAATATGTCTGGCATTGCAGTTGAATTATATCAATTCAACGACTTAGCAGGGCCATACCCAGAATTTTTTCCAGAGGAGGATGGGGCTGGTCCAATCCTGCTTGTGGGGGGGTGGGTCCCCTTAGTTGACATGGAGGCCAATTTCGGGGGAGGATGCAACCCCCCCCCCCCCTGGATGCGGCCTTAGTTCAGTACCACAGCTTAGTAAATTGGTCCCCGGGCAGTTTGTACTATCTAATTGTATTTTGTGACAGGTCAAGTGACATGGATTTTGACTTATTGATTTTATGGTGTCATATTAAGGAAGGCAACGAAAAAAAATATCTGTATAGTAATTAATAACATTTCCTTAATTTATTATTTTATTTTATTAATTTTAGGAGGACTTTTGCAAGGGAGCGCCGTAACATTTTGCTTCGGTAATCTCCGTAAATTTTCGGGGACCAACGTCATAAATACTTTGGGGCGATCGGTATAACATAAACGTGTGCAAAATTGGAAGTCAGTATCTCGTTTCCCTCATCACTTTCATGCAAACAATCGAAATATTTTAATTAAACTGAGGCCTCCAATATATTATTCATCAATATATTCTAAATTTGAAGATATAATTTGAAATTTTAAATACTGATAAAAAAAATAATTATTGTATATTTATAATACAATATAGCATAAACGCATTCAGTTTTCAAGTGCATCGGTTTATTTCTTAAGATTATTTTATCGGAATTAACGCATTAAAAAAAGGCAAAAATACCTCATTTGAATATTGAATTTAAGAAAGCGGTAAATTTTTATAAATCGGGATATTTTTTTAAATTTTTTTAATTTTTAAATCGGAATTTTTAAATCCCAGTCGTCGTCAAAAGTGTGCGTATTTTTCCTCAAGATGCAGCGAGCAAGAAGACAAAATACTAAGTTCAAACTATCTATACTTTCTGCTTAATAATTTACATGCACAGTTTAAACTTCATTACGTATGAAGAGAATTATATATATTTATCGAAAGTAATAATAACTCTAGTAGGCCCCACACTGACAATGAATGTGGAAGAAAAATAATAAACATGGCGGGGGGGGGGGGGGGGGGGCACGGGAAATCGTTTGACGTCGAATATCGTTATATATAATCTCTAAAATGAGCCAAAAAGTGAAAACCTGTGATCCTCTGACTGAATACTATAATAATAATAATAATAATAATAATAATAATAATAATAATAATAATAATATAGAATCTATTGACTGCAAATTCCCTCATTTTATGCAAACTTCTGCAAATTTTGTGATTAGTATTTTCAAATGTAAGAAAAAGTTTGATAAAATTCTCTTCCTTTGGCTTCGAAGCTGTCCTTAGAAATACTGTTATCTTCGAAGCCGTCTATCCGTTGTCGCAAGTGCTTGGCTCGATATGGTTCTATCTGTTTGGATTTATTTTTTAAAAGGGATGCTCATTCCCGATATCATTATAATTAATTCAAATAGAATGAAGAAAAATGATACGCAAATTATTCAGCTCAGCTCTTCATATATCCCTGGCTCAAATGATTTCTATATTTTCATTATCATGCATTTATTTCGCTCTCATTGAGCAGGATTTTGAAAAGACCAAAAAAACATTCTTCCGTATGCCATTTTCGATTAAATAACAAAAATTAATGCTCTAATGGGGTTTAAGATGTAATTTTAATTGTTATTTTTATCAGGTTACAACCTTATATCCTCATCCATTCCTGCTTATACATCGTGCTATGTATTCATGACGTTGAGGGTACATGCAGCGCCAACTATAGGCCACCGTGGCTGATGTTTGGCAATCTTCGGAAATTGACATTAAAACCCAAATTTCACGTAATTAATCGTTAATTTTAGGGAAACGAATTATTCCATAAAATATATTAAGATTAACTGCATCTAATGACACCATAAACCCAACAAGTGAAAATTCCGTGTCACTTGACCCTTAATGTAATCTGTACAGCTCTGGTGCCTCCCCTTATAGGCTAAGGCCCGTGTGTGCTGCGCCCCGCACATTCGGCAACTCTACAGACTTGGGCTCTGTGGGCGGGGCTTCACCTATGACGTGTCATTTTCACAGAAACAGCTTAAATAACTCCGACGTTCAAAACGGTTGCCTAATAACTGATCACTAGGAAAGTAAAAGCTTTCAGAGAATCTTAGTCGGAAAAACACTGATATGTTTCTTTAATAAATACAAAAATACGATTTGATATTAGATCTCAATTCATACTAATATATATTGGTTCTAAGTTTGGTCTAAGTTAACATAATTGATAGGAGATGGCGCAATCAGAAATTCTATAGCAGATGAAGATAAGTTACGTACAAGGTAATTGAAGACAGGTTAATTGGGTTTTATTAGGTTTTAAATTATCATTATTTCAAAAAATAAAGTCTTCTGAAACACAAAAGAAAAAGACTATCTAGTAAGTGTAATCAAGAAGGTTCCAGCATTTGAGAGCCACTACTCCACTACGTAGTATTTCTTGAATACTGTGTGCAGATTAGCAAAGGTTTGTAATGTACTTGATGTACTTTATAAGTGACCTTGCGATTTTAACGATTTTAACAAAAATAATTTTTATATTTTACTACATTTGTCATGACAGGAGAATAAATTACAGATTAGAATGCATAAAGTAAAATAATTAGAAGAAAATATCTCTATTACTTAAGAAAAAGCATTGGCATTCTCCATTGAGAGGATAGGTTATTTGGCAGAAACTTAAAAAAAATATTTTCTTGGACAAATAAAAGAAAAACTTGAAACTTGCAAAAAATGGGGATTAATACACATTATGAAAACTAATGAGTCGGGAGACCGCTAGTTATCTCAAGTTACTTTGCACCATTGGACAGTACATATACAAATATGAAATATGAAATACACAGTTAGAAAACATTATAGAATAAACATATTTACAGAGAGCACAAAATTCGAATGTATTTAAAACTGTAAAATGAGAGAAAAAAATAAACTTGAACAAGATAAAGAAGTGCTAAAATATAAAAATGCGAACAACATCAAAATCCGTGTGAAAACTAACAAAGTAAGTTGGAGGAAATGAAGAAACAGAGAAAAGAACAGATTATTTAAATGCAACCAAGTATGCAGAATAAAGAAAAAATTCATTATTAAATTTTTTAATTGTAAATTGTTTTTAAAAGTAAGCTTACGTATGTTTGTTATTTTATTTTATATATTAATTATTTTTTTGTATATTTTCATTTTTACTTTTTACATCTTGCAGTTATTGGTTATTTATTCTCAGTATTATCAAGAACATATGAAGGGGGGGGGGGCATTTATTCCCCCCTTCATCCACCCCTGGTATTATCTAATACTGAAGAAACAAATAAAATAATTTTTGAAAAAAAAGTCAACGAAAGGGGAATCGAACCCAGCTACACAGAAGATAGTCAAAACCGTTAACCACTTTCCTATCGGGAACCTCGATAAACGAGTCTTTATTAAGTTTATAAGCTTTCAAATGCTATTTTTACTACGTAACTTGTGACTTGCGTCATGGCATAGGTGAAGCCCCGCCCACAGAGCCCAAGTCTGTAGAGTTGCCGAATGTGCGTAGGCCCCCTCCTCGCTATGATTGATATTTTACGAGAAGAATTTTGAATGGTAAAAGAAGTAATAATGAAGATATTTTAATTGAGCATGGCCTATTATTTAGATTTACTACCTAAAAAGTGGGCAAAAGCAATTTATTACGTAGAATGGTTCTACGAGGGTGGGCTGAAAAGTAATGCCTCCATGGCTGTAACTTTTTTATCTTTTAACCGATTTTCAAAATTCTTTTTGTATCTGATACTCACATTTGTCCTCTATGTAATGCACTATTCACTTTTCGACATAGTCCCCATCCCTTTCCACGTATTGTACCAATGCGTGACTAGTCGGGTGAACCCGTCGGAGGGGAATTCCGGGGTTGTTGTCGACACCAAGACCGAACGGCAGGTTTCACCTCGTCGTCAGAAAGCAACTCATGCACCTCAAAGGTGCTCTTTCCTCTTTGGGAAGTGGTGAAAGTCGCAAGGTGCAAAGTCTTTCATTTTTGAACTGCAGTTTTTCATCTTTGAACTGTAGGCGCTGCAACCCCCTCTGATGTGTGGCGATCGTGTGCTGACGGGCGTTATCGTGCTGCAGAAGAGGATCCAAAGCTGCCATTCAATCCTCGTGTAGAGGACAACCCCGGAATTCCTCTCCGACGGGTTCACCCGACTAGTCACGCGTTGGTACAGTGCGTGGAAAGGGATGGAGACTATGTCGAAACGTGAATAGTGCATTACATAGAGGAGAAATGTGAGTATCAGATACAAAAAGAATTTTGAAAATCGGTTAAAAAATAAAAAAGTTACAGCCATGGAGGCATTACTTTTCAGCCCACCCTCGTATATTTCTCCATCGTGGGTTCTTCACATCATATGCCGACATCATTTTTTGTTCGCAGACGGATCACCTAATCTTGAACCTATAATCCAGTGTTGCCAAGTCTGACGCGAGCGCCATCCCTAAGTAGTGACAAAAATTTCCCTAAATTTCCCCAGATCTTTCCTATTTATCCCTGAAAAATTCCCCAGATTCGTACAAAGAGAAGTCATGGAAAAAAAAAAAACAACTTCCACTATTAAAGATAGTTGGAAACAAATCATGATACAAAATGTTAAATATTATTTTGAAAATTATGTTTCTGGCAGGGAAGCGGTAGAATAAGAGGTTTTCTACCTCTTCCCTGTTTCTGCTATCAAACTTACAACATTGTTACAATCATCTTCTTCATTTTTTGTTAAATGGTCATACATTGATTGATTAAATTTTGTGTACATTTGTGCTGAGGTTTGGAAATTCACACAATATAAGCCATTTTTTCGCAGACCGTAACGGATGAAGAGTATCGCTTCAGACATCACTTTATTCTTTATGACATTATGCTGGGAAAATACTTGTTCCACTGTGGCATTTGAAACTGGCAAACAGAGACCCTTTTTAGCTAACTTAGCAATATCATGAAACCTATTTCCAGCAGCATCAACATCATTAGCAACTACAAACCAAAATTTATCTATATCAGACAATTTGATCCAGCATTTATTGCTGATGTTTTTGTCTGATTTATAGGTCCTAATCATCGAAGAAAACATCGCTTCAGGTTGTTGCAAATCATACCCTCCAACCCAGAGTTCCGATGAGACTCAACGGAGCTCATCAGAGAATTTAACAACAGTTTCGATGAAATCAAACTGTTGTCTCCGATTCCATCACTGTTGATTTTAACAACACGCGGATAGTTAAGCCAGGGAAGAGGTAGAACTTTGCAGAAGAAAAAATTTTTGTCAGATGACCATTTTATATAAATGCATTTCTCATACGCTATTGCAAACAAAAAAAAAAGTAAGGGGACGGTGGTTCGATATTTTTTTGCCTTTTCTCCCCCTTCCCCCTTTGGGTTTTTTTTTGCTTGTTGTTACTTGATATAAAACATTTTATGAAACAAGAATATTTTCATTTATTTTTTACCTCAACATAAATGATTAACTTAAATTAAAGATTTTATTAATGTTCACTGTTTTTCTCACTGATTATATCACAGTTAAATCTTGGACTAATAACTAAATCCAAGATTAGTTATTAGTCCAAGGTTAAATGTCTTGCCTGTAGAATTTGGAGATTTTTTTATTACTATTGGCATTCTTTCGTTCCTGCTGACTTCCAATTTTAAGATACATAAATCAACCGTTTGTGTATTCTTTCTTTGAAAATTTAGCTTCATTTCTCCCGTTTGAATGTCATCAGTAAACAGCACGTTAAAAAAAATTATTTAGAAATACACTTTATTTCTTTATTTTAAAATATGTTGGCAACCCATACCATGCTCTCCTCATATATTTCTAGATTGACGCATGTTTTGATGTAAAGGAGATCGTTTACATCGAGATTATTCGTGCATGAATATTAGAAAACTACGTATAAGAGATTAAAAAAAAAAATATGATACATATTTAAAAACATAAGCCGGAAATAAAATGTTATAATAGGTACTGAAAATTAAAATAAAATCACAGAAACCCAGATTCAAGATTTGAATATTGAATTAACCAAAGTAGAATTATAATTATTTTCACATAATTTTTCTATTTATTTGTGAATGTAGTAGATCCTAAACTTAGCATTCTTAATATTACAATTTGATTCACGCATTCAGTGCAGTTTATTTTTCTGACATAACATTTTCCTTCCCCTATTGTAAAATAATGGAATGTTAAAATAGTTAATGAATGAATAGCTTGGAAAAATATAAGCAACAACATGATATAATGCAAAGGTAAACAATTAGTAGAGATGTGATATTTATATGTGAAATAAATAAACTTTTTAATCATTTAAACTATGGAATAGACAATGCTAAATTCTCCTATAGAGATTGTACGAGTATAGCACAGATTAAAAAAAATAATCCATAATTAAAGCAAATAACACTGTAAAATAAAAAAGCACTCTTACACCATTGTCATAGTTCTAACATCAAAACATGTCTGCTTTAAATATACTTTTCCTATTACATATTTGGGATCCTTTTATGAGTTAAAAAAAAAAACTAACCCAAGTTCACTTAAATTCTTATTTCATGACCTGCCAATAGGGAATTCTCCTGAGTCAAACACTGTAACTAGATCCATAAAGACCCAATAAAAGTTTCTGGTATCGCATTGTTTGACTATATCAGTGGAGAAATTATAAAGAAACTGATACTGGAGACTGGAGATGATACTCCAATCATAAAGAAATGATATCAGCAAAAAAAAAAAAAAAAAAAAAAGGAAGGAAAAATTCCATTTGAACCAGAAACCACGAGTATCACGCTTGTTGCCTCTACCAATTGGGCCATCACGAATACTTGGCGACAGCTTTTCTTGGTGAACAAATCTGTGGAGTTTTCCTTCCATTTTTTTCAATATCATTACCTGATGTTTGGATTATTCGCTCCAGTACTTATTATTTCCCGTTTGGTTCCTTGTTCGAATCCAGGTCGTGAAATTTTTCCTTCCATTTTTTCTGCTAATACTATACCAGTGTCTGCCAAACTTTTTTAACTTATGGCACAAAATAAAAACCCCAACAATACTAAATACCGGGTGATACAAAAGCGTGTTACATTTTTTCATGAAGCTTTGCTCGATTTGTGTTTTATGATACATCGGTTACGGATTAGGGGAGAGAGCTGCGATTGGGGAGAGAGCACGGTGTAAGATAAGGTGAGAGAAACAGCGGCTGCTGCTGCTTCTACTTATTTCCAAGAGCTTGTATCAATTAACGAAACATGCACGATCCATAAAATCAAATAGAACTCTTATGTGCGTATACTATGTACTTTTAGACGACTATTTAATACATGTTTTCTTTAATCAGTCTTCCAAAATTTCAATTTAATCGACGCTTCGCGACGACCAGTTCAGCGGGCGTCCATTTTAAGCTACTAGAAAAAGCGGAAGTTGAGATAGCTGCAGACATGCGCATTAACGATCAGTAATAACGATAATTATGCATAAAATTGATAAATAAAACGATTTTGGACCTTCAAATAACGTTTAATTTTCCATTTAAAAATAACGGAAATTTTCCTTGGAATGTTTATATTGTGTGACAAAAACGCTTTTGGCGCTGCGTTTTTGTTGAGGAAAAATAAATTCTTTTCGATGCGAGTGTTGAACTTTTCACCATAGACTAAAGGTTAAAAGCTAAAAATATGCAAAAAAATTTCAGACACCTGCTTAAAATTCAAGTTTTAATCGTACGAATTAAAAAATGCGCCAATCGAAAGAAAAAGCTCAAATACAGGTACGTTTTTTTTGGTGTGCTGATATCTATTAAAATATTTTTGTGAGAGCCGCTTAAATTCGTGTTCCCATGTTAAAGAATAGGACATTCGCGCAAGGCTGTCGCAGAGGCTGACTTCCCAAATTCCTGGGTTTGTATATCTTTTGTTGCATATTGAATAAACCTTATTTTATTTGTTAAGTCAGTCTAAGAGCTTATTCTTTCCTCTTTGGCCGACCCTGTGCGCAGAGGTATTAGTATGTAAGTGGGATGAACCTTAACTTTATTATAAATAAATTTGTGAATATTAAATTCACTGGCGCAGTCCTTTTCATAAATTATTCTAATCAGTTACTCGACCATATCTTATATGAATATTATCCCCCAGACCCTTACATTTCTGCCTTGAGAAGTCTGTCTTTGTATTTATCCATCCCTTTGGCTTTTGGATGGCGTAGTGGTCACTATTGTCGTATTATAATCTCAAAATAATTTATTTTCTGTAGAACCTTATCAAGAGCTCATAAGGATTATTATCCTTACGAGCTCTGACCTTATTCTTTGACGTCAAAGCATTTATCATTGTCCCTCACTATTTATTTATTAAACTGATTTTTTTCTTGTAATTAAAGATTTTTTTAATGAATCAATTGAATAATTTAATTGGCTTAACTTTATTTGCAATCTTGAATCAAAACAAGCTTAGGGTTATTGTATTTTTAAAATATTCTAATCATGGGATTCGCAACGAAATAAAATTCTATTTAATCCATGTACCACCACAACTGGTAAACTTGTATTTTCCGTCATGGAACGAGAAACAATGTTTTTGGACAGTAACATGACTTAAGAATAAATGAATGTTTGTATTTTTCTAGTGACTTTATAGAGAAAAGACTGAAGTTTAATTTAACTTAAACCTGTGCTCTGAAACTGAACTTTAATTTTAAAGTGAAAATGGAATCAATCCTTGACTAGTTCTAATTCTATGGCAATTGATAAATGTGACGAAATCGGTTAAACGTAAAACAAAGGTTGTTGTTTTTTTTAATCTTTATTTTGATTCTTTGTTTGGGGGTAAATTAACTCAAATTATTTTCCGTTCAGTAAAGAAGGCGATGAGACACAACCATTTCCCACAATATTAAGGTTATTTCATCGCCTTCTTTACTATAAGTAATAGCCACAGTCATAAGATAATTAATATTTCGTATTTTCCTTTTTTTGATATTGACTAGGAATAAAGAAAAATCGCCTCCGTTTAATTTCTTAGCGAAACAGAATCGACGCTGGTTTTTGACTTATTGAAAAAAGTAAAAGAAATAAGGTGCTTGACATGTTGTCCCACAAGCCACAGAAGTTTTAAGAACCCTTTCCAAAATCAATGGACGATCGGAAGTAAACAATATAGAGTGCCATCGAAGTCGAAAAATCAATTGACATGTCGAACATTTCCTTATCAGTCTTATAATTACTTCATTATACTTTTTGGAATTTAGTCAAACAAAAAGAACAGGGTGCCTCACTGCATTACCAATTCTTACTTAATTCAAAGCATCGATGTATTCAATTGATAATTTCTTTCAATTTGACTAATAAAGCTTTTGTTGATGGATTTGGACTAATCAGACGATGCTCTATAATTTGGAAATTAGAATTAGGCCTTTATCCTCACTAGGAGAAACATGACATTACATAGACGGGATGGATATAATAATGTACTTCAATAATGAGACCTAATCACAAAAAAAATAAATTGAAACGCGTGCCTATATTACCCTTTAAATACCGTAAAGTGAATGAAAGGGCACTTCCTGGACATTTGTATATGCCGTACTCTCGTCGGTTCTAGTTGTCACGGCACTTATGCCGTTCTAGTTGTCATTTCCTGCAAAATCCATATAGGCTATTACACACCCAGAAATGTGAAGCTATTTAGTCAGATAACTCGCAAATTCCGATGTTATTTGAATAAGCCCAAATACCGCCAGATTTCTATGCTTCATTTGTTTTTAGCATTTAAGTTTCCATTCGTACTAGTTAATTTTTTAATACGGCATTACGTAAGAAAGAATCTAAAATTGACATTTCCTTATGCTACTCAAAATCTTAATAAATATATCAAACATGACTACGTGATTAAGAAGAACTAATCGTTTACTTAAATTTGTTATTTTGAGATAATCAAGTATCACAGAATTATTTATCGGAAGTTCTTATGTCCTCAGATCCAGATGAACAAAAACGTACGTGGATCTGTTGGCATGGCACGGAAGCAACAGCTAGCGCACAGTCAATGATTGCATCGTTCACCCCCTCGGTATCGAAGTCGTTTCTTCCGAAGTGAGGAGAATGTTAACTGCTTCGATTCGCTGAGGGGAATTACATGCATAATGAACGAGCATGGAAAGAGAGTAAAGGCGGAGGCAAGCGCGGAATATTGGCCAATAACCCTTGTGCAAATTAATTGAAACAAAGCATGCATTCGGAAATGATGTTTTGGGGATTCTTCAGTTATGATTTTGGAAGTCCGCAGCCAATAGAAGGAATAATGCGCTCGCCACAATATATTGAAGTTCTACGAAAGAAAATTGTACCAGAGCTGGAAAAGAGGTATCCTGATGATAGTGGGACATTGCAGCAGGACTTGGGACATTGTCACACTTTGAAAGTGGTGAAGAAATTCATTAGGGAGAAGGTCACGTCCCGACTTTCTTCACCTAAAGGCTTTTTCTTTCGTTTTGAGACCATAGTTTGTATAGTCTTGTTGGTGGCAGAAGAACACTGTCGCGTCTGTGAATTAATGAATGGTCAATATGCCAAGACTGGCGTATCTCCGACTCTTCCAGCATCACGCAATCCGTCTGTGGTCATGCTTCAGAAGTTACCTCTTCTGAGGGGAAGATGATGTGCCAACACCGGCCATTGCTGATCGCATCGTGGACGCAGAGTTTGTAAAGGTGGCTGATCCATCGCACCTGTCTGTCCACGTCAGGGGTATTTCGAAGGCGTATATTCGAAATTTCTTCAAAGTTCGGTGAAGTGATGCATATGTTCAGGCCGAACCATGCCGACGCCCCTGGTCTGCTGAACGGCGACCTTGTTTTCGATATGTTCCTCGAAAGGGAAGTTCCAGGCTGCTGCCCCTAAACCAAAGATCACCACCACGTCGTCTCATGATGTAGAATGACGATGCATCTTTTTTCTAGTCAGAATTGAGTGTGACGAAAGACATCTAAGAATTTATAGTAAAGCAAAATTTAATAATTCACAGTGAAAATGCAATACCATGAAAATTTTATCGCAGCACCATTCAAACTTTAGGGTATGTTTAGAGAAATAATTTAAGCAAATTTTACTTTTTCCAGTCAATGAATTGATTGGGAGAGGGAAATTCGGTTGAGGTAACTTTTGACAGCTTCTCAAAGTCATGAAAAGTATATTATTTATTCGTGTAAGAATGAAGCTTTAGGAGTGAAAATGCCTGTAAAACACCTTCGACGAAATTTCGTTAAATTACAGGCTACGATATTGCGGCAACAGCTGGACGGGACGGAACAAGCTTTAAATTAATAAACACCCTGTACTTATCAAAAATTGAATATAAACACTCAGTGAATGAGGACCCCTCGTTGTTTGCTTATTGTCGGAAGTCAGCACATCCCCATGTATCCATATTTTACTGAGAATCAAATAACAATTGAACACAGGATGGTAAGGCACTGAAAAAAGCTGACGTTTCGGATAATGGCTATCCTTTATCAAAGCAAAAAGTGAAAGTGGTAACAGGGACATTAGAAGACGTCTTATACAAACAAAATAGAGTCAGCTTTTTTTCAGGGTCTTGCCATCATAGTGTTCAATTTTTATTTTATTCCAAGATTCTTGTACCTCGTCTTTCTTTTCTTCTACATCCGTCATGAGAATCAAATACAAAATGAAGAAATTAAGTATCCAAACATAAAAACTTAAAGCTATCAAGCTGAGAAATCACTTACAAATTCGAATTCAATTTCTTTAAATTTGTACGAGATACATAAGAAGAAATTATTAATTTGTGCGTGACCAAAATGGAAAGAGGAAACTTCTAATGTTTCTGGTTTTGAATTCAGCTTGCTGATGGTTTTAGAATAAAAGGTTATTCGTACTTCCCGTGAAACATTTTGAAAGATTATAACAAATAAACTATGCAATGGTTTATGGTAATTATTACGTCGATAGAGAAGAACCCCCCCCCCCCCCCAAGGAAAAGCCCACGCCTTAGTTTTATCAAGGATCACGCGCGGCCAACCCGATCCCCTGATTTAACCCTCTACGACTTAATGTGTTTATTTGTCGGGCTAAGCGGACCTGGTTATATACAGAAATATCCGAACAAGTTCGTGAGGATTCGTGATTAAATGGATTTTTAATACTACGTTTCGGTTAAAAGCTTTTAATTATTTAGCTTTTTTGTATTCTTTAATTTGGTGTAAGACCTGCTCAGTTGCTGAGGTCAAGTGAAACCACCAATCAAGAATTGCTTTTTTCTCTAACAGACATTATCTCAACCAGTTTTTGGGCATTACTTTTGAAATGAGATTCGTGCTTTTTTTTTGCACGTTGGTTTCCCGTAATACGACACGTATTAATGTCAACACAAATTATAAAATGTTCTACCAAGGCAATTTAAAAGGAAAAACAGAAAAACAAGAAAGAAGTGACAAGAAATAAATTTTACTTGGTAAAGAACTAGTTGCAAATTATTATAAGAGAAAAAGTTCAGGTGTTCAAACTTAAAAACTACCTTGAATAACACGTAATTGTACAGCTTTAGTGAGAGGGAGGAGGGGTAATTTCAGAAATGAAATAAGATGACTGAAATCAAATAGAAAAATAAAGGAAATGATAAAAAGAACACATTGTAAGTATTTTTAGAGAACTATTTAACCCCTTCCTTTTTAAATGTCAATTTTACAAACAAAAGCGTCCAAGCTGCCCCCGAATGCGATTGAAGAAGGAGGACACATTAACCTAGCCTACCTAGTCAACAGTATACAAGAAGTTTTGGGATGGATTAAAATATATCGATTAAATATTCCTCTAAAATACTTACTAAGCATTCGTTATCATTTTTCCGTTATCTTTGCTTTGATGACTTTAGGCATCTGAAAGAGCACATCCATTTTAGAATATATTTACTAAACCACTTAGTTAATATGAACAGAGCGTTCTAAGAGTCATCCTTAAAAATAAAGAGCATGCTAGGGATTAAAATAAGATCGGGTTATCGGGATACAACACACTTAAGTAATTATTCACGATCGTTGTGGCGACCGATGACCTCTCCCCGAGGGCACGAAAGACGCCCGAAGACACGGAAGCGTTCGCCCTCGGCTTTTTGCCGTCCGCTTTCTCCTTTCCATCTGTTTTGCCACGATCGATTCATTCCATTTGATCAGTCATTGCTTCTGAAAATATCTTCAGAAAAACCTCTTTCCTGCGGTCTATGATCTTTAAAAGATGAGGATGAGAGCACGAGTCATTGCAGCGGAACTAATCTCCCGCTCTTTGTAAAGATCAGTGGCCCCTTGCCAGAGAAAAAACAACTTCTCTCATTATATTCCTCCAAACAAACTTCCTCTCCCATTCAATGCAGACGTGAATGGCGATGACTCTCCCTCGCGAACGCAGTTGTCGCGTCCGTTGCTTGGGCGAGACGAGCCTGCAGCGCAAACCGGGCGCCCTCGTCGACCTGCAGCCGTCGCTACACAGTATGTACCCATCGCGGGTAGAGCACAGCAGCCCTTGTACTCTCACTCCGACGAGCAATGGCCTCCGGATCTCGTACAACGGCGGGACACCCGCTTGGCAACCCCTCGAAACACTCGCTCTCTGGGCGGCCGTGCGATACGTGCAGAGAGAATGGCACGAAGAAGGGACGGTCTCCTATTTGGCCGGGTTCGTTCCTTTGGACCAAGTGACTCTACCCTTACCTTTCATCAGGCCTTATCTAATATCCGTAGAACCCACAGGTGAGATTTTATTCTCTTTAAATTGCATTTTAATGTTTATTCCAGGTCTCCGTATATAGAGTTCTGTCTATAATTTATACTCTACAGTAAGTGGATTAATCAAAGCTATCAAGCATCTCCATTCATCAATCGGATTTAATTTTCAATTTAAAGATTATTTTTTTTGTTTTGGTTTGAGAGTAATTAAACAAGACAGTAATTAACTCTCTGAAAGTAGGTAAAACTTAATTGCGACTTGGCGGAACTAGCTGGATGAATCAGCTGGTCGTCTGTCTTTATTTGATTACAAATTTAATGATCAACCCCTTACCCCTTATTTTAATAGTAATCTTCTTCCACATTTTTAACATCACTAGTAAAAAAAATTACTCTTCAAGAGTTTGGGATATCCTAAATTAAATGCATTCTAAGCAAATGAAAAAAAAATCACAAAACAACTTTGACCAAAATAACTAATGAAATTTATTCAACATCATAATGGTTCATAAAATATCAAAATGTAATATACACTATATTCAAGGAAATAAAATTTTGAAGTAATTCATATAAAAGCACTTGTTTTAGAAGTTTGGGATAAGTGATTTTACCACTTTGTAAAGTCACCTTTTGCTTTAATAACAGCCTCAATTATTTTGGGCATTCAATGAGATCATTTTTGTTTTCTGGGCACTACATCTGGATTTTATTCATGATTGCCCATAGATTTTCGATTGGATTAAGGTAAGGCAAATTTCCTGGTCATTTCAGGACAGTTATTCCTTTTTCCTGAAAATTTGCCAAAAATTGTTTGGATGTATCAGCAGGTGCACATCCTGTTGTAAGATGAACAGAGCTTCCCAGTGCTTGCAATGAGAAAGAATTCCATCATTTCAGTATTATACTGATCCAGTTCTTCACAAAACAGAGTTCATCAACATTCTGATCATTAAAACATCCCCATACCAACAGCTTTAAAAGGTGTTTTACTATTCGGTAGACACTTGAAGGCATAGCAGCATTTTACCAACTATATTTCTTTTGTTGAAATTTAGACAAAACATGGACTCGTCACTAAAGATGACCTGTGGCCACATTTCGGGGGTGGGGGCAATTCTTAAACATTTTTGGCCAATACGAGATTGAATATTTATTGCATTTTTAAATATCTGTAAATTGCACTGATGAAATCTTTAGGTGCTGATAGATCAGATGAGATCTCATAAACTGTAGAATGTGCATCTTTTTTTAACAAATTGCTTCAGTGTGCATCACGAATAATGAGTGCATTTGGTCGACCACTTCGATTTCTCATTTCAGTTTGATCTCCATCTTTTTAAAATTCTGCTGTGTTTTGACTTCTTCCTAATTGCTTTGCTATTTCAGCTTGTGTCAATTTTTTTCGCACTTAATTGAATGATTAAAACTCGATATCTTTCCGAGACTTGTGGAGTTTTACCCATTTTTGTAAACTGCTTTTAATTATCTATAACGCTCAAGTAATTATTGATCCTCCCACTGAAGAAAAATGCTCTCTTCCATCATATGGTAATTGCACTGTTCTCGAAAATATGCTTGCTTGCAGTTTTAATTAATAAATTTTATATTTTCCCAAAATTTTGAAACATGTGAAATTTATTTCCTTGAATGCAGTTCATATTATATTTTGATATTTTATGAAGAGAAAACCATTGTGAAGGTGAATAAAATAGCTACTACTTAGTTATTTTGGTCAAGACTATAGTTTGGATTTTTGAATTTCCTTAGAATGCATTTAACTTAGGATATTCCTAAGTTTTGAAACAGACTATACTAAGCTCAGCGAAATGGGAATTTAATATCCAATTAAATAATTCTGCCATCTTGCAATGAAACTAGACCGGAAGTGAAGTTTTCTATTCAACCAATTTTAAAGAATTAATTCTCGAATACGTTCGAAATTTCTGTTTTGCTTGAATAAATTCTTGAATAAATGAAATGACCGCCAGAGAATTCTACTGCCGTTTTTTTCCTTCAACTGACCTGCAGAATGCCAAACTGTCAAGGCAATTATATTTTAAATGTACTCTTGGAAATGGAAAACTTCATGCTGGTCAACTAACAAAAACAAATTATTAAAACAAATTAATAGGAAACGATGCGTCTCTGGCAACAACTAAGTTTAAGATAGGTGAAGAGGCTAAACAGATAACTAAGTTTAGTACCAATGTACTTTTGTATTCTTTATGGTGCAGAAGTAAAAAGTCTGAAAATATCGTCTTGAGAGATTTTCATCTCTCCATACCTCAAGCATATTCTATACTAATTTCTGAAAATTTATAGGATTACAAACATCTTCCCATGGTATCCAAAATATACTCCATGGTAGGCAGATCAAGGGAACAAACAGGACATTCTAAAGTCTCTATCAAGACATATCAGATGTAATTTGAAGTGTCATGGAGGGAAATATCATTTGATACACACGTACCATGTTCATGAATGGTCTAACCACCAGATTTATTGGCGGTAGTTATTAATTATCGGCTGGTTGGGCCTCCTCGGAGATTCGGTTGTGACTATATTCAACCATTACCTTTGGAGTTATTCTTAGAACAATTCGTACAATAACCCTAACCATTGAATTGAATGTATACGATTGTTGTACAATATCCGCTTTCGTCGTTCTGAGTGACTCGTATAGAAACAGGACCCATCACGACGTGTTCAGATCTAGAGAGAGCCAGGAACTCGAAATGTCATCTTCTTATATCACCGAATTGAGGAATCTCTGGCATTATGACTGGTGTCTGAAAACTTAGAGCCTTATTCAAGGTTTTCAGAGGACCTTCTGGCCTCTGAGTCCTTTTCATGGACGACAATTCCGTCCGCCCAAGGCTGGATCTGGTCGAGGAATATCTTTGTTGAATAAAATATTCAGAGAGTATATTGGCCAGTCAGATTGTTGGATATGTATCCCATGTACATAAAACTTCACCCGGAACACAGCAGTACCTTAGAAGTACTTTTGTGAAAAAATGGAATGTTCCACAAAAAACTCTTAACTCTTTAGTAAACAACATGAGGCTTACAGAAGTTATTATATAAAGAATAATAAACAATACTGACCTTATTGATCTGTGATGCTTGTATACAGAGGGAAGACGTTGGATACCACTATTTACACAAAAAACTAATTTTATTCATCGTAGATGCACATTTCGGCTACCAAGTAGCCATTTTAAGTATGAATCAAGTAACAATCGACAATCGAACAGTGAAGTGAAAAGAAAGTCGCGAGTGGTCCAGGAGCCAAGCTCACTTTGCACGCTCGCCCAAACAGTAAACCAGAGAAGGTACACTGAACTGGGAGAGAAGCCTGATGAACCTCTTTAGTCCTCCAGAGAAGAAGTCCCCAGAAGGGACGAGAGTCAGATTGTAGATTGACGAATAGAGTCCCCAAAAATCAGTAGGATCTAAAAGATCCATTAGTTGGGGAAGACGGCCTTGTTAACGTCATCAAAGCAGACATCCAGAATATGGCAGGGTCTTCGAAACCTGAGGGGACCCTTAACAACGAGTGGATGGTCTAGAATACTAGAAACCAGAGTATTTTCATGATTCTCCATCTTGGGTAGCATGTTCTTCATAAGTGTCTGGACAAAGGTGCCTATGTGGGTCATCCCCAAATCGTCATAGATAGAGTGGTTGTTGGCAACTCTTCTGTCAAGTTTGGTAATGGATCGGAGAGCAACATTTTGGAAGGTCTGGAGATCCTTCCACCTAGATTTGCAAATAGAAGCCCAAGCAGGCATTCCATGGAGTAAAAGAGTACGAATCACAACCTTGTATATCAAGAGTTTGTTATCCACACAAAGAGCGCTGTTTCGCCCCAGAAGTGCAATCAAACTGAACTTCGCTTTCTTTGCTTTGTTGAGCGCGTATTGGACTTGATCGTTCCAGTTTAGTTTGGAGTCGATCATGACACCAAGATATTTTTAGCTTTTTACCCACTCGAGTTTCTTGCCAAATAAGAAGAAGGGCTTTGGAGGGTTTTTGCGTTTGCGAGTCACAACTGAATTGGGGAAGTATTTATAATAACATTAAAACAATCAGAATAAGGAAAAAAGAGAAAAATAAACAATTGGACAAGGGATAGGTAGATAACAAGCGCGGACCTAAGCTCTCTCCTAGGTCCGTGTCTTATTCTCGAAAGGAATTCTTACAGAAGATTAAACTTCCCTTCTTCAAGACCAAGTACAACCGGCTTTCTCGCAAGGTTCAGGAGGAGGTTAAAGCTTTACGATATCAAAGGTGGAGCAAAAAACTGAACTCCTTGTCTGTCCAGGACAACTCGCTCTGGGGAACTATGAGGGTCTTAAATGGTAACAGACCAATCCAATTGCCGCCACTGCTTGCAGGCAATGGCAACGTTGTCACCAGTGACGGGGATAAGGCTCAATTGATCGCTGATTTCCTGAAAAGTCAATTTACAACGCCCAGTGAGTCCACCCTGGACAGTCTCTCAAACACTGAGCTAGTTAATAATGGCTGCATCGCCTACGGGCACAGTCATCGTATTCCCACCCCTGGGGAAGTCATTAGTACTCAAGAAATCTCCGAAGTCGTCAAACGACTCAAGACCAAAAAAGCAGCTGGTATTGACTCCATCACCAATAGTGCTCTTAAAAACTTGCCTCCTAATGTTGTATCGACCATTACCAGAGCCATGAACGACTGCTGGAAACTTGGTTCTTCCCCGATAAGTGAAAGAGTCCGTCATCGTTACCATACCCAAGCCTAGTCTAAACCATGCTCTCACTGTCAGCTACAAGCCCATAAGCTTACTACTTATGTTATCAAAAGTCTTTGAACGCTTTATTCTGAAGAGGATTAACGACTTCTGTGTGACCAACAATCTTGTTCGGGAGGAGCAATTCGGCTTTCGGCCAGGTCACTCCTGCCAACTTTAGATCTGGAGGCTTGTCGCAGATCTAAACACTCCTCTAAACTGTGCTAAATACGGTTGTCTGGTCTTCTTGGATGTCCGGAAAGCTTTCGATCAGGTTTGGCACAAAGGCCTCATATATAAAATGATTACTTGTGGTTTTCCGGACGATCTGATTGCTTTAATTAGTTCCTTTCTGTCGAACAGGATATTTCGTGTCAAGGTTGGCTGCTCCATGTCGGACCCTTGTGACGTCCTGGGTCGTGCACTGTTCAACTTTTTCATCCATGACTTTCCGACTTTTACTAATTGCAGCTATATCTGTTTCAGTGCGAGAAATGATTTTCTAAGTGGAGACTCAATCTAAATGTTGACAAATGCAAGGCGATGTTCATTACGAAGAAGCTTCGAAAACCCCCGAGTCCTCTCTTCCTTTCTGGTAATGAGCTCGAATGGGTAAAACATTACAAAAACCTCGGAGTGGTGATAGATGCCAAGCTAAATTGGGGTGACCATGTCTAGGTCATCAACAAGGCAAAGAAGGTGGCCATCAACAAGGCAAAGAAGGCAAAATTCAATTTGGTAGTTCTTCTATGGTGAAACAGCGCGCTTGGATTGGATTGCAAACTATTGCTATACAGGACGGTAATCCAAACCATCTTGCTTTGTGGTATGCCTGCCTGGGCAACAATATGTAAGTCCAGATGGAAGGACCTCCAAACCTTCCAAAACGTTACCTTGAGGACCATTGCCCAACTTGACAGGAGAGTTGCAACAAATACTTCTATTGCCGACGATTTTGATATACCTCCCATTGGAAATCACGTCCAGGAGTTGCTGAAAAAGCTGCTTCCAAAGATGAAGGACCATCCCAATCCTCTGGTTGCAGGTATTCTTGAGCATCCGCTCACCTTTAGAAGCTTCCTCAGGTATCGCAGGCTTCGTCACATCCTGGACATCAATTTCGACGACATCCATTCGAACTATTTGTTCATGCGGACGAGCTGTAACCGCTTCACTCGTGACGTCACTCTCAACTAAAGCTGAGATAGGGTATAGTGACCAATATTAATGATCAGAAGAGGAGAGAGTGATGGTTGTCCCCATAAATCGTGGCCTATCAATCAATGGAAGACGGTAATATGGTTTAATGAATCGAGCTTCACATGGTTCCAACCACTGGAACATGTTTACGTGTGGGAAATACTATCCCCAGTTTATGTCCAAAATTTGTGCCAACGATAAAGCGTGAAGTACGCATAATTATGGTTTGGATGAACATGTCTTAGTATGCTGCAACCCTAGACATTTCTCCAGGAGAATTTAGGCCATCTTGGACGCAAAGGTGATTTAGCACATTATTAAGTAATCTTTTAATTAAATAGACGAATCTTCTTTTTTTAAAGTTTATAAACGACATAAATAAATAATCAAAATAATAAATAATAAAAGTCACCAATGCAAGTCCCGATTAAACTGGATGATGAAGAAAGGACGAAACTGGACGAAACTGGACGAAACTCGAAGAATTGAGGTACTTGGATGTGCTTAAAGGAGAGACGAAATAGCATGAACTTGAAAAACAGACAAAATCACGGAGTTGTAGAAGGAATTAAGAATAAAGACAGGAGTGTAGAAAGTTGACATGACGGTGGAGAGTCGACTTTTCGGACATACGGTGATGTAGTGTGTTCGGAAATATGTTGTTGCAGAAGAAATGATCGAAATTTATTGAAAGAAGTCCAAATAATATAGATTAAAATAACGTTATCGACAGTTTTTTTCCTCATGGTCAGTCAGTTTTGTTTTGAATAAAAGCTTAAAATGAAAACAACGGTGTGTTGTGTTTCACTTGATTGCTCTTCTACATCACCGTATCTCCGAAAAGTCGACTCTGCACCGTCGCGTCACCTTTCCTGTCAACTTTCCGCACTCCTGTCTTTATTCTTCATTCCTTTTACAGCTCCGTGATTTCGTCTGTTCTTCAATTCATCCTACTTCGTTTCTTCTTTAAGTGCACTCAGTTTCCTCAATTCTTCGAGTTTCTTCCAGTTTCATCGGGACTTGCATTGGTGACTTTTATATTATTATCTTGATTATTTATTTATGTTATTTATAAAATTTAAAAAAGGAGATTTGCCTATTTAATTAAAAGATTACAAACCATTACTTTTCTTATATAACAATATTAAGTAATGATTTGTTCTTTTATTAGGTGTTTCCATACTTTTGTCCAAGTCCTGCACATAGGACAAATTGTATTATGAATTAAAGCAATGAAAAGTCTTTTAAGCGTCAGATCTTTTTTTTTTTTTGTAATTTAAAGACTGGAAATAAGAAAAGAATTCTACAGCCTGGGATCGGACCAAGGGTCTTTGTTTGGGTGTTGGCGCGTTAAGCCAAAGGCTCCGGGTTTGATCCTAGCTGTTTTTCCATTTTCTGTCTTAATAAAAAAAAAGATTTGTATTTTCTTAATATCGACGTTAGTGTACAGTATGCCTGATGACCACGAGACCACAGAAGTAGCATATGGCTTCAAACATCGTCCTATGGAGAAACACTTAAGAACACACAAACAGTACATCCGTTTTCATCTTCGATCGTTCATCGAAAATGGAGAAAAGGGTCTGATAGACAATGAGTGCCTTTAAGTTGACAATGAGTGTTTTTTTAGCGATTTTGCAAAAGTCAACAACTTCATAAATTTTTCAATGTTCTTAATTCAACAACTAAAAAAACAGCACCCACCTGCAAAACGGAAAGATCTCGGCGAATTGTTCCTTTTAGTGTGATGGCAAATTCGGCTAGCTGTTTCTAAGGAGAAAATTTTTTGCTCCAGTCATTTGATCAATCTGCATCAGAGCGTCAACAAAGAGTGAAGCAGTCGAACGGAATTTTTTTTCTTCAGTGCTCTAATCTGTATATGTATCGGCCACATTAACAAAATTCTCAATCTCTGGAATTTTTTTTTTTGCCCGTTCCAAATGTTGAAGTCAAAACTTCGCCTTCTTCATCGGAAGAATTGCCAGATGAAGAGCTATCTAATAATTGTAAAACAATGTCGTTGAGTTCTAGCTCTGAAGCAGCCATTTTAATTTCGCAGACGATCAGGGAGCAAGTCTGCTTCACCAATTTTTGGCGGAGCACGAAGGAGTATTCCCTGGCGTAAGGAGCAATACCAGCCGAACTCTCTGTGAGAGCAATAGCTGTAGTCGAACAATTTTCAGAGCTCCAGAACACTCCGGAGCATTCCGGAGCATGCCGGAGCAGCCAGCTGAATTTTCCATAAGCTTTCTCTTATCAACGAACTTAAAAACTTTGTTACTGAATTCTATATTTCCTTCTGTCTCCACTTTTTTAAAGGTGCGAGAAATATGATAACGAGGGGATATCCGAAAGTAACGCCATTTAATTTTTTCAAAGAACATTACAAAACATACAGGTAAACAACTAAATGCAGCTGAAATTACACGTCTTTATCTACTTTTCCACATTTGACGATTTAAGCATTTATCCCAACGCTGCACCATTTTCAGAATACCCCGCTCATAGAACTCATGTCGACTGTGAATTCAGCGAATGGCGCACGGCATATTTGAGCTCCTCGTTAGTCTCAAACCTCTGACCACCCAGCAATCTCTTCATGGGATGAAAGAGGTGGTAGTTCGAGGGCGCTAAGGAAGTCGAACATCGTTTCATCTTTCTAGTCGCTTATCCCGAATAGCACGCCGCAGTATAGACAACGTTTCACAATAGGTAGTGGCGTTGACCACTGACCCACGAGGCAGGAACTCTGCGAGTAGGATGCCTTGCATATCCCAAATACACACACTGGCCAATGAATTAGAAACCCGTGATGAATTACTGTACTGATATGTAAAGCGGTCAGAAACGATTGTGATATGCAAATGAATGCAATCATGTGAGGTACATGCTAATTCCAAGCTGCGGGTACAGGGTAGGAACAAGCTGCAGCTGCTCAAGTTGAGCAAAATGGGGAAAACAGCAGAGTTCCAAAAAGGAGTTATTGTGGGAGTCCATCTAGCTGGAGCTACGATTTCCAGGACAGTACAACTGACCGGTATCTCAAAAGGTCAGGTCTCCAAGGTGTTCAATGCGTGGAAACGGAATCCACAAGAGTTGTCGAAACGGCAGAATTGTGGTTCAAAAAAAAACAACACAAACAGGGACCGACCTCGTCTGAGACGGATTGTGCGGCAGACTTCAATGAAGGATCATCGCAACCCATCTCCTCCAGAACAATGCGCCGAGAGTTGAAGCGAATAGGGATGGGAAGTCGCATGCCAGTGAGGAAGCACCTGGTGTCAGCAACAAACCGGAAAGTTCGCCTGCAGTGGTGTAAAGAATGGTGTGACTGGACAGTAGACGACTGGAAAAAGGTGATGTGGTCGGACGAGTCACGTTACACATTGCTTTGCACCGATGGCCGGCAGAGAATTTGACGGCAACCCCATGAAGCGATGGACCCCTCATGTGTTGTGAACGCAGTTCAAGCTGCAGGAGGAGGTGTCATGGTATGGGCCATGTTTTGTTGGTATGGCAAGGGTCCCCTGATATTCCTTGACAGTCGGGTGAAAGCCAAAGACTACCTAAACATTGTTGCAGATCAAGTCCATCCTGCAATGGTGCATTTGTACCCAAATGGTGACGGATTCTTCATGGACGACAATGCTACTGTCCATCGAGCAAGAATTGTTAAGGAGTGGTTTTCTGAACATGACACCGAGTTGCAACATCTGCCGTGGCCAGCGCAACGTCCGGATTTGAATCCGATCGAGAATGTTTGGGACATGTTGGAAAGAGACATTCGTCGAAGGCATCCGCTTCCGTCTACTCTGCAGGACCTGAAGGTCTCTCTGACGAATGCGTGATCTGCGATTATCTTACCTGCATTGCAACACCTTGTAGAGTCCATGCCAAACCGCGTATATTCTGTAATTACAGCCAAAGGAGGGTCAATACCATATTGAACGAAGGTTTCTAATTCATGGGCCGGTGTGTGTAACTGTAAGCATAATCTAAAGGAGAAACTTCGATTTTTTTGAGAACCGGAAAATGTGGATGTTTCCACAACATGCTTGCAGTTTTAGGCCCAGGTGTAAGTGCAAGACCCAGGACTCATCTCCTGTGACAGTGCCATTCCAAAACGCATTTTCCTCCTGATTGTACCGCTGCAGATGTTGCAGACTGCACGCCATTCTGTTGCCGGTTTGTTCTGGTGTCAGACTTTTTGGAATCCAATGCAAACAGACTTTGCAGTATCCAAGCTTCTCATGCACCATATCCCATATATCAGGATATGTGAAACGTTTCAGTCATTTCTTTCAAGGGAACGCGACGATTTTTTCTGATTGTGTTGTTAATGTCCTCGATAATGGCTGGTGTTGCCGCTGACGCAGCCGCCCAGAACACTGTTTATTGGCAAGGCTAAGTCTTCCTTCCAGAAACATTTTACACCATTTGCCCACATCGGAATAGTCCAGCAGTCGGCACCGTAAACTACCATTTCCCCATGAATTTCAGCGATTTCTTACCTTTTGGAAAAGAAATCTTATACAGTAACAGCTCGCCGTTCTTTCATTGTAGATGATGTGATAGCGGGGGCCATTTTTTAAACGACTGGTAGCAGGTAGTACGCGTGCGCAGGAACAACTCTTGCTATGCAATGTCTGTGCATGTACTCAGCCTTCTTTTTGGCTATGTTAACTTTTACACAGCGACTATATTTCTTCGTCATTACTTTATAATATCCCCTCGTATATGAAATGAATGTGTCAAGAATATTGCATCCAAAGTTCTATGGAACCAATAGCTTCCGAGATTTTGGCCATAAACCGAATTTTAGAAATACAGTGTGATTCTGAAAAAGTGTGTATAACTATATGACAGTAATGACAGAGGTGGCCAGAATGAACATTTTCTTTTAATACAATGTGGGTCCGAATTTGAACGCTAACTGAGATATGAAAATGCCATCACCAACATCAACAAGTTAATAACTCAGGTTCTGCAACGCCTAGAATAATGAATTTTGGAGGATTAATAGGGTACATAAAACCCTATCCCAACTACATCGTATCCCAACGAGTAGTTTCGGAGTTACGCATTCAAAATCGTAACAGTGCTCACATGCGAGTACTAACCAACACGTGTTACGATGTTGAGTGCGTAAATCGGAAACTACTCGTAGGAATTCGATCAAACTTTAACGGTATACAGAGTTTTATGTACCCTATTATTCCTCCGAAATTCATTATTCTAGGCGTTGCAGAACCTGAGTTATTAACTTGTGGATCTTGGTGGCGGCATTTTTATTTCTGTTCATATCTCAGTTAGCCATGGGGAGTACGCATGCAAAGTTTGTGACAGGGCTTCAAGCTCACCATGCATATCTCACTCAACATGTTCATCAAAATTCTAATTCATCCAAGGTATTGAACACCTTTACCCATTTCATATTTTCACATTTAAATTCTCAGAAGACTTTTTAAGTTCGCTTTGGTAATGATAGCTAGTGCATTCTCAACCTGTTTTATTATCTATTAATCTATCGTAATTTATTCACATTTGATGTCTTTTACAATCATTTAGCCCAATACCTCATGCGAGGCCGGATTATGATAAGCTACTTTCACTTAGAACTATCCAAAAAAGGAGATTAAAAGCTACCTGAAACACGCCCATTGACATATTACACTTACAATTCACACTTATAATTACACTACTAAGCACTTGTTTCGATTTTTCCTTATTCTCCATATTTTTTCTCCTTTTATAATTAGCTCTCGTTCGCAGACCTTTATGGGATTGACTTCACCAGACATCTTAAAATTACTTGAAGCCACTACATTCAACAAGTCAGTCATGCCACACCGCGCTCGGTTAATCAGGCGTCGTCCAGTGGCGCATGCTCAGCTGAACATATAGGGCAAAATACGTAACGCATGTTGACAGCTAACAGATGTTTTAACGCGTAAAACGACACTTCTGAGATGGGCAGGAGGCATGCTTCCCTTTTTATGAACGTACCCTTTCTCTCTAATGGGCTTCCAGAAGTGTCGTGAGTTTAATCTCCCCTGATGAGTGGTGTAATTAACACTGTCGGACTTCAAATACCGGGTTTCATTGATGACTGCTATTCTGATACTAGTCAAAATTAATCGTTTTGCGTTTGCCTCCTCGAGATTTACGAACCCCTTCTCGTAATCCCCCCTCCAAAAAAAAATTTTTTTCTCTCCTTTTCATGACGAAATGGGAGCCTGTGTGAATTCTTACCATTTCACCATTCCACCATTTCAATTTATTTTGAATTTTAATTTGAAATTTCAAGCTTTTCAATTTATAGCTCCACCAAAACATACTCTCAAACCTGTAGGGTCAAAATTCTACAGATGGTAAAGGACTGTAAACTGAATATTTTGGGATAAAAAACCAATGGTCGGAAATGCATATTTCAGGCACCACGAGATCTTGAACGAATAATACGTGTGAGGAACGTTTTTATAAGCTGCTTTCGTTTTCAGAACAAACAACATTTTTTTTATCCTTAAGCAACTTACATCCCAAACATACCATCAACTTCAGAGCAAGTAATTACAATAAAGAAAAGACAAGGAAAAATTCCGCTACCTGGACTCGAACCAGGGATCACGATTTCTCTGTCGCTGCTCTAACTATCGCGGACAGTTCAGTTGGTTTGAGCAGCGACAGCAAAATTCGCGGTCCCCGGTTCGAGTCCAGGTCGCAGAATTTTCCCTTCCCTTTTCTGCATTGTCTCAATGTAAGATGTACAAAGCCGAATGAAATTTTACCGCACTTTTTTCAAACACCTCTGGTGTCAGTTGTACTCGTAAAAGAAGACAGGCAGTTTGGACCCTGGCAAGCATTTTCGCATCAGAATCTACAGAGTAGCTGGTCCCAACCAAATTGCCTATACATGTTATGTATTTAGCTTCTCGATATAACGAACCCTGATATAACGAACTTCTTGTTTCAACGAATGGTTCGTCTGGTCCTTTCACTATCATGCAATGGAAAATGACTCTCGATATAACGAACAGCAATTTGCACTAACGATCTGATATGCACCTATAGGAAAAAGATGATTGCGCATGAATTTTCATAGGTTTTGCATGCATTTGCATCGGACAACTCACATATAAGACTCGCTTCTCGAAGAGTTTCTCAGAATACGGTTTGGTCTTTGGTGTAGAACAACACCTTCGCAATGTCTGCGAAAAGTTCCTTTGTTCGAACGTGTTTGTTATACGAATTCAAACTCGGCACAAACACTTCTGAGGCATGCCGTAAACTATGCTCTGCATTTGGAAATTATGCAGTAACAAAGTGCATCGCACAAAAGTGATTCCAAAAATTTCATTCCGGCGACGAATCGCTGAATGACCTATCACAATTTGGTGGACATTAGCTACTATTGGGTACCAGAAGTTCCTTCCACAAGGTAAAACTATTACAGCTGCGGTCTACATCTGGCAACTTGAACAAGTGCTGGTTTCCTTGAGTCACACAGCCAGCGTTAGTGAACAGGAAAATGTACGGTTCCTGAAGGACAATCCCATATCACACAATGCGAAAGTGACCCATAATGTGATTACTAGGTAGGCCAAATTTTAGTTAATTTTTTCCTAAGTACAAGTATTGTACGACATTTCATTTTATATAGTCAAGAAAAATGTTTGGAAATTTTTTTACAAACTTCAAAATTTATTAGTAAAACTGTAAAAAACGTTGTTGATATTCCATCAATTAATACTATTACATTGATCCAGAGAGGAAGAAATTCGCTATATGGGCTTAAAGATCGCTTTAAAGATCATCCCATTCTATTTTTTAATGGACTACACAAAATAAAATGCTCGTACAAAACATATATTTATGAAAAAATTAAGTAAAATTTGGCCTACTAAAAATGTATAAGCACATTAATAATTTGGTGCGATATTATATTTGAAAATAAAAATTGATGCAAGATTAGTGGGGAGGGAGGATGTTGGCATCTTCAGCCAATCAGAATGAAACAGCGATCCAAACTGATGCTGAAAACTGAAATAAGCGACCCGGAGTCAAGAGGTGCTTCTAGGCGGGCGACATATTTTTTTTTCCTAATAGAGAAGAGCCAAGAGCCTCTCCTGCTCGTTTGCGATTGGTCAACGTCACGAGCAACGAAAGTGAAACTAATGAGACAGGAAGGCGTGTGGAACGAATGCATAGAGATAGATAAATATACCAACGAGATTAGAGTGGAAATAACGACGCCATATTGGAAGCGAATTGAGGCGATGTCCGCCATCGCTGTTGAGGTAAAAATTTGAAATATATGATGTGAAGTCATAATAAGAAGTATCAAAGCCAACTAGAAAGACAGGCCGGGACGCAGAAAAGTCACCTGACCATAGAAGTCCGAGTAACAATGTAACCATCATTGTTTCCATCTTGGTTTTTAACAATCAGTATTTTTTCGTTTGTTGAAAACAATGAAAGTTTGATTGTTGCTCGGACTGCTATGGTCAGGTGACTTTTCCGCGTCAGGGCCTTGTATTTCTCGTTGGCCTCGAAGAAGTAAAAACATTCGGTTTATTACAATCATATTTATCATGGTGCTGTATGCAGGAAATGAATATAAAATGAAAATAATAAATCTCTGTGAAATTTAATCCATTTATTCTCTTATCTAATATTATTATATACAGAAATAAGAGAAAATAATTATTGAATAACTCATAAATGGTCTGTGAGGGTTTTATCCTACGCCATACCTCAGCTATTCAAATTATTGATGAAAAAAGAAAAATTATTTTCTTTCCTATTTTTCATCAAATAATTATTCCTTTGGATTCTAAAGGAAATATACATTCTGCTCTCGGAATTATTTATTTTACATCATTACTAAGTAGTGGAAGAATGGGGCTACTTATTGGTTTCACAATGTCATAATTTCCACATTTTTGAGGTAGAAGGTTGGAATTCGAAATGTAACTTGCTATCTTCACTATTTAGTTTGGCTTTGATTGGCCCACTGGAATCGAAGTTTCGGGGGTGGCAGTTGTCCTTTAGAACTATCGCAACATATGGCATGTTATATATCATTCGATCGGAAATGATCAGAAACGAAAGAAGAAAGAGCTCTTTTACACTTTCTAAATACTACGTTCGAGAAAATCAATTTTACTATTTAGAAATTTTACTAGGGGGGGGGGGGAAGGCAACATCAGGCACCGCTAGTCACTGGATGGGCGACCATCAGTGAGATACGATCTTCACCCCCCTCCCTCCCCGGCTGCTGCGACCATCTTACAGCTGTCGTTAATCCAGGTCGATCCAGGGACCCAACTCATCGGCCTCCGGCAATATAGGCCCTGAATGGACGTACAATCAATTAAAATAAAATAAAAAATTGAGAGGGCGTTAAAACGTGAAATAAAAGGGTAAATATAGATGATCTCAGGGCTTCCGCTACCTTCCTCGGGAGGATTAATTTCTTGTTAAGATATAGTTAAGGTGGCAAAGTAATTATTTACATTTTAAACAATGTACAATCGAAATTTTGCTCATACTGATTGAGGATTCGTTAATATTTACGGAAAATAAAACTTAACGAAATGTTAACGCACTAGCTCCATATAGCTTCAATATAATTTCTGATGCAAATTCCGATTTATCCGTAGCTTAAACGTTCGTTATCCGGACATCTTAAGCCCGCTACACTAAAGAACTTGGCTAAGATGTCAATTTACGTGGAGCGGTTCGGGTAACCAACTTTTTAGCGATGATGAATCGGAGTTTGCATAAGATATTATACGGATTGAAAGTATATGGTGCTAGTGCGTTAACATGTCGTTAACTTTGATCTTTATTTTCGGTAAGTATTAACGGCTAATCTAATCAGGAACTCAGAATACAGGCTATAATGAACAAGATAGGCTAACCTTAGCTTTTATCAAGAACATATGAAGGCCTACATCATCTGTTCTTGCTTTTATTAATCTGGGCTAGGCCTAATTACTTGTTAAAGGTGATATCCGATCGTTTTTCTCTCTTATTCGAACAATTGAACGCCGAGAAAGCGTAAGGCATCCTCGTAAATGGCACTACATCGCTAAATAATTATAATAATAAGCTAGAATAAAATCCAAAGAAAGGAAATGCATCTTATTAGCTACAGCTTGCATACGTCTTATACCTTAACAGTAATGGCTGACGCTAGTTACCACGACTTCATAGTGGGGGCGCTGATGACCAGTTAATTTCCACTCTAATTTTATTAATCTCGTTGAAATATACTCAGAGGTAGAAACTTGGGGCGCGTTCGACATCGCGCACTAAACGCCTTTGTGCGTCCACTAAATGCACTAACGTATTCGCCATGGAACCCGCGCGTGTTCGTCATCGCGAGTGCGCGCACTACCGGGCGTTTCGTGCGCGCACCAAATGACCGTAAGTTAGGAGTAGAGCAATGACGTATATTAAAGATAGACTCCGAATCCTATTGTTGTAACTTGAAGCAAATTGAGAAGCTTCATGCCCAGAACTGTCATGGCTGAAAGTGAGTGAAGATGATGCAAAACACATGGCTAAACACGAGAGTAGCTGATTAATAATTCTTTCACACGCCGATCACGGTCTGATAAGTTTATCTTTTCGTTTACTTTGTATTTGAAGTATTTTATCATTATATTTTATAAACAATTTTTCGATCATGGTTTCAATTTCAATTTCGTTTCGATTGTCTTTCAGTAACGTATTTTCATTTTAGTTACGTATTTTTGATTTATTTTTGTGGAAAATGATTCCTGATCCTTTTTCTTGTCTGTTTGTACAGTTGTACGCAGAACAACTTTGAATAATGGTTTTGAATTAATTATTCCTCGGGCCCAAAATCTTCAAAAACAAAGCAGCCAGACAGCTAATTACTCAACGGCTCACTCCTGCCCAGAACTGTCATGGCTCAATTTGCTTCACTTTTTGCTGCTGTTAACAATAGGATTCGGAGTCTATCTTTAATAAACGTCATTGGAGCAGAGTCATTTAGTGCGTTGCAAGATGGCGCTGCCCTAGAGCTTGAAATGTAGCGATAGATAGTTCGGAGTTTTAGTTACAGTACATGTACCGTTAAAGAGCCAACAGGTATAATAAAATAATTGAAATCTGTATATCGTTTAAACTGACATTGAAATCTACTGTGTAATGATCGATTTCGGCGTATTACGAGTATATGAATGCAGATGTTATGATGGGTTTTATTTTGAGCAGTAAGCTTACTATTCATGATAGCACGGGTGAGGTGAACATCCCACTTTCGTGCTCTTTCCCGTTTTTCATGACACACACAAAATGCACTACACTTTTTTCACCACTCGCTCTGAGGGAGGTCACTAGGTGCATTTAGTGTGCACATGTCGAACGCGCCCTCAGTGGCGCCACAAGTCCTTTGTTCACCAGGGCGGCGCTGCGAACCAATCCTGTCTTGAATAGCAGACGACTCTATTTTTCAGTAAAATTTCTGTAAGGTGTGGAAAGTTTATTATTCCAAATTATAAAATATGTCAGTTTCTGTAAGGTGTGGAAAATTAGTTTGCCATTAAAAAAAGAGTGATGTCAACATACATTTAATTCAATTCATATTAGCAATTGAGTGAAAACTTGCAAAAGGTTATAAGCTTCATATCGGAATAATTTATACGAACAAATTTAAAAAAAAAGTTTCTAGTCTACATTACAAACCCGTAAAATTAAATTAATACAGAATAATCACAAAATACGAATTTTTCAATCAGATATTTTATATTTTCGTTTTACATATTTTAAGTTATCATTTTTACAAAGTGAACTAATCTCATCTTTATTTATATTACATTTACATATTATATAGGTATATTTGTCCAAAGTAGAAAAGAAGACGATTTATAAGAAGACTGGAATTTGTTTTATTTTTGTCTAGTTTTTACAGAAAATAGGAGAAGTTGTGCAGTAGCATAGCTATTAGAGCTTACCGTTGTTTCGGTTATGGAGATTAAAAGAGATAATTACAGTTCGTAGAGATTAGTATCTGCGCTGCTAATAGCTCTCTAGAACCGGACCTGGACTGCACGCTCCGCCATTTTGAAAGACACGAGAAGTGTGAAGTTGCACCCCCCTGAATGAATGCAAAAAATGGCTAAAACCGAGGGGTCTGACAATACTCTGAATCTTTGACAAAGGTGAAATGAATCTCTGCAAATCTCACCGAATCTGTTTTGAATCCTGAATCTGACTTCTCGAGCCGATATCTCGAACGAGATTCTCGTAAAAATCGAGACAAGCAAAAATGTCTTGCTTTTTGTATATCAAAATCAAAGCAAAAGAAATTAACCATGATTTTCTCCATTTATCAAGGTCGAGTTTTACTTACAAGGGAATCCCTCGAACATGTATGTCACAGATTTCCACCAAATTGAAATATGTTACTGGTCTGAAGCTACTATAGATGCTTGCAAAATAAGAGAGTGCGAAATTGTGTTTCTTTCAAAATAAACCGCGAAAACGAAAACATTTCAGCATACATAGCCATAGAAAGACTCCATTGTTAAAGCGGTTCGGCTATGTGGGGCTCCCTTGTTAGTGGATAAAAATACTGGATTATCTCATTTCAGTTTTATGGAACCGTTTTCAATCTGCATTATCACCTTTATGTAACATGTCACAATCAAATCATTTGATGATCATTGGACTTTTCAACTTTGGTTTTTTTTTTGGTTTTTTTTTGGGGTTTGGTTGTTTTTTTTTTCAAACTTTAATAAAGCAGTAAAATTACAATTATTGGCTTCAGTTTGCTGATCGCTGAAAATTTAAATACCTTTTGATTCTTCGCAGTTTTATTAGTTTTTATTTGTTAAAGTTTGACTGGCAGCGAGCTCGAATCGCATTTTTAAAGTGAACTTTTGTTTTAAAAAAAAATTAAAATTATTGAAGTACTTATCCACTAAATTTATCTCGTTTTTGATTTATACACTGCTCAAAAGAATTAGGGGAACACTTCTGAAAAATCTCAAGATCAAGAACTTCCGATAAAATGTTTCATAGTTTTTTGATAAATTAGATGTGGTCTATTGAAATCACTGGGTGTTTTTTCGAATTTCTGTTTTTTTCCGTGAGTTTAAAGTGAAAATGCCACAGACCCCTTAAAGACAGAATGATCATAACCTTATGACAAAGGTCACATGGTCTTCAAACAGCATTAATTTGTGTGTTAAGGTTCTGATACAGTATTCGGGCGTTTAATTGAGACAAAATGGGACATCTCAGGCTGGAGGAAGTTGCAAGAAGGACAGCTACTCAATCAGGTCCGTCGCCAAACAGCTTCAAGAGTCACCTTCAGTGATCCACCGTGCATGGAATAGTTTCCAACAGACTGGTCGTTATTCCAAGGACTGGACAAGGACACACACGCATAACGATAAGAATGCAGGACCGATATCTTCAAACTTCTGTTCTTCGCCGACGAAAATCAACTGATAGAGACTTGCAAAACGACCAGCATGCAGCATCTGGAGTGGCTGTTTCCGACCAAACAGTCAGAAACAGACTATGAGAAGGTGGTTTGTGAGTCAGAAGGCCGAATCGTGTATTGTCACGCGCCGACACCGAGAAGCCCGACGTCGATTTGCCCAACAACACATCAGCTGCGTCAGTGGCGGTCTATTCTCTTTACAGACGAGTCCAGATTTCGCCTAACTCGTTGTGATGGATGTCAGCGTGTGTGGAGATGCTCTGAAGAGCGCTTTGCAGAAGCAACAATGCAACAGACAGACAGAATGGGATGTGATCAATGACGTATATTAAAGATAGACTCCGAATCCTATTGTTGTAACTTGAAGCAAATTGGGAAGCTCCATGCCCATAACTGTCATGGCCGAAAGTGAGTGAAGATATTGCAAAAGACATGGCTAAACAGAAGAGTAACTGATTAATAATTCTTTCATACGCCGATCACGGAGTGATAAGTTTATCTTTTCGTTTACTTTGTATTTGAAGTATTTTATTATATTTTATAAACAATTTTTCGATCATGGTTTCAATTTCAATTTCGTTTCGATTGTCTTTCAGTTAGGTATTTTCATTTTAGTTACGTATTTTAGATTTATTTTTGTGGAAAATAATTCCTGAATCTTTTTCTTGTTTGTTTGTACAGTTGTACGCAGTTTAACTTTGAGGAATGGTTTTGAATTAATTATTTCTCGGGCCCAAAATCTTCAAAAACAAAGCAGCCAGACAGCTGATTACTCCACGGCTCACTCCTGCCCAGAACTATCATGGTTCAATTTGCTTCACTTTTTGCCGCTGTTAACAATAGGATTCGGAGTCTATCTTTAATATACGTCATTGGATGTGATTCAGTCATGGTTTGGGGGGAGGGAATCTCTATCGACAGCCGTACTAATCTCGCTGTCCCAGGACGTCTCAATGCTGAAGTCTACATCAGGGCAGGATAATGCTTGTCGGCATATGGCGCGTGCCACTCAGGAATTTCTCCAAGAACGGAACATTCCAACATTGGAGTGGCTAGCAATGAATCCGGACATTAATCCGATCGAGTATGTGTGGGACATGCTTGAAAGACGCATAAGGCGACGTCCAACAAGTCCACAATCACTGCGCGACCTTTTGCAGGTCCTCATCGAAGAATGGCAGACATCCGTCGACTTGTGCGGAGCATGCATCGCAGATGCGCAGAGATCCTTCGAGCTCATGGAGGGAATACACGTTACTAGAGAACACTTTTAGGGAGACGTGTATCCAGAGAAGTCTTGAGACCCCTTCTTGAAAACAGTTTTCTCACTTTAGTTTCACCAGGGGTTATGTCTGTCATTTGTTTTTCCCAATATGCTTGGTAAACTAAGCCTACACTTGTTTATTTGTTAATTAAATCGAGAGCGCTTCGTGTGATCATGGGGTTGTACGGATATTTTCATTAATTTAAATAACATAGGCGTTCTACAGGGTGGCCCAGATTAATATATACAATTTTTAACAAGGCCGTATGCCTTAAGTATTTTAATACCTGCACGTAACTATGGTGGAATACATTGTCAAAGGATCGAAGAAGAGAGTCACACTCTGTATTCCATGGAGTGGTCCACCATGCGGCCCTCCATGGCGATGCAAGCTTCCAGTCGCAACTTCACGTTGTCACAGGCCTTCTTGCACATGTCTAGGGGAATTTTTCGAAATTCCTCCGTTATTACTTCCAGAAGCTCTGGAATGTTATGGATCCTATGGCGGTAGATCTTGTCCTTGAGATATCCCCATAACAAAATATCGGGTGATCTGGAGAGTCACTCAACTGGACCGCGTCTGCCGATCCACCGACCTGGAAATGTTTGATCCAACCAACTCCACGCAGTGAGAGCATAATGCGGTGGTGCCCCATCCTGCTGCGACCACATGGTGTCAAAATCATCGCGTTGCGTCAATAGGGGATACACAGTGTTCACCAGAAGGTCACGGTAGCTGTCTCCTGTGACTGTGTCCTCAAAGAAAAACGGGCCGAGCAGTCCATCATAACTTACGCCGGCCCACACCATGACACCAGGGCTCTGGTTGTCTACCTCCAATTCAAGGTGTGGATTGGTTGCACGCCAATACACGCAGTTGTGGCGGTTCACATATCCTGAGACGTGAAATTTTGCCTCATCGCTCCATTCCACATGGCGTGCTAACTCAGGATCGACCTCCAGGATTGCAAGCCAAGTTTTGGCAAACTCCAATCGCCTATCGGGATCATCTTCGTGCAAGTGATTTTTTAAGCGAGGATGATATGGCCTCAGTTTCAGATCCTTCAGGATTCTTTGAATATTCGTACGAGAAATGCCTAGCCGAGCAGATAGCCGCCTTTGCGACTTGTCCTTTTCTTGAGAACTGGCCAACTCATTTTGCAGGCGCACTTTGTTGGCGTCAGTAACAACGGTCTTGGATCTACTGCGTTTATGCTTTTCAACGTTGCCAGTTTCATCAAACTTCTTGTTTACATTCTTGATCGTTATCAACGAAGGTCCGGGTGTCCCAAACATAGCTGCCATACGACGTTTCACTTCTGAGTACAACCTCACACAATCTACTTCTCTTCCAGACTCAATCGCTGCGCCGCCATCTTGATATGGACGATCCTCATGATTCGCAATTTGAATTGCGTCAGTCGCGCGTGACGCGCACACGGCGCTTTCAAAGATTGTATATATGAATCTGGGCCACCCTGTATAATGTTCCCCTAATTCTTTTGAACAGTGTATAAGTCACCCTCAATAGGCCATCAACAAATCTTGGCTGTCAGGCATTATCCCGCCTAGATGGAAAGACGCTACTATCTTTCCCATCCTCAAGCCCAATAAGTCCTCTGATGATCCACAAAATTACAGGCCAATTGCCCTTACATCGTGTCTGATTAAAATAGTTGAGAGGATGGTAAACAACAGGCTGCAGCATTTCTTGGAGTCTCATGAACTTCTGCCAAATTATTCATCGGGTTTCAGGAAGGGGCGTGATCACATTCACTCTGTTATCAATCTTGTAGATGACATATATGCAGCGAGAGAGAAAAATGAGAGTATTGGTATCATATTTCTCGACGTTAAAAAGGCTTTTGACTCTGTGCCTCATGACCTATTGATTAATAAGCTAATAAATATCCAAGTTCCCAGTAGACTGGTGTTATGGATTTCTTCCTTTCTCAGGATGAGGAAAGTCGGTGTTAAGTTCCCCGGCGGGGAAGTCTGGGCAAACAGCCATCAAGGGGTCCCACAGGGATCCATACTAAGCCCCACGCTTTTTAATATATATACAAGAGATGCCTTTAGTAACGTTCCCATGGAGATTAATAAAAGCATTTTTGCAGACGACATGGCTATTTGGACTGCGAGCAGCTCCATCCCAAACATCCGCGCAGCTTTGCAAGACGCCTGTGATGCGCTCGATAGTTGGGGAGTGGATAATCACCTTAACTTCTCTCCTGATAAATCGGTAGTTATGTGTATTGCTAAAACAAGGCCCCCTCCGCTGCTCACAATTGCCATGCAAGGAGAAAAACTCCCCTGCAGACGCACCCACAAATTCTTAGGTTTTCTTATTGATGACAGACTATCTTGGAAGTGCCACATAGCAGAAACAAAAAGACGTCTTCAAAGCAATTTGGCTCAGCTGAAGCTTATCACTAGGGCAAAATGGGGACCAGCATGGAGTGAATCCTCCAAACTCATTAAGACGCTTATTAAATCAACGGATATCTCAGCTATTATCTTCCTCCTTGCCCCCAAGAGTGCAATTGAGTCTCTAGTTAAAGAAGAAAGGAAGATTATCCGAAGTTGTCTTCATGCCCCTCAATCCTCGCCTTGTTCGACGCTTTATGTAGAAGTGAACTTACCCCCCCCCCCACATCTAAGGTGGGAAGCGAAGGCAGCTGCACAATTCCTCTCATTCTGCCACGTCAAGTCTAAACTTATTGAGGGCATTACACTGGCTGAAAAATCTCACACTGTTATGAAGTCAAATAAACTCAGGTCTCTAATATCTCAAATTTTGGCAAAGTTTAATTGTGAGCGTTTTAAAACTTGTGGAATTACAATACTAAAAAATGTCTGGAAGCACCCTCCACCTGATCTCATCTCGGATACTCCTAGGTGGGTCTTCGAACCTCCCACGCGATCTTTGCGGGATAAACTTTTTAACGATTTCTTGAGAGATAAACATTCTGGTTTTATTAAAGTATATTCAGATGCTTCCCTGTCTCCCTCAAGTCTTATTGGGGGGATCGGTGTGTACATAAAGGGAAAACGCATAATCTCCAAAAAAATTGAACCTGCAACTAGTTCTTATCAGCTTGAACTAATATCAATTCATTGTTCGCTAACTACCATTGCAACTTTACCCCCAAACCATTATCTGATACTTTCGGATTCGAAAAGTGCGCTTTTATCCATTCAATCAAGTTTTCACAAATTCCGCTGGTTTTATAACAACCTTATCGGCCGAGTGATAAGCCTTCTACATCTGCTTGAAGAGAATAATTATTGTATTAGATTTCTCTGGGTACCTGGCCACCACGGAATAAGCGGAAACGAAATTGCAGACAATCTAGCTCATTGGGCGAGGGTTGGGAATAAACCTATTTCAATATCTCGAGTAGACACTTCATCTTTTCGAGACTGTATATGGCGAAGCGTTACTGTGAACTGGAATAACCTTTGGCTTGCGGAATCCAAGGGAGCCTGTTACAAATACCTTTTCCCAAGGATAGGAAACGTTAGCCATTCCTCACCAAAATGGCTCTCTTTTCAGCAAAAGTCTATCCTCTTCAGGTTAAGAACTGGTCATGTACGGCTAAACAGTTTCTTGTACAAATTAAAGATAGCGCCTACGGACCGTTGCAAGTGCGGGGCAGTTGAATCAGTAGAACACGTGTTACTCCATTGTCCTATTTTTTACCGTCAGAGGGAGCCCCTTCTGCAGGAGTTCCAACGCAGAAAAATTGATATTTCTCTACAAAATATTCTCCTTGCCTCCCCGATGAACCGAGAAACTAAGAAAATAATAGTGAAAGTTCTTTTCAAATATCTATTCGAAACCAATTTATTAGAAGTATTGCAAAAACCCCTTGTCAATAGCAGTTTTTAGTTTAATCTAGTAATCTAAAACTGAGAGCCTCCATCTCTAGTGTAAAATCAGCTAGTCTCCTCCCCTGGGAGACGAGAGCTGTGAAGGAAGGAAGGAAGTCACCCTCAATAGAGACACTCTTGGGTCAAGGCTATCTACGAGATAGATAATAAGTAGCCTTGGTTGGGTAAACATTGTTTGGAACTCGGTTAAGACCAAAATCAAAACTTGGTTTCTTTATTGACTTGTATTTTGTTTTGTCATAGCGAAATAACGTGATAAGCGTCGGGTTATTTCAAAATTTCGTCAAGTAAATCTTGGTTAAATCGTTGAATCTTAAGTAAATCTTACACGGCCGGCCAGGTGGCCGAGAGGGCTAGGGCGTAGGCTTTCTAGTTCTCGAGTCCGCCTGGTCGTGGGTTCGAATCCCGCCGTGGGCATGGATGTTTGTGTTTGTACAGATATAACTTGTGTAAAAGGCGCAAAATGACCTTAGTAGTCGACGCCAAAATTTCTAATAAACCAAATCTTACACGAATCTCTGAATCACATAGTAATTCTCTGAATCTTCGGAAGATTCCGGGAATTCTTATAAATATTTGAATCCGTTAACATTTCCCTGAATCTTGATCAAATTATTGAGATTCATGAATCTTTGCCATAATTTTGTTGAGTGTCAGACCCCTCAGCTAAAACGAATCTTTCTTAGGCGTGGCAATGTTAAAACAAAGCATTGTACTTAAGATACCCTTCCTAGCATGCTATTTACGTTTATACAAATAGCATAAAGCCTCGTTGTTGCAGTGTATATGGCTCTTATACAATTTACCATGGCGAAAGCGAACATTTAACGTTTTCTCTATCGAAGGATGAAGATCAACGTCGAAATGTATACGCAGTGTTTAAGCGCTTCTAAAACGATTGGGGGAAAAAACTAAAATAATATTCACTGTTCTTAAAATACTAACAAAAGGAAAGTGAGCAAATTTGCTCATTGAAAAATGATTTTAAAATCAGCATAAAATAATGAAGATAAAATAGTGTAACGTTATAATTAATATGTGATGCTTAATGTGACTGTCATGTCAATATATAATTATTAATGATAATTTTACAACACATGAGTAAAATGCTACCAAATACCAAAAACATTGGTTTCACATGAATAAAACATAATTTTGCATTATTGTCAAATAGTAATGCAAATAAAATTATACCTAATATTTTTTAAAATTATCAAAGATGACATACACTTTGATTGATCACTGAAGAATTGACACAGGCACAATAGCCACAACACCCTGTATTTTAAAAATACAGAAGAAATCATAAAAACTGTTTTGGCTGCATTGGTTGGATTTGAAACACTTGAACAATAAAGCTGGCCTCCTTAAAATGAAAACTGGGCCTGTAGATCTCTTCCATTAGCAAATTAAAAAAATGACTCAGGGCTTTTATAAATATTTTATTGCATACATACCCATCCTCCTATTACCTATAAACCATACTCATCAGATCTCACCTACCTGGCAGCTTTGAGATATCTGCCATGTTACCAGACTTTTTGGACACCCTGTATGGTAATACGGAACCCCTGATGCGCGAGTCCGACTCGCAGTTGCCCGATTTTATTTCTCTATTATTCATTTTGTTATGCACCTGAAGATGGCTTCAAGCCAAAATAATCATCGGACTAAATTTTCTTGTGTTAATGATCTTTTCCCCCTTTTGCGCATTCTTGCTGGGTTAAAGTTTAGAATAAGTTCCAATAAGCCATTTGCAAAACCCCGGTGCATTAGGGGATTGATAGTATCAGCCGAGCTTTACAAGCAATTCAACAATGCAAAGTACTTCCGTCATTATCAAATTTCAAGAGCAACAACAAACAAACGCGTGAATCTACTTTGTTTACTACTGTGATCGTCTGCGTTTACTATCAATCCCAGTAGTTTTGCATAAGGTCTATTAACTTTACTGAAATCATTATGGCGTCTTGAGATATTCATCTTTTTTAATTAAGTGTTGGACTTCAGTACTTAAATCAATTTGGTTATAAGCTGCCAGATGATCTTATCGGTGCAATGTTGTCTCCTGATGTTGTAAGCAGTGCCAGGAATTCTGGTAGAAATATTTGGTCAATTAATGCATGGGAAGAGGGAGTAACTCAGTTGGTTAACAGGTGCTAAGTCTAACATTAGACGTGTATTATATAAAAGTTTCACAGGTAACGATTTTCTGAGATAGTCTTCATTAAAATCGCCGATAATTATATAAGGTTTATTGGTGTCAATCGAGTGGAATATATCAATAATGGACTCTAGGGAAATGTAAGTTGGTCTATAAGTGCCAAAGATAATGATAATAAAATCCTAGTATCGACATTCGACTTGAAGGCACTTTAACTGTTAACAGTCCTAAAGCTTGGTGTAATGTTACGCACGGTTGTGCTCATGCAAAGTAGCCAAAGCGAAATTGGCGAATACTTATTAAACAACCCAATATTTAAGACATCTACCGTTTATTGTTAATATTACTATACAGTTTCCCAATTTAAGCAAGCAGCGTTGAACGTGTTGCATTAAACAGTCTGACCATAGTGTTGTACACAAATTCATCATGCACTCAGTAGCTACCCCTGAAAACACCGCTGCAATCAATCAAAAAAAAACAAACTAAAGGGAATATTACCCGAGGGACCCATTTGAGACAATTTTGAGTTTATTCGTTTTTCAATGAATCAAACTGTCTCTTTAAGACTATGCTGTCCATTGTTGTAAGGCTATGGCAGTTACACAGGCATTAGAAATTCGAAAGTGAAAAGAATATCTACTTTTCATCTCGTGGATGCAGTCATTGCGTTATAACCAATCAGACTGAGTCTTACAAAGAATCGTGAATTAGTCTGAGGTTGGTGAATGCGAAATATAATCCTAAATGAAGTAATCCTGAATCATGGATTAAGTGATACTACTTTTAATCCTCCATTGTGAATATGGCCATAACAGTCTGATGCAGGAACGATTTTAGATCGCAAGGAAACAAAATGAGGACAGAGCTTCGCAACTGCTATTTCCATGCAATGCAAGAAGAGATTACTTGAACTGACAGTGACATTATCCCGGTATCACTGTGGTAGCTCAAGAGCTCCCACAAACTTTGCTAGACCAATATACACTGAAGTGCCAAAAGTCATGGGATACCTATTTAATATCGTGTACGATTTCCTTATGCCCAGCAAAGTGCAGCAATTCGACAAGGCATGGACTCTACCAGTCAATGGAAATCCTCTGAAGAGATATTCAACAATGCAGTCTCGACAGCCACCCATGATTGTGTTGAAAGTTTCAGGTGCAGGCTTTTGTGCCAAATGGATCGTTTGATAATGTCCCAAATAAGTTTGATGGGGTTCATGTTTGGCGATCTAGGTGGCAAATTCAATCATCAGAATTGTTCAGAATGCTCCCCAAACTAATCGCCAATAATGCTGGCCTGATGACAAGGCACATTGTCTTCCAGGAACATCCCATTATTATTAGGGTACATGAAGGCCATTAAGATCCTGGGCATGGTCACCAAATAGTAGGACAATTCCCAGTAATGGTAGGTCCAGTTTGATCAAAGGACCCAAACCTGCCATGTAAACAAGCCCTACATACTGATGAAGCCACCACCAGCTTTCACAGTGCCTTCCTCACAACTTGGTTCCATGGTCTCATAGAATCCGCACCAAGCTCGAACACTACCATCAGATTGCACCAACTTGCATTGTGACTCATTGGACCAAACTACGAGTTTCCAGTCATCTAAGGTTTAAGGAATATGTTTGCGAGCCCAGGTGAAGCGCAGAATCCGATAGCGTGCTATGATTAAAGGCACTCTTGCCGGCCTTCGGCTATCATATCCCATCAGTGCCAAATTTTGCTGCACTGACCTCAGACACGTTACTTGTATGCCCCTCATTGAATATGGCTATTAATTGATGTAGTGGCTTGTGTTTATTACAAAGGTCTATTCCGCTCAGTTGTCGCCGGTCACGAGAATTTAGCAGCCGTGGTCTGCCACTGAATGGTTCATGGTGGGAGGAAACCTGAAATTAGTGTACCCTTGACACTATGGATCAAGGATGTTGAATGCCTGCACCACTTCAAAAATGGAGTATCCCATGCGTCTAGCTCCAACTATCATTCTGCATTCAAACTCTGATAATTTCCGTCGTGTAGCCATAATCATGTTACAAGATGTTTCAGATGACTGCTAATAGCCAAACTGACACCATTGACACCACTCTACCTATTTATATGCCTTTTATGAAATGCAAGCATGTCTAACTCTTCGAAGCTAGCTCTATTCAATATAATCTAGAAAAGTATCAACTTGTTTTTGACATTACAGTCTACTAGAGCTTCTTGCATCACATTTTGTTTCCTCTGGTAAGCACTCTTGCAAGCAGTAGCCTAATAACTGCTATAACTTATTCAAACAAAGGAATTTTTAAAAATGCAGTCATTTTGTCAAAACTGATAGTCTTTTAAAGAAAAAAAAAGATTATTTACGTTTACAATTCAGATCGTGAGGTCTGAATCCTGAATTTCTTGACAGTACCAAACAAACTAAATTCTCATCAGCAAAAAGAAACTAAGACTTTTGGCATTTGTAAGATATTATGCAATTCCTTATCATTATCATAATTTTTGTACCATTAATTTTACCAAGAAACAATTTTTAAAATTTGAAAAAATAAAGTGATATGTGAGTTTTTACACAAATTTAACTTAACACATGCATTTTAAGCTTTGTTTTATTTTCTAAGAATACATATAATATATACAGCATCACAATTAAGTGATAAGTGGATAATTTTCTTTTTCAACTTCATTACAGGTGAAACATCTAACAATGGAAAGAATCATCCGCCCCTGTTTGTTGTCGTCATGCGTCCACAAAATAGCCAGCGATCAATCTCATGCCATGCTTTTCTAGGGGCATCCTCGTGGCAAATTGTGTGGCTTACCCGTCAACTGCAAAGGGCTCTGGCAGCTCAAACAAACCCTTCAGCTATAACAACAGCCATGCCTAACTGTAAAAAAGCTGACCATGTAGAACTGGAAAAACCTCTTCCGTTATTCCCACACCATTATATGAATCAAATTCAAAAGAGTTTCAGCTATCCTTTGCTCTTAAGAGAACATCGTAAAATTCAAGCAGAAGAGAGTAACACTGATACAACTTTAGCAAATCGTACTCAAAGTGATGATGCTTTAATTTCTCATGTGAATCACAGACAGGTTCAATATCGCTATTTTTCAACTCAAACACATCAAACCAATGATGAAAAAATAAACAGCAATCTATCCAAAGAGACAACTGTTCTTCATCGAGGCGAGTTTACACTTGTTCCACGAACTCCTGAAAAAGAGCAGCAAATCGAGACTGAGGTTTTAAACCCACAAAAAACTCCAAACGGACTGATGTGGTTTCCACAAAGCACAGCAAATACAAAGTCAATCAGGTTCCCAATTTCTGGCGAGAGTGATGACGATTCTGCCAACGAGGCTGATACCGAATCACTGGCTGGTGATGGGGAAGGTAACATCATGACATCCAGTCTATTGGTTGCCAGGCTTCTCAATGACGAATCCAATGAGAGTGATATAGCAAAGCTGAAAAAAGAAGCAGAAATTGATGCTGCATTTCAAGAGTTAGCTTTAAACCACATCAGCAATGATTTCATTGGTGTTTAACAACTGATGATCTAAAATTAACAATTTATTAATTATCAAGATTTATTTAAAAATAGCAAAACTGTTGATATTCATTAAATTTAAAATAATAAAAAAAATGTATGTGGAAATAAATGTCCAAAGCAGTTAGAACTGCAATTATCCAAATAGATTTGGGCTAAGGTTGACCCAACCATCAAACTTCTAGGTAACTGACAATGTTTAATAAAAGACTCTACACTGTAGGATAGTGATTATAATTTTTAAGGAAAATAATGTGGAATCATTAATTCATTGCTCGTAAGTTTCCTAATGGCCAAGTCTCAAATACTTTAAAGACCATACCTGCACTGTATCCTATTCAACTTTCCGATACCAGCTCTTATAGCTCTCTCACAAATTACTGATTATTTCTTTTTTCGGTCAGGATTTGGAAACTATGGTTGTCAATATCACATTTAAACAATATTTTCATGTCTTTTATCCTGAACAGCCTGGAATTGAGCCACAGAGATGAGATAGTACAGTAATTTAATTAAATCAATGTATTTTCTCATCTTATGGTTTTGTATCTGACTGGCTGATTTGAGTTATTAATTGTAAGCGAATGCCTATAGACGATCTGGATAATTGACGTTCTATTTCATGTTTTTAAACAATTTTATAAAGTAATTTATATGTTATAATCTATTTGTAAATTTTTATTTATATTATTTGCAAAGGTTTTATTTTAAAATCAAGCTATCTAAACAAATGTCTAAGTAGATATTTTATACAAAAGGAAAACTCATGTTAAAGATATAGCCATCTACCTCACAGAAATTTTCCCCACATGCACACAAAATAAGGAGGAGGGGGGGGGGGGGGAACTTTTTCGAAGACTGTAAATATTGGGGGAGGAAGGAGGGGGATTCTTTTCCGTGAAGTACGAGGGGCATTCAAATTTGACCTGGACTTTATTTTTTATAAAATCAGGAAGCTACAAAAACACACACACAAGTTATTTCTCAAGAACTCTCCTTGCTTCTCTACACATTTTTCCAATGTTCTGGGAGCATCTGGATACCGGTCCAGTAGAAATCTTCAGGCTGATGTCGAAACCATGTCAGGAAGGCCTTTTTCACTTCCTCATTGGAGCTGAACATCTGTCCTCCCAAGAACTCTTTCAATGGCCCAAAAAGATTATAGTCGCAAGGGGAAAGATCCGGCTTGTATGGAGGATGTGGTAAGATGCCCCATTTGAGTTCCATCAGTGTCATAATCAGTTTGGCTGTGTGTGGTCTGGCATTGTCTTGCAGAAAACAAACACCACTGGTAAGGAGTCCTGGTCGTTTTTTCCTTAGTGCCAGCTTCAGGGACGTTCTCAAAATGTCACAGTAGTAGGTGCATTTATGGTTCGACGTTCTTCGAAATACAACAGTCATTGTTTTCATAATAGGTGCATAATGACATTAAACAACTCTACGGAATTTCGCCGTATTAATGCCGAAGATACTATATTCAATACTTTTCTTTATAACCCTGTAGAATATTTAATGAAGACAGCGAACTTTGGCAAATCGACATGAATGATACCCTTAATGTCCCAGAATACAGTCACCATCACTTTCGTTGCAGACATTGTCATCTTGAATTTCTTGGGTCGTGATGAGTTAGTGTATCACCATTCCATGCTCACACGCTTGCTTTCAGGAGTATGGTGATGAATCCACGTCTCGCCGGTGGTCACAACATGATATGACAGGGGGTCACTTTCCCTGTCATATCGCTGCAGTAGCATGGAACAGATTTCCACCCAGGTGGTTTTCTGATCATCAGAGAGTTGCTTAGGGACCGATCTGGCACAGATCTTGTTGGATTTCAGCTGGAATCGTGGATGATGGTCTCCACACTGACAGTGCTGATGTTCAGTATTGAAGCCAATTCTCGGACACGAATCCACCTGTTGTCCCGATCAGCTCATTTGTTTGTGCGATGATGCCACCACTTGACAGCACTTGCTGGCCTAGCCTTATGCAGGTTCATTGCCGGTGGATTCTCGCTCTCCTTCAAACTTTTGGCACCAAGCAAAGACGGATGATCAAGACAAACATGACTCGGTGAACTATCTTTGAAATCTCTGGTGAATTTCAGATGCTTTCGCACCTTCATTATAGAGAAACTTGACGATTATTCGTTGTTCCACATTGCTCTCCGCCATTTTGTTTACACAAACAATCGGTTGTTATGGCAACCAGATGAGTGGTGCTGCATTTGCATGACAGGTGGTAGTTGCCATTCCAACAATGAAATTTTAGATTTTTACAACAATGAAATTTACAAAAAATAAAGTCCAGGTCAAATTTGAACACCCCTCGTATGAAGGACCTAGTCAAAATAAGAATACAAAAATACAATGAATTCCAGTTTCAAAACAAACTACTTCATAATAACAGAAGAAACACCTCTTATCCACAAAATATTTTTACTGGACATATATGTATTTCGAACCCTTTGGGTTCATTATTCAATGTCAAAGGAATAATCTATACAAATCGCAAAACATATATTTATAGGGAACAGGTTACCGATCCTCCTATCACTGCTACCTCGCAAAAAGGACAGCCAATGAAGAACGAGGGAAGCTCTCCTTACAAAAGCGCGGACCTAGGAGAAATACCCAGGCCACCAAATAATACAAGATACAAAAAGCGATAATAAAATCTATACAAAACAAAAAATCGAAAAAATGGACAAAACCTCACACATTATACAAAAACAAAAATCAACAATTAGACAGCTTCAATGATTTAATTAATGTTGAATCCCTTATGGGGCCCGTGTCTCCATTCAGTAGTGAGTCTGGGTTCTTCCTGGCGATTTCCAGTGTTTCAAAAGCATCGAGTGTGTTCCTGTTTCTCACGTGTCTAACTAGTCTGCAGTCCTTCAGTAAAATATTGTGTCCTGTAACCAGCATGTGCTTAGCCACGGCTGATTTTTCTGATTTATCTGGTATGGGCTGTGTGTTCCTTAAATCTTTTAAGGATATTCCTGCAGGTTGCCCCTCGGTAGACCTTAGAACATTTCCCACATGCTATTTCGTATATCCCTGGTTGGAGTAAAGGAGGAGTTTTGTCCTTTGGGTTTCCTAAGCGGTTCTTCAGTACGTTTGGATTTTTATAGGCAACAGTCAAGTTCGCTTCTTTAAAAATGGGTCGTAATTTGGCAGTCAAAGTCCTATTGAAAGCAATCGGTAATCTGTATGTTGAAGTAGGTTTGTTGCTGAGGGTCGAGTCTTTTACTTCCTTGACAAAACTTCTTCTTCGAAGCAGGTCTTTGACGAGTCCAATTTTATACCCGTTCGATCTAGCAATCTCCTGTATTCGTTGTATTTCCGTCTTAAACCTTTCCTTGGACAAGGGTAAATTGAGTGCCCTATCAATTAGGAACACAATGGCCGACAACTTTTGGATCCAACAATGGTTGGAATCGTGGTGTATATAAACATCGGTGTGCGTTGGCTTTCGATAAACATCGAATTCCAACTTTTTCCCTGTTCGAATAATTCTGATGTCCAAGAAGGGGATGGCTCCATTTTCTTCCAACTCTGTCTTGAATTGTATACTCGGATAAAAACTATTAATGTAGTTGAGAAAAGATTGCACGTCCGTTTTGCTGGTATCGATTATGGCGAAAACATCGTTTACATATCGATACCACACTTCCGGGAAATATTCTTCCGTCGAGGCCAGTCTTGCTTCGAATTTTCTCATGAAAATTTCTGACAATATGGGGCTCAAACAACTTCCCATAGGGGTTCCTGATGCGCTTTTGTAAGAAGAAGTTCCCTCGTTCTTCATTGGCTGTCCTTTTTGCGAGGTAGCAGTGATAGGAGGAAGGGTAACCTGTTCCCTATAAATGTATGTTTTGCAATTTGTATCGATTATTCCTTTGACATTGAATAATGAACCCAAAGGGTTCGAAATACGTATATGTCCAGTAAAAATATTTGGTGGATAAGAGGTGTTTCTTCTGTTATTATGTCGCTTTCCACTGTTATTCAACGTTTTTCATTTTTCAAACTACTTGGTGATTGTCATCAATGAACACTCAATATAACAGGAAGTAATTATGCACTCACTCTTTGCTGATCTCAAAATATTTTATCAGGATGCTTAGATTTATTTTTTGTTTATATTTTTTTTTCGGTCAAACAAAATAATATTGGCTACTATTCAAAAAGAGTGGAGATATTATGGTACTTTAAAAACCCATAATGAAGATGAAAAACAAGGAAAAAAAATTCCATGACCAGGATTAGAACCATGGAACATGAATGCCTAGCCTGTTGCTCAGTTGGTAGAGGCAAAGAGGTACATACTCAAGATTCATAGTTATATGGCTGCAAGCACAAGTTAAGCCACTTCTAAGAACTGTTTATAATTCCTTTTGCATGTGCTAAACATATGCTATTGATGAATACAAGCAGCCAGAACTTCTAAAATTACATCTGTGCAGTGGTTTTTTCTGTAAAGTCACATGAGTGACAAATAAGATACATACACTGATGTCCATAAATTAAGGGATTTTTCAAGAATGAACTGTTCTTGTTGAACGATTGGGACCAAACTTAAAGGGTAAATGACACCAAACTAGAATAATAACAATAATAACAGAAGAAACACCTCTTATCCACAGAATATAAGACTTGGAAAACATCGTTTGTAAAAAAATATTTTGTGGATAAGAGGTGTTTCTTCTGTTATTATGTCGCTTTCCACAGTCATTCAACGTTTTTCAACCAAACTAGAAGTTGATTTCATATAGTTTTGAATACCTTACTGTTGCTAAATATCAGTTTTATTTTTTTTCTTTCATTTTTAATAAAAAAAAATCATAATTTAAAGGCCACTTCTGGTAACAAATTCAGTTTGATTTTACGTCAGCTTTGCCCAGCAAGCTGCTCTTGCTACTCTGGCCGCTATTACCATTATGAAGGAATACATTCATGCTATTACACATAAGCTCAGAGCAACTTAACCAATCTTAAATCTTCTTGAAAAATTCGTCGGCACGGTTTATCTTTGTGCATTATTTATTTTAGTTAACGGTGGCCGACATGCTAGTTAATGAAAAGCCGCTCGCTACGGCCAACGCCCGCAGCTCGCTTGTGATTGGCGTGCACATTTCGGATATAGTGAAAATAGGAAGCGAAACTTGTCTTCTGGAGAAACTGGAAATAACATTGAATTCTACGTTGCCGGTTGGAGTATTTCTTTTCTCCTTTAATTAAAATTTACAAATTAATAAAAATAATTTTTATAATTTTTAAATTATATTATATTACATTGTAAATTTTTAAACTAATTTGTTTTAAAATCATTAAAAAAATTAACGCAACTGATTAAAGGTAATAAGCAAATTTGTATGGACCGCATTCATATTACACAATGTGTTATTCAAGTTATCTGAAGAATTCATATCATTGCTTTCGAATTTCATTAAGGTTTGACTAACGCCACAGCCTAAGAATATATCGTTATTCTTAGGTTATGCCATTCTTCTTTTACTATTATGGCCATGCTAATGCTTGTCAATAGACGTTCTCTTACCAATCAGCTCCATCTGGCAAAGATGACGTCACGCGGAACTCTGTTAAAAACGTTTTCAACTGAGGGGGCCCGATTTCAAATATTTGTTGCCTCTTTATTAAAAAATTTGTGACTTCCCCCTAAAAACTTGTTTTCTTTTTTTTTATGATAACATTCTTTTTGATTATTTATTATCTCGATACCGAAATTTTTGGTGTCATTTGCCCTGTAAATCACTAGGTGCAAAAGGTCTTCTCAATATCATCCCAGCAACAAAAATAAAACTGCAGCATTTTTAAAGTATTAAAAATAAAATGGCAAATTCATTTAACCTCTTTAGTGAGTTTCCTCCAATGACGATTCAAGTAAGCGTTTATCTTCTTCTTCAAACTTTTTGGATAGATCTTCTGGTACTTCAACCATCTTCAAGTTTTCCTTATCTGGGTCTGGCTCATCACCTATTAGAATCTGAACAACATTCTCACAAGCAACACGAACGAATGGAACATTCTCCGATTTATGTAGTTCTCGCAAAATCAAATAAGCTTGGTTTTCACGCAAGATTTCTCGACCTCTTTTTGTTGCACAAAGCTAAAGAAAAACAAAAAAGAATGGAAAATGGTTCTTTTTTTTTTTCTACATAAAGTTAACAGTCAAAAACGAATAAAGAAAACCAATTAACCATGTTTTTTAAAGATAATCTTTTCTTTCAAATTTAACACATATTTATGCAAAATAGAATCAAGCAATGATACTGTAAGCAAAGCTTTTTATACAAAAAGATGCTTTCTTTGAAAACCTTACTTATAAATATAACATACAAATGCAAATACAGTAACATATTACATGGGAGGAAATGATATACAGCAGGTTGATTACGATCTTTGGTAACGATTTATCGTGTGAATGCTTTGGGTCACGTGCACGTGACTAAAAGCACATGAAATGATGCTATTACATCTGCACTGTTGTGTTTCATTTGAAAACAGTAAATGTCATGAACAATGTCTCCAAAAATTGGACCTTACGGGAAAGGGTACATTATTGCCCTATCCGATGCTAATTGCAGCTATTCTGCTATAATTAGCACATGTAAAGCATAAAATTTCCCCGTTTTGAAAAAAGACATATCAGCAATACTGAATGAAAAGAAAAATCCCAGGAAGAGTTAATACCAACTGGCCAGAAACAGCAAAATCTTAGAGTTCTCACAAGCCCACTCACAGGTCAACTGAGAGGTCAAACAGCTTGTCCATTGTGAAAATCCAGCAACCCAAAAAAGGATCTTCAGATCTAAAAACTAAGAACTTCACAGGTTACATAAATAAAATAATAAACAAAGATTTGCAGCTGGAAAAGCATCACAAGAGTTGTGTTCATAAGTTGCTGCCACGACACATCGCGGAAAGGAAGAGACACTGTTGAAGGTTCCATGAGGGTTACTTCACAGTAGATTTGGATGAAGGCTACGTCTATCTCAACGAATCAACAAACTGTGCGCAATTTTCTACTGTTCACATGAAGAGAAGTCATATCAAAAGTGGTCCAAGGAATGTAAGGAAAGTTTTTCAAAAGGATTTATGGTGATTGTAGTATACTCGGATAACTGAAAGCTCACAATCAGAACAGTGGACAGGTAACTATCAAAATATGTTTGAGATGATTCATGTTACTAAAGACCCTAAGATGTTAAACTTTCTGAAGTCCATTAAGTTGGTAATAAAAAAGCACCCAACCAGCTATTTAATAGCAATTTAGGCCCAATGCCAGTGGCTGAATGGATTTCATTTGCTAAACACATCATCACCTGATTGGTTCGTTGGTATTTCTGTTGTAATCTTGTTTTTAAAAATTCCGTATATTTTTCAGTGTTTTTGTTCTCTTGCTCAGGAAGGAGGTTTTGTCTCTGAAATGTACATACGAGCCCATTGTAATGGATTTATTCTGTGTGGATTTCTTCACTAATACTTTGTGCATCTTCCACAATTTATTGGCTTCAATTATTTACATTAGTGAATATGGTACACTCACTGTTGTTCTAAGATAAATTTAACCAACATTGTTGAAATTTTATAGATCTTTTAAAATATTGTAAAAAAAACCCAAAAAAAACAGCAACATCAGTGTCATAGAAAACATCAACATTTAAAAAGGAAAAAAAACAACAAAAAACAAACAAACTAATTTACTAAATATCCAAATTACTCAAGAACTAAATGAAATTACTACTTGAAATAAAAGAACTTGTGGAAAAAAAAAATCTGCCACAGCCAGTAAACAATATTATAAAACAAGTCTAATGAGTTTCATGTAGCAACTATACTATTTATTACTGCACTGTACCTGTAGCAGAGCATCTAATAATTTCAGTCGTATGTTTGGATTGCATTCACGTTGTTTATCATCACCTAAATACTGGAGATCCAATGGAAGTTTAGACATTTCATCTTCAGGGAATTCCTCTGGGCCAGCAAGAGGGAGTAACAAATGTGGAAGGAGATCAACTTTTTCACCAAGCAACCATTCATGGAATTCTTAAAAATAAATACATGAAAATTTAGGAAAAAAACAAACAATTACAACAAGTTTTAAGAGATACAGTACAAGGTCTGTTCAAAAAAAAAAAAGACGGACCTTTGACATCCTAACTTTATTGACCAAATTACAATATTATGCATGATTCTCTCCTTCAAAGTAGTTACCCTTGCTTGCAATGCACTGCTCCCATTGTTTCTGCCACTGTTGGAATATTCCCTGGAACTAGTTTTTTGGGATAGTGCATAGCTGACTCTGCAGGACTATCTGAGATTCTGTTATATATCTTATCTACATTTTGAAAATGATGTCCTTTATAAGATGGTTTTCAACTTTGGAAAGAGGAAAAAGTCTGCTGGAGCCAAATCTGAAGAGTACAGAGGGAAGGGAAGAATAACTATTACTGTACTTTAGCGACCAAAAATTCGAGTGACTTGGTGCATTGTCATGGTGCAAACCAGCTCTTTGATTTTCCATAGCTCAGTCCATCTTGACTTAGCAGGATAGTGCTGCAAGAGTTCATTTTGGCAGCTGTAAATCACCAACAGATAATGGTGGAATGAAGCACCAAACAACATTTTGTTACCAAAAGTTGCCACTAGGTGGAGCAACTTACAGGAGCTCAATCAGTGCAATGATTCCTTCGCTATGGCCAAAGTCCGGTCAATTTTTGAATAGACTTCATGTATCTAAAAAACAATCTGTGAACATTACCACAATCAAAACAACAATTCCGCACAGTTCCTACTATGCCTTCTCTTCTGACTTGTGATCTTTCATAAGTCATGAAAGGCAGGAGTCGAATTAACATTGGTGTCAACGCATTCAGATTCATTAGTAAACTAAGCAAATTAAATAACAAAATTCTTTGATATATAAAATTAAAACAATTTTTATATAAAAATAATGTATATTTTAAAATTTACCTTCTTACTTCTGTCAACTGACTGAGATTTGAAAGCAAACCAGCCAAGTAATCCATTTTATCAGGAGGGTTTGCTTTACAAAAAACATCAATTACAGTTTCCAAATTAATGTCATTGTCCACCATGTATACGAAAACTGTGCGTGAAGTTGATGTTGATCTCGAAAGATTACACAGCAATTTGGACATCGACAGTGTAAAGTCACTTTTTGCATCCAAAGCCTCTTGAAATATGGCTCTTAACAATGAAGTTTTCTTAACCTTGATTAAGAAAGAAGATAAAATAAAAATTACTTAATTATGTCCATAGCGGAAACTAATATTGCTAAAAGACAAAGAACTAGTTAAAGCAATACAGAATACTTTAATAATATAGCCTTAACACATCTTGGCACCTGTCATCCTCACGAGCATAACGTATATAAAGTGAAAGAAACTTAATTCATTACATGGAACAAAGAAAGGATTCTTAGAGGCCATTCCGAATGGTGGCCTATGTTTGCTTATATTATTAAATCAAACAGATACAAGAATGGAGGGAAATGCTTGACAATATATCATTATTATTCCACAAGAACAAATTGAACATTAACTACTATAACTGATCCAAGAGGTCCGACAATATCCTAAATCTTTGATAAAGGTAAAATGAATCTCTGCGAATCTCACCGAATCCCAGGTTTTTGAATCCTGAATCTAACTTTAGGAGCCGATATCTCAACCAGATTCTCATAAAAAACGAGATAAGAAAAAAGTTCCTACATTTGGCTATAAATCTCTGAAAAATCGTTGAATCTTAAGTAAATCTTATTTGAATCTCTGAATCCCATTGTGAATATGTGAATCTTCGTAGGTTTCGTGGAATTCTGGCAAATCTGAATCAGTTAACAATTCCCTGAATCTTGATCAAATTATCGAGATTCATGAATCTTTGCCAAAATTTTGTTGAGCGTGTATCAGACCTCTCTTGAACTGATCTATTTAATGATTAATGACTCCTGTAACTAGAAATTCTTATGAAATTGCCTAATTTCACAAAAGAGGCAACCTTCATTTCATTTTAGAATTTGCTTAGTAAGGCAAATAAAATCTAAAAATTGAATTTGTTACTTTATCAGGGTGTCATCAGAGTTTCTGAAAGCCAATTTAGTGAATTTTTAGGGACTTCTTAAAAAAATCTTCTGACTTAATTATTTTTAACACCAAAAAAAACCTTTTTAAAGTAATAGTTTTATTTAATTATTGATAAAAGTCTAGAAAATCAATTTAAAGAAATCTAAAATAAAAAAAAAAAAAAAAAAAAAAAAAAAAAAAAAAAAAAAAAAAAAAACTTTAATAAACTATTTTCTGAATTCTGAATAAATTCTGAATTTTCGTAACCCATTTTACAATTTCACTACTTTTTTGGGACCTGTAGACAGCCTATTTATTACTCAAAAAAATAAATTAAATAAATAAATAAATAAATAATTAAATAAATAAATAAATAAATAAAACATGCAATTGCATGAAATATTTGTTATGGAAATAAGCGCAACTAAACAAAAATTTTGATACATAATGAAAAAATAGTCTTTAATACAGATAATCACAAAGTCAAAATGCACCATCTAAAAAAATGTCGAAACTTAATTAACTTTCATACTTTCATAATAACCAGTACGGATATGCTAAATCACTGATATCGCTACTGCAGGTTTACTGAAACCTGTTTACAGGTTTACTATACAGAGTAAAAATTTTTCGCATTATACACGAATAATAGGTATGAATAATTTTTCGCACTACCAGGATGAAATACTGACTAGTGTGATGGAAGAGTTTCTAGATAATTTGCCATTGGCAGAACGTCCAGGACTATGGTACCAGCAAGACTGTGCACCGCCACACTTTGCAAGAACAGCAAGGGAATGTTTCCGTAAAGATGGATTGGCAGAAACGGACCAGTTTCGTGGCCACCTAGGTCACCAGATCTTACACCCTTAGATTTCTTCCTTTGGGGGTATTTAAAGGAAAAGGTTTATGCCATGAAACCCAGAACACAGTGTGAATTGAAGTGGCCATTAGGCAAATTCCTGCCATAACAATGACAGTTGTCCAGAAGGCAATCGCCTATCGTGCACAGTTATTCCTTGCAGCTGAAGGCCAACAATTTGAACGTACATTATTTTAAATTAACCTATGTTCGATTTTGGACTCAGGACTTAAATTACATGTAGTATTCAACCCTTTTGAGTTTAGAAATAAAAAATTCACTAAATGATTTGTCTGTGACTTCTCAACACGATGTTGGAAGGGTAGCATACCAATCTTCATCCTCATTTATCTCACACAATTTTCGTATGAATCAGTTAAAGTAAATATGGATTTAGAATAATTTTGGGATGCTCTACAAGTTCGTAATTGGAAATTTTCTTTTCTCTGATAGGGAAAAGTTATGGTTTGAATGACCTTGAAGATGACCTTGAAGGTCACTTTTGAGGTCAGAAATGGAAAGCCCCGATCCACTTGCTATAAGACATTTTTGTTCTATCTAATGCATCATCTCTGGGCTGTGATGTACATCATAGTGCTACACTTTTCGGAGACTCTGTATAGTGAAAACCTCGAATCAACAAGGACAAAATAGAAACAAGATATACGATAGAAATACTAGATATCAACGTCCTTGAGCAGTCCAAAACAAGATAGTAAAAAAATGGAAAAAATCTTTCGTTTCACTGGCCCAATTTTAGCTTATGTTCATGAATCTTTCTCACAGACCTGAACTTCTTATTATCCATTTGCGCTTTAACATTTGCGTTTTTCTGTTAACATTTCTGTTTCGTTTGCATTACTCCACTATTGTAGTATAATTTTCTATCATTACGAAAGTGAGTAAATTATTCTCGTACGATCCTGTACATTGATAGAATTTGTGGAAAATAAACCCTATTTATGAGATAAAACAATTGATGGTTTTAAAGATAAAATTGAACAGCAAAAAGCATGGAAAAAAAAGTTTATGTATTTTTAGAAGATTTTCCACAAAAAGTAAAAAAAAAGAACACCATAAAATTCAAATTATACATTTATTTATATTAATAATGCTGAAATATAATAGTCAACATATTTTGTTCATTTGCAACGGGCAACACCCCCCCCCCCTCTGTACTTGATAAATTTTCTCTCAAATCAGTTGCTGTACTTGTTGGCCGATTATATGCACCTCTGGGTAAATTTAGTAGGTTTGGAGTTTCATAAACTTCAGATCTCTGTTCACTTCCTTCTAAAATATAACACCCAAGAAAGTACAGTAATGCATGTTGAACGCAGCACACATCTATCTTTCACCAAAGCTAAAAACTTACGGCACTGAGAGAAAGCCAGCATGTGTGAAAGTCATTGGCTGGCAATGATGCTGTCACTTGCTCCGGTTTTGCCGGTGTGTGTTAAAAGAACCACTGGCTGGCAATGGTGCCGGAGCCGGCTCCGGTTTTGCCGGTGCATGTGCAAAACGCCCTTAAGGATGAAGACATTTTGAAATACATCTTTATTTTTATTTTGTCCTTGTGGATTAAGAGGTTTTCAATTTATAGTTACTGATAGACCCATTCTACAGTAAATCTCTATTGCTTTGGACTGGAGGCTTGTTAATTAAAAACAGGTACTTCTTAGAGTGTGTCTATAAAGTCCGACCAGTTGTGATGAGCGTTTTCATAACGTGACCGGTCGCACTAATTGTGACCGGAGTCCAACGCCGGTAGGCTGCCTCGGTGAATAGAATCAAAATGGCAGATAAAAGTAGAAATTCAAGTGTTCGAGTGCCCGATACGTAATAAATATATTTTGGAGAAAGGAGATAGCGAAATACAAATTGGGAGATTCAAGAAAAAGGAATGAATACGAAAGAGAAAAGACGGGCGAAGGAAATTTATGTATGTACACAATTTTAAATCGTATTACCTTAAATGATGAGGAAACTTGCTGCAGCGCCATTTTGAAAAGAATGCTCATGACCGTGCTGTCCATGAATGAACAAATGGAAGCAAACGGCCGCCGACCGATTGCTGATCGTAACACGTGACCTGTTGACGGCTGGTCAGAATTTTTAGACACGCCCTTAGATTTGTATGTTTTTGACTATTATGGGATAGGTATGAGATGATAATTATCATCTTATTTAGGATGAACATATAGAAATTGAATATTTTACTTCTAGTTATTTCTTCATATATTGTGATGGAAACTTGAGAAATATCACCAGATAAAGCTAATATGCAGGCGATCTCTTTATAGATACACAGTCAGAATATTTTAGTTTTAGATTAACATATGCCAGTAAAAATCATGATATTGAAATTTAAGTTAAAAAAAAAAAAAAACATCTTAAAGTCAACTATCATTGCCTGTACAAGTTATAGTATTTTTGTAACTGATAAATCTGTGCAACTTTCATTTGCATATACTGTACAAATTTTTTAAGAGTGTTTTCAAATAAAATTTAAGTATGATTTATCATATTTGACTGCATATAAGACCTTTCTTTCTGCTCAAAACTGGCTCAAAAATAGCCCAATCGTATAAGGGGTGTCCCATAGACACAGAGATAATTTTTTCATTAAAGCACATGGCATTTTAATGAATGGGAATTTATGCAAAAATTTGACTCAATTTTTTGACCAGCAAGTCAAAATTGACTCATTAAATTTTGAATATCATCAACCATATCCTCCTCACTATATTTTAACCTCAATTCATTTTGTCACATGATATCTTATTTAAATTTGTAATTAACTATAGAGGTTGTTGGTGCATGTAAAAATATAAACGTTAAAAACAATCTAAAATTTGCCTCGCTTTTTTCAGGCTCAGGTGTCAAATTGACATGTAGATTTTTGCTCGCAGAGCGAACCCTGCATGAAAAAATAACACATCCTCAAAAAAAATAACTTACATGTATACGGAATGTTTATTATTGGAAATTATAGAAATAGTAACTCTTCCAGTCTAAAATGACAAGAGAGAACGAAGAATTCACAAAATGTCTTTTCACTACTTTGAAAATATCTGTTCTTGCAACATTAAATCCACTGTGGAACATTTTGTGAAAAGGGAAAACATCACTAAGTAATATACAGAAATAATTAATAGATATATACAATAACCAGTCTATAACGAAATTCACGGGGACCGAAAATTATTTCGTTTTTCCCGAATTCGCTATACACTAGTGATGGAAGATACTTCGGTATCGAGTATTGGGTATCGAATATTTTTATATACTCGATACTATTTGATGCTTTCGGAATTTTTGTATTTGATACCAAAAACTACAGAGCAGAGGCGGCATAAACCAAGGACTCAAATAACACTGATTTTACTGATTTAGCAGGCTTTAATAACCCAGTGTTTAAAGTTTTGTCTAAGCAAATCTTGTTTTTGCAACCTACACGTCGAGCATGGTACTGACAAACAACTAATAGAATGATGCCTGGGGTGGGGTTAAGCGTCTGCTTCATGGTTTGCTTTTGCACATAATTATGCCACAGTGAGGTGGTTTTTTTAATCATTGAAGAGTAATTTTTATAAAAACTCTTCAAGAAAACGAGAAAACTTTAAAAAATATCAAAAAAGTATTAAAAACAAATAAATATTTCACAAAATAACTATCTGACTTCTACCTTTCACTAAACAAACTTTTTGCTTTACACGTATTTATCAGGCATAAAAGCAGCTGACAACCTATGCTGTGAGCAAGATAATTTAAACCAGAGGTGTACAAATTGAAACATGTACAGACAAGGTGGAATTCTGCATATTGGCAAAGAGATTTGTTGCTCTTGACACAAAGAAGTAAAGGGCTGTACCAACCCTCCTGGAACCACGATTTAAAGGAATCCACATTGACGGATCCAACAGGTGAATAACCGATACGTAATATTAAAGATACTCAAGATGATTAGAGACTGGTTTTCTCCTGATTTGTAGTGAAATCTTGTCTTACCAACAAGTTCTTTCAACCTAGTTCTATTGGCGAAAATACCGTATTTATTCTACTATAACGCGACTCCACTTTTTTGGCCCAAAAAATCGGCAAAAATCCTATCCTCTTGTATAACGCGACCCCCATATTTGACTCCTCCAGTGTCCAGTGTTCGATTACTAGGCATATCGAAAAACATGGGCGTTTCATCCATATAATGAACTGGACATTATATGCAATGTAATTAATGTATAATACACGGCAAATTCGTCTGAATGTCATCAGCACAGAAAGCGACTTCGACAAAAGCAACTGCCTCAACTTCGAGGCAGTTTGGAAGTTTATAGCCCTACATTGATATGGAAAGCTTTCTCACTTGCACATTGACAAAAAAACACAACAGTACATCAATATTCTTAATAAAAAGACAAGTAATCTTTATTCAGTTTAATATTTTCACTACATAAGCTTTCTTGTAGGCTTTGGTTCGAGGCAGTTTTGAAGTAGGCCTAATTAGAAGTATCGATGTTATTATCGGCCGCAGTCGTCGGAGGGCTGATTTTTATCCTCTAGTATAACACGACCCAGCAAATTTAGATGCTTTTTTAGGCCCAAAAAATTCACGTTATAGTAGAATAAATACGGTACATTCATAATTGGTAAGGTAAAGGCCGGTGTTCCACAAGGTTCTGTCCTTGGGCCCGTTCTGTTTAATTATTAAAAATTCAATACATCTATTTAATTGGAAACATTTTTAAAATGTCTTTTTGTCTTAATTTTTTATGGTTACAGTTTTGGCATTCATTGCTTCGCATAAATGGAAAAAGATGAAATTTTTTTTGTTTGATATGTCATTTAACATTGTTTTTTTGCTAGTGAATTTCAGTATTGAATACCGTGTTATCGAGTACTGATACTGATGAGTATTCTTTTTTTTTTTTTTTTGTAGGAACATAATAAAATTAGGCATATCGGTATAGATACCCTGTATATTGTTTCGGAGTGATGATTAAAATTACTGATTAATTATTATCTGTACACTAAAAATGAAGATATATTACTTACTAAAATTTCTGATGGTGAATCAAACGATGAAAGATTTGTAAGCAAAGAAATGCAACTTTTTCTAGTTTCTGAATTCTTCTCCTGAAGCAATAATATTAAGGTATCTAAAAGCTGATCACTGTTACAAATTTTACAGCATGTTTCTTCAACATTTGTCAAACCTGCAAATACCAAAAAAGAATAAGTAAAGGAATGAATAAAAGTTAATGGGTGGACACTTGGTAGAACCACATTTTAAATTTATGTGTTCACTAAAAATCCAGACTTCAAAATTTGGCATCATTATACAAAAATGCAAATACCCACGAGAAAAACGGTGAATGCAAATACCCACTACATTAATAAGGAGACAATGAAGTAAGCAAACGAAAAATCACGAACATTTTAAAAAATGGTGTCAAAACGAGAAGCACTTCCATTACATTATGTATGTACAGGTTTAATTCAGACAACTTTTACAGAATATCATATGATCAGGAAAATCAGAAGATCAATGACTTATAATATTCTAAAACGATCTGAAAATGACACAGGAAGAAAGAAAATCCAGACCCAGAGCCATAGTTTAAAATCCTTATCCCTCAAGAAAATGTGAAATCATTTATGGCTATGTTTGAGAGCAATCAAGCCATTTCAAGCAGATCAGTAGCTACAATGTTTGGGGCTTCCAAAAGTATAATGTATAAATTTTTGAGAAACAAACAAATTTTTTGAAGTTATTTACAGGTTTTAAATTGAGTATATTATTGTTTATTGTATTTCTATTATATTAACCTCTTTAAAACCTATTAATAATCAATAAATAAATAAATAATAAAACAAATTATTTATTTACTGATTTATTAATACATTTTAATTGAATTAAATTAATACTAGGTGTACCTAAACCAGTCACAAACTTCTGGTGGTGATTTCCCACAGCGAGATGAAAACAAAAGTTCATATAAACATGGTTCAGATAACGAACAGTTTATAAGATTTCCGCAGTTAAATTGAAGATTCAGCAGCTACTCTGTGGATGGCAGGTGACATGCAGAAAAGTGACAGGGGTTTAGATACACCCTGTATAATAGAAAGATACTAAACAATAAAACATTCAGTACATATAAAATTAGAAACAGTTGATTCCACCATGTTTCAACGATCATAATTATAGACGCTAGTTTTGAAAATTCTCCAATGTTGACTTTTTATTGGACAATGAATGATACTTCACTTTTGCAACGATGGATTATACACAGAGAACAGTCAGGTCTGTCAAGAAAAGAAATACGAACAGAAAATTCTATCAATGATACAAGATCGTTCAAGAACAATTTACATGTACTCATTTTTGCAATAAAAGAAAATTGTAATACAATAATGAAATAAATGTATACAAAACATAAATCCTTCTCTGGCAGTGGTTTTGCCAGTTTGTGTGAAAACGCCTTAAGTAAATATTGAAAGCAACAAGTCGGATATCGGCCCGGCATCCGATTGTCGAGTTCAATGCCAGCTGCATTTGCCGGGCCGGGCTATGTGTGATAACTCCCATTTGATAACATTGCATCTGGTGCCGCCACCGGCTCCGGATTTGCTGGTGCATGTGAAAATGCCCTGAAGCTTTTTTGGTTGATGTTGGAGAAGAATTCATTACTGCCTTAAAAAACTGTGCCCTGAACATAACCTTGTACAGAGACTAGTGGGAATCATGAAAAAACCTATCAATCTTGTTCTACAATTTGTCATTAAATAGTGGAATGACGGAATATTTTAATGAATTAATTTGTAAACACATAGAATAATTTTTAGTTTAAAAATTAAAATTAAGCAATCCAATTTCAAAAGAAATTATACCCAAAGAAAAAGGAATCATTATACAAAAAAATATTAAATTGGTGGGTTGGGCTAAGAATTAATAAAACGTGCAGATGTCCACAAAGTATCCTTTCATTCACTTTATTCAAAGGTAATGTACAGGAGGTGGACAGAATAATAGGAACATTTTTCGATTTAGACGTTTTGTCGAATATCTAGAAAAATATTTGACGAATTATTCTGTCCACCCCCTGTAGTTGGAATATTTTTAAACTGTTTGTAATTAGGAGTTTATTAGGGTGTGTTAAAATCAACACCACCTAGAAGACAAGGTGTGTTCTCTAGGGAGTGTTGGTTAAAATACATGAAAGGCACTAGTTCTAAGATGGCGTAATTGAGTTGAAAGGGGTAGAGAAATGATATTTTATTCCTAAAGAATGTCTCGACATGCTAGATAAAAAAACGCGAGCTGGGTGACAAAGTCAAGCTCTCCATCTTCAAATCTATCTTTGTCCCCATTCTCACCTATGGTCATGAGGCTTGGGTAATGACCGAAAGAGTCCGATCGCGGGTACAAGTGGCCGAAATGAGATTTCTGAGAGGTGTGGCAGTGTTACCCTACTAGATAGAGTGCACAGCAGCACAATAAGGGAGTCTTTAGGGTGCTGAGCCGCTACTTCTCTGCATTGAGAGATCTCAGTTGCGCTGGTATGGCCACGTGATACGGATGCCGCAAAGTAAACTGGCCTTCCTAGGACCAGTGGGTAAGAGACCAAGGGGTCGACCTAGAAACAGGTGGCTAGAATCTGGGTTCGAGCAACACCTCCTATAGAGAAGGCCTGCGGACCAAAGGTGTATGCTTCGTTACATCATCATCAAGCGGCCAAATTTAGGGCTTATTATTGGTAGAAATACGACAACAATAGCGGCTTGATGGTGATGTAACAATGTATACACCTTTTGTCCGCAGGCCTTCTCTATAGGAGGTGTTGGTTCGAGTCGCTTGGGTATTACCAGGGAGGACATACGCCTGATGGCAGAAGATCGCGATCGCTGGAGTACGTAAAAAATGCTATGCATAACTTTTAAGTGTGACTCATGTAAAATAAACATGAAACACGACTTCAAAGGCTATCCACGAAAACGTCTATTTACATTATTTACATAATCCAATACTACAGAAAATACCTAAAATAGTATGCAACGCCATCATTTTCACATCTTCTCGAGCAGAAGGCGTTAAGAATTGGACAAATTCTTCTAAATCCCCCGCCATGACCAGACCACGTTGAAGTTTTTTGAAATCACGTAATCTTCAGAAAAACTCCGTACAGAGCGCTTTAATAAAGTTGGTGCAATACTTCAAAATAATTATGAAATCGTCTCATTCTGTAGGCAAACAAGAAATTATAATTTATGGAAACGATTGGGAAATATGTACTTTTGTACGGATTACATTTATTAGTATTTATACTTGATTTTTATTAAAGAATCCAAAGGAAAAGATGGGCCCTCTGGTGAGCGTTCTCGGAGGTTTACTGTGGGGTAGGCTGCAGTATATCTAAGGATGTAGGGTTTGTTAATTTTATTATATTTTACATGAGAATTTTCATATATGTAAATTTTTAATCTAATGCGCATAAGAACCTCATAGGTCTTGGAAATAGCAGAGGAGTTTCCAAGGGAAAAGGCATATTGTTCTATTTCGATGAGTAGATATTAGATGTATGCACGACAAAATGCTGCTATTGAACTGAGCTGAACCTTTTATTGAGAGGGCAGGGGGAATCAGTAGTCTGTTTGCGTAGTTTACATAATGTTCACCGGAAAAATTTATACCATTTACGTCTAAAAAATTTTTTTCCCAAGATGAATTCATTAAATTTATATTTCATAATACCAAATTTTCCGTAGAGGAAGGTGCTCGAGTTAGTGTATAATTTTGAGATCACCTCAATAAACATGCTTGATTCTCCTGTAGGCAATTTGAAATGCGAAACGAATCAGTGTTTTGTGGAGTGCCAGTCATTTGTTTTGTTTCCGTTTTCTTATTATTTAACGTTTAGTTTGCCCTTCATAAAAATTTGATTTTAAGAACTATCAAGCGCTAACCATAGACATATAATTGAATGTATCCAGGTATCCAGAATACATTGAGCTGCGTTAATCTTACAGTTACATTGTTAATCTTTTATATGACCAATAATTGGTTACTTTTTTAATGAATGTATTGTTGTATTATAAGGTCTTAAGAAGCAAATAAAAGAAATTAACCGCCATAGAATAGACTTCCACTTACTGTAGAAGATACAATATCAAGTGCATCATGATCATAGCATTTACTTTAATTTTTTAAAGAGTAAATGTCATAACCGAAATAGAGTCTCATTTTCTCAGTCCTAAAAATCTAGGTTGAGCATGAAGTCTTACCACGGTTTCAAACATTCATTACACCGTTTAATTTTTTGTTTAAAATAAACAACATGGTGCATCATGTTATTAAAATCTTCCCACAGATGAAACTCTTCTAATTAAGGTGCAATGTAAATCTCTAATGTGCCCTGTTAGAAAAGAAAGATCCCAATATTCATATTGAACTGATTGCACCAAATTCTAAGGGAAATAATTCTAGTAAATGATCAAATACTTGTAATTTCTCTGTAGGATTTTTTTATGCACATCCTGGATTTTAATTCAGCTCTATACTAAGTTTTATTTCATGATCTTCTTTGCAATGCATTATGTTTTAGGGTAATGGAATTTATTCCTTCCCTTCATTTTTAAAAAACCCAAAGTAAATCTGTTCAAAAGATATTATCTAATGCTAATGTTGTAAAAAAAAAAAAAAAAAAAAATTATGACAGTACAAAAGCATGAGAGTGCTTTATACAGAATTTCATCTTTACATATACAGGGTGGACCAAAAAAAAAACTCACCACTGAAATTTTTCTAGATATTTTTCCAAGGACAATAGATATATTCAACAATAGGTATATTCAACAGTAGGTTTAATCAACAATAGGTGTGCTGTGAATGGGTGGCAAATAACAACAATGTGCTTATTGTCCTGGGACTTGGAAATTTTCAGTGGCAAGTTGTTTTTGGTGCACCCTGTATAAAAAATTTGGTTTCATATGTACTACCCAGTTTATCATTCTTCCAATAATAATAAGAGTAAGAACTGTTTAAAGTAAGAACTGTTTTGTAATAAAAACAAAACTACTATATATATATATATACAGCGTTCACGCTTACTTCCAGTTTATACGTCAAATAGGCATTTTTGCTAAACATTGACTCGTGATTTTTTTGATCAGCGAGTCAAAATTGACTTGGTAAATTTGAATATCATCAGCCCATATCTTTCTCATCACATTTTAAACTCACTTCATTTTGTCACATGTGGTCTTGTTTACGTTTCTAATTAAATATGGCAGCAATTATAGAGATTTGTGGATGCATGTAAAAATATGGAAGTTAGAAAGATTCTAAATTTTGACTCGCATCTTCTGAAATTTGACTCGCAGTTTTCAAGGTTGGGAGTCAAATTGACTCGTAGATATATTGACGAGTGGGCCAGAAAAAAGGATTCATGAAAATTTTCTAGGTTCGATGTGGGCCAGAAAAAATTTTGAAAATATATATGGTAGTTTTATTTTTATTACAAAACTGTTAAAAATGAGCCTCGTATAAGGAGTGCAAGTGTGATATCAATCCTGGGTGCTCTTCAGTCACGTGACTCGAATTGGTTCCAAACAAGTCTTCTCGCTTCGGGACTTAACCTTAGTTCCAACATAGAGATGGAATAAATCGCTTGTATAAATCGAGTATTTATAACACTTAAAGAAGTGAAATTGTTGAGTTCCTCACTGCTCTAGAAGGAGCCAAAACAGCGATTTACACATCTATCGTTTTTTCAAAAGAAAGAAAGATCCGTGAACAATGGCATTCTTTCATTAACGGCCGTATTCACCACCTAGGATTAAAGTGCGAGTTGGGCAACCTAGAGTTAAACCTTAGCACGTGACTCTCATTATCCAATAGAGAAACGTTAAAATGCCATCTCTCGCCTTAACTCTAACCTTAACTCTAACTCTCAGATTAACTCGAGGTGGTGAATACGGCTGTAAGAGATTAATTAGCGTTCTAAGATTAATTTATAAATAATATAACGGTATTAAATGTCTTAATAATATATAAATTATACCAAATTCACATAATATTTTAAGAGATATTATTTTTACTGACCGCCCGTTTCAACTTAATTAGTACGTAAAATATTTGGAACCAGTGATCCCATTTCCTAGGCTCTTGGACCCTTCATCGCACAAATGATGTTAGATATGACGTAGTCACTTGCACTCCCTATAAAAGAATTGACTCCTATTTAAACTTGTCTGATTATATCTTCCCATAATTAAGAAAACGTGAAAAAAATTCTGTGTTTCTTATGTAGGCCTGAAATTATGGGGAAATCCTTCGTTAATGGAGATCCTTCATCAGTGTAGTAGTTCCATTGTTTTAGATCAGTCATGCCTGATCGCATTATTAATTATAAATCTGTTTTTTGTTTTGTTTTTAATAAATTTTACACAGGTGAAACCCTTCCACATATACAGAGTGTTCATAAAAGAAAACTACATTTCTGCAACGAGATATCTTACAGTGACACTTTGCCTATCATTGAGAAGGGCACATTCTGAAGTTTTGTTTGGCTGCTGAAAGATTTCACTAATTGCGTGCATCACCATGTTACGAGCAGGTGTTTGGCTTTCGTTTGTGTCGAAATTGCAACTGCACAACAGAAGATATTCTGTGTTATTGAATTCGGTAAAACTGGTTTGGTTCAACGTGCGCTTTGTACCAGTCTGAAACTAATCTCCCTAACAGGTAGAATAACCTATGCTAGTTTCTTCAGTTTGCTGAGAAAGGGTGTCTTTGCAAAGGTAAAAAGGCCTGGAAGGCTATGAGCGTTAAAAGAGAATGTTCAATGCAATTGACAAACGTTTGCTCGCAGTCCAAGGAAATTGACTTGCCGAGCCATCTGGAAACTGCAAATGCCCCATCCGATGGTATGGATAGTGTTGAGGAAGCTGTTGGTTATGAAACTTTACGAATTACAGCTAGTGATGAAGCAACATTTCTTATGAATGGTAACGTTTCATCATACAGATGGCATTTTTCAGAATAGTGAGTTGATCAAATCTGTGACTTGTGTAGCTTGATAAATAGCCTTTCAAAGTTATGTTCTTTTGTGAACACCCTGTATATGAAGTTGGTATAGTTTGATGCCTGGATTCTGACATTTAAATTGAAAAAGAAAATACTGATTAAACAAACATAAGCTTTAGAACAGCATTTCTCAATCTTTCTGTCACAAAATACAGTTAATTTTATTAGATTGTGAAATATAATGCTTTTATAATACAGGCAGGGTTCATTTTTAGATGGGGTTTACGGGGCGTGCTGCCCCGTTTGTCCTTTTGATGAAAAATTTCCACCTCCGCTGCCTTTTGATCCTGATTGCGCGCCCAAGCACCTGAAAATGTGCCTGCAAAGAGAAATTTGAAATCTTGTAAAGGGTTAAGGAACTTCGAAAAGAACTACATTTTTTATAGAAAAAAATCTTTTTTGAAACCATAACGCTCCTTTTTGAAAATTAAGTGCACTTTTTTAAGTCTAGAATGAACCCTGTACAGAGCAAGTCAAAATGATGTACCCGATTTCAAACATTTATTCTGTGATGTCTAATGAACGTATCATAATGTGAGAAATGTGCTTCGAAAGGTTAACTTTAACAGTTTAGTCTCCACGCAGTGTTTTCATTTTCTACTATTAAGGATCGGCAGCAAGTGGTTAAAGAAAATGGCATTAACTGGAGAACAGAGACGAAGCCGACGCAATCTATACAAAGCCATGGCACTATGTCACTTCTATTGTTGAAACGTCACAAAAACCGATGGGATATTTTGATGGAGAGGTTTCCATCAGCTTTGTGCAGCGTAGTGAAGCACCATCATCAGTACACATGCATATAAATACCATCGCACACAAGAGTGTTTATAATGAATTCTTTATATGAAGTCGATGATGCTGACAATAACATGGAAAATGATTTTAACAATGATATGGAAAGCTTATTAAACATACAAGTTAACAAATTACAGTCAAATAACAAGTTAACAAATATGGAAAGTTTATTTCATCGCCTCGGAAGATATAAAAGTTCTTGCCAAAAGCCGTGTTCCGACTTTTTTAGCAGATAAATTGGGACACTTATTTTTGTAGATTCATATAAAGTGTCTTCACGTAGAATGTATGATATAGTAGTTGTACATATCAATACTTATTGATCAACCAGTCAGCACAAATTAATCTGTTGCAGCTTGCAAAAATTCTTGTAAGATATCAAATGACAGATTTGGAGGTTAGGATTCTGTCAAATTGCAATTTTTTCAAAGTAGACTTTATGTATTGTAGCGGTCCATTTGCCCCCCCCCCCCCCCACTTTCGTTGCGCTTCAATGTTTCTTTATTTTGTTGCCGAGTCATTATTGTTGTCTTCAAGAATTAGTCTGTTGTACCCCGCATCAGTTTTACTTCTCCGTGTCAACAATGCTAACCAGGAATTGTTAAAAAGTAAACACCACGATTGCCGTTGGCAACGGAGAATTGGTAGAATTTTTGGAATGGAATGAAAAAAGATGGTTAGGAGAAGAGCTGATGGCCTGGTGGAGCTAGTAGCCAGGTCCCCGAGCTTCTGTCTCTTTAAAAGAAAATAGAATTGTAACGAAACCCCAAAGTAATCACCCGTTGATTTGCGTGAGACTGAGAAAACGAATTCCTCCCCCGTCGCGTATCGAGACGAAAATTTATGGAACAGAGTGGAAAAGAAAAAAAATAATTTTGAACGACAGAAGTCTGTGTTCGTAGCGAAGACAAAGAGTTCTGACATCATTAATACTAGAATTCAACAGAAATAGTCTTCAAAGTCTGTGTTTCACCGCCGTATACAAGCATTAATGCTCGGTTCACACTGAGCCGGTAAGGCAGCAAAGCTGTGAAGCGGCACCCGTTGATGTATGCGCACTACACCCAAGGCCAACTAGAAATAGGTCAAGTTAAGTGCCGCAGCCGGCAAAAAAGCCAGGCGGCAAAGTTGAAATTTGTTCAACTTTTGCCGGTTGCCGCTCTCAGCGAGGTTAGGCTCATCCAATCACGTTCGACTACTGGAGCACGTGATCAAAAGAACGATGGCGGAACCAATTTTATAGTGAAATAGAATAAAGAGAATGCACTTTATTTTGTAAATGTGAAATTATAAATTGCTATTGTCTTTCAGCTTTTTACATCGTTAAATAGATACGTTTGGTTAAATTTTAATTAGAAATTCAGTTGGAATTAGCAAGTTTTAGAACAGAAACGTGATCATGAATTTGGTTTTTGATCGCTTCGATTGAAAATATTGCCGATCGATGTCGGCGACAATCAAATTTAAAAATAATCTTGAAGACTTTTTATAAATACGAGAAAATATGCACACTGAACAAATAAATAATGAAACTAGAGTGTTATTTGTATACTCTGTTTTGTTATGTTTTAATTATGCTTTCTCAGCGACATATAATACAGTTAAACTTCTTTATAATGAACTCTGATACAAAAAAAAAATAAACGAAACAATTCGGAATTCCCAACTGTGCCAACTGGCCTTTCAATTTCGGATAGTACAAACTTCTATGGACTGTGAACTTCGTCCAAAGTTTTACTGCAATAACTTAAGATTGAAACGACGCCACCATTATATAATTTCTCTTCCCTTGCCGCTTCTCTCGTGCCAGTTCAGTGGGAACAACTCGCGCGGGCGGCAGAGGAGGCAGGAGGGGAGAGGCAGAAAAAGACGCTTCACCACCTTGTGGGCCCAGTGTGAACGGGGCATAAGCGTCCCGTACATCATGAAATCGAGCACTTGCCCCTATTGTGATTTTCGATCTTTGAACTCTTGCTGTTGGGAAATGTGTGAGCAATCAGTTTCTCACGTTCCGCCTCATCCGCCACATACAATATTCGAACCCAACATATTGTTTCTAAGCTAAGAAAGAACTGTGTTACAAAAGCCCTCAATTGTGTACTGAAAAATGTATTCACCCAGGTCTGAAGAAGCGAACCTCTTATTGAAAAGCTTTCCCATCTCGCCCGCACCAGTGGATAGCCTGTTTGACCTGTATCTTTGAATAACGTGTCACCACAGCGAGTTGGTTGCCTGCCCACGCCGCTTGGGATTCGGATAGGTTCATCTCACTGCCCAGCACCACTGGGATCGCCGGAGTGCTCGAAGAGCCTGGCTCTGGATGGATGATGTATTTCACGACCCCTTCCGTATAGAACGATGTCAGGGAGAGCCATTTCCCCCCCTCTAGATGCAAGATTTGACGTGCCTAGCTGAAAAAATAAAGCAACATAATTTCTTTATTCACTTTTGGGGGCCTTTAAAAGTCGTATTGACATCACCCAACGTCCTGAAAAACTAATAATCTTAATCTAAAAGAATAGTGAAACTTACCAAGAAAGTTAAAACTAGACGATTTTCATACCTAAAAGGGGGAAAAAAAAAAAAATAAACAAGTAATTAATTGATAATAAGCGAAAAAAGAAAGCATTAAAACCCCGTATTAAACCCTCTGAAATATAAAATTCTATCATTAAAGAAAGAAAAATGTTTAAAGATAATAAGAAAGAGAGAAAAAAAAGGACATAAGAAGGAAACTTAAATTCACCTCAATCTTACCTTGAACACGTGATTATTCACACCAAACTAGAAGTGACTATCAAATTGGGAACTATTGGAACCGTTTTGACGATGTCTGATCTTTTCTGTAGTGTAAACGAGGGCAGGTTGTGTTCTAGACTGTCAGGGCGCGGGAGGTCCCCACTTAACCGTTCCCCACCCTGCTCCTTGAATGATTGGTAAGGCCTTACACGTGTAGTGTCCCCCTTCCCCCGCTTGCGCATTGTCGGCTTTGACCACAACACCTCCTTCTAATCTTCGACCAGTGAAGTCGACCATCTATGATTAAAACAAGAATAAAAACAGTAAATAGAATACAGAGTATAATACAAAAGGAAGGACGTTAATTCTTTAACTACCTTAACTTTAATCGTCCTCACGTCTGTCTTTGAAAATCAGTACCTTGGACCTGCAAAGAAAAATTAGACTGAAAACGTTGCCTAATTAGGGTTTTGGAGTTTATTTTTTTAAGAACAAAGTGAAAGAAAGTAATAATCAAATGAACTAATAAAACAGTAGAAGTGACTTACCTCTTTTGAAAGTCTTCAAAGGAAATTGTTTTCCTCTTACTTGTTACCGTATTTTTTCGAATATAGGCCGCGGCTCTAAACCCAAAAAAATCGAAAATTTTAGGAGTGCTTGAAAAAAATTTTTTTTCTGAAAAAATCATTATCAAACAAAATGAAGATCGAACTACAGTACTTCGTTTTAGTGTCCCATGGTATATTACATAGTAATTGAGATAATAATTTTATTATTTATTTAACTATCTAAATTATTTTTATATATTTAATGAAACTTTTATAAATTTATTAATTAACTGTGTAAATAATTATAGTAATCTCATTTTTAATTTAGTGTAACTCTTCGACAGCGGACATGGCTCTATCAACGAACTGCTGACCAATAGCACGATAGAGCATTCTATGACATCACAACACCTTGGAGTAGAGTGGGCCAGCTGAAGAAATCGCCCACAATAGCTTTAACAAGTGAATTTCATAATAATAATTTATGAATGAAAATATATGTGATTGGTTGATTATAGTTCTGAAGGCTTAGAATATTAATTTCATTATTAGGAAAAGATTGAACAAAGGTTAGATAATTTAAAGCCATGATAATTATCCATCGTGTTTTTACCGGATAATTTTTTACCGATCAGCAATCGATTAGCCTTTTCAAAAAGTAGAAAGAGTAACAGCATTTTCGTATAAAAAGATAGGAAGCAAATATAAGAGAAAATATGTATAATATGGATGCATTGTATTGGCTATCGACCAAAAATTATTCTGTTATAAAAAAAAAAAAAAAAAACCCAATTCCAACCCTCAAAACGGGAGCCGTTTTTTTTGGGGGGGGGGGGGGAAGGGCTAATCTTTATTAATAGAAGAAAGAAATTCAACTCTCTTTATTGTACAAGACAATTGGACTTATTTTATACAAAATTTATATTAAAATAGAATCGAATTGTTGTTCTTTTTTTTTTTTTTTATATTAATAATCCCCCCTCCCCAACTGAAATGAGGAATAGTGTAATGAATTTTGGTTGATAGTACATGTATATCTGTATATTTGATCAATAGCCAGTATATATTTTATATTTGCTTCCTATTTTTTTTTTTTTATAGTAAACTTCGGTTAAATTTTTGAAAAGGTAAATCAATCACAGAGCGGCAAAAATTATCCGATAAAAACACGGTGGATTTGAGTTCATGGCTTTAAATTAACCAGCCTTTATTAAATCATTTTCTAACAATGAAATTAATACTCTAAGCCTTCAGAACAATAATTAACCAGACACGTATATTTTCATTCATAAGTTATTATGAAATTTACTTGTTAAAGCTATTGTTGACGATTTCTTCAGCTGGCCCACTCTACTCCAAGGTGTTGTGATATCATAGAATGCTCTATCGTGCTATTGGTCAGGATTTCTTTGATAGAGCCATGGCCGCCGCCAAAGAAATAAAGAGTTACACTCGTTCATTAAAATGAAATTACTATAATTATTTACACATTTCATTAATAAATTTATAAAAGTTTCAATAAATATATAAAAATAATTTAGAAGGTTATATAAATAATAAAACTACTTGTCTAAATTACTATTTAAGATACTGTGGGACGCTAAAACGAAGTAGTTCAATCTTTTTGTAGACCCTAAAAGTTTGCTGCCTAAAGTGAATTGCGGCCTTTAAAGGGTTATTTTTTCGATCCACCATCAAATTTGCGGCTGCGGCCAATATTCGAAGAAATATGGTAATTGTTTTATTCTTTGGCCTACAAAGCCACCACGTCCCCAGCAGGGAGAATTTTTGTTAAAAAACTACAATTTAAGAAAACGTTTTTTTGTTTTTTTGTTTTTTTTTATTTATTTATTTATTTTTTTTAGTTTTGTATTGTCCCTTAGCGGGAAGAATTGAAGGGAGAGCATGTGTATTATTTAGTTAAATAGAAATAAATATTGTGCTCTTTCCCCATCTGCCCCTTGGAGGGATCGACCAATATCGTTATCATATTCGTTTGCGTTTTGTCGTAAGACCACCTGCTACGGATAGTTAAACTGAATTTACCACCAGGGAACTGTCGATATTGCCCCCTCCCCTTCTTGTACTGTGACACCAGTCCCCACGGTGTCCATTACAGTATTCAGATATAGTCGAACCCCTGTTACTATGTTATCGTTTAATAAATTTTCCCGCTTGCAATACAGGCACAACAAACTTGATGACTAGTCCCACATTGGATGACCCGTAACTTCTGAAGGGTCAACGTTACACGAATGACTAGAAGGTGAAAGCAGCAGTGCATCACTCTGATGTTGGCAATCCATGTCCGATTTCTTTGCCGAAGGGAAAAAAATGTCCAATTTTGTTGCAAATGTGTGGACAAATATGGTGACTACATTGAAAAATGTTCAGAGGGGGAAGCAAAATAAATAGAATTTAATGGCTGGTACTTTAAAAGAAAGAACCCCAAAACTTAGAGTAAACGTGGCTCGTTAAAAGACTTTTATTTTGGTTTAAAAATTGCGATATTTATTTATAAAATACAAAAATTCTGTACAAAAGAATGTTCTTATACAATATGATTTAATTAAGGAATAGGCATTGCGATCTCAATTACAAAAGAAAATATTTCTCGGAATAAAATAAAGAAATACTTAAACGTACGTTAAATACAGCAAAACACTGTAACGAGAAATATTAATCGCTACATTGAGCGAATTGAGATTAAATATAAAGAAAATTGAGACAGACCAATTCCTTATAAAGAATAAGGAAAAGAAATTTCAAATTTCCATTTAATGTCTAAAGAAAGACTGCGAAATCATAATTAATTATTAATGGGAAATAAGAATTGAAATGTGCAGCATGGCGTCCCTTATGCATGTTATTGTTGAAATAGCATTAAAAGAAATTTCATTATTACCTTATGGGTAAACCCGCAAAACAATGCTGCTCGGTGAAGAATCATGGCTGCCGCGAGAAAGTGAGAAATTCAATAAGAAACTAAACATCGAACGGCAGGGTAGGAGTAATTTGCAGAGCATTGGAATGAAAATGATAAATGGAAGTTGAACATGCTGCAGGCTAGTAAGGACGTGGAGGACCAGAGGGAGGGACGACTGGTCAAGCCGGAAGCTGGAAGTGGTCTGTCTGAAATAAAAAAAAATAGTAACCACGGAAAGAACATCAACAATAGTGGGACACATCCTCGTGATCACGAAAATTATTCGCGAGGGACAACTAGCTGCAGACAGTGATAATCACGTGGAGATTTTTTAATTAACATTTATTAAAACAATATATACTCAACAATCACTGTCTGCAAAACAGTAAAAAAAACTTAAAGAATAGAAAAAATAGAATAATTAATTACAAATAAAATTGTATCTATTTTTACATAAAAAATCTGAGTTTTCCCGAACAAAGTTCCCTGTAACTTTCTTGAACACAAAAAAATGACGGTCATTTGTACAGACAGAAGTTTAGGTACTGACGTTACATATACAGGTTCAAAAAAAAATTGTCTTAAGTTACAATAAACAAATAAGCATTTATGCCTTTATTATTTCCTTTCATTTTTGTGTGTGCACACAGTATGTTTTGCCTTTTTAGCAAAAGAAGACAAAAAAGTATATTTTGCATTTTGGTATACCATAATTAAAATGTATATTAAACGTACAATACGTTAATAAATGTAAAAAAAAAACATACCATGTAGTAAAAAAACAATGTGGTTACTGCCTTCACGTAAGGTAAGAACAAGCCCAAAAAAATATCCTTTTGTGATTTTTAAGCTAAAATCATTTAACAAAATATTGCGTTTAGAACCCCTCTCATCCCGCGAAGTAAGTAACTTTGCAATTATAAAGTTTAAAGGAACAAGATAAACTTTGTAAATATCCTCGTGTAGGCCAGCAAACCAATGAGTTAAGTAATTTAATATAAATAATTACTTATCCTGCTCAGATAAGGATAACAAATCCAGGAATCTGCGTAAAGTAGGGGCAGGTAAAGGTTTAGTTAGTGCGTCTGCCGGCATGTCGGGGGAAGAACAGTAGGTAAGAATCACATTCTGAAGATTAATTAATTATGCAATCTCAAGATGTGTCTTGTCCTACTCTTCGATTCTAATGCTCCCAGACATGCTATGGCAGACGTTGAGTCAGTATAAATGATTGTGGGGAAAGAAACAAACTCCCCTTGTCCTAACTAGGTTATGAGGTCCCAAAGACATTTCAGTGACTTCATGCATTCGTTTATAGCGATTATTTCGGCTTCACAGCTGCTCAGGGCGACTAAACGTTGCTTCTTAGATGACCAGGTTATGGTATTTTTCCCCATTTTGATCAAAATTCCAGAGTATCCTTTACTCTGTGGGGTGACACACCAGCTAGAGTCAGCGAATGCGCACAAAGGACCCATAGATGGGGTAAAAACGAGTGATGTGTCGCAGGTGTGTTTAAGATAAGAAGCGATGCCCTTAAGAGCAGTCATATGCAAATGTGTAGGCGATTTAGCATATGTCGACAGCCTAGTAATTGCAAAAGCTATGTCTGGCTGCGTGCAAGTCATTACATACATTAAGGAACCGAGAAGAGATTGGTAATTGGTAGAATCGACCGGTTGTGAATCCGCAGTATCATCAAGGTTCACATGAGGGCTTAGTGGCATGGTCTTTGGTTTGATGTCTTGAAGGCCATAATCATGAAGGATTTGCTTGATATAATGTGCCTGTGACAGATGAATTGAACCGTTCACTTGTGACACATTCATACCTAGCACATGCTTTACCACTCCTAACTCCACGAGGTCGATTTCTTGTTTCACTTTGTCCATGATGGAGGTTAGGATGGAGACATTTGTTGTTGCTGCCACGATGTCATCCACATAGACTGTTAAGAGAATGGTGCACCCAGCATTGGTGTAGTAGAAAAAACAATTGTCTGCTCTGGATGGAGTGAATTTTAATCGGGTAAGAAGCTGACACAATTTTACGTACCAGCATCTTCCACTTTGTTTGAGGCCGTAAAGTGATTTACGCAATTTGCAGACGTGATTAACTGGCGTTGATAATCCCTTGGGTGGCGATAGATATAGAGTGTGGTCTATCGGTGCTTGAAGATATGCACATTTGACGTCATACTGGCGTAGTAACATCCCTGTATTTGCAGCTATGGCAAACAGTAAGCGGAGGGATTCCATTCTGATGACAGGTGAGAAAGTTAACTCATACTGGCTCCCGTAGACTTGTGACGAGCCGATAGCCACCAACCTTGCCTTGAATTTGGACACCGAACCATCAGGATTGTATTTGATGCGGTAGATCCATTTGCTCTTTAAAATTTTGACATTTGGTGGTGGAAGCTCTAAATCCCAGACATGATGAAGCATGAGTGAATTCAATTCATCTTGCATGGCCTCTTCCCATTGATGATGTTGGGGAGAAGCGAGTGCTTGTTCATAAGACTGGGGTGTGATTGGCGGAGTGATTAGCAAGTCGGAGTCAGTAAAGTCAGGATGACATAAGGCGGCACGTTGATTTTCTGCCTTCTCTTTTAATCTTTGTGAACGTCGTAATACCGGTTGTGGGACTTCAACGGGTGGTTGGTTCACTGGTGATTTAGACGAACAAACTGGAGCATCTTCCATCGATGTGGTTTCTGATGGAGGTGTGACCACTAGCGTGTCCTCAGTATCAGATAGGACCTGCATTCTTGTCTCGTCTAATGTTAAAGTGGGTGAGATTGGTGGTACGCTCTGAATGATATGTGGTTCATTAGGCTGTGGTGCTTCAAAGACTGGGGGTTCCATGTGAATTGGAAATACCAGAGGAACAGATGATGGATCTGATTTTCTTGTGAACTCTGGAAATACCTAAGGAAAGAAATGAACGGTACGTGCTCGTAAAAACTTGCTCTCATTGAGCGTATAAATAAGGTACCCAGGAGATGAAGCGAAGTATCCCATAAAACACCACTTTTGGCGCGAGCGTCAAATTTTGATCGGTGCGGCTTGGGTATATAGTATACCAGGCAACCGAAAGGAGCTCGATATTTGATGGTCGATTTCTTTTTGGACCATATCTCTTCAGGGGACTTAGTTTGACCTCGTCTAAGCAAAGAATTCAGATTAAATGCTGCTGTAGTCGCAGCATGGTCCCAGAATCGGTGCGGAACTTTTGACGATGTAAGAAGAACTCTAATTCCATCGCAAATGGAGCGTACGGTTCTCTCAGCAATACCATTTGACTGGGGGTTCTCAGGAACAGTGAATTGTTGAGATATGCCTTGCTTCATACAGAACTCGCCTAGCTCCGCATTGGTGAATTCTGTTCCATTATTGGAACGTATATACGCCAGATTTTGTACTGTAGAGCGTTGTAGCTTTAGTATTAAGTCTATTAACGCTTTTGGCACTTCACTTTTTGTCGGAGTAGCACAAACGAAAGTTTTTCGTGAGAAATCATCGACGGCTACTAACAGGAATTTGTTTCCATAGATAGAAGTGGTAGGCATTGGTCCCACTGTATCCACGTGAAGTAGCTGTAAAGGACGTGTTGACTGTTGACCTTGTACAATGTTGTGAGGAGTGTTGCATAATCGTGCCTGAAGGCATGCAACACATGGTTGGTCATCAATTAATGACGGCAAAACTTCAAGACCGTGCATGCTATGGTGTTTCACGGCTGCGGTGAGTTTTTTTGATGACGGATGGCCCAATGCATTGTGAATGTCACTATAAGTGACAGCCATTGGAAGTAATGGGGGGTCCGTTCGGGAAACTGAATGGATATTTGAGACCACGGGAAGGAATGGGAGGTCCTCCACGCCCTCCTTCGCAGCGATGATTGTGCCCTTGGGTGAAGTAATGGAATAACCAGTTGGGCCGAAAAGAAGACTGTAATCCTGCTTTGATAATTGACTCATAGACACAAGATTAAGGCGCGCGTTTGGGGCATAAAGCGCGTCATGGAGTTTTAAAACTGCTCCTGAATCTAATAACACGCTTGCCGCACCAGTACCGATGGCTGCAATCTTTTTCTTAGGGTCTGCAGTATGTATCCGCTTATGACAGCTTTGAAAAGAATCAAAGAACTGTTTTTCTTTAATTACGTGAAATGAGCTGCCCGTGTCAACTATCCAATCCTTGGAACACCAACACAGTTGGCTGCAGGTTTCTTGCTTTGTCCTTTTGTACCCGATTTGCGAGGCTTATGCTTAGGATGTGAAGCTGATGCACGAGGCATGCGCTTTGTTAATGCAGGATCCTGTGAACGAGAGGGTATCGCGGTATGTGAAGTAGCTGGACCTGCAGTTGTGGGATAAATTTTGGACGGACAAACCGTTTTTACGTGTCCTTGGCCTCCACAATTATGGCATGTTACGTCATTTGTTCGACGGGCATTTGGATGTGGACGCAGGGAAGAAACAGAGGTGGCACACGAGGCTACACCTATTGAGGAATTTAGTGTGGTGTGGTCCTTAAAAACCACATTTAGTTGACTCAGGAAGGTTTCAATTGACATTGATGGGTTTGATTGGACCACGAGTCTCAATGGAGTATAAGTTGAAGTTAGACCTGCGACCATATGGTCAATCAAAATTTTATCATCAGAACCAGGGACACGGCTCCAGCCTGAGCACGGATTTGTAGCGCTCTTGCTACATAGGCATTCGGATCATCATCGTCTAAGAAACGCAAGGCTGAGAGACGCCGCATTATTTCAGCCTGTGTCACTGAATCCGGCCTTCCATATCGACGCTTAATTGCTTCCCACAATGTATAGGGATTGTCACCTTGAAGCATGATGACAATATCATCACTCACCATACTCAAGAGGTAATGCCGTACTCTTGCCCAATCAAGGTGCATGGATGAGCTGGCTGATGCTTCTGTAGGGAGAGAGATCTTTTCTTGGACGTATTTGGCTAGCCCTTTGGTTTCGAGAAAGGTTAAAACTCGATACGTCCATTGAATATAATTGGCACTCGTTGACCTAGGGAGGGAACGACCCTCTTCAAAATATGATTCCTCCATATTGTATTAAAATAAAAGAAAGAAACCACGAACCTCTGTTACCATATGTTCAGAGGGGGAAGCAAAATAAATAGAATTTAATGGTGGTACTTTAAAAGAAAGAACCCCAAAACTTAGAGTAAACGTGGCTCATTAAAAGACTTTTATTTTGGTTTAAAAATTGCGATATTTATTTATAAAATACAAAAATTCTGTACAAAAGAATGTTCTTATAAAATATGATTTATTTGAGGAATAGGCATTGCGATCTCAATTACAAAAGAAAATATTTCTCGGAATAAAATAAAGAAATACTTAAATCTCGTTAAATACAGCAAAACACTGTAACGAGAAATATTAATCGCTACATTGAGATTAAATATAAAAAAAATTGAGACAGAGCAATTCCTTATAAAGAATAAGGAAAAGAAATCATAATTAATTATTAATGGGAAATAAGAATTGAAATATGTAGCATGGCGTCCCTTATGCGCGTTATTGTTGAAATAGCATTAAAAGAAATTTCATTATTACCTTATGGGTAAACCCGCAAAACAATGCTGCTCGGTAAAGAATCATGGCTGCCTCGAGAAAGTGAGAAATTCAATAAGAAACTAAACAATGAACGGCAGAGAGGAGTAATTTGCAGAGCATTGGAATGAAAATGATAAATGGAAGTTGAACGCCATGGTGCAGGTTAGTGAGGACGTGGAGGACCAGAAGGAGGGACGACTGGTCAAGCCAGAAGCTGGAAATGGTCTGTCTGAAATAAAAAAAAAACTGTAACCACGGAAAGAACATCAACAATAGTGGGACACATATCCTTGTGATCATGAAAATTATTCGCGAGGGACAACTAGCTGCAGACAGTGATAATCACGTGGAGATTTTTTAATTAACATTTATTAAAACAATATGTACTCAACAATCACTGTCTGCAAAACAGTAAAAAAAACTTAAAGAATAGAAAAAATAGAATTAATTACAAATAAAATTATATCCATTTTTACATAAAAAATCTGAGTTTTCCCGAACAAAAAATATGACAATGTCTGTTAGAGGGCATTCTAAATTTTCATCAAATGCATAACCTAGTTAGTAACTCGCAAATTGCTTAAGTTATCTTCTAGAAGGCAAAACTTTTCAAAACTGCATCGTAACATTCTTATGTGATAGTTAACAGGAGAAATGTGATATATAATCTGTTGTTTGTTAGTATGCATTTTTGAAAATAGTGTACAAATAATGGCTATTGCCAATTCTATTTTTTGTTTTTTTATTCATGTCTGCTTTTAAGTATTTATTTAATTCTATATTCAGTGATGTTAAAAACATCATTACTGGGTTGCAAAGTCGGCCCTTCTGTTGCCAATTTTTTTTATTCTGACTTCAGATTTGGATAGAGCATCAAAAAGTAAGTAAAAGTTATAATAGGCACTCATGTCCTATCTATTCGATAGTGGTGGTTAAAGTTAATGTTTGGTCCTTCGATCCTGACCACGATAGTAGAATAGAAGGTAAGGAAACAGCCATAGGCCGTTATTCAAAATTCTGGCAAAAAGATGTCACTGGTGTAGTCAATTGCCACCAGGTGTCTCCATCTGGTTATTGGGCTAAAGCTGTAATTGATAAGAGTTGAAATCTAAGTGTTAATATGCTTTCAAGTGCATTTTTTCACATTTATTTAATGACAAAAACTTGAAAATTGTAATACCATGCATAATATCAGGTTGTTGCAAAAGTTTCTTCCGGTTCTAGAACCCGTGCCCAAGAAGGGCTCATTTTCCGAGGGGGGTGTTCATATGTTTTCAAACAAATTATTGCATTCGATTCCTGAATATCTTTGCTATATTACATCCAAGAATCAACTTTCTGACTATATATCTGTGAGTGCCATCAGCGGTCGGAAATGGACCTTTCAAGCAAGCATATTCGAGCAATAATCTTCTACGAGTATTCTGGAAAGATCAGTGCTGCACAATGTCACCGAAACATTTGCCAACATTTAGGTGATGGCACTATTTGTTTACGTACAATAGAAGAATGGTATCGCCGGTTCAGACGCGGAGATAGCACTCTTCAAGATGCACCTCTCTGGTCGGCCAATCGTGATTTCAGATGGTGACCTATGCCAAGCAATTGATGAAGATCACAATGTAACAACAAGGGAACTCTCAGAACAGTTCAAGGTTCACTTTTCAACCATTGCCCGGCATCTGCATGAGCTGAATCTGTCATTCAAGTTCAATCGTTTTTGTGTTGGAATAAAAATCCGGAAAAAAACTTTTGCAACAACCTGATATTCAAACACCACGCCTATTTTCAATAAAAATTTCATTTTTACAAATTATTAAAGTAAATAAAATAAAAAAAAAAGTAGATAAAAAATCATTTCACAAGAACATTGATTTATGAAAACAATTTTGAAAATTTTCGTTTACGTTTTGATTCTCTTCCAAATTCAGAGTTTACTTTTTTGCTGTATTGGTGTCATCTTAATAAAATATAATGATGTATTATATGAGCTAACATTTCTTCTTTGTGCTCATTACACAGAAATGAAAGTTCTATGTTGCAAAAAATGAAATCTAGTGTTATAGTATGCACTTGGATCATTGACATGGTCTGAAAATATTTTTCAACATCTTGTAGTATACAGGGGGAGTCAAAAGTCTGTATGCCCCCCCTTCTATCTTGGATACAAATGTAGTTATACAAATTCCAATAAAGGTGCTCTTTAGTTATACATAGGAAGTTGAGGGTGCTCTTTCTCATGGTGACACTCACAATGTTGTCAATAAGCAAATTAGGACATGTGCAAATCATATCTACAACCGTAAGAGATATGCAAAAAATACAAAAAACAATTACAAACTTCTTCAGCATCAAATAAGCAACAAAACCTGTCATATGCCTGCTTAGGTACCCACAAACATTAATAAATGACACAACTGATCATATCAATAGTTGTATCAGGATCTGCTATGTTGTCTTGATGCACAAAAATATCAGATTCCCAGTTTGTGTGATTAATTAATCCATCTAATTTAGTTTTTAACTCTTCCTTTGGATTACTTGAGCATTTTACTTCTCTTGAGCTTTTTTAAAACTAATTTTAAAATCTTGGAAGGTAAATGTTGGTTTTTCATGCTCATCTATTCTATTTTACTCTATAACACTAACGCACTTCAACATTACGGCGCACGTGGTGAGAAAAATTTGCACCGTTTTTGCCAGACCACCAAATAGGAGATTTCTTACCTACTATCGTGATCCTGATCATAATGTTTAACTTTAACCATCATTTTGGCCACGTTTCCAATAGAGAGGAAATGTGTGCCTATTACAACTTACTTTTTGATGCTCTATCCAAATCTGAAGTCAAAATGAAAAAAATCAAAAGAATTGGCAACAGAACGACCGACTTCGCGAATACAGTAAAGATGCTTTTAACCAACATCGTTATGGTAATGTAACACCATGCATTCTCAACTGGTTTTATATTGGGAAGCATATTTTCTTCAGATTTGCTAGATTAAATTATCAGATATCACTAATCTTCACTCTTTGTTTTAGAAATGTTTTTTTTTTCCCTTTTAAATAATTACTTTGGAAATAAAAATAGACTTCTTAATGCAAAACTCAGCATTATGTCATAGCTTTTAGTCATATCTTGATTGTATTTAAGAAATTATTTAGATTGTCCTGTTCACTTCGTTTTAAAGAGTTGAAAATTTTTGAATTTGAGTGCTGTTGCAAAAATTACAAAATGCAGATAGAAAGAATCATAGGATTTCAAACTGTTAACTTTATCTATCTTCAGAATCTTATTAGAATTTCACAAATGAGAAATTAAGTTCTAAGTAGTAATCCATGAAATGTTTAAATATAAAATTATACAAGAAAAAAATCTGCAGCATTCAGTATCAAATTGAAAGTTATTGCACTTATTTAATGATTACCTTAATTAATGATTACCGGTAAGTCAAAGATTAAAATTACATTTAAGATAATTAACTACAGTTTGATGATCTCTTTAGATTTTAAGCTTCACTTTGTTCTTGTCAAGTATTTTTCATAACATTTTGATTTTGTTATCAATGTTATTTTTAAATATTGTGGCGAAAGCAAAGATGAATTGCTAAGTTATGCTTGTGAAAGATGCCTAAATCAATTAAATTTTCATTAAAGCTTGCCAAGATCGATTGAATTAGCATACAGTGAGTTTCAAGTGTATGAACAGTTATCCTGAAAAATTGCTTTTGACTTTTCGTTATAAGAATGTTTAATTTTGTTTCTTGCATTATTAATTTAAAACAAGCTATACCCAATATAAGTTACATCTTAAAATATTATAACTTATTAACATTTAATTATAACTGTCATTTGTTGTTAAAATGAATGGAACGTTTGAGCATTAAGATAGAGGTGTGTCCGGAAAGTATGCACCTTTTTGGAAAAAAAAACACAAAAACATTTTTTTCAAAACAAAATTTAATTTTACACGAAAGGGCATTTCTTAAACTATTTTTCAACATAGTTGCCACCATTGTTCAGACATTTGTCGTAGCGGGAAACCAACTTTTCTATGCCCTCTTCATAAAAAGGATGCCGCCAGTGATAATTTAAGCGATTTGTGACAATCTCATACAAAACAGTTTTTGAAATTTGTGGAAACTTATTACAAAGCATTCTTATTGCGAACTGTCTGTTTTCACGAATTTTCTCATTCACTTTTTCATCCGAATCATCATTGACAACAGAAGACCGCCCACTCCGTGCTTCGTCATGAACATTAGTTTGTCCATCATTGAATTGCGTAACCCGCTTTCTCACCATTCCATCAGTCATTACATTTTCCCCATAAATCTCTACAAGTTAATAAATAAAGGAAAAAACAGAAAACACTATCCACATAGAAAAATTTTACTGACTCAGATGTACATTTCGGATTTCAAAAATCCATCATCAGTGAAATCCGAAATGTACATCTGAGTCAGTAAAAATTTTCTATGTGGAGTAGTGTTTTCTGTTTTTTTTTTTCCCTTTATTTATTAAGGTATCCACAGTTTCGGCTATTTTTCTATTTATCTCTACAAGTTGACGATGAATTTCAGCTGGCTTAACATTCTTTGCGTTAAAAACCATATTACAGAATGCACTTCACAGCCCGTGGGCTCAGAAATCGTCTTAAACATTTTCAACGATCGCTAACAAATGTAAACACAACACAATCCGGCTGTAATGGCGTCAGTGCAAAGATAATGAACCCGAGAGATGAGTACGCATGCTCGGAACTGCGAACTAGCGCTGCGGTGCCATAGAACGAAACGGTACTTACTTACGGACGAGCCTTGTATTAATAGGGTGGGAACAAGGGTAAGTACATGGTTCATTTTAGGCGGAGTTCACGGGGCGCGCCACCCCGTTTGCCCTTTTGATGAAAAATTTCCACCCCGCTGCCCTTGATTCTGATCACGTACACCAATACCCGAAAATGCGCCTGGAAAGAAAAATCTAAAAATCTTGTAAAGAGCTAAGGAACTTCAAAAAGAACTATGCATTTTTAATAGAAAAAAATCTGTTTTGAAGACATAATGCCCTTTTTTTTTCGAAAACGTCGTGCCCTTTTTAGCCCTTAGCACCCTGCCCTTTTTCGAGTCTAGAATGAACCCTGTAAGTAGTACAGACATATTTCTGTAATCTGGAACAATACAGATTTCTTTTTATTAGACAATCTGAGTGAATTAATTAGACCATAGATTATAGTAAGCTGCACTGTCAAAAGCTTTTGAGAAATGAGCGGGACTAACTCCGCCTACTGTTATTAGTCATTTGTCTGAAGAGCAGGATACTCTCGTGACTTAACGATGACCAGCTCAATCTAAGATGTAAGGTTGCTCATTGAAATCTTTATTCTCATAATAAAATGATTACCTATTTTGCTGAGATATTGCTGCCTTCAAGCAGTCGGGGGTTTTTTGTTTGTTTTTTTTCATGAAGAATTTGATGTGTCTTCAGGGGTCAAACCTTTATGGTCAAAATTCTGCAAATGATAGAGAATTGTGAACTGAGTAATTGAGATAGGGGACCAATGATCAGAAATGCATATTTCAGGCACCCAAGATCTTGAACAAGTAATACCATGAGGAATATTTTTAAAGTACCAGGTGTTTCACATGGTATAGACCAAAAAAAAAGCGAATAACATTTGAATGGAAAAAGATCTTTATTTCCATCAGCGAATAACATTTGAATGGGGGAACAGTCCATCATTGAAAATAAGCCTAATCCGTTTCCCTTTGACTTCCTGCATATTTGTACAAACGTTCACAGCACTAGCTCCACCTGTTGACGAGTTATTCAACTAACAAGTTGGTCATAGTCTATGAAACACTCGGTACTTTTGTGTCAACACAATGTCTATCAATTAATTTAATGGACAAATCCCCAATTTCAATTCAAGAACACTAGGGTCAGGAATTGGTTTGACTGATTAATTTTGAATTGTGATCAAACACTGCTAAGACACACAAGAACCATTCCTTGCTGTTGAAGACCTCATTCAACAAAGTGCAGAAAAGAGCATCCCATCTTGGTCACATTTCCTATTTACTATTTTGAGAAACATAACATTTGCACATCAATAAAATACTCCATGCAAAATAGGGCAAAATTCTTTTGGGGAAGAATAAGATTTTGATAAACATTAATAAAAAGCACATCTTCTACCCAATAATCAACGTAATTGTCTGCATGAAAAGGCTTGCTACAGTTCAAAGGGTGATGAGGCAACCAGCAACTGATCCCACTATTTTCATTGTCATATCTGCGTTAAATTGGTCAATTCTTGCTATAGTATGGCATTTTATGTTGTCATTCATTTATTTAGGTTTGTAACTCGTTACCAATAGCAGTACATACTTGTATTTCTGAACCTAACGTATTTATTCTACTGTAATGCAAAAAATTTTGGCCTAAAAAAGCACCTGAATTTGTGGGACCGTATTATACAAGAGTACAATATTAGCACAACTGGGGGGGAGGAGAGAGGGATTCAAACGAAATTCGGGCTGATGAAGTTCAAATGGAACTAGCGTTTAATATAAATCATAGTACATTAATTATACAGTATATACAATGTTAATTCACTTTTTTTTTAAATTTCCCGTCGCCAAAAACTAATATAAAAATAACTTCTTAAAAAGATGGCAACTTCAAAACTGCCTCGATCTAACGAAGTCCTGATGAACTTTCATCCATGCCTGTTTATGAAGATTGATTGAAAAGTAATGCCTCTATGGCTGTAACTTTTTTATTTGTTAAACGATTTTCAAAATCTTTTTGTACCTGATAAATACATTTTTTTCCTCTTTGTAATGCACTATTCACTTTTTGACATAGTCCTCATTCCTTTCCACGCATTTGCACCAAAACGTGAATAGTCGGATGAATCCGTTGGAGAAGAATTCATCGTGGCGAGGATTGCTGTCGACCAACACCAGGATTGAATTTCACCTCGTCGTCAGAACAAAACTCATATTCCTTAAGGTGCTCTTTCATATTTGAGAAGCGGTAAAAGTCGCAAGGTGCAAAGTTGGTGGAAAAACGCAAAAAAGTTGGAATTCTTCTTCGACAGGTTCACCAGACTAGTCACGCGTTGGCACCAGTGTGTGGAAAGAGATGGAGACTATATCGCAAAGTGAATAGTGCATTGCATAGAAGACAAAAGTAAGTGTTAGGTACAAAAAGAATTTAAAAATCGGTTACCAAATAAAGTTACAGCCATGGAGTTCTCATATATTAGTTAGTGTTGTATTAAAATTATCTCATGTTAAATTAAATCATAAATGAAATAAAATTGTTTAAATGTAGATATGCCTCATTAATGTTTATTGATTTTATTTAATAATGAGACCAAAAGCCTTTACTAAATGAACACTTCAAAACGCGTATTGCACTTTTTCCGATTATATTTCATACCCATTAAAGGCATGAAATAATAAAAGTGTGCATACTGTATTTAAAATTGTAAAAAAAAACTGAGGTTTTTTCCTGTATGTTCTTGCATATTTTATTTCTCGTGACAAGTCAAAAATGGGGACTGCATTATATCAGAGGATAACATTTTTACTGGTTTTTTTTGTTTTGTTTTTTTGGGGGTGGCTCTGATAGTGGAATCACATTATACATTTTTCTAGAAGAGAAAACCATGCAGTAAAATTGCATTGAAAGTAAAACCATCTAGAAGTGACACATTTTTATACTGAACCGGTTTATTTAATATTTGTTTATAAGAAAAATTACCTATCAAAAAATTGAAGGAAAAAAAATAATATATGAGGGGGGTCAGAAGCAAAACTTTAAGAAAATTGTGCCCCTAAGTCAATTTAGTTTTGTTTATTATAGATACCTTGAAAATTGATATTATTGATTCAGTTGCTAATATCTCTCTGCCTCCAAACGGATAGTTACTTTAAGTGTCTGTTACTGCACTTGCATCAACTTTTGTAGATTTCCACTTACACCCCTTTGCTTCTTTGGGTTAAAATAGTTAGTTTTCTATTTGTAATGTAATAAGTGTGAATATAGTTCAGTTGCCATGTGCTTCATTAATCTGCAAATTTTCTAAGTGAGATTGTACAATTAAAAATTAAGGATTTTCTTGCATTAACAAGTACACTATTAAAAATTATACAATAGTTGTTCTGAGCCTCTAGTTTATTTATAAATTCGAATAGTTTCACTTGTTCCTTCATATTGTGGTTTGCTAAAGAATAACTCAAGATGGGTCAGTGAGGGTTTATTACACACCACACTTCAGATGTTTAAATTATTGATGAAAATAGGAAAGAAAATTCCACAGCCTGGACTCGAATCAGGGCTCATCAGCTAAACATGCTGATGCCCTAACCAATTGACCCATTGTGGACATGGAAGCATTACACTATCTACATGTCCTTTGAGCTGGTTAGAGCAGTTACCTAGTTCACATCTTTAAACTATCCTATTTTGCATCAATAATTAAAACATTTGAGGTGCAGCATGTAATGAATGCTCATTGAATGTTCATAAGTCATTCTTAAATCGAAATTCATTGAAAGATTTTACCCAAACATTTTTTTTTTTATTATGTTGATAAAAACGTAAAAAAAAAAAAAAAAAAAAAAAATTAAAGGGGAGGGGGTGTATTAAGTTACATATTGTCAGAAATTTTGAAAAATTTTGAGCTTTAACATAGTAGGTGTGAATTTTGAATTAAGGAATTGAAATAATGTAATAAGGGAAAAATTGTTTTGATATATCCAAACAGTTGAATAATAAAGGAATTGGGCATAATATCTTTTTACCTTTGTTGCTGGGTCATTCATTACAATTTTAGAAGACTTACAGACATATCACAGTATGGTTTATTCCTTTCAATAATTTCTTGATGAAAATGCTGTAGCTTTTTTTAACTTGATAAAATTTACTTAATAAATTTGAACTGATAAATTGATTTATTTATTAAATAAGTTGACTATTTAAAAATATTAATATTAAAAAAAAATAAAATTGTTATTAGCAGATATACATTTTGAATTAGTATGTTATTTAAATTGCAGTATATGCTTATTTTGGGTTTGTTTGGTTGTTTTGTTTTTTTTTTCATTTTATATTAAAGTTGTTTTGGTTGGGTATTTTTTTTGTTGTTGTTGGGTTGTTTTTGTTGTTGTTTTTTTTGCCCGTATTTTATTGTTTTTTTTTTAAAGTTACATGTTTATTTTTTTTTATGGATATCTCTTTCCCTAAATAAACTGCACTCAGAAATATGATCATCTTTTTAACAGATCTCTGATGAAGAGGACTTAAGAACCCATTTGTTTCTTGATATCTGATGAGTGTGTGATAAGGGAGAGCAGTGGATTATGTGTCTGCTCCTTCGGTTCACACCCTTGTCACTCAAATTCAACTGTGTTCTCTATGTGCTGTCAACTGGAGCTCTTTTTGTATCTACAGATGTTTTATTTGTTTGATGTGCTACATTTGGGTGTATGTGTTGAGTGAATTTTTTAATATAAAGGTTCATGATGAACGAACAATTGGGATAATTTAGCTTATAATAGTAGAGGAGGAAGAGAGGCGAAGCTGAATCGTCCAGTTTAGTGTTTGAGGGTGTTCTTGCATTGCGGAAGCGCTCATGAAGAGAGTGTGTTGGGCCGTATGACTGCACCCTCTCTTTATCAGGACGTCTAGCAATGCATTTAGGCGGCCATAAACTGCGCTGAGATCATAGCTGGATATGAGAACACCTTTAGTGGAATTCTTAGTCTATAGTGTAGAAACATGACTTAAAAAACTAAGGTATATCAAAGCATACATAATTAATTAATAGAAAATGGTGTACAATTTTTATGTCTATATTTTTTATAAGAATCTTAAGGCAGGAGTTAAAAACTCTTGGCTTATAGGCATTCTCCCAATAAAGTTACTGGTAATAAAGTAGACATCATATTGAGAAAGGTGAAAATTTAAAAATTTTTTGAGGTTTCTTTCTTCATTCTTTAAAAAGCTTAATCAGTTTGTTAGAGAGCATTTCGAATACAAGGGCAAGTCAATAATTATCTAAAATTTATTAAATTAACATAGAGGTATTACAAAAACATCATTTTTCAAAAATATATTGTGATCCTCTTGTTTTTCAACACAATTGTCCATTGTCCAAGTTTTAGCGAAAGATGAGCCACACATTCACTGTTTCCTTTTGTTCGTGGCCTATGGCAAATAGTGACCTCTCATTCCATCTTTGACTGCACTAAACAGTCAGTAGGAAGATGCTTCAGTACATCAAAGCTGAGTTCCCAGAGTGATTCAACAGTACAGACAACATTATGAGAATTTGTTTTGTCATATAATACGACAATTCCTTTTGACAGAAGAACCGTATTAGAACACCTCTTGCACAAACTTCATGAAAGCTAAGTCTGCTGGTGTATTTGAATCCTTACCTCCTCTTCATGCATGGGATCATTTTGAACTTTTCAATTTATTTGTAAGCCTTTTGTTCTAGCAAAACATTGTTCTCATATTATGCTGAAAATCTGATGATTTTCAGCTTTAGTTCTCAAAAAACATAAGACCAGTCCTGTTTAGCATTGTGGAAACAACAAAAGAAATGACTTCTTACGGTCAAACGTGCTTAAGGATGCAAATGCAACTTATAGCACATCAAACAAAAAATAAAAATATTTTGGTAATTATTGACTTACCTTTTTAGAACAATAGAGTTGATGTGTCAAGTTATTATTTTGCATTGTGGTGTATTTTTTATTTTTATTTTTTTTTTTATGTTTTTATTTTATTTTATTTTATTTTATTTTTTGCTTTTTGTTGCTATATTTACTTGTTCCTCTAAATTCCTTTACATTGATTACATTCTGTGTTATATCTACTGCTTTGTGTAGCTGAATTTTATAGTTTTATATTAAATTTAGTCATGTACATTTACGGTAATCTTCAATATATGGTTTACATGGCAATTTTTAATGTTATTTTATTTTTCAAATTTTATATATACATCACAGAAACAGTGTCCGCGCAGTCTGCTTGCAAAATTGCCAGTAGCAATATAGTTCAGCTAACCTGACGAGTAAACATTTGGCTAACGTTTCTCATTTTGGCTAATTCTATTTATATGGAAAATTTTTATTAACTCTAGATTAAAAAAAATCACACGTAAATGACCAGTTAGCCTCAAAAATGAGATTATTATGTGAATCATGCATTCTCGAAAGGATATGACTTTTATCAAGACATCTTGAACATTGAACTCTTACATTAACAACAGTCCAAATACAAACGAGCGATACAATCGTTTCAAACAGCACATCCCACCAAAATAAAATCATAAATTTTTTTAATGTGAAAACTCATCGGGGAAAAAAGAATGGCTCCGATATTAATCAATTATCTACGAGTGAGATTTCGAACAAATATTATAAAAAAATATTATAAAGCACGTGAGAACCCTCACATAAAAACATTTTTGGTTCCAGAAATATGAAATATTCAAGTCTGAGAATGTTTTTTTTTGTGTGTGTGAATTTTGCATATTTACAAAAAAAAAATATTTTAACAATAGGAAAATGTTCAGTCATGCCTAAAGTTGATTTTCAAAAACATGGTCATCAAACAGCCGTAGAAGTGAAAACGTTATTTAACTTCGTTTATTGTATACACAATTTGTTATTATTAATAATAAAATCACTGTTTTTAGCTTCACAAATATTTTTGGCTAAAATATTGGCAATAAAAATTTCAAGTAAAGAGCAGCCACTACAATCATTTAAAGGCAAATTCTATACCATATACAACTTTGTTTCAAACAAAAGATGATTATATCAGTGTTGGTAATCACTTAATCAGAAAGTTCACGGAGTGATAATAAAATCATAAACTGAAACTGATAGACGTCAATACTATGTCCAATAATATATCGATTATAAAAAAATTACATGCCACGGTTCATATTCAGTGATTTTTATAGGCTTCCTAAACACACTTTTATATGCAAATCGCCAATAATTTTATACATTAAACACAACTTTTAAATACATATAAGCATGAAAATGAAAATTTAATCATATTAGCATAAAAACATAACAATAAAATGTAAAATATATCAATTTCTATCTTATTTCATATTGGCTATTTCGTATCTTTATGTATATGTATTTAATGTTCTTATGAAATTAGTGAATATGAATCGTGGCACTTAATATTTTTATAATTGATACGTTATTGGATGTGTGTTAGCTATATTAGTTTCAATTCAGAATTTTATTAGCACTCGATGAACTTCCCAAGTTAGCATATATAAAAATTTTCAATTCAAACTTAAATTTAATAAAATTTATGAACAAACTATCCTCGTACATTCGTACAACCTCTTGGACCGTGGCTGCATCATCTTAATGGCGACTGTCCAGATGATTTGTCAGGGTCCCTAACAATGGAAATCATCTGCACTGATTACATGTCAGTGTTTAGGGATCATTTGTTCCACACTATGGTATTGGTTGCAAACTCTTCAGGACAGCCAGGATTTTCCCAACCTATTATGCTTCATTTCCTTTGTTGAATTCCTGGATCCCAATGAACACTGCTTTCCAAGACGTACAGTCTCACCATACTCTGGATGCATTTCGCGATGCACTTCCTCTATGGACAGTTATTTTTTTGGCCCACAGAACATGCTGTTCTTCTCATGAATAACTCGTGAAATAAACCTGCCATCTTTCACGTGCTGCTTCTGACTAACTGTGGGCTGCAGAATACCACATGGCCTCACTTTCTAGCACTAGAAATGTGTGTATTGAATTTAAAATGGTATTTAATGTTTGTGACATATATTGACTTATCCTTGACTAATAGAATAATAATAAGATATATGTTAAATTAAAATCTTACCAGTACTTATTACTAACTGACAGCAGCATTAAACCTTTTCAAAATGCTCAGTGAAAATAAGTTTTTTTTTAGAATTTTTATTAGTTTATTCTTTGCCGATCACTGTTATTTATCAAAGATGCTAAGTTGAGTTTTGATAACTGCTGCCTTAAGATAAATTAAGAAATATATATTCATTAAATATACATTAACTTCTCTGTTAAGTTCTTAGTAGTTTACTATAATAATTAAGGTTAAAATATAAGTGAAAGTTGAAGCATGACTGAAAAACATTCCATACAGTGCTCGAATTAGGAATAACTGATCAACTCATTTATGCATAGATGCAGAAAAAATTGGGGGTGGGGAATGATCAGGCTGTAATAACAAGAAATTGAATAATAAAATTTATTTACCGGTAATAATTTAACAAGAACCCTGAATTAGATGTATGAAAAAATATGTTTGGTTGATGTATTCTGGTCTAATTCGATCACTGACATTGTAACAACATAATATATGTTTAAAAACATTATTTTTAATATGTTTTTAAGGTTTGTATACACTCAGAAACATTTAAAACAGCCACATGGCAGAACTGGGTTCTCGTCATAACAACAATGAAGCAGGTTCTGAACATGTGGAATCCGTGAAAAAAGAACAACCCAGCAATGAAAATGAAAATGAGTTGACTGAATCACGAGAACCAAAAATTTGCATTACCCTGAACAACAGATTCACCATCAAGAATGTTGAAAACTTAAGGAATCAAAATGGAGACAAGCAATACTTAATGAGTGCATTTAATGGCTCTTTTGGGTCAGCTATTTCAGATAAAAAAATTATGGATAAAAGTTTGCAGCCCAATTCGGATAGCTCTACACAAGAAGCATTTAAGAATAAAACGTTTAATAATCAGTCATTTAGTTTTGGAAATGATTCAGATATTAAATTCTTTGAAACAAGGAAGAATTTGCAAAATTTAACTTATTGTCCTATAAATCATAATACAACTTCATTGGACAAGGAGTATCATGAAAGGCATTCAAGTAAGCAAAATGAAAAATCTGATTCCAGTATGAAGAATTTACAGTATGATAATATAACAAAGAAGAATTCAGAAAGCCGTGACCTTAATTTGAATGAGCTCTACACAAACTTTGAAATGACAAGCAGTGAACAAAATTTTAAGCCGTTCACAGAATTTTTGAATCCCAGAATTGAGAAGAATGATATAGAAAAAGAAACAACTGTTAATAATCTAGAACCAGGGGAAATAGACGAAAGTGATCAGATGATAATGAATTCCAGGATTACTGTTGCTGATAAGGAACAGGTCAGACATCAAAAGAGAAATCAGGTGCTATAACCAATTGCAGTTAATGTTATTATCCTTATGCTTTTACTTTTAAAACAGTTATGTTCTTTTATACAGTATAACCTGCTTAAGTCGAATCATTACGGAACCAGGGAAAAAAACCCCGACTAATCAGTTTTCAACTTAATTGATTTGTCTTATAAATAAATGTAGAGGAGAGCTAATTTTTAAACAAATATTTTCTTTTCATTTCTACATATTACATATATGATACAAATCTACTTTTATTTTTAAACTTATTTTTGATCTTACTTTTTTTAAATATTGTAGTAATACTGGATTTCAATTTTAATTCGACTTAAGCTGGATTTCCACTTAAAATCTAACCAGTGAAAATATAAAGTGGGTTGTACTGTATTAACTTTTTGTAAAGATAATAATTTCCAAACTCTTGTCTATGGAACTTTACATTTATATAGGGTGGGGCAGAAACAATTAGACAATTTAAATTTGGGGCCACGCTGACATCTTTGTAGGTAGCGCAGTGAAACGCACATTGATGAGTAAAGCAGTTTAAAGCCTTTAGTCGCCATGCAGCATTGGTTGAAAGAGCATGAAACTGTGGAAACGTTCTTGAAAAACGATGATTCCCTACTGTAACGCTGTGAGTTTTTTGACAACATTTTGATATTGGAAGGAATGGAAAGATTTTGACATGCCAAACAATATTGAATTGGGTCACACAATTCAGGTTTAGTGCATCCATTGTAAAAACAAGAAGCCTCCTGGTTGCCCTCGAACTGTGCACAATGTACAGAGGTATGCCTTACTTCCAAAGGAGCTCACCTGGGTGATGTCATCTTTAGAAACCGACTTGAAAACAAAATGCTTTTCCATGTCTTTTTTTTTTTCTTTTTCTCCCCACAATTGTTTATTTAGTTTTCAATTACACAGTTCATTTTCAAGTTATTAATTGTCTATTTGTTTCTTCCCTCCCTTGTAAGTAATATTAGTAAGTAACATTCTGTTTTCACTCATTCTAGTTTTAACAGCAACTTTTTTATGGAGCTTAAACATTACAAATTAAATTCAAGATTACACAAAAAAAAAATGCCATTCTTAGAATTAGTTAAATCACAGTGCTACCTCCCCAAGTTAGCTCTCATTTCCAAGCCTCTTCAGGCTCTGGGAATTTGCCACTTGCAGGAGAAATTCATAATAGCAGAAGAACCCCTTTCCCAAAAGGAATGGAAAGTTGGCAACTAAATCAAGTTAATTTAATGGACGTTATTTTCTCATGGAATTTCTCTTATACATATGAACACCTTCAGCTTCTTATGTATAATTAGAAAATGCAGAAAAAGACTGTTAAGCAATATAGAAAACAATGAAATGAAAACAAAAAAATATTACATCGTCAAACATCTATAATTACTTAAAGCTTATCGAACATGGAAAATATAGATTATGACCAAAATTTTCCAGAATTTAATTATATCACAATGTTATCCCTTGACTTGATATTGACATGACTACTCTGGCATAGGAAAAAAAATAAGTAGATCAAAAGAAATTTTCAGCTTCATTAATTGAGGATATACTTTAATAAAATTGAATAATTTTTTTCTTGGCTGGGGACAGGCATCTATTTGTATTTTTAACAATTTTTAAGATGAACATAACTGGAATCTTGCCTGACAGTGTTAGGGGGTTTATTTTTTTCCTTAATATATTTTTAGTACATTTTCAACTGCTGTGAAGTATGTACTTGGGCGGTTATGAAATTGTTTACCAAATGTGGTCGGCATACGAAATTAGCTTCCTTTTTCCACTCCCTTGTAAGATGGCACTGCTGAAATTAGAGGCACAATTTGCTTTTAGTTTTTGAAAGGAAAAAGAATGAAAATAAACCCTCAGCTGAGAGCATTGAGGTGCAGGTCTTATCAATTGTGAGACTAATGAGTTCTGCGTTTGAATCCTGCTGAGGAGATGGATGTTTGTGTTTGTCCCTTTACTAACCAGCTTAGAAGACCAAGCCAGCTTAGAAGCAAAGCCAGTAGTCAATATGTCGATTCCCTGCTAGGTTAAATTTCAAAGTCCAGTGGTTATTTAATTGAAATTTAAATGAGGAATAGAAAAGAGATGAAGCTTTTATACACACTGAGAGAATCTTAATCAATGAGTTACTGCAAATCACATCAACAGTTAATGTAAATATTCATTTTAATAATCCTGAATTCCTTAAATTTGTTTACAGAGTCTTATGAGTAAATAATAACTATAATTTATTTTGAAAGTTCAGTATATGTGCAAGGTCAGTTCAAAAGTTCCAGAACATTTTGAATAACATGGTTTTGTTTAATTACACAGACATTCAGGACAGTGCATTGTCATTTGAACCTAATGAATAACTTCCCATTGTTATATTATCAATAAGTAGCTTAGCCTGTGCATATTCTTTATGGGTTAAATTTTACGATGTGCCACAGCTGCGATAACTTGTCGTGCATTTGATGCAATCATGAATTAGTGGGAAAATTAATGGAAACAATTTTTCAAAACTGTGCCCCCAGAACCGCCCCCTCTAACAAACCGATGTATTCCCCCTTTACTATTGATCACGGAGAATATCGCACAGTGGCTGTGGGCACATAGTAAAATCTAACCTGTTAGGTGATCTTCTGAGCATTTTGCATCGTTTAATTTTGACAATGAGCGACTTGTGCGATATACGTTTTGCACTGAAGTTCTTTGTCAAACTGGGAAAAATATTCACAGAATCCATCAAATGCTTCAACAAGCCTACGGTAATGAATCCATGAACCACACCTGGTGTTATGAATGGTTCAAAAAAAGTCGGGAATCAGTTGAAAATGAGTGTTCTGGATGTCCTTCAACATTGACTGACAAGTCTAGCATTCAGTCCTCTTGATGGTTAGTGAAAATTCGTCTCGGCCATAACAATTCAATGTTAAAATCATCCAGACCGTGTTTTTTGATGCCAATGCATTGTTTATCATAAATTCCTCCTATTAGGTCAGACATCAAGAAAAATTTGCAGAGGGAACTAAAGGCGATTCCAAAAGGAGCATTCCAGGACTGTTTCAAAAAAGTGGAAATGCCACTGAGCCAAGTATATTAATTGAGGAGGAGAATATCTTGAAGGAGATAAGACCACTGAACCTGTAAATTGAATGAATCCTTCAGAGAATAACTTCTGGAACTTTCTGAACAGACTTCGTATTTTTTCAATACATGTATTAGGATTGCTATTTTCATTTATTAAGGGTGGGGGGGGGGGAGAGCATTAAGGGCATTATCACTATTTTCATTTATTGTTAAACAGCAACAAGAAATAAGACGGGTTTTCTTATGAAAATATACGTTTTTAATCTTCTTAATTTTTTTAAATATTATTTTAATTAACAGGGAAGGAACAAATTTCTGAAGATTCCACGTCCATCATGCAGTAACAGCAATAATATTGAACAAGAAAATCATAATTCTACAAAATCATCAAGGAAACGTAAAAAAATAAATAGTCCACATGACAGAGAAGATAAAAATCATGGCATTACTAAAAGAAATAAATCCCTTAATCATTTTAAAGAACCAGCAACTCATTTTGAATATGACATAATTGATGATTTAGATTTAGGCTCTGATGTGGAATACGATGAAGGCTTTCCAGATGGTACTTCAGAAAGTGACTACAATGATGTTCCTGAAGAAGAGATTGATGCTATGTTAGATGAAGGCCTTGATGCTTACAGGCGAAAGAATTGTGAAGCAGATGATGAGTCACAGAGTGCAGTTGATGATGATGATCTAACCCATGAGGAAAGAGAAAAGGTTGTTCTTAAAGGTCAGGTATTCATTATTTTCACTTTAGAATTTTCATTAATATTGACATATATATTTGCCTTCTTAAAAATACCTGAATATATCCCTTTTTGTAAAGTGAAAGTACGCTAAGAGGAAAGGAGTACGCCAACACATTTTTGCTCCTGGTGATCATATGGGAGGAAAGGAGGCAAAAGATCACATTAGTTTCTAGTGCAGATGCAAAACTAGCTTTTAAATTTTCATAAAATTAATAGAGTCAATCAGTGAATCTTTTTGATCTAGATAAAATATGTGATGACAAATTTTAAGACTGTCAAAAGAAAGTCTGTAACAATGATGTGAAATATCTGGTCTACAAATTGCTTTAAGACCTTCCTCAAGAAATAACATGTGATAGTTATATGGGTGTGACATTTTACTGTAGTTCGATTACCCTGAACACAACTTTCTAGTTCTTCCCCACACACAGCAACAACGTTAATTTGGTATATACAAATATAATCTGTACTGTTCGTTAAAATTTTCAAGTGCTTTACCTATTTTTTTATGAAATTGTATCAGTAGTTAAAAATAATGAATAACATCTCACTCCTAGGTAATTTAGTAAAGTTGATTATGGGATACTATCTTGACTTAGTCCCAATTTTGGATATTTACTGTTGCAAACCCTTTAGGAACGACAGTTAGTACGCAGGAAATGTCGGAAGACATAGTAAGGATCCATTGGCCAGTCCTAATCATACGAGAGCTTTTTCAAAAGTTCTCAGCCTGAATGACAAAATAACAAGCAATTTAGTAGAAAACCAAACCTTCAGCACAAACGAACACATTTCAGCTCTGCTCAACATATTCACCATCTATTTTGAAGTACTTGAAGTTGATGGATCCACCATTCAAAACACTGCTGACTCTGAGAACTTTTGAAAAACCCTCATGTAGTTGCCACATGCACCAAGGAATAACACTTTATTCCTCACTTCAGCATTTCTACTGTATTAGGATTTTGATAGGCAGAAGATGAGTTGGAGCCACACAAAGTTTACTTTGTGTTCTTCAGTCCTATTAGTACTCTACTCTTATGAAGCTCATTTTATGTTAATGTTAATTACTTCTTTCATTAGCTCCACATAATACCACCAATATTTATTCAAACTTTGTGGTATATTGCTATCCTTATCACGATAGTGTAGTCTTTATCATTGCTTCTAAGCATCTCCTTCCAATATTGCATATTGCGTGGATCATCAGATATCATCAGCAGTTCTCTTGTACACAAAACAATTTTAATTGTTGTTGATGTGGTCTTGCGGAGGAAAAAAAGACCCAATTTTTCAAATCAAATTAAAGAAATGCTTTTCAACCTCTCGGAATAAACACACTCCTCTGTGTTATCTGTCAATTTTAGTAAGTTTGGGTTTAGGTATTAGCGCTACAGAATAAATGCAGAAATCCTGTTACAAAGTGACTTGTGTCAAAACAAATTAAAAATCTGTTGAAATAAATCCTTAAAACACGTTATTAAACTTGAACGTTAAGTTTTTCAAAGATTTAGCTTCAGTGTTGCATTAGAAAACAAATTTATACATATCTCAATCCTTTTATCTGAATTTTTATAATACAGTGTGTCCCATTTGAAATTCTCAGATTTCATTTTATTACAAGGAAGTATTGCATATTTTGGTAATTATGTATTAATTAAATATTCTATATATGTCAAAGTTTCTAGGCAAAAGTCATTAGACTTCCTTTTATTATACAGAGGATGTCTATAGCTGATTTCTGTCCAAGTGCGCTGCAGCATTTTAGGAGTGACACTAGTGATGATGTTCACAATTCGTGTCCGCAGATCTTGCAAGTCCTGCCCCCTATTACAGTAAATACTATCCTTTATGTATCCCCTAAGAGAAAGAAGTTTAAAATCTAGCAAATACAGAGGCCATGATATTGGTGCACCTCATCCGATCCATCTTTTGGGAAACTGGTCATTTAAAGCATTCTACGCATAACTCACCCAAGGAGGTGGAACTCTGTCCTGTTGAAAAATGGTGTTTGGCTGGAGTTGTTTCAACTGGGGAAATGCCTGCTGTTGTAGCATATCTAGATAGGCGTTTCCTATTACGGTGCTCTCCATGAAGACGAACAGCCCAATTTTCATGTATTCCATTAATCTGCACCATATATTCACTTTCAGGCTGCTCTCACATGCTCCATGATTTTGTATGGATGCTCAGAGCCCCAAACATGAACATTATGCTTATTCACTGTCCCTGGCACTTGCAAATTTGCCTCATCAGAAAACAAGAAGGTATTCAAAAAATTAGGATCCTGATCAATTCTGTCAAGCAAGTCACAAGCAAAGTGTTCTCAACATGGTATGTCTGTTGGTTTAACCACCTGAAGAAGCTGAACCTTGTAAGCATAAAAGTGTAAATGTTTACGACAATTCTGTGCGTAGTCATTCTTGACATCTGTAATTCTCGTGAAGCACTATTGGATTGGTTTCTGTGAACATCGCTCAAACGCTTGCCTAATAATCTCCACCTTTTCATTGGAGACACCCAAGCAGCTTCCTCCATATCTCTTCGTCAAAAACTCAGTATCTAAAAACAGCCTATACCATTCTTTATTCTCTTCGAATTTGGTGCTGCCTTGTGATAAACTCAGCAGTATTCTTGCTGCACTGAAACTATCAGTTTAAACTCGGCATACCAGAATACAATTTCCGCCTTTTTTGTGGTGAGGCCATTTTTATATTAACAGACAACAGCACCCCAGAAACGCTGCAGACGATAATGAAAAAATTCAGACAGAAACTTTCAAACGTAAAGAGCGAAAGTTTCACATGGCACATGGGATAAATTTACTTGCAGATTTTTACATGACTATTGAAATTGGGGAATTTCAAATAGGACAACTTGTATATTTGAACCTTATTCAAGTATATTGTAATATGCAGAAAACGACTATCCAAATCAAGAACAATTCAGAAAATAAAATAAAGTTTTGTAAAAAACTTGTTATACTTCAAGTAATATTTTTCTGTTTACTTCAAGTATTTAGGTTTTGCTGTTCCTTGATAATTAAGAAAAAACTTTCCAAACCAGGGCTTGTTTTTCTTTTCACTTTAGTTCGAGGTCATGATCACTTTGAAATCTTGCCAGAAGGATGGATAGAAGTAACACACAACAGTGGTATGCCTGTCTATTTGCATAAAGTAACACGAGTCTGCACTCTATCAAAGCCTTATTTTCTTGGTCCTGGTAGTGCCAGGGTGAGTATTCGCTAAAGAAATCCTGATTACAGTGAAAGTTTTTAAAAAGCTAAAATTTTATTTTTATAACTTTTATACAGAAACACGAAATCCCACTTACTGCCATTCCATGTTTGCATTATCGCCGTGAAATTGAGAAGGAAAAAACTGGGATAATTGGGGAAGAAGTACAGCCAGCAGAATCTAGTCTTATTGAAGGTAATCATTAGAGCAGTATATACATTTATTTGAAATATGAATAAGGGGTATTTTCTTTATCTTAAGATGAATAGCATCATAGTGCGTTTCCATAAAGTCCGCCCAGGCGCAACCTGTTCGAGAACAGGGGCAAAAACCTTCTCTATAAAGTAATATTTGCACTCGTTCAGTGTATCCATAAAGTGACTGATCGCATTCAGTGTGAGCAATTGGGCACGCACAATGCGGTCGTACTCTTTGGCCAATCTGCTGCTGGTCGACTGTATTCAAGATGGTGGAAGTGAAGAGAGAGTTTCAAGTGTTTGTTTGCCCAATTTGTGATAAGTATGTTTTGGAAAGGAAAGAAGCGGAAGAGCATATTAGGCAACATAAGAAGATATAAAAGGTCCTGAAGAAAATTAAGTATATAGCGAAACATGAATAAAAATTGGGTTAAATATGTTTCATAAGAACACGAACTGTTTGTTCATGAAGTGTCGATTCGCGCCAAAGTTCACCAGGCGGGAACTGGATGAATCATACCAAGTGATCTGTCCACGATAGGGCGGACTTTATGGCCCATAGTGATGAATATGTGATAACAGCAATGCACTTAAAATCTACTTAAATGATAAAATATGTATAGATAGAGCATTGTTGTCTAATAATGCCGGAATGGAAATAACAAAGAGTACTGGACAAATAATACCCTTTTTAATTTTGAAAATGTGACTAGAGATCACCATTCTGTTTCATTATTTTTAAAAAAAATTGGCATTTAGTAATAAATGGCACAACATTTCTAAAAGCATTCAAATAATCAATATGCTTATTTTTCAAATTTAGAAAGGCCTGTTGTTACATACCATCAACTTATGTAGCTGGTGATTTACGAGAGTGTATTGAAAAGTAATGCCTCCATGGCTGTAACTTTTTTATTTGTTAATCGATTTTCAAAATTCTTTTTGTATCTTATACGGGCTAATAATAATTTTGCCCTCCCTGTGTATACCTGCTCTCATAGTAGAGTTATGCAAACAATTAAACGTAGCACAGTTTAAAATACAGCCAGCGCCATCTTTCGGTATTAAAAACGAAAGATACACTGTATTCCCACGCAAAAGTATTGCAGTCATTGTTGATGCTGCTTCACTGAACAATTGCAAAAATCCTCATTAAACAAAGCAGACGTCACTGTTTTTTAAAGCTGGCAAAAATCCCATTCAGCTCTAGGTAAATTGAATTTTTAAAATTAAATACAATGGAAAGGGAAAAAGAAAAAAATAAAATCCTTTCTTAGTTGCTGCTTCAGTCACAAAATAAACTTACTGTCAAAATTTCATGTATATTAGCTTCAGTGGTTTTGGCTCGGCAATGATGAATCAGTCAGTCAGGACATTTTATTTTATATATATAGATGAGAAAATGAAAGTTTCTATACATTTTTCAGGTACAAATTCTATTCCAAGTGATGGCTCGAAAGCTCAGTTACCCAGTGCTAAAATAGAATCGGTTCTCGATAACAACAAAGAAAAATCATTAGGTATCAAATCTTTATTTATTTCTTCTGCATATTACTTGTTTTATACTTAATTTATAAAGAAAATTTTCCATGTTTATGCAGATCATCTTCAAGTCAGAAAATATTGTGAAAAGTTATTTGAATTTCAGACAATTACTGTCCGAAGATTTAAGTAAGAATGAATAATAGCAGAATTTATTTATTTACCTATCTTCAAAAAGGTTACTTTTCGTTTTCAGAATTTTTTTTTTTTAATTTTAAAGTTTGTTTACAACATATTTCTTGTTATACTGCATCATCTTTTCATACGTAATTTTCCTGTTAATTTTTTTTAGCATGAAACATTTTGATCACTGTAATTAATCACTTTAAAGATTTATGAGCTACCCAGTTTATTTTTCATGATAAAACATCTCATTTTTATTATTGATGGCGAATTCCCATCACTCACTTGAAATCCTTAGCCATACTTTTACACTTTGTAAAAGTCATGTTTTTGTAATCTTTTGAATTTCTATTTGTTTTATTTCATTTCATTTTGCAATTTTAGAACTTGGGCTGGACGAAGAAAACATCAAAAACTAGTGAAACAACTTCAACGACCAACACTGGTAAAATTAATTTTTAATTAAAACAGTAACTCTTAACAGTGCTATAAGTTGGCTCCAAAGCATTCCATTTATTTAATTTATTTATAAGGCGCATTCTCCATCGCGCACGATCTGCACAATATGCATGCTATGAGCACACTGGCTGTTCTGCATCGCTTTGTGCGTTTCGTGCATGCTGTTCTTCATTGCCAGTGCGTTTAGTTATCATGCATTTGGCAGAGGCCGGGGTTGCTCAGTGTATTGAAGATGGCAGAGGAGCAATGAGGAAACCGAAACAAACTATCAAATTTGAAACAGTAAATGTAGACGGAGAAACTGCAGAGAAGCTTGATTCAGGTTATTCGATTTCCTCCATAACACTTTCAATCAAATCATTGTCACTGCTACTTTCGCCGACAGCATTTAAAATATGCTTATTTACAACTGTTTGCATGGTACAGTGGAACCTCCGTATAGCGAAACTCAACGGACCGGCAAAATCATTTCGCTATATAGATATTTCGTTGGATGAGGTGGTGTTAAAATTTGCATAATTTTGATGCATAAATTGCTGATAATTGCATTTATTATGTATGTATTTTAAATTTAGTATTTATATATAAAAATTTAGTATTTTATATTAGTTTGAATATTTCTTAACATTAAGAACAAAACTTTTTCGATACATGTACTTGACATCACTGCCTATCTAAAGTCATCTAGGCGGCCATTGCTGAAAATTTTGTTTGGATCGCGATTATTTTTTCTGAAATAATTAAAATTTGAAAGCAGAACGGGTCGAAAATAATATTGTAATACGTATTTTACGGAAAAATACCGATAGAACATATCCATATTCAATAAAATAAATTCATAAAATTAAACAAATATTAAAAGTTTTTAATATAAAAAATCTTCGGAGTTTCGAAAGCTTTTATAGTAGTTCTCGTGCCGATTGTCATAGAAAATAAATTTTTAATATCTTTGCACATTTAAACCCCTCAGCAGGCCACCATTATTGCTGTACAGTGCATCATGGGTAGTTTGGTGCGATAATGTTGTTCTCGAGAACTCTTCGTAATTTTGCCGATAAAATAAGCCTAATACCATAGCCGCAGTCGACTGGGCAGAGCTTGTGATGTAAGAACTTGTTTTTAACTTCGCTTGTTGGCCGTTTGCGATGATTTTGTTCGTTGGTTGTCCAGTCATGCTAAGTGAGGGAACCAAATTTCGTAATAAAGAGCTAAAAATCTATTGTCTGGACCGAAAAATCCTTACGTTATAGGGATAATTATGCTATAAAGATTTTGCTATATGGAGATTGAAAAGCCATTAAATCAATAGGAATTTTGCCGGGACCACAGAAAAATTTCGTTATAGAGAGAATTTCGCTATATTGGCATTCGCTCTACGGAGGTTCTACTGTATTAAGCATTGACATAATATCAAAATTTTTCTATTACTGTTCGCCATTTGCAAACATCGCGGGTTTATCGTTAACGCTCTGTTCTTCTTGAGGCTGCCTAAACTTCATGAATCGCATTGCATGATTCACACTGATCACGTGACTCACACTCACGATAGTTCATTTCATGCGCGATGGAGAATGCACCTATAATATTACGTGTCTGATAAATAATGATACAGCCATTCCGCCATAAGTCGGCTGTGCCTGTTTCAAGGCCTTACAAGCTTACGGAATTCCAAAATGAGACAAAATGTCTAGCAAGCCTTTATACATGTTTAAAATCTTGGAGAATGAACACACATAATGTTACGTGAAGTTATTGGACTATGGCATTAACAATATTGACAATTATATACGAGGTGGCCCAAAAATAACTTACTCATTTTGAGAGCTGATAACTGTTTTAAATGAACAGATTATAAGGATATTTTAACATGTTCATATTGGCATAATGCAGAAATGTTTCCAATCTTAAAATATGCATAGTTTTTTGGCTGCTAGAGTGTGTAGCTACAGTAGAACTTCCATATAACAAACGTTGATATAGGGAAATTATCTCTGTAATGCAATTTTTCTGTGCTAAATTAAATCTCTTCAGCGTTATTGTGCTAGATAATGTTCCGTACCACTCTGTTAAGGAGGAGAAAGTTCCTACAAGGTCTTGGACGAAACCTAGGATACGAGGAGTGGTTGAGCACAAATTACTGTAATACATTGGCAGCAACGCATGATAAAGCATGAATTACCGTACTTGCCCCGTCTTGAATTTAATTCTTTTTCAACCTCCACGATTTCTTTTTAATGCTGATTCAAGTGAATGTCGTTAGATGGCGTCGTGAACATACTTCCTTCATGGAATTTATAATAACTGCAATTTCATACACTGTGTAAATAAACAATAGTAAAAACTCGCCTAGAATAAGGTTTGCCATGTTATAAAAAATGATGAAAAAACAGCCCAACTCTAATAAGAATATCACACTTTCGAGCCATTTTCTATAGCTGGTAATGGCATTTTCGGTTCAACGACACCATTATCAATTGTAGAAAACTGCATAATCACGTGACACGAGCACTTCCTTTAGAAATCGTCTATAGCAAAATCTTTATAGCATAATTATCCCTATAACGTAAGGATTTTTCAGTCCCAACAATAAATTTTAAAGTATATTTTAGCTCTTGATTATGAAATTTGGTTTCCGCATTTAGCATCACTCGACAGCCAACAAACTTATCGCAAAGAGCCAACAAGCAAAGATAAAAACAAGTTTTTGCGTCGCAGGCTCCGCCCAGTTGGCTGCAGCTGTAGTATTAGGCTTATTTTAATAGCAAAATTACGAAAAGTTCTCGAGAACAAAATTATGGCACCAGACTACCCATAAAGCACTGCACAACAAAAATGGCAGTCTGCTAGAGTTTAAATGCATGAGCATTTTAAAAACTATTATCTGTCACAATTGGCACGAGAACTATTATAAAAGCTGTCAAAACTCAGAAGAATTTTTTATATTAAATAACTTTAATATTTGTTCAAATTTATGAATTTATGAAGTAGCAGAAGAATGGAGCCGTCCCCTGCATTTTTTGAGATAGAAGGTTGAAATTTGGAATGTAGCCTACTATGGACAGGTCTACCTTCACAATTTAGTTTGGTTTTGATTGGCCCACTGGGGTCGGTGTTTCGGATGTGGGAGTTAGAGGGGACCAAAAGATCTACGTGAATTTAGGTATGTAAAGGAATGATATTCGGTATCCAGATTCTTCTAGGCAAGATCTATATTACAATGAAGCTTGGGCCAAATTGTCCCAATGGGCCGGAGTTGTGGGGGTTGCAGTCACTTTGTAGAACTATGGCAACATGTGGCATGTGATATATCATTCAATCGGAAATGATGAGAAATGAAAGATAGAGGAGCTCTTTTACACTTTCTAAACAGTACTTTCGAGAAAATCAATTTTTTGATTAAAAATTGGGGAGTGGGTTAAAAAGTGCAGATAAAAGGGTAAATGATGATCTCAGGCTTCTGCTACTTTCCTATACCTTCCTCGGGGAGATTAATTTCTTGTTTTATTGAAAGTTTAAGCCGATAAATATTTTTGTGAAATGTTAATTTTACCGAGGCCAACAAAAAAACACTTGTCAATCTTAATAGACATGCTTATGTGATAAGTATTATCAGTATTTATCCATATAATTTTCAATATTATTTGTCCAATTTCAATATTATTTTCACCAATGGTGACCTGCATGACTTCAGATAGGCAATGATGTCAAATATAGAAAAAGCTTTGTTCTTAATATTAAGAAGTTCAAATTAATATAAAATACTAAAATTTTATTTATAAATCCTAAATTAAAATATGTAAATGTAATTTTTAACAATTTATGCCTCAAAATTATGTAAATTTTGCACCACCTCCTTGAACATAATATCTAAAGGGTGTCCCAAAAAGAACTGACGTTTTGAATTTGCCACCATTTTTTTTTTCGTGGTACAACTAGAGTAGAGACTTTAATATGCTGACATTATTAAACATTGAGGTTAAATTATGCAAAACTACACCATTATACAACGCTTTAAAAAATTCATTTCAGAAATGGTGAAAATGTTACAAAAATGTCAGCTCATTTTGGACACCCTTTAGAACACAGAAGATGAGATATGCATTATGCTTAAATAGTTGAGATATTGATTCCTATTTTAATTGATAGATCAAGAGCTTCGGTTTCTTTTTTAAGTTTGAACATATAGTAAAGGGTGTCCCTAAATGAGTTGACAGTTTTCGTAACATATTCACCATTTTTGAAATGAATTTTTACAATTTCTACACGTTGTTTGATTGTATAGATTTGCTTAATTTAACCTCAATGTTTAACAATGAAAGCATATTAAAATCTCTACTCTGGTTGTACCACGAAAAAAAATGGTGGCAAATTCAAAATGCAGTTCATTTTGGGACACCCTTTATTTAGCGAAATGATTTTATCAGTTCTTTAATTTCGTTATAGGGAGGTTCTACTCTATTGGTTATGGGGATTTCTAAAATGCAGAGTTTATATTACCAGACAAACAACTCTCTGACCTGAAAGACTTCATCAGACGAGATAGCTCAATCCTGGCATATCCAGTGTTGGAATCTGTCGTTTTTAATATCATTAACCCTTAAATTTTGGTGATAGAAGAGAAAGGTATATCCAGCAGGTTAGCCAATGAAAATTGTAAATCCCTTATTTTCATATTTTAGGATTGGAAACATTTTTTCATTATGCCAATATGAACATCTTAAACTATCATTATAATTTGTTCATTAATAAAACCATTATCAACTCTCAAAGGGAGTAATTTATTTGTGGGCTACCCTGTATTATCTTCATAAATTAGAACAATTTTTTTTCAATTTAATTTATTAAAAAAAAAAAAAGGTCTTTTCGAGTGAGGGTTGCAATAAAATGAAGCACAAAATGTTACGGTATTTTGAATTTTGCTGACTAATTTGTTGATGCATTTTGGTGATAGACAACATTTGAATAACATAATACATGTATGAATCAAATAAAATACAATAAAATTCTTTTTTTTTTTTTTTTTTTTTTTTTCCAAAAAGTACGAAGTGTTAACTATTTTTCAATGATTAAACACTTCCCTTTTTTTTTTTTTCAGTTTAAGATGACAATCATAAGTCAACAATTTAATTTTTTGGGGGGAAAGTAACCGCTTGTGGGGGGAGGGGTCCTTGAATAATTGGTTGCCACTCGGAATTTTTGGGGGAAATAATCAGCTTGAAGAGACTTGGCTTAATATATTAACTTTCATACAAATTAATTAAAAATATATACTCCTTTTAATGGAAAATAGAAATAAAATAAAATTAAAATAAAATAATAAAATCTTAATAAAAGTCACCCAATGTGGAGAAACACAAATAATGAGTCTTATGGAGACTGATGTGGACAAAAAACACAGGTGAAGAGAAGGTCTTGTAGGGTAACAATCACAGTAGATACACAGGAACAGACGACACACTTAAAAATAGGAGAAAAGCTAGTGATGAAGGTCCGATGATAAGAAGCACATTGAAAATAAAATATTATAAAATTGATGAATTACAAAATAAAATAAAAAAACGTTTTCATGATTATTTATTTCATCTTTGGTTAGTCAATAAGTCTTTGAAATGAAATTTCAGTTAAAAACATAATAATTAAAATTGAAAACAATGAGTGTTAATAAAAAGTGAAGAGATATTGTTGGTTGTTGGATTGTTGTGAACAGGGAATTATTGTTGTCTGAGTTATGTATTGTAATTTTTTATTTTCTATTTTTTTAATAGTAATTTCCATTTATTATTAATTTCTATCGATGGTTCGGCTAAATTATTTTCATTTGATATAATGTTAATTGTTTCTTTTATTAATCTTTTTTGTAATTTATTTCTTTACCAATGATTTTGACTTTGTTCCAATCTGAATTCTATTTTGGCTAATACAGTGGTTAACTAGATGATTACACTCCAGACTCCACAATTATATTCAATTGGGGTGTCCTTTTTAGAAAGACCTGCTGGTTATGACCATCAGTTGTGAGAAGTTCTTATATTATGTATTCCTTTGTTTAGTCAGTTGCTTTAATTGTCTTTATATAATTTTTGAAAAGTATTCGAAATAATTTGAAATAATTTCTGCTTATCTACCCATGCAATAAGGGTTGGTAAGTAAAAATCATTTATTAGTTATAAGTTTTCACGATACCTGATATTTTCCGAAATGGCTGAAAGTTTAGTTTTTCGTAAAGATGTCAGTGGTTTGATGGGAGCCCTTAACATTACATATAAACAGAACGAATGGAGACGTTTCATAGATAGCTCTAAGTTAAGCTTAAAAGCTGTTTTGTTACATAACTGAAATATTTTACCTTCGATTCCTATTGGTTACGCAGTCCATATGAAAATATGAAAACCCTTTTGCTGCTGATTACTTATGATGAACACCGATGGCAAATCTGCGGAGATTTGAAAGTCGTAACTCTGCTGCTTGGATTACAATTAGGCTACACAAAATTTTGTTGCTTTATTTGCGAATGGGATAGTCGTGATAGAAAAGAGCATTATAAAAAAAAAGCTGTGGCCTCATCGTCAGTCACTTCAACCTGGGCAGAAAAATGTTAAAAATGACCCTTTAGTTGACCCACAAAAAGTGTTACTTCCACCATTGCATATAAAACTAGGGCTGATGAAGAATTTCGTAAAAGCAGTGAACAAAAAATGGAGCTGCTTTTCAATATCTTCGCCAGAAATTTTCAAGCTTAAGTGAAGCTAAGATTAAAGGGCAACTGACATCAACATTTTCGATACTATAAGATTAAGTAAATAATTAAATAAAACTGCATAATGCATTGTGCATAATTTAATTTCGAAATTTTTATTATTTATTTAATAAAATGAAAAAAATATTCGCTATATACTGAACACCCGAAAAAAAATTCTTGAGATAAGGGGAAATCGATGACGTCATATGAGCAAAAGGAGTTTCCAGTCTAGTCATTACCGCTAAAGCCTCATTCATTCAACGGAGGTCAATCTGAGATCAACTCGAAAAAAATTTCTTGAGAAAAATGTTTCAGCCTTGCAGTCTTTATGACCCCTTTCTTGTCAACTAAATAGTTTTGTTGCTCGGAACTAAAATTATAAAAAAAATTATAAAAAATTATCACCTGTTAACTTCCTACATATATGAAGCAGTGAATCCTTTGGGATTTGCTATTTTAATCTCCAATGTTTATAAAACATAAAGATGGCTGATTTTATCCAACTTTCCTTAATAATTTGAAATCTTCCAGTGCAATTTGATAGCCAAGCATGTGATTAACACTGCCCATCAAATTGCACTAGAAGATTTCAAATATTTAAGGAAAGTTGACAAAATCAGTCTTCTTGATGCTTTGAAACATTGGAGATTAAAAAAGCAGAACCAAAGTTACTGATTAACGTGATTCCTGTCTTTTTAATTTTTTTAAGAAACCTTAATTTGAATTTATTTGTACTTAAAGCTCTTATTGTATGTATTGCCCCCTCTGTTAAATTTTCTTTTGGTTCTGTTACCCTGGCTTATGATGGGCTCTCCTGTGTGCTTTGTAATTTCCTCATTGGTTCTTTGTAATCAGTTTTGTGATTGGCGCTTCAAATGGCATGGAACCACATGGTAACTTGTTGAATAAAGTGTTTTGCTTCTGAACGATGGTTATTTATATCCAGTAAATAAAAAAATAGTTGTGGATAAGAGGTCTGTTTCTCTTGATTTGAGAACTATCATCCACAGGGTTTATTGAAGATTTGTTTTAAATAATAGTATAATAAATATGTTAAAGCAAATAGGGTATTTCTATAAAATATCAATCTAGTCATATCAGAAATGATAATGAATTTTTAATTATGGAGTGAAAGGATTAAAAAAAAAATGTTTGAATTTATTTTTTCCTGCACATTTTCTTTTCTTCCTAAGCCATCAGGAACCAAACTGATAACCTGTCCACTGCCACCACCAACAGATAAAGATGAGACATCAACTGCCAAGCCAAGAAGAGGTTGATGCATATAGGCTTAAAAGATGTTACATAAAATTACTTTCAATAATTCTATGTATTAAAAGACTTTATTATTCTTATTTAGAATTTACAATGAATCCAAATGGAAAATCACATGTGTGCATCTTGCACGAATATGTTCAACATGCAATGAGAGTTCAGCCAAAATACATATTTAAAGAATTAGGTTGTTAATTTATTATTATTGTTTTTTGTTTTGTTTTATACTTGTCGACAAAAATAAGCACTTGATTAACCAGTTTTATCACTGTCCAAAATTCCTTGTCAGGAAAAGTATGTACAAGTACACCCTGCTAAGAATATACACAGGTGTCCCATTTTATTGTAAATCATAAAAAATGCTAAGTTAATCAAATATAATAGTTAATATATAAGGGCAATTAGTCTCCTTTGTGAACTCTCGGGTGCTTTAAGAAATGTTCAACATTCGGCATCTTTTGTTCAAAAATGGTTACTTGATGCCAGTAAGTATCGTAATCCAAGGAAATACAAAATTGAAGTTCCTCAAATGACGTCCGCTTTTCTTACCAAATATTTCCCGTTTAATACTATATCTATCTGGAACTCGATACCAGTCAATCTCCGTAGCATAACTGCAGAATGTCTTTCTTCTAAATGCTTAGTAACTTGCATTAGTAAAAGACAAATTAAGAACTTTTACATAACTGACCATAAGAACACGGGTGAAACCTAATGCCCAATTTTAATTGAATTTTTACTTCTTCGTTTTCTGACGACCCTACCAGGGAAGCTTTACTATATTTCTTTTCCCCAACCCTTCTTCCTCCCTCCCCTTCTCAGGCTATTCCTTTGGAATAATAATAATAATAATAATTTAATTCATCCAAAGGAGAAATTTTTTGTGAATTTTTTAAAATAAGTTATAGTTTATTTTTTAAAACAGGTTTCAGATTACATCACTATTAAAAAATAAAAGAAGTAATGGTTGAAGCAATTAAACTTTTATTAGGTAATCCTTAATATATAAATTCAAGTTTTATATTTAAAAAAAATTATTTGCATGAAAACTATTTGCCCAATTAAAGATATGATTTCCCTTCTAAGAGGTCTCAAGGAACTTACTGCCTGTTTAAATTGAGATTTTTATACAGTCAAAACTCTAATATGAACCTTGTTAATATGAAACTGCTTAATACATAATCCCGCTTTATACGTATTTTTCCCTTAGTTCCGGACCCTTGAAAGCTATTTCTATGCAAATACAACCGTTGAATATGTAATTTTTTCTTTCAAATCCCAGATAATACTTATTTTTTATCTCTAAAATTTCGAAATTCATTCCAAAAATGTGAATTATTTGAGGATGTTTATTGGGGGGGGGGGGGATTTTTTAATAGTCATGCGGTTACCTAAGCACGTGTCATGCAATAATATTCCATTAATTCTAATGTCATGTCTCCCACCCCCCCTCATATTTCAGGAGTTCCGATATGTTTCTTATCCCCCGGCCCAGCATTATGCTTTTATTACCCTGCCATTGAGTAACCTATTCACTAATTTGCATCCAGCTTATGTATTTAGGGAAGTGGAATATGTTCTTTGGGAGAGATGTTGGATAAAGTTTAAAATGGGCAGTATTCGTTGTAGTTTCATTTTCATTTGACCAATGAGACCAACCATATTCTGGCCAAATAGTGAATTTAAACCATTCTGTGGTGTGAAACAAGTTTGAAATTTTTAATAAAGCTAATTAACTGGTTAATCAAGTTTGCCACTGTAAATTGAATTGTTATTGAATTATGCTTTATTAAAGAATTTAATCATGTATGAAATATTTAATTAGTGTATTAAACCAGTAAGGAAATGCTGACATTACATTGTTGAAGTTCTAACATCTTAAATTTCATTTTCTGGAAAATGTTATTTTTAGAAAATGCTAAGAAGCCTTATGGTGCTACTGTTATCATTAATGATATGGAATATGGAACGGGATATGGAAGCAGCAAAAAGCAAGCAAAATCGGAAGCTGGTGATTATTCGAGTTTCATTTTTAAACTATTTTCTTTTAAAATTCCATAAGAATATTATTATAATGTTTTAAATTTGTATATGTATTTTTTTTTTTTTTATATAGCCAAGGCCACTTTAGAAATTTTAATTCCTCAGATACGGCAAGTGAATTCTGAAGAAGGATCCACTGTAGCTGAACAACAAGATTTAGCAGTGAGATATTTTAATTTAAAGATGAGAACTAATTTAAGCAACACTGTATACGTTATTGGAGCCAATCGCATTTTCATATTATTATACATGTACAAGGGAGTGTGTTAAGTTTTTTTTTTTATTGACAAAGCATGAATATGCAGAGTGATTCTAAGCACGTATATCAGTGGCCTATCTGTTTTCTCTTATTTTTTATTTTATTGATTGTATCCACTTATTGTGAGCAAAAAAATCAATTTGTGTGTATGTTAACGATATTCTCTACAACCACGAAACCGGCGGGCATCAAACTTTGCACGATTTTTTAACATAGGATGGGAGGGTTTTTAACTACTTTTTAATATTTTAAGATGGAATTAATGCTTGTTTTAAGAAATCTACCTTTGGGCGTAATATGTCAGTTTTGATTCTGAAATTAAACAAGCAAACACTCTTGCAAAATGACCCACAAGCAAAGGTTTTTTTCAGACAAACTCATGGAGGTTGCCCAAGAGAAAATCGAGCAAGATGTCAAATTATTTTTCCTACCAAATTTTTATGTATTGGTATAAAATCCAGGACAGTAGTTAAATTGGGAGAATTTCAAGAAATTGAACAAAATTACAGAAATTGACAACAACGTCAATACTTTCAGTGTTAATGCGAAAGGGCAATACTTGCTCCAAGAAATGATTTCGTCAACATAATTAACCAATACATTATGGAACAGCTTCCTGATACGAGCCAGTATTGAACTCAAAACTTGGCTCTCCTATCATTCTATTGCGCAGTATTGATCCACCAAAGTTTTACAATGGAACTAGAATGTGAAGAACCTGCATGATTACTACCCTCGCCGACAGTGCAAAAAATAATGATGTCCATGACCATTTTTAATGGAATGTCCATTTTTTATAGAAAGCTCAAACAACATCTGATCACAATAGTCTGTGGATTTCAGTTTTTTCAGCTCTTCAGTGGACAATTATTATTTGTTAACTGCATTCTTAATATTTTTTTAAAAATTTATTTTTAATTTTTTAAGAAGCATAAAATTGAAAGAAAATAGGTGTGGTTTTGGAAGGATTGTAGTTTTGGGATACCACCTATTGAAATCTTAATAAACATTGAAAAGTGTGATTTTTATTCGTTTTAGCTTGTTATGTGATTTTTATTCGTTTTAGCTTGTTATCTTAAATATTTTTCAGTTTTTTGATGAAGTACGGATAGAAGATCCTCGCATCAGTGAACTCTGTGCCAAGGCTGGACAGCCTTCCCCTTATCAAATATTACTTGAATGCTTAAAAAGGTATATCATTTAATGTTATAACTTGAACTGATATGTATACCTTGGCATGACTTATTTTGCTTTTAATCTATAAAATATTCTGTTCGCAGAATCCCTCTCCCATCTAAATTTTGGACCTACTCCTCTATCTTGGAGCTTTTCTTGTCTGATTATATGATTGAAGCAATGCCAAAAATGCCTTAAAATATTCTCATCCATTTCAGTATTACCGTGTTTACCTGAATATAACACTAGGATTTTTCCAAATTCAAGGAGGCAAAAAATTGGGATCGTATTAGATTCGAGGTATATTGAGGAAAGAAAAAATCATGTTTGCCAGAGAATTAGAGGTTTTGGTTTCACTCATGTTGACTAACATCATATTAAAGCTAATAGCAAATCAAGAGTCACACATGTGAAAAAAAATTTTTTTCTTAAACCGACTAAAACATTGAACATCGACATCTTGATTTAGATGTCATTCCAGGTGGTATGATGACCTCACAATTACCAGGCTTTTAGATATGGATGCAAATAAGCTGTTCAAAAATTATTTGAAGCAAGAATATAATGATAATGTCTGGAGGCCATTCCATGATGCCACCTGGCAAAATAAAAAAGTCAACAATATCACATATTGAGCAGTGGATTTTAGATTTTTAGCGATTCTATCATAATAGGATTCAAGAAATGCTTTATCTTCAATGAAATTGCATGGCTGTGGGGATAATTTTCATTGGGAAGACAAGAATGAAACAGCACGTGCTACACATGATGAAGATGAGCAAGATAATTCAAATGAAGAAAGATGTAAATAAATAACACAAATAATAAATCAAAATCTTTTTTACTTTATAAAAAAACTTTTTTCTAAAAATGCCTTCCAAAACATAGGGGGTCATATTAGGTTCGAGATCATGTTATATTCGAGTATATATGGTAATTTCTCTTTTCTAAGAAAATTACTGCCATTACTCATAAAGTTACTATAATATCTGATAAATTTATCAGTAGTCCCTAAAATTTACTTTTCAACTTTATTTCAAAACAGATGCATTTTGCATAGTATTGTGACCCTAAACATGTATACACGTGATTTTTCTACTTAATGAACAGTGCTAGCTTAAAATTACACAATATAGGATTCGCTCTAGGGCCAAAAATCTATGAGTTAATTTGCCTCCTCAACCTGATCGGTACAAGTCAAATTTTATATTCCTTTTAACTCCCATATTTTTACATGCATCCACAATCTCTGTACTTAATTATAAATTTAAACACGATACCACGTAACTAAATGAAGTGAGGTTAAAATCTGATGTGAAGAATATGGCCGATGATAATCAAAATTTTAATGAGTCAATTTTGACTCGCTAATCAAACAATCACGAGTCAGTTTTTAGCAAAAATGCCCATTTGACGCATAGATTGTGAGTAAACATGAACCCTGACAATACATGAAATTGCTCATTTCACGAATTGTACAGTTACAGATAACCCATGAAGGTTGGTTCACCCTCACTGCTGCTTGACCGAAAACATTTTTTTCTGTGGGAATACGAAAGCTTGTTGACAGGTGTCCCTTCAAACGCAGGTGGATTATGTTGTAAAGTGATGCATGTGTCTGTTCTTAAAGTTGATCTAAGTAAATCTTACAGCCAGAGAGCAGATAATTATTGACTCGCCTTATACCTTTTAACCTTCTAATTAATTCATAATGAATTAAGGGTGAATTAATCAATTTGAATTAAGGGTGAATTTCCAGCCTCTTTATGTTCCATAACAAACAGATTAAGAGATACAATTCTTTTGTCATATGTGGATACAGTGTTCAGTTACCACATTTATTCTACTATAATGCGAAAAAATTTGGCCTAAAAAGCATCTAAATTTGTGGGACCATATTATACAAGAGGAAAATATTAGTGCTCCAACGACTGGCAATGGTGGGGTTCAAACTAACTACAAACGAAATTAGCATATAATGTACATCACAGTACATTAATTATACAGTATAGACAATGTACAGCTCATTATACAATACATTAATTCACTTTTTTTTTGAATTTCCCTTAGCCAAAAGTTAATAGGAAAATAACTTCTCAAAAAGATGTCAACTTAAAAACTGCTTCGATCTGACGAACTTGCATTTTTTCCGATCATGTTACATTTACTAATTTAACAGATGAATATTAAAAAAAACCCAAAATTAAATTGCTCTTGGCTTTATTAAAAAAATATTCAAAATTAAGCACCGTAAAACATAAATATCAGCAGATAAAACAGTAATTTCTTCTGTTTTTTTTCCTGTATATTCTTGCATATTTTATTTCTCGTGACGAGGGGAAAATGGGAATCGCATTATACGAGAGGATAAAATAGTTTACTGTTAGTGGAACTGCATTAAACAAGATGCGCATTATAGTAGAATAAATACGGTAATGTAACTGCCATTTAGCGGAGACTGTCTTCAAAGTAATTCAGATTATAAGTGGTTATAAGTCGTAGCTAGTTGATTTTCTGAATTTTTTTTTTTCTGATTTTGTTTACTTTTAATGTTTTATGTGCTCTCCCACTATTATTCTTAACCATTTTTATTGATTTCCAGATCATTTACAATTGCTCTCATTTCAATCGCTTCAAATGATTCGATTTTCATTCAAAATACTGTATAAGATTATTGTATATTGCCGATCTGATCAACGTGGTCTAGACTGATGCTCTGTCTTGGAATATTCTTTCTTTCTTTTTTTTTTTTTTGAATAAATATCTTGCTCCATTGCAGAGATTAGAGGCAAAAAATGCATTAAGCTTGACTTATTCATTAATTTTTGTTTCCATTTTAATTTTCTTTTCATACAATATTTTTTTAAATTTTAATGTTTTTAATATACAGTCGAACCCACTTATAATGAATTTTTAAATGTCCGTAATTTTGTTAGTTATATACAGTGGATATAGCGAATTTATTTTTATTTAAAGTGGATATCTTTATATCCGATAAAGAAAAAACATTTAGCTGTGTGATTTCTTTCAATGTTTTTAAAAACCAAACACAATATGTCTTTTTTTTTCTTCCCAGCTTTTACTTCCTTTATGATCTTAATTTTGGTGACAAGATCTAAACATTTTCTGTTATGTATATATGTGGATTTCGGCTATTGCTAGACTATGGCAGTAATCCCATAAAAAGTGCTTCCTGTATCTCTACTACTGTATTCTTCGCCCTCTGCTCCTACCAAGTGAATAACCTAATGCCAAATTCAGACAACAAATAAAATGTTGATTTTTTTCAAAAGTTCGCTATATCCAAATAAAATTTGCTTAAGAGCTCATAAAATGATTTCTTGTATACATATTTTCGTTTTCATTATAACCATAGAAAATTTGTACTGTTTCAATGAACCTGTAATTGGGGATTTCAATTAACTTCATTATATGTGGGTTCGACCATATTTTTTACTTAAATCTTAATCAGGACTTAAGAGTTAGTGTAAATTCAGGGTGTCCACAAATGATTGTCAGGGCTTGAAAGTTGTTTCATTTCTGCTATCTGCAATAGCCAATAAGAAACTTGTATCGAATGTAAGGGGTGTAAAACAAATTACTTTCACATTCATTACAAACATTCTGTGCGAGCTCCTTTCGTGGCATAGTATATACCCAGCCTGCAGTTCATTTCTTGCTATATTGTTCAGCAAGAGTTCCAGTGTGACAGACTCTACAACTGCTGTCTTATCTGATTTTGCAACTCTTGCAGGGTTGGAAAATCTGGTATCGAAGTTTCGATTTGACACTTATAATAATATGGTGATTTATACCAGTTAAGACAGAAAGAGATAACAATAGAAGAATTGCAATAATTTTTACTGCCCATATAAATAATGGAATATGTTCTATTACTATTCCAGCTGTTCATATGTTGATGACAGTGATAATGAAATTAAGCAGTAACTAATATATCTGATTCTTAGCATAACCTCCATAGGCAGAAAATCACATGGGGAACCTGTCAGGCCAGTGGAAGAAATTTTTTTGTCCTTCCTGCAGGCTGGTGCATCCTTGAGTAACAACTTTGTTCAATCATTCTGGTACATAATGTGTGTACTTAAAACATTCTCACATTTGCTCACGTGTCATATGGAAGATGCCCATACATTTATGCCTACTTGTATAGTTATTCGGGACACATAAAACCTTTACAATCATGTATAAACACCTTTGCAGCAATACTTTGTCAAATTTACATTATGTTTATTCTTTTTTTCTCTTTCTTTCTTTCTTTTTTTTTTTTTTTAAATCCCAAAGAAATTATGGAATGGGGGATACAGAAGTTAAATTGGAAATGCAAACTTTGAAACATCAAAAAAATGAATTTACTATGACTGTTGGAAAACATACAGCAAAGGTCATTTGTAAGAATAAACGAGATGGCAAGCAGCGTGCTTCTCAGGCAATTTTACAGGTACATAAAATAAGAAGCAGTCTTAAATTTTTTATGTAGTGATAGAAAAGCTTTTAAAATGCACAATTGCCTTGTTTATTTGTTAGTCACTTCATTCCCATATTAGAAGTTGGGGCTCTTTACTCAGGTTGTATGGCAAAGGCTCTTGCAAGACGTTGAAGGAGAAAAAGGTTTGTGAATTTTATTTCTTTTTGAATCATTAATATTATTGTGAATCCATGTAAACATTAGATAAAAATAAATAATACATTGCATTTTTAATTTATAATTAAAATATAGTTTTTCCAATGGTGCACTGCCTTGGCACACCATTTGTGAAGTGGTCATGGTAATGAAGCAGTGTTTAGGCTTGCCTCCTTGTAGTGCCACTCTTTATTGTTCAGTTTACAGCTTGATGTCCATATTGTCTAGCATCACTGATTATCAAAGAATAAAGAAACAGATTGAGGATAATTGATATGGTAAACTATTTTTAATGCCAATGTGTTTTGGTTTAAACCATTATCACAGGTAAAACAATTACAAAGCAAGATGAGAATGACATGGAGAATTTATACTTTAACAGGATAAGGACATAACAAATAGAACTACAAGTGGTGGAACTCTCTACCGAGATGGGATCAGCCCTTCATCTGAAAGAAATTTTTTTTATATAAATAATTACATTTCTAATTCTTCTAAACAATTGTAATATGTTCTCCATGACGCAAATAAATAAAATGAATTTTACTTTACTTGATAAAGTGATTTGGATTTATTGTAGTAATATTTGTTTCCAGTCTGTGTCAATTTCTTATGGGAATGTGGTGAAAACTTGAAACATTGGCACTGCAGTTAGCATGTAGACTTCATGCTTTAAGCATGAAAGAAGTAGAATGTATGTGTTATTCATTTTTCTAAATGTACAGTGTGCTCAAAATTATATGACAAATATTACAGTCAAGATCATAGACACACAAAAAAGAAAATACATGATAATTTATATCAAAACCAATTTTTATTACAAAAAAAAAAAAAATTTTAAAAACTTGTCTAAAATTGCAGAAATGTTGTCTGACAGAATCCAAGTTTGACTATGCAACTCATTTGTTCTGCTCTCCTAAAGATAAAATATAATTTTAAAAATGGCAATTCCATATCAGGACAGACAGCTGACAAAATATTGCTGTGTTTGTCATATGCATTTTTTTTTAATAAAAAAAATGATACTTTCATTATTTATGGAGATTTTTATTTTATTTTACCTATTTATTTTTACCAAGAAAATGCAACCTTTTATTTATTTTTCTCATAAAAATGCCAATTTGATTAACAGATGTATTTCAAATCTGCCAATTTGAAACTTAAACCACCCAAAGAAAGAAACGAAGGACATACCATATCAATTAAAAAACTAAAAAATACAGAAAAGACATGATGCTCATGAATCTACTACAATCAAATCAACTCCACCTCATTTTTATGTGCTCATCTTATCTATTCCTCTTTTACCTTTTAGATGCCCAGGATGTTAAATAACCATTAGATCTATTTTGAAAGTTAGCCCATGGTTAGCGTAGCAGGGGGTCAGCTTACTAATCTCGTCAGTGGCGTAGCGGGAGGGAGGGAATGTTACGTTTTAACGGGTGGCATTGAAAATAATTGTTTTTTTCCTGTTTAGGAACAATAGAGAGAGATTCATATTAATATTAGAATGTAGAACTATCCAGTTTATATTTCTGTTTTACAAGTAAGCTTGATGCTTATTATTTTGTTGCTCGAGGGGATGGGGCTCCCCTTCCTACCTCCATGTACTAATCTGTAGTTTTCATGCCCTCAGCGGAACTGGAACATGCGATTTGCTAGTTAAACTCTAAATTAGAGAACGACAAGACCTGTGCCTTAGCGCTCTCGGCCACCGAGAATGACAACTCAGAAATGCTGATTTCTAACTGTCAACTAAAAAAAAAATATTTCATTAATATTTAAACAGATCAGCCTAATAAATAAAATAATATTAGTTTAAAATCCTGTTAAGAAAACATACAAAGTAATAATAATATCGGAATGAAATGATGCAATCACACTGTTCCTCTTATCATGACAACAAACGAAGCTCAACTTAACGGAGTTTGCTCCCTCGTGCAGAAAAACTAAGAAACTACAGAGGTCCACCACTTGTAGTTCTAATCATTATGATAAGGGTATCCACCAATCAGATTCCTGATTGGTGGACTTACAAAACAGGTAAAGGAAACCCAAATGTACAGTTGCTATCATTAAAATTTGCACTTAACGCATCGTGGCAAATGGAGGGTCTTTAATTTTACGGCCCCAGGTTTCGCTGGTGCACACAGATTTTGGATTTACCCACTTTCCAAAGGTGGAGAATTCCAGCTTTTAGTGACAACTCGCCATTGAATCATGGAAATAAGTTTTTTTTAATAATTCTTTGTTATGTTTCTATAATAACTAAATTTTAAACCGAAATAAAGAAAATAAAAGTGAAGTATAAAAAATAAATAAAAAAATTCCAATCATATTGAGTCTTTCATTTGAATCTATTTATCTAAGATGTAATAGGTCTCATTCTTGGAACTTTTATGATGTCACATAAGCAGTAAATATTATAAGAGATGACATCATAAAAGTTCCAAAGCGATTCTCACATGATGACATCTTAGATTTCATCTTAAAATGAAAACTATTAGATTTATTTTCATTCGTTTTTTATAGTTCACTTTTATTTTCTTTATTCCGGTTTAAAAAGATAGTTATTATACAAATATAACAAAGAATTTTTTCAAAGAAACTTATTCCCATGATTCAATGGCGAGTTGTCATTAAAAGCCAGAATTCTGCAGACTCTACCTTTGGAAAGTGGGTAAATCCAAAATCTTGCACACCGGCGAGACCTGGCAGCGCAAAAATTAAACACGCTCCATTTATCATGATGCGATAAGCGCAAATTTTAATGATAGCAACTGTAGACCTAATAGAAAACATGGTTGACGTCGGAACTGGTTTATACAGGGGAATCCAAGAGGCAGATCTAGCAAGTAGGGAGTTTGATGGATTATTTTCTTATTGGAAATTGCTAAGAAAATCCAAGATGGCATCCCTTTCAGATGAGACCAAATTTAGTTGTTTGTTTTCTCCTGAGTGGGCTTGCAAGACATTTTTCACATCTAAAACATATCATTCAGTGTGTGCTACCTGTTTGTTTCTTTATGTGCTTGCTGGTTTTTGTTTTTTGTTTTTTGTTTTTTTTTGTTTCTTTTTGGTCCATAGTGAAGGGTATAGGCAAAGTTCTGCATGGCTGAGCCTTTGTTCGTTAGGTCGAATATGTCTGAATCATTTGTAACTAATATTTGCAAGATTCGATAATAGGATAATATTATTTCTACATATCAGAAATATCATTTCTAAGCCACCGATCAATCTAAACGGTTTGCTTTGACTGCGCACAGAATACATTTCGCTCATTCCTAATCAATCATCATATTAACCTAACCTAAATTTTGGTACTCCATTGTTGTTTATTCAGTTTAATTTCATTAATTCAATTGTATTAATAAATATATATTCCACACCTCTTCTATTAGCGCTTTCACATCAATTTTCCTTCTCGGCGTCTTCACTTTTGTGAGTTGAGTGTCCAACATTTTTATTTTGTGTGAGAGAGAACACATCACTGTGACGTCACTGCACAGATCGCTTTCTATTTCTGCCTTGCTTTCTGCCCAACTCGAAAAACACGAGTTTTCAGTCGGGCAGAAAGACAAAAACTTGACCTCTTAAAATTTTTCTGCTTTGTGGTTTCTGCTGTTGCTTTTACGCATGCAGGACCCACACTTTAGTTAGCTTTTTCTTCCATAGTTAAGGATTTTCTCTTAAGAGTCATTCTTGTTAATACAATAATACGCCAGCCACATGACATTGGCTAGCTAGCTGAAAACTGAATCAGTTTTCCAACTCAAAAAATTCTTCTCTGCTAAAACAGAGCTATGGATCTGTTAAAATCCAGATTATACTAATTGATTGATTTTAATTGTACTATTGCAACTTGATTCAGTGCATTTTCCCGTGATTTTGATGTTAATAGATTTAGCGGAATATCCACTAAGTTGTCAAATTAAAAATTGACTGACTGATAAAAGGGAATGGTGACAACACATAGACTTGAGAATAAACTCTCAAAAGAGCACGTCCAGGGAGATCTTTCCTACGGATACGTGTACTTCTGCCGTCGCTAGGCATCGTCACCGAAACCGGCCTTTATAGCCAATAGATGATCGTCATTTCAGTTGAAAAGTCTGTTGCTATACACTGTTTTGTCGTTATAGGCATGTGGCTATAACTGATATATTTTTTTGTCATTTAGATAGGAAACCAAATATAAAAGAAAACTCTGGTCATTATATTTGATTGGTCGGTATACCCGTGTTATTATAAATGATTTCCATTGTATTACCTCATTGTGAGAACCGGGAGGAACAAAAAAGCAATTTGTTTGATCCACAGCTCTCTCAAACACAAGCACTTTCATTTTCTCATTATTGATTCTCATCTTTTGCTTTCCAAACATATTCAGTCTTTTTACAAGCACACACAAACTGGCTTCACTCTCTGAAAGAAGGATTAAGGCGTGATGTTGATGCTGTGTATAATCCACTGAGTATGTTCATGAAACTACAGTAATAGCACAGAATAACACAGAATGGACAGCTTTGCCGTTTCTCATGCTAAACGATGGTAGTGAGCAGACGGTGGCGCCCTCCGACGGATGGGTGGAACCTGCCGGCTGTTTAACCTGCGTTTCTATGGAGCATGCTACGACTTTTTCTAGATTTTTAATTATTTCTCAGTCTGTAATTAACGGAAACCGCCAGGATCACATGGAAGCTTGAAATGAATGACGTGTAATCTATCGGCGTCAAGAAAAGAATTTTTTCTGTGGAGGAAAAATAGATATTCGTTTAATGAAATGCTTGAGTAACTTGCTTGGTGAAATCGTGCGTTCGGTTAGCATAGGAAATAGGCGCTTTTCGAATATATTTCATTATTAAATTTATTTTTTGTTCTTCATTTTAATTTCAATAAATAAAAAAGTTAATTTTAAGCCTGTATATGAATTTGTTTCATGTATACAATGAAAATAAAAACATTTAAGACATGTTTGCTTATCTATTAAAACTTTCAAACTGACCCATTTCTTAGATATTATTAAATAAGGAGTTAGTTTTTGATTTAACATATCTTTTGTGAAAGTGTATTCAGAATTTTTGTATGTTTATAAAGAAAATGAAAGCTTTTACTCGTAATGTTTGTTTAATTGTATAACTAAAAAAAATTGTCAGTTTCTTATTTTCATTACACTAAAAAAATTGTCAGGGTTTTTGTGTCTCGTCCTTCTCTCATATACTTCTGTTCATTAAATGAAAAATGAAGAGTTATCTTTTAAACCCTCACATTATTAAAGAAACTGAATTCTTTAATATGAATTCAAATTAAATAGTAATTAGTTTCCCATGGAGTTTAAAATGAAATGTAAATTAATTTAATCAACTGTCAGTTTTTTTATGAATTTTGTTTTTTGTTATATTATCTTGTTGAAGTCTGAAGTTTCTTAATTTTTTGTCAACATCATTTACTTCAATGTAATTTTATCATTAAAATATATAGTGTATCTAAATGTGTATCTTTAAGTGTATATAATATAGTTAAAAGTTGCATTCTAATGGCCTTTTGTCACTTACTTTGCTTCTCACTTTTTCAATAAAAACAAATTAAAGTAAGTCAAATTAATTCTGTTGTTGAAATTAGATTAGTTTGGAGTGAAATTACTATATTTCAGAAAATATATTAATACATTTGCAAAGTCTAAATGATTTAGGTATATGCTGTAAACTTAACAGCCAGTCAGCTGATTGCTAAGCAAGTTACTCAAGCATTTAATTAGGCGAATATCTATTTTTCCTTCGTAGAAAAATTTTTTTCTTGACGCCGATAGATTACATGTCATTCATTTCAAGCTTCCATGTGATCTTGGTGGTTTCCGTTAATTACAGACCGAAAAATAATTTAAAATCTAGAAAAAGTCGTAGCATGCTCCATAGAAACGCAGGTTAAACAGCAGGCAGATTCCACCCATCCGTTAGGAGCGCTGCTTCAAGGTCACTACCATCGAAATGCTGAGCTGTCCATTCTATGTTATTCTATGGTAATAGTGTCAGCATTTTTGATGTTATATTCATATATGGTTAAAAATATAATTACTTTTTAAATATATCCTGAGGTATATATATTTTCAATGAATTGGTTTTTTAGTTGGAAGAGCAGCAGATCACAGAACTCCAGAGTCGGGCCTCTGCTAATCGTCCAAATCTTTCCATTTTGAATAAATTAAAAGAAGAGATGTTGAAATTAAAAGAAAAACGAGTGAGTAATGTTGGATTGCAATTGTAATATTTTTCCTCATTGTTTCTGCACTGTCTCGATTACATTTTTTTTTCTCTTCTTTCTTCAATGCAGGAAGCTGTCAAGCCTATAGGAAAGTTTATGCCAGGTGATGTCGAGCTCCCACTGGATTCTGGGTGCAATCTACAAAACCTTGATTTATAGCAGAGGACGTCTAAATGAAATGGAAGACAGCAAAGGAAAACTTAAGTCAAACTGAAGGGCCTTATTTTGCTCAAAAATTTTAAGAAATTTTAACTTATTACTAGCCCCGAAATACGTTATTTTTAATACAGCATCTTAGCTCATTTGTTCAAATTGGTTTTTTATGCAGGCCAATTGTAGCATCGTCAAAAATGTGTTATTAGTTTTTATTCCATTTAGGAGGTATACCTTTGCAGCTTACAATCCTGAAAATGAAAGCTGTGTCCAAAAGAAAAGGCCCGAAATTTTATGACTTTATAGCATTTTATACAATGCTATTAATGAAGGTTGTAGAATTTGTCAGTTTTTAGGTGTAGAAAATCTATAAATATCTTTTAAGTGAGACAAATTTTGCCAACCTTTATCACTTCTCTTGGACTACAGGTTTGGTGCATTCTTCAAAATAATTTGAGATAAAAATAGGAGATCTGATATGATAAAAAAAAATCCTCCTAAGAATTTTTTCCAACCTTTCTTTAATGACAAAATTATTACAATCACTCAGTCTTTACATTTTATTGAGAAGTAATTCAGGGTAATTAATTAAAGCTATTGAATTATAATAGCCTTTTTTTTTCTGGGTGCTGACAACACTTGCTCTACATTCTTTGGCATCATTAGGGAATAGGAGTCCCAGATAAGAATTTCAGGTGAAATATCATAGTTTTTCTGTGGGGCCCATTGATGCCAAATAGTTATTGCATAAATTTTTTTCTTGAATCATGTTTGGAAATTCTGTTGAATATTTGAATGCATTATTTTTACAATGTTTAATTTTGTATTTTAAGCGAAGTTGTTTTGTTTTGTTTTTAAGATTTAAAATAACAAGGGAATGAATTTAATAGAATAAATGAAAACAAGATTTTAAAAAATTTTCTGGAAAAAAAAAACCAAATTATTCAGGGATTCCAGGAAAAGTTATTTTTTTATATATTGGTGACTAATTGTTTTTTCAATGCATTATTTACGGTATAGTTGCGCAAATTTAAAACAATGAAACGAACTGCATTTATATCTCTTACTTACTATTGAACCAAAAATCAGTCATCTAAAAGTCGGTCATTTGAACGGCTAAAGTAGGGCTGTGAAATGGGGAGGGGAGGGGTTTGTTATTTTTAATTCTTGTCTTTGACTTTAGGACTGCCAGTGAAGAAAAGATAAAGCTTGCAACAATGAACTTTCATTTGTACTGTACTTAAAAATGCATTTCATTCTTGGGCAATTTACTGCCCCTCCCCTAATGACAAATAGGTTCCATATAGGATTTTGAAATGATAAAAATTTAATTAAATATATATTTTTTCCTTTTTCAAGTCAACAGACATTAACTCAAATATTGTTATTAAATTCTCTCCATTCTTAATGAATAAGCATTTATAAAGATAGATGCCGTCTTAGAAGATGAAAAATAATGGGACCTTATAACGCTACTTGTTATGAATATAAGAAACATTAAGACTTTTATTATCAAATGAGCATGAATCTGGTGCATTACAATTTTAATAAAGGTATCATGGTTGTGATATAGTTACTAAATGCATGCAATAATATGTATGGACGAATAATTAATTGCATTTAAAGTTAAAACAAAAAATCCCTGTATTCCGCAATGAAAAACCCTATCCTCCTCAATGAGAGATTTTCATTTTTAAGACATGGTTTTTATTCAACTGATTTGTAATATTTATTGTAATTCTGTGAACTTGATCACATTGCCTGTACTGCCATAATTTTTGTTTAATCTTCTCTTATCATGTTTTAATGTTTAAAAAAAAAAAGAAATTCTTACATTTAGATCAATTTATTAGTGCAGAATTTTTTTTTTTTTTTTTTTTTTTTGCATATTTATATTTCATTTCTATATCTATTCTGTTATTGACATTAGTCTTTCTTTTTCTTTTCCTTATAATGCTAAATCATCATTGCTCTCGTTAGCATCAAAATGCATATCAGTTAGAAGGGCACTCGACGAGCAAAATATCGACATAAAGACATTTAAGAGGGTAAATAATGCTTGCAACTCAACGTGAAGTCCAGTCTTTTTTTCCATTTAGGTGATTACTCCCAGAGCATTTTAATATTTTATGTCATTGAACATATATTTTTTTGTTATTGTTTGAGATAAGTCAAAAGATTAAAATCTATTCTTTTGCCTACCCTTTTCATCAGTGGCTTTAAAGAGATTTGCTTCATATCCATTTGTGAGATTCCTACATAATTTTAGCTTTTTCACATCATAACTTTTTTATGTATAGTTCAGTTTCTACTGAGGGGTTTTTTAAAATTTTAGATCCAGATAAATTTTATGAATTACGTAACAAATATTTAATGTAAATAGGGATCTGTTTAATGGATACCGTGATGTCCTCTTTTAAGTGATGCCTAGAGTTTATAAAAAAATGAAAGAATAAAACCAACTAAATTTTTTAAATTACTGTATTAATTTCTCAAGAGCCAACGTATTATAGATAGTCTCACGATTCCTTTTTTTTATTTTTTTTTTTTAATTTTTTTTTTAATTTTTTTATTTTTTTTTTAATTTTTTTATTTTTTTTAAATAAACAAACTACGGTATATTTAATGCTGCAACACCATTGTGTCAATACAGTTCAATTCCGTAGAGGATATTATTAGATTGGCAATTAATATAATCACAAAAATCATAATACAGTCGATCCTTGTTAATATGTATTTCAAGGGACCGAGCCAAAGAAGTTTAAACAAAAAAATTAATAATGACATATAATAATCAACCAAAAGAAACACCAATCATGCAAAAGAATAAAAAATTATCTGATAGCACTGGCCAACAAAATTTAAGATTTTTCTTGTGACAAAATGAAAGTGGGTGATTTTTGGTAGTATTTTTTCTGCTGATTACGAATATAATTTTTAAATTTCTCTAGCAGGCACAGCTTTCTTGTTTTACAACGAAACATTTTTAAATCATTCAGTGTCTGGGGCCTGGTAAATTTCCTTGCAGCCCCAAAATATGGATAGTTTAACACTGCAGAGAGTTCTCTTCCCACCCATTACTTTAACAGAAGTCTCGAAGTGCATAACTTGGAAACGTGACGTGATGTGTGGTCTTAGTCACAAAATGTGTGTTGACTAGTGTAGTTATTAAGAAATATGCAAAAAACTCTAGTTTGATAATTTGCAAGAGTAAAACGTTTATAAACACAGGACATTATTGTTATAATGGATGTTGTTTTTATATTGTTTATTAGTCAAAAAAGCCTCCATTAGCTTAAATAAGGTTAAATAGGAGATTGGGCATATTTCTATTAACTTCTATAAATATTCCAACTTTATTTTCTCCCAACAATCATAAATAGCTAATTTCAACTCATTACACGAATGATATTGCCTGTTATTAGCATATAGAAATTTGGTTAATGCAGCCCAGACGTTCTCCATAGGATTCTTATCAGGACTTCTAGAAGGCCAATCCAAAACCCCGATTGTTTTCACTTTTAAACCATTGTTTTGTTCCTTTTGATCCATGGCATTGGGCATTGTCTTGCTGATAACACCATTCACCTCCTCCAATGAGTGGGCCAAATGGGATGAGATAATCATACAGCATCTGATGATATAGCGTCGAGTCCATTCGTTGGTTTATCATCACAATGTCAGTCTTTCCTTCATAAGCAAATGCTGCCCACACCATGACTCCACCACCTTCTGCTGAAAAATTCAGGTTTCTCAGTTCTTATTTCTCCAGAAATGCTCATTTCCATCGGGGCCGTCCAAATTAAACCTTTTTTCATCCGAAAAAACAATTCTTTCCATTGATCTTTCCATGCCATCACTCCTTTTGCCCATTCCTTGTGTGCTGGAGTTAATTTTGTTTTTGCCTTCAGTTTTACGTATCCAGCATTATCATTGGCACATAAGCACTTTGCCACTGTGGTGTCTGATACATGGGTGCATAACTCTTGGGCAGTGCTTCGGGTTGACATCTGTTTTTTGGTGGCAAGATGGATAATGCGACGCTTTGCTCTTGTGGATAACACAGGTTTTCATCCAGTGTGTTTTTTCAACACATTACGAACTGCACTCATGGATTGGTTGAGTGCTGCAGCAATTTCTCTGTAGGATTTTCCCTGGCCATGGTATAAAGTACACTTTTCGAATCTCTCATTTCTTTTAACAGACTTCCTTGTGGTATTTTCGTTGGTTTAGCTTTCTGTTCAGCTAGTAAGTTTATGTGGCTTATTTGAGTGCTTTCTTGCCCTCGAATAATTGAATGGAATAATCTATGGTGTGTCCCATTTGATTATTACTTGTTTTTGAATATGTGCCTATGAATGTTTTACACTTGCAAAACATCAAACTAGAGTTTTTGCCTATTTCTTAATAACTATCAGATAATTTTTTATTCTTTTGCATGATTGGTATTTCTTTTGGTGGATTATTATGTCATTGTTAATTTTTTTGTTTAAACCTGTGCTATTTAAATAAATATGTCATTTTGGGAAGTGTGTCTATTCTTTACGTACCTTAATGAGGATATATTTCATCCTGGTGTGAAATATGATTCCCTGAAAATCCCAGTAGTCTTGTGTTATGGAATAAGCTTGAGACTTTTACGTTACATATAATTTTCACACATTTATTTATTTTTGGGAAAACATTCGGTTATCGAAGTCTGTTTAAATGAACATAAATGTAGGCCATGATAATAAAATGAATCTAACAAAATGGGTATACTAAATGCTCGTGGGTGAATAGGATTGTGAATATTGCAAATTCTGATCAATGCATCGAATTACACAAGTTTATATAAAATCCTCAGAGCCAGTCAGAATTCATGATCAGCCAGGAATGCATTCTTCATTGTTTATGTTTAATGGAATTACTGCATGATATGTGCTTAGATAACTGCATGACTAATGAAAAAAATTTTTCCACAATTTCTTTTTTTTTAATAAACATCTCAAATAATTCACTTTTTTGGAATGAATTTCGTAATTTTATAAATAAATACTTATCCAGGATTTTACATAAAAACATCATATATTAAACAGTTGTGTTTATATAGAAATAGCTTTCAAGGGACCGGAATCTGGGGAAAAATACGTATAAAGCTGTTTCATATTAATGAGGTTCGACTATATTTTCTTGAATACAATTTATGTAAAATCCAGTCTTAAAATCCAGTTTTTAAATGTCCTGTAATTCTCCTCCAAGAAAGAAAAATAACCTGAAAATAAGTTTATTCTCAAAAGAAACTTATTACTTTTAGCATTTAATCGCACAAATCTGTTATTTATGCAATTTGTGGTCTCCTAATTTTATTGCAGTTTTTTAAAGTTGACAAGTCCACTAGTCTTCCTTTAGATCAGACCAGCCAATTGGTATTTTCACTATTATAGCCAACCAGTGGTTTTTAAATTGTTTGGGTTTATGATTTCATTCAGTTAAAAATCTGCAAAACTACAAATAGGCACGGAATTGTCTTGTAATGGCGACGGTGTTTTGGAATTATAGATCTCTTCTGATCAGCAAGTCACTGATCGCCAATCGCTACCCTAAAATAATTCCTCACATTCTCTTAGACAATCACACTTCTTGTCATATATGCAAATGGATTAAGGATTTTTATCTGTACAGTAATGTTTCCCAGTTTTAATTTAGGCATTTCTGATATACAAATATTTTAATGATGAAAAATAGAAAAGAAAATTCCGCAGCCTGGATTCGACCCAGGAACAAATATTTTCTTAAATTTTTAAATCGCACCAAAAATAAAATTTCCTCATTGTGAAAGATGCTAAACTATGCACAACAGCTTTTTGAATTCGCTGCAAGTGGCATACTATTAACATGGTCTAGTGCTTAATGTGCAAATTATTAAGAAAGTTAATTTTCATTCAGCACTTACTCATGAAATGCCATGAAGAGAAATTGTACTTGAAATGTTAGACAGGTCTTGCTGATTTAATATGCCAAAAGGGGAACAGTTAGTTTCCTTTTATCCATCTTAAGTGCTGCTAGTCGATTAAAAAGAGGAATTTAGAATAAAATTCTAGTCAATTTTGGTATATGAATTCATTAACGAGAGCAATGAACTATGGTCGTTTTATTGTAGATTTTCATCATGTCACCAAACTCTTTTCTTTTTTTTAGCTTGATTTTTATTTTATTTCAAAATAAATAGAAATAAATTATTTTTCTTTTTAATTCTTGATTGATGTCCTTATTTCCACTTAAAATAGGATTATTTATTTATTTTAAAAAATGGGAAAAAATGCTTTTTTTTTTTTTAATTTATTGCAGAACAGCCTCATAAACAATACGATAAAAACAAAACATTTGCATTCACAAGAAAAGATTAAGTGGTTGCCATAGTAGTAAAAATAAAAATATCTGAACTAACAAGATTTATATATTTTTATTTTACATATAAAAGTGAGGAGATACTTTAAAAACACCATTTGTAACAAGTAACGCTGCAATTGTTCATAACATAGCATTGATGCAACACAGATCTTTAATTGTAGTGCTTACAATTTCTTCCAGTATATTTTCAGTAGTTAGTGTTTAGATTTTTTTTTTTTTCTTTTTGGCTTTTAAATTAATGCCTGCTTGAATGGAAATATTAAAAAAATAAATATCGAGAACTCAATGATGCCTGGTGATGCAGAGAATCTGGCAATGGGAAAGCTTAAAACCTGGCATAGACAATTTTAACAACTGTACATCAAGCGTATTTTAATTGGTAAAGAAGAATGCAGTCTACATTTTACCATCAAACTTTCTCATCTGAATCCAAGTTGTGCCTTTGATAGAGTTCATTAATCACATCCAAATTGTTTTTCATTGAGTCAATATACTCTTGCATGTCACTTATCACGATGTCCTCAATGTTCTCCTGACCAAAAGAAAGTACCCGCATCAGATCTCTTCTCCATGGGACAGCACGCATGCAGAGCTACAAAAATAGAAGGAAAAAATGATCTTGGACACAATGAAGGCTGATGTTTCTCTTAAAAAGAATGTAAACTGCTTTAAGTAACTTACAGCCACGATGTTTTGAACCATCCATGCATGGTACCTTCTTAAAGTTTGTTCATAAGCTCGTCGACATATTGGAGTTAGATTTTCAGATTTGGAACCAGAAACAGTTTCTTGAATTAATTCCATCAACAAAGCCCTGGTGAATTCCAATCCTCTGAAACAGTAAAGTCATTTCATAAAAGTTAAAAGAAAATCTCCAAATAATTAACTCAAATTTGCAAATTATTATAGAGGACGATTCAAAATTCAATGTACAAGCTTTTAGGGAAGGTAGTAGGGGTGATTCTAAGCAAAAAAGTTCATATGAACATGGTCCTCATTTGAAGGATAACAGATGTGAACAGAAATAAAAAGGCCGCCACCAAGATCAACAAGTTAATAACTCAAGTTCTGCAACGCCTAGAATAATGAATTTTGGAGGAATAATAGGGCACATAAAACTGTGTATACCGTTAAAATTTGATCGTATTCCAACGAGTAGTTTATGAGTTACGCACTCAACATCGTAACACGTGATGGTTAGTACACGCACGTGAGCACTGTTAAGGTTTTGAATGCGTAACTCGGAAACTACTCGTTGGAATTCGATCAAATTTTAATTGTATACACAGTTTTATATGCCCTATTATTCCTCCAAAATTCATTATTCTAGGCGTTGCAGAACCTGAGTTATTAACTTGTTGATTTTGGTGACGGCATTTTTATTTCTGTTCAAATGAGGACCCATGTTCATATGAACTTTTTTGCTTAGAATCAGCCCTACTACCTCCCCTAAAAGTTTGTATACATTGAATTTTGAATCAGCCTCCATATTTCTTGTAGTTTACTTTCTATTAATTACTCTCTTTAAAATTTATAATAAATAAATAAATGTAAATAAAAATGTAATGAAATAATAAATTTTACCAGTTGGTTACTCACTACATTTTTATTTATTTATTTATCTATTATAATTATACATTTTAAAGAATATTTAATAGGAAATAATAATACAGGGCATTTCACCTAATGTGAACCAATAGCAGACTTCTAAAATACAAATCAGACAGTACTTTCAATGGAAGAATTATTGTACTTTTTATGTGAGGGGTTTTTGTGTGTACACCATTTTCGAATATGGAAGTGTTTTTTTCAACTGATCCAACCATTTAGGAGATAGAGGCACTCAAAATGTGGTGTGTTTGGGTTTAAAGAAAAGGCAAAAAATCCAGAAAATCTTGCTGGTGCATTCCTATTGATCATTAAAGAAAGTGGTCTATCAATATGTGGTATGGTATTTTCAGAGGGAACACTGTAGGGCCACATTTCTTTGATGGACCTCTTAATGAAAGGCAGTATGCCATCTTCATCACTAATACTCTTGCTTTAGGAAGGCGTACCTCTTCAAATTGACTACAAATGTGGTTTCAGCAGGACAGTACCCCACCTTACTACTCTCACATAGCTCCAATTGCAGTTATGAAGGCTTTTCCATGACATGGATTGGTCAAGGAGGATGAGTTGAATGGCTCCCCTTGATCTAACTCGAGATTAAAGCTACAGTTTACAGAAACCAACTACAAACACCTGAGGATATGCAATGCAGGATCCGATTTGCGTGCAATGTATTGGAGGAGGGGACGATACTGCATTTCAGAAAAGTCCCTGCAACATGCCTTACCATTGTTCATATATGTTTGAACATTTATTATGACCACATTTATTGTACAACCATTACTGTAAAGATGTTTATGTTCAAATAAAAACATTGCTATCCATTTTATAATCCACTGTGTTTAGGAACAATTTCTATTTTATGCCTTTTCTTGAAATCCAAACACATCACATACTGTCTAAACAATTGGATCAATTGAAAAAACAAGAATAAAACATTTCTCAAATATTGTGTACAATCCGAAAATAACATTAAAAATAGGGGTGTCCTTTGCACATTTCAAACTGACTTTCATATTCGAAAATGACATCAATAGTTTTGGAAATGGAATAGATATTAAAAACCTCGCATAAAGATACAATAATTCTTCCATTGAAAGTACTCTGTCAGATTTGTATTTTAGAAGTTGGCTACTGGCTCAATTTAGGTGAGACACCATGCATATACTGAATTTAACACCTATTAATAATTCAACATTTCTATTAAAAAAAAAGTTATAGTACAAATATTCCCCATCCCATCCTATTTTATGCCAATTGAAGCTTTGTCAATCCGAGGCCAATGAAAGTTATATGCAATAATCTTTACAATTTTTATTATTTCATAAAAACAGTTTTAACATAATCATAGTTTATTTCTGAAATTATTTCTTTGCCAGTTAACAGCTGGCCTTGTTGCTATTCGACATTCAAACAATATTACAAGGTAGGCAAAAATTATTGCTGCCATAAACATTTATAATAACTAGAAAAGCTATCTCTATGCAGTGTACAACAATGGAAACAAACTCAAATTTTATACCAGTCATAATCATGTCACCATGAAACTGCCCACTTCGATATGAGCTTCTTTTGTCGCCACAACAATATGATATATTCAATATCTCTCTCACTCTCTGCATGGGTGTGTGTGTGATAAATGGTATTTGCTTGACAATTTTCCAGCACAGTTCAAGCAAGTCGTTTACTTTCTTACTATACACCTTGTCCTTAACATAGCCCCGCAGAAAAAAAATCGAGTGAGATTTTATAGAGTTAAAGTGATGGCCAAAACATTGGGCCATCATGTCCTATCCATCTGTCTGGGAAAAAGTGATCAAGAGTCTCCTGAACAAAAGTTCCCAATGGAGTGGTGTGCCATCCTGTCGGAAAAACATGCTTGGCTGATGTTCCTCCGTGATTGGTAATAAGTAATTTTCCAGCATATCCAGGTAATTTGCGCTGTTCACCGTTTGCGATAGTGCACAACACAAGTTTGCTTTTTCAGTCTTGCTTACGTTCGCATGTAACACGTGGAATTTCTGGTCCTCATATCCTGCAATTGTTAAGGATATGCTGTTATGAGTTAAAAAATTACTGAAAATGCAATTGCCTTGTCGATGAATGTTAACTTTTCCAGACACTCGGAATATTGCCTCATCACTAAAAACAATTTTGGAATGAAAGCATTGTCAATTCTGTCATGCATTGCAAACTGTCGTTGCAAAAAATGTCATACCGCAAACACAAAACATCACGGCTTGTCCTTTTCCAGTTCATGAAAAATGTTGATTTTATAGGGGTACAGCTTCAAACGAATATGCAAAACCTATGGATAGGGCTCACTTCCATGCATGGGTTTTGGTGGACTGCGGATGAAAGCTTCTGAATTTTTGAAACACTTTCATTCGATGTCGGTGGTCTTCTTGCAGAGATGAAACCCTTATAGTGCAACATTTCCTGTTGCTTGAAATTGTTGGAGCCAGGTTAATGACCTGTTATGAGGAGGGTCTTCCCCATATTCCAAACTTTAACATCGTTGAACTTTAATTCCCATTAACCATAGCAGATTCATTGCTTTCTGCTCAGGAGTTGCCACTTGATTACGATGCAAATCATAGTTAATGGATCAATCGCATTAATGGAAGCAGCTAAAAACTTTGACAGTTTCCTTTTTCATTGTTGCAAACTGCATAGAGGTAGACTTATAAAGTTATGAATGTTTTTTATGGTATCAATAATTTATACCCACCCTGTATATAGAGTTGGTCCTTAATTGCAATAAAACTGAAAAGGCCACATCTGCATTCGGTCATACAGGTGGAATGAAATGCAGAGACTAACGTTGATAGTTAGGGGATTCTATAAATGAAAGGATGCCTCTTATACTATATCTAATTTGTTTTCTGCAAGGGATTCTATCCACTAAAAGGATAGAAATAATCCCATAAACATCTTTGGAAATCCACAACTAGAATCTATAATGAAAAATTTGTTTTCTTTCCTATTTTTCATCATTAATTTGAATAGCTGAGGTTGGCGTACAATAAAACCCTCACTGAACATCTTATGATTTATTCTTTCATAGAATCTATAGCTGATAAACTGTAACAAAGCTTTTACTATAGGGGTTCATCTCTTGACATGATCACGATAAGACTAATACAATTTTAGTGATAGCGACAGTTACAATGACAACTAACTTGTGTACATCATTGCCACCCATTCCATCTTGAACCCATTTCTGAATACCGGTGTACTTTCACAGAAGATTCAATTCTTTTTAGTGAAGGAAATCACCATCCAAGATTTATTTCCATATTTCTTTACCACCCTGTTTACTTACTTATGTGACCTCGACCTTTGACCAAGTGCTAGTTCAGTTCATTTCAGAGAACATATCTACAGCACATTAAGGGTTGCTTCTACTATCAATTATTATGAAGCATCGTGCAGCTAGAGCGTGGTCATGTAAGTTACATAAAATATAAATTATGTTAGATATCATTTGTAGTACCAGCAGCTATGATATACCGTAGCTATCAATGAAAGGATGCCTCTTATACTGTATCCAATTTATTCTTGTTACATTATATGGTAAAATTTTTAAAAATAAGCAGTAACAACAATAGATCTAGAAAACATAGGCACTTGACCAAAATAATGCAAAAGCACCACATACGGGGTCATATTCTACAAATGGTAGAGGACTGAATATTTTGAGATAGGGAACCAATGATCCAAAATGCATGTTACAGGCACCAATCTTGAATGAGGAATGTGTGTGCGAGGAGTATTAAAAGCAATTCATTTTTTTGAACAAACAATTGTCTGCTGCATCGAAATTTGGTGGTGGTAGCTTGCAAAACAGTCAGCTGTTATGTTTCTGTTTAGAGTTTATGCATTACTGTCAGAGATAGAGCATTCCTCAACACATGAATTTGCAGACATGCATTTCTCTGTAGTACTCCGAAAGGTGAACGGATGTACAGAGAAAACTTTTCCAATAGGCATCATCGAAATTGGACGAAATTTCTCATGTGAAGAGCAACTTATGAGAGACCGGGTCGTTCAAGCCACTGAGAGCTGGCCAAGGTGGTAGACAAAGAACGGTTTGCACACCAGATTTTGAGATTGTGTTGGATCGTGTGGCAGAATCACCTCAATAAACATCCATGAGCTGCCCATGAAATGCATTATAAATAAATTGTTGTTTACTCAAAAAACAGAAAGCACCTTACAAAACTTTTCCTCACATCTATTACTCTTTCAAGATATCATGATGCCTGAAATATGCATTTTCGATAACTGGTTCCCTATTTCAAACTACTCAGTTTACAGTCCTCTGTCATCGGTAGAATTTTACTCTAGGTTTGAGACATCCTGTACAGTCATCGTAAAAGAAAAAAGTTGCACCCATAGAAAATATATTGAATGCTATGGGATATTCTGTTAAGACTCTACTGCTGGCATAAGATTTGCAAGAGCTACAAGCCAAAGTTCAGTCTGCATGGAATGAGCTGAGTCAAGACGACGTTAAGAACTTGTACGACTCCATGCCATGATGTATGATAGAATGCCTTAGAAAATGGTGGTCCACCATCCTATTGAGAGCTGTAATGATTTTGGTATTTTGACCAATATATTTTGTCATATCCACGCTCATTGTTTAATCATTTGTTGTTAGTGGTGAGTACTAACTTCCTTTCAAATATCTTTTCAATCTGACGATCTCCTGGGTGCAACTTTATTTTTTGAAGATGAATATATATTTTGGAAAACTCACCTATGGTTAAGTGGTTTTGCATAAGACTTGCATTTTCGGAGGGGGGTAGAATTGAATTATTGCTATAAACAGATTTTTTGCCTTTAAAATTGTGGCTAAGAAAACTATTTTGGCTAAGCTATGAACATCCCAAATATTAATATTTGTGAAGGAAATTGAGCAAGTTTCTTGAGACCTGGTTTTACATAAATATCAAGGAGAATCTCTTAAAACAAATGATCCAAATAAATTTGCTACCTTTACTGAAGGCAAGAAACAAGAAATCTCCAAGCTACCAAGCAATGTAACAAATCTTTAAATCAGAAGTTCTTAACTGGAATTCCATTAACTCAGTACAAGTGCTCATTCATCTTTTATGTGTAATGCTCAAACTTGCAGCATCACAGATTTCAGTAAATTAAATTTTTTTCAAATGTGTGCCATTACATGCTTTTGCATGTTGATTCACCAATGTGAGGTTTTACTTTTAATTGAATAAAAAGGGAGTTTTCTAACTAGACCTCAAATACACATTAACTAGCTTATCAAAATAAATCACTTGTGGAAGGATTAAGTTGATAAGAGAACTTATTACACTTCCCTACCTGTAAGGAGAAGTTGTTGATACTGTGGTCCAGTCCAAAAAAATAAAAATTTGGAGAAAACCCCTTATTGTTTTGTTTATCTTTGAAAGAAACTGAAATTCAACTCATTCTATCGCTGATATCTTTCTGAATTTCACGATATTTTCTTGGGCTTTTTATAAGAGTAGCACTATACATTTGGCTAATAAATTATGCAAAAGACAGTTTGGTAATGCTTCCACATGCGCAGTTAAACATTATTTAGTAAAAATGCTCTTATTTCATCAAATATTTAATATTTTTCTATTCTGATTGCAGGGTGTTGTCTCTACTGTAGTTTGTCAAGTTTCCTGAAAATGGCATTGCATTGGGTTGAAAACCCTGCATGTTATAAACAAAAAACTTACTAAAAAAAAAAACCCTTCATATTTCCATGAATATACGTTCTATTCTCATACAAATGAACAGAGGTAAATAAAAGAAGCCTCGTACGCACATGCTAGAGCTACAACACATTTCAAGCACTACATTTTACAGGGTGATCCCAACCATTATTGCCGGCCAGGTGGCCGAGAGGGCTAGGGCGTAGGCTTTCTAGTTCTCGAGTCCACCTGGTCGTGGGTTCGAATCCTGCTGTGGGCATGGATGTTTCGGGCTGCGTACAGATATAACTTGTGTAAAAGGTGCAAAATGACCGTAGTAGTCGACGCCAAAAATTCTAATAAACCAACCAACCATTATTTTTTGTTCAATTTATTGCTGGTCCCCTATTAGCCTTCAAGACAAAATCTTCATTGAAATATTTGAGGTATAACATGCTCTTTACACTCCTGGAAGTTTCAGGATAATTTGTCAAGTATTTATCTAGGTATTCGAAAAAAAGTCTAAAATCAAAGATGTTCATATTATTTTGTCCAACCTCTGTATGTCCTTCAAAACATTGTTATGGAGTTACAGGATACACTGACCATATCACAGATGATGCTCAAAGTGTCCGCCATGAGCAGCAATGCATGTGTGGCAACGTCTCACTTGGACTAGTGAAACCGCCCAAATATATATGAATCCTATCAAACAGTTACACAGACTTTATTAATAGGCTCTTCTGGATCGTTGATGTCATTAACAACACACTTTTCATATATCCCACAGATAAAAGTCCTACAAAGTTACTATAAACACTTCGGTCTTTCTATTATCATTTGTTTCCCCTTTACGATCTGTCTGGACAAACTAATGTGCATTTCAGTTTTTGGGTTATGAATATCCCTTTAAAATGTGGCTTGATCCGAGTTGTGAGCTAGACATTGACAATGCAGTTGTTGAATCAGAAGGTTCTCCTTCAGGCAGAAATAATCCAGGAAAAGCACAATATGTGAAGGGCAAATGAAATGTGGAAAGAGAGAAACTAACAACTGAACAGGGAAGGGACTGCGTTGTCAGTAGAAGAGCATAGTCCCTCCTCCTCATGCTTCTCTGAGTGCGACTTCCAACTCGTTCAATCATGACCGAATGATTTGGTTCAGGTACCCAGTACCAGTTCTAAGATTGGCGCATTTTGTATTCTTTTGAATCAGAATACAGGCCATAAAAAAAGCAGCCCCCCCCCCCCCCCCCAAAAAAAAGCTCTTTGTCAGGCAAGGAGTATGGAAGATGTTAAGAGTGTCTTGTGCCATTTATCAGGCTTCAATTCTGCTTCTCTTGGAATCCTAGAGTCATTTTTTAATAATCAAAAATATTCCACAACTTCAAAAAAACGGTGTTTGCTACATAGCAATAGTGGCACATTGCATCAAAAATGGTGCATGGCATGATTTGAAATGGAGCAGTGAACCCCAGAAAAAAATACATTATCCATATTACCATATTTTAAAACGGCTGAAAAGAATACAATTTTGTGACACATTAAATAAAAATTAAAAAATTGAAGCATAAACGATAAATATTTTGGCCAGGCATGGCCTAGAACCTGTGCTCTCAACCTCTTCTAAAACCCTCAATTCGGAATGGTAAACATGGAAAAACATTCCAACAGAAATTTCAAGGGAAATAAAACGTCTGGAGAAAATACCACAATAATCCTATAGCAAATTTAAAATGAATTCACTAGATAATAAGATTATGATATAAGAGTAGGAGTTGAATTCTGTATAATTAATTTTAAAAAATGATAACTCCATTTTAATTCAAAAAATAGAAATAAAATAAATATTAAAAACAGTTAAAAAAGTCACCCAATGCGGAGAAATACAAATATTGAAGAAGACGAAACACAGATGAAACGAAGGTCTTGTGGAGCTGATATAGACGAAACACAGATGAAAAGAAGGTCTTGTGAAGAAATAGTACAGGAAAACACAAAAGAAACACAGTAAACAGGAGAAGAAAATCTAGATTATAGAAGAAAATAACGTTATTTTTTATTCATTCAAATTTTATTATCAACGTGCTACTGATCATCGGACTTACATCTAGATTTTCTTCTCCTGTTTACTGTGTTTTCCTGTACTATTTCTTCACAAGACCTTGTTTTCATCTGTATTTCGTCTACATCAGCTCCACAAGACCTTCGTTTCATCTGTGTTTCGTCTTCTTCAATATTTGTATTTCTCCACATTGGGTGACTTTTTTAACTGTTTTTAATATTTATTTTATTTCTATTTTTTTGAATTAAAATGGAGTTATTTTTTTAAATTAATGAGATTATTAATTCATCTATAATTATATTTGACTAGCTGATATTCCCAGCCTTACTCAGGCTCTTTTTTGATGAAATTTTTCAATATCTGAATGTGAATAGTCAGAAAAAAATGAACAAATGAAAAAAAAAGCTTGAATTAATATAGTAAAAATTCGTGTTGAAGAATTCTTTTAAAATGTTCCCAATGGATGGCCTCTCCAACTACCAGCCCTTTAGCAGTTCTACTAGAGTTCACTTGTTTTGGAATGTTGTCTATACCTAAGTGAGTTTGACACAGTGCTGGAGAAAAATGGTGGAGAATAATGTTCATTTTTCCTGTATATTCATATTCAGAAATTACAAAATTTCATCAAAATTTCATAGAGCCCAAGCAATGCTTGGTATATCAGCTAGTTCATAATAAACCAAAAAATAAGTCACAGATACTGGAAATAAATTTTAAATTAAAGAACAAAATCCATATTTTATGACCGATGTAAAAACTAAGCTTTCAACATGCGAGTTTGTATGTTAATTTATGAAATCAAAACAAAACAAACGATAAAAATCCGGAAAACAAATTACTGGAAAATTGGATCCAGATAATCAAAAAATAAACTAAGCAAAGAGTTAATCTCGTGAATTGCCATCACCGTACCAAATTTCATTAATCTAGACCTATTTTTACTTGCGAAATACTGGAAAAACTGCAAGAAATCACATTTTTACGGAGTGCCTTAGGGGATAAATTATGAAAAAAGTAGAAATTAGTTATTTGCAAATTATGTGATTTATTCTTGGTCCAAATATTAAGTCGTACGTGAATTTGCCACAGAGTGGGGTTGATCGGACGCCAACGTCAAAATTAGGCCTATTTTGGGATTTTTTTGGATTTCTGCTCTCTTTTTATACAAGTCTTTTACATCCTCGTGTGCAATTTTGAAGCTCTCTGCATTTCCGCACTGGAGTTAGGCAGCAAAAACACAAAACGGGAAGGGGGGGGGGCAATCTTTGGGGCCTCCCTGGCCCCCCTCACAAAGTGAAAATCATCATCAGCACCTTACTTGTCTTGTTGGCAGTAAGAGAATGTTCACAGTCTTCTGGGATGATGAGGACATACTGCTCATCATAGAGTCCTGACTTTGCTCCTCACGACTTCCATTTGTTCAGTCCTCTTAAACATAATTTTTCGGCCAATGATGAAGCTGCACAAAGGGAAGTCACCACCTGGTTCAGATAGCAGCCCAAAAAATTTTATCTTGCTGGTTTTGAGGGGGTTGTGAAACGATGGGACAAGTGCCTCAATATACAGGGAGATTATGAAGAGAAATAAAAGTAGTTTTCAAATCAGTACTTGTATTTGTTTCATATCTATATCCATTGGCAACTTACTTATAGACTTCCCCTCATATTAAGGCTTGGCACCCTCAATGATATGACAAGAACCAGGTATGTATTGATAATCCAATTTTTGTTGCACTTTTTCTTAGCTAATAGCAATTCCAGATATCTTCAAGCGGTTTTTGGTTACAGATACACTACACCAACTGAGGTTTTCATCACATGCAAGCAAGCATGCATGTATGGAAAAGTACATCTTAAATGCATTTCCAGGCATTTCAAAATGGATGTGCATTGATACATAGAAGAAAGAAAATTGTACAAAGACTGTTCAATAATGAATGAGACTGAATTTTTTCTTCAAGCAGTATTAGCAGTAGCAATAATCTATTTTAACATTGTGAGAGACCGCCATGTGGCATGCATGTCTGCACAAGATCAAGCGCGTTTAGTTCCTCAGTACTGCATAACAGCAATTGAAATATGTATCAGTTTCCACCTACAGTGAGAACAGAACATAATTTAATATGCTGCAAGAAGCTTATGGTGAAGCAAGTCTGCCAAGATCTACTGTTTTTTGTTTGTTCAAACAGTTTCAGGAAGGGCCAGCAATCAGCGTCAAAGGAACACAGGAATGTATTTACATGGATTAAAATATAGCAATCACTCTCGGAAGAATTTGGAATCCCATCATCTTCATGCCTATTACAGGAAGAGTTAAGCTGCATTTTGTCTCATTGTCGAATTGAAAATAATAAAAAATATGTTGACAATGCTAAGCTTTTCGAGACCATCTCCCACTCACCTTCAGGCGTAGATTGACCAATAAATTATACTTAGGTGTGAGAAGAATCACGATGTTAAAAATAAAAAAAAAAAAATTATGAGAAATTCAAGTTATGCAAGCCATAAACGGTGGACACAAATCTAAAGGTAGAAAGTACGAAAGTATTAATCTACAAATTTATTTTTATTGACATTTCGGGGGCTACGCTTGCTTCATCAGTGAGTGATTAATGAGAGAAGACCATCCCTACTTATAAGCCTAACCCAAAAGTTAAGCAAAATCAAAGAAAAGATTCCATTAATCGAATGCTTGGGCGTTTACAAATTGAAATGTTCTACTTGTGATTGTTTTTATGTGGGGAGCTTGCAAAGGGGAGTTAATAAGCATGTGAGCAAGCATATTGTTGCGTGAAGAATGTAAAATGGGGTATTTCGTCCTTTGCTAATCCTATTATAAAAGAAAAACATGCTTATTCTAAAGATTTGTTAGAAATGGTTCACAGTTGTAAAGCCTTAAAATTGTTGAATTTATTGGAGTTGACAGAAATTGAAAAACTAAAGCAACTAATCAAGTGCTGAGTAGCGATGATGTTCCTATCCCTGTTGCTGACTGGCTTCCTTTTACCAAACACATCAGCAAGTAATTTATTTAGCTCTTTTATCAGTTTTGAGTGCTTTTAATATTTTCTATTTAAAGGGTAATCATTGATTGGTTGCTTTCTTTTATGTTGTGTTTGTTATTGGGTTTGTAACTGGGCTAGGATTATAAGTAGGGATGGCCTTCTCTCGTTAATCACTTACTGACGAAGGAAGCGTAGCCTCCGAAATGTACATCCGAGTCAATAAAAAGGTTTTTGTGGGTTAGTGTTTTCCTATTTTCGTCCTTTTATGAGAAATTAAACGAAAATGTTCACCAACACAATAGGCATAATTGTGAAAATTATAATCCTTCACCACTGGGCTACAGTTGACCCTCGATATAAGGATAATCCGCTTATGAGGATAAAGAATGCACAGTCCCGATTTCTGTAATTGATTTCAATGCATTTTAACTCTGCTTAAAAGGATACTGGATAAACGGATAATCCGCTTATATGGATAAATTTCTATGCTAAAATTTATGTTGAACTTCGCTTAAACGGATAAAGCAATTCTAAAACACACTAAGATGTCATTGGCAGATACATTCTCTCTAGTGTTTCTGGTGGTTGACAGACGAATTCTGCGTAATATGCATATTCTCCATATAATAGCCACTTTATCATCTCCCTCTAACCCAATGGGCACTGCTGCCTAAAATTGCTGATCGGTCAGTAATAGCACTGCATCCCACTACATAAACTCCATAAGGGGTCATTCGGAATTCAGTATACTTCACTGTTCGATTGTCGATTATTCCGAATTCAGTACACTTCACTGTTCGATTGTCATTTGAAGTTTATCCTTCTGTGAAGACTCCCAGCTTCCTTGCAAACTTCCAGTAATTGTTTTTGTACACGTATAGTGCATTTTTTTTTTTCCTTTTGATTTGTTTTTATTTTTAATACACTACAAATAGCATTTAGGTAGCTTTAGTATAACATATCCTCTGAAAAACCTAAAACTTTATCTGATCGTCTTGAAGTTCTTAAATTGTCGGATTCTATGACACTCAAACAAACATTGCTGAAAAATTTGGCGTAAGACAAGCTGTGGGCAAAAACCCCAACTCCGGATAAATGGATACTCCGCTTATAAGGATATTTTTTTCCCGTCTCGAGGATATCCTTATATACTATGATTTTTCAAATTTTTCCTGTTGCATTGGTGAACTTTTTCATTAATTAATATTATTATTGTAAGTAGCCATCTACAGAGTCAAACAGAAAAAGGAAGAAGTTGAAATGTGTTAATATACAGGGTGATTTACATCGAATGTAAAATACTTAAAGGGGGTATTATAGAGGTTAAGATAAACACAAAACGTCCTATGAACATGGGTTCAAATATGAATGATAACTGAGATATGAACAGAAATAAAAATGCCGCCACCTAGATCAACAAGTTATAATAACTCAGATTCTGTAAAGCCTAGATTAATGAAATTTGGAGGAATAACAGAGTACATAAGACTGTGTATACCTTTAAAATTTGATCTAATTCTAACAAGAAGTTTCCAAGTTACTCATTCAACATCATAATACGTACGTGTTCACTTGTGAGTACTAACTAGCACTTGTCACAATTTTGACTGTGTAACTCGGAAACTTCTTGTTGGAATTCAATCAAATTTTAACGGTATACACAGTCTTATGTACCTTGTTATTCCCCCAAATTGCATTAATCTAGGCTTTACAGAACCTGAGTTATTAACTTGTTGATGTTGGTAGCGGCATTTTTATTTCTGTTCATATCTCAGTTATCGTTCATATTTGAACCCATGTTCATAGGACGTTTTGTGTTTATCTTAACCTCTATAATACCCCCTTTAAGTATTTTACATTCGATGTAAATCACCCTGTATAGTATATATATATATATAAGGGAGATGGGGAAGAGGAGAAAAGGAAGGGAATTGGTCAGCAGCAAGTTATAAGGTGGTGATTTACACATTCAAACAAAGAAAAGAGAAAAACTTTTTTCAACTTTCTTTCCTTTTGATGACTGGATTTGGCTGAATGTCTGAAATCAAGACATTTCTTTGCCTTATTAAGAAATAAGAAGGAACGTTGGTGTGGAGTTGCCAGTATTGTAAGGCAAAAACCTTGCCCCAAAAAAAAAAATTCCAAGACATAAAACACCACCGGATACATATTTCAAAGGATATGCTATATGTACTTAGGAAATCTATGATAAATTTAGTAAATTTATTTAACTTGCAGCAGTGGATTACAAATATAATGTCTGCCTCGAGGAATCTAATTTTTAAAATTAATTTAAAAATTAGATTAAAATTTGACTTGAGAATCTATAACTAATGAAAAAATAAGGAACTATGATGTGGAACTGCCTCTATAGGAAGGAAAAATTCTTATCACAAAAAACATCCAGGACATGAAACACTGGATTAATACGAGGTTTGTTTTTTTTGTTTTTTTTTTTTTTTCCTTAACTCTGGTGAGAAAAAAAAATAAGGCGTGAATACCGAGTGTTTTCAACACTTTGTTTAAAACACACAACCCTGTTTCCTAAATAAGATATCTTGTTTAGTATACTAAATTCTACAATTATCAATATACTAGCTGAAGCACCCGGCGTCGCTCGGAGAAATGTATTTTTTTTTTTTTTTTAATGCATATAGAAAATAAAAGAGACACTGTATTCCCGTGTTAAAGACTTGCAGTCATTGTTAATGCTGCTTCATGAACAATTGCAAAAGTCTTCATTAAACAAAGCAAACAACGACATCACAAATTTTTAAGACTGGCAAAAATCCCATTCAGTTCCAGGTAAATTGAATTTTAAAAATAAATTACAATCGAAAGGAAGAAAGAAAAAATAAAATTCTTTCTTAGCAAGCACCCAGAAGCCAAGAGAAATATACTTGACAAATTTCAAGTTTATAGGCTTCATACTTTTGGACATTACATGATGAATGAATGAATCAGTGGGTGAGGGTATACATTTTTCACTCTCTCTTTTATATATATATATATATAGATAATTATGCACTACTTCAACTATTTTTTTTTGTTTACGATTATTGTTGAACTATTAAATTATAATTACTTTAAAACAGATTATGCTAAACAGAGACCTTCAAAGAAAATCTACAGGTGTTCTCAAGCACTGTTAATGTTTCTCAATTGGCTAAAAATACAAGATTGAAAATAAAATAAAACCCTCCAAGTGAATTACAAAAACGTTGTAAATAACTTACAGCTATTTGACAATTATGTAATCCTTTATGTTAACAACGAGCTGATTACATAAAATGTTACCCCATCCGCGATTTTGCATGGGTGGCTCCTCCATCTTACGAGCATAAATTTTTCTGTTACTAAGGGGAGAACGGTAATGAAATTTCCAATATACATTTTCAAGGTAGATGTTCAAGTAAACCTTTCTTAACTGTTCAAGGGGAGTGTTTATACCGTTTGAGCCAGAGGAGAGAGCAGATGGCGACCCTCGGTCCACCGCTGCCGTCGTCGTTCACCTCCGACAATATCATGTCGTTTAGCCAACGAAATCGGCCGGGATCCGATTTATATTTTTTCTCCAATTTCTGAAAATAAAAAAAATAAAAATTAAACAAAATCACAAAAATAGTACGTAAGCAAAACCTCCGTCAAAGTTATTCTGATTTTGGCTATGAAGTCATCTCCCCTCCCCACGTCGCAGATTCATTCATATCTATACACACAGTTAAAAACAAACTTGTACATACGAGAAAAGATTTTTTTTTTTCTTTAAAAATTACTATTCTTATTCAAACAGGTTACTATGATATTTAATATGATTGTAATCTTTTAAAAATCTCCTTTAATGTAGTTTTGTTATTGAGAAATTTTTAAAGGTTACAAGGAGGAGGAACTTTACCTCAATGTTTCCATTGACGTCATACTTAACAGGGGTGAACGCTTTCCCTAAATTATCTAAATATAAATGCCAAAAGGAATTTCATTACTCATCACAAACGACAGAAACTAGTTTTAGTATTCTAATTACGTGTTTAGATTAAGCAGCATCGTTATAAAATCAAAGATGACTAAAAGAGAGTAAAGGGCACTATCATCAAAGTTTTCATACTAACCGAAGAGATTAACAATAACTTTCGAAGCTTTTAGAAATTGTACCGTGTCTATCTTGCCGTCCTCTCCGACTTGCGGATACTGACAGTCTTGATCGCCAAAAAACGTACTCTTGAATGGTATCACATCGCCATTGCATGCAGACATACTCTTACCGCGACCTTCGCAGCCCGACGTTCATCGGTCCTGTTGTTGTGGTTGATGCTGCTCGTATTTTGGCATTCTTCACCATTGAACGCGTTCAGCCAATCGAGACGCCGAGACTCGCTGCAAACGCCCATTGGGCAAACGGAAATAAGACGAACGTATTTTTAACCAATCACAAACGGCCATCCTCTTAAATCCTTCGTTATGATCCGATGCCCTTTTTTTCTCGTTAGTCTGAATTTTTTTTAAAGGCAGTAAGTAATCGATGATTTGATCTGATAATGTTTGTCGCCGAGGGACAAACACAAATTAAAATAACCATAAAGTAATCAAAGAAACGAACTTTAACTTCGTGCCGTCAAATCTTATTCATTCTCGGCAGTCGAAACCATTGCAGTAAAGCCCTCGTGTAGGCGGGCCAATAAAAAAAAATGAAGAAAGACGAAGAAACCAAATCCGCTTTTTCTTCTGATAATGCATTTCTTGGAATTGGAAATGAATATTATTTTCCATGAAGCGATTGGCGGAGAACATTTTTTTAATGCATTTGTGTATTCTTTGCATAATGCTTGTAATATTCCAAACTCGTTTTTCTGCAAGTTCACTCATTTTTGATTTAACTTTATCGAATCATAAGAAAGAGCAATTGATTGAATTCGATCGATTGATTAATTGATGATAGTAACTTTAACCTACAAAAAATGGTTTACGGTTCCCTCGTCTCTTGATTAAGGGCTTCATGTCATTAATTACTGATTGAAGTTTTAATTAATCTAAAAACCATATTAAACATCAAATTGTTCTGTAAGAAATTGCCATTTTTGATACACGCTTTGTAAAACATGTAACTGACACATGCGAAATTCAAATATTTATTGAAAGTATGCACCAGCATTACATTTCTTCCATCGATTACAAAGCATCGGGTTGAAGAGACTATTTTAGACCCGAGTTTTTTCAAGGTTGGTTGTACAGCTTCCTCATTGAAAAAGTTGTTTTCTGAGGAGAGTGTTTGGAAAATTGGTCGGCTGTTGGAGACGAGATTTGTGATTAAGTTGAGTGAGACAAAATTTCAGCTGTGTTTTTGGACGGTCGCATTATCGGTGGAACATTAATAACAATTTCTTATCCACAACATCAAATTGTGAATAATAATACTCTGTATTAAGACTTCCCTGCCTGGCCAAAAAACAAGTCGCACGCACTAACATTTTGTAGGATCACCTTTCGCACGAATGACAGCACGCATTCGTCTTGGCATTGATTGTACCAACTCCTGGAAGGTCTCGACAATTATTTTTGGCCACAATAACATCAGTTTCCCGCCAAGATTTCCAGTGATGAAGGAAGAGTCGGTTCACTTCTCAATGGCCTCTCTAGGACATCCCACAGATTCTTAATGGAACTGAGGTTAGGGCTTTGCGGAGGCCAGTTCAAGTGCGTGAATGGAATCCTCATGCTCTTGGAACCAGTTGTTGACGATGTGAGCTCGATGAATCCGAGCATTGTCATCCTGAAAAACTCCAACTTTCGGGAAAGAAGTACTGCATTGAGGGGTAGAAGATAATCACTCAGTAAGCTCAGATACTCTGGAGACTTCATTTTATGTTGCTGAGCCTAGTCCATCCCCGGAGAAGCGACCCCAGGTCATAACACTTCCTCCAGAGGGTTGAACGGTACATGACGGGTCCATTGCTTCATGCACTTTCCTTCTAACTCTGATGCGAACATCATGTTGGAAGAGCATAAATCGGCTTGCATCGGACCACATAATCTTCCACCATTGTTCAGGGACCCGATTTTCTTACTCTTTTGCAAATTGAGGTCTCTTTTTCCGATTAGTCTCAGTAACTAAAGGTTTTCTTGTCGCAATACAACTGTTTAAGCCCAGTCCTCGTAGTTCTCATCTCATTATCCGGGTGGAAATGGTTTTGAATTCCGTATTGAAGTTTTTTGTAAGTTCTAGGGTGGTTTTTATACGATTACATTTCTCCAAGCGTTTTAATGATCTGCGGTCACGATCGTTGTTTTTCGACCACGCCTTTTCCGCGAAGATGTTTGTTCACCCATCTCTTTCCACGATTTAATAATACTCTGGACGGTTTGCAATCCCATGCCGGTGGTTTCAACAATCTCCTTGCAAGATTTCTGCTCTTGGTGCAGTCCAATAATGTGGCCCTTCTTCGACTCCGCCGGAAACGTCTTTTCCGCGATCGCCTGTAACTTCGTCAGACATGCTTGCTTTCAAATGATTAGTTGCACACTGCTTCTTCACTATTTGAAGATTGTCATGTGCGCTAACTTATGCAAATGTTCTACCTACGTCAGCTTTCTTTCTCATTTCATAATTTGCTTGTGTAAATTGACATCGCGACTTTTTTTTTTTTGGCCATCCTGTGTATAAGACAGGCTGTAATGGAAAACTCCTTTTTGATTCCAACATATTGTTAAAATTGTTTTCTTTGAATTTGAGTGTATGCTATGGGGGACTTGTAAGGGACGTTTACGATTGTCGAAAGTATCTATTTTTCATCATAAGGGCACAGATTGGCCAGAAATGAGAAAATTTTATGTCAAATTCTCAATGTGCGCATCTCCAAGTGTTGCAGTTTATGTCTTCCGTCAAATCATGTGGAAGCTAATTATCGACGTTTTTATTTTGTACGCGGAAGAAGTCTGGAATTGCGGCTGTGTCTAAGTTGTCCCTATTGAAAACTTCTCGAAATGTTCCAGTTGGGTCGTTTCAACATCTTCACATAATCATCACAGAAAAACCGTTTCAGATATCCCATCCGCATATCTCGTGAACAGAACTTGTCTAAGCAAACATGTCATAATGTGGGCGTTTATTTTTGATTGTTTCTCCAAACGCATCATTGATATTTCGTGTTGCTTGTGCAGCAGATATGTCCATGCTTGAATCATTTTTTTATAGGAAAAAGGGGCCGTATACACTGAGTGGCCAGATTATTATTATTTAGCGAAACATCAGTAGTTCGTTGGACCACCTTTTACCTTCAACATTGCGACGATTCTTCTTGGCATTGACTCCACGAGATGTTGAAAGGTGGTGCGAGGAATCTGACACCATGCCTGATGAATAGTACTGTCTAGTTGTGTGAGATTTGATGGTTGTGGAATCAGTCGTCTGATAGCTCTTTGAACATCGTCCCACAAATGCTCAATTGGATTGAGATCTGGTGATTGTGAGGGCCGCCTAAGCAAGGTAAAGTCTCCCTCATGTGTTTGAAACCACTCCTGCATAATGCGAGCACCGTGGCATGGCTCATTGTCTTGTTGGAAGAAGCCATGCCTTTGGGATATGCTATCAACTTGATAGGATGAACTTGATTAGCCCCGATACTTAGGTACGTTGTGCTATTCAGACGTTGTTCCACGCGAATTAAACGGCCCAAATCATGCCAGGAAAACATGCCCGGCCCGCACCAGCTTGAAATGTTGTACTCATGCATGTGGGGTCCATGCTTTCATGCTGTTTCCGCCAAATTCTCACTCTGCCATATGCCTGATGCAACTGGAAACGTGATTCATCGGGCCACATGATTTTTTTTTCCAATGCTCAACTATCCAATCCTTATGGTCCTATGCAAATTGGAGGTTTTATCTTGTTAACTGCAAACAGCAACGGTGTTCGAACAGGCCTTTGGCTTCCATATGCGTTTAGAGACCATTTGAGGGGATTCCTGATTAGGGGATCTGCAGCAATTTGATGCACTGTTGTCCTTCTATTATCTTGACTAGTCTTGCCACTCTCCGTTCTGTCCGAACATTGACTACTCGCTGATGGCCACAACTCGCACGTTCACACCAGTTTTCCATCTGACAGTCCAGTCTTTAAAAACTTTAACAAGAGCTGCTCTTGAACATTTAACGAATGCAGTAAAAATTCTTAATGAAAATTCGAAAAAAAATTTTTAAATGCTCCCAATGGATGGACTTCTCCAAGTATGGGACAACTAGCCGAAATCATTTCTTGGTCACGCAATCTTATTTTAGATGTACACTCGCTCTGCTATGGTGAACTTCGACGATACAAATCTCTTCTTGGGTGGCAGTGGATGTACATGTTCGTTTGTGTGTTCTGCAATCCCAAAAATCTGAAGGGGCTATTTACTACTTGGTAACCTGTTGTTGCAATTCGCACTCTGCTCTCGATGTCTTGAAGCAAAACTTGGCCATTCATAACTTTGTGTAGTCTAGCAGTCGCCATTTCTTCTGTTGATACGCTTGAATCATCGAGGGCCACCTGGGAACTTCGATGACTACTTGATCACTCACCACTTGCTCAGTTTCTCAATATTTTGCTAACTCTCCATTATTTCCAGTTAGTGCTCATTCTTAAAGATTTTCGAAAAAATGTTAAGTTCCAAGAACTATCAATTCTAAGAAAAGTCCGAACAACAGGAATTATATGCATTGTTACAAATTGAATCTTATTTATACAATACAAACTTTGCCTTGCAGTGTTGGTCATGAGATATATATTGTTGTTCCGTACATAGTGCTGGTGAATTGCGTATTGATACCATTGTTGATACCTAATGTTTGTTGCACACACTTTGACTTGCATTGTTGGTCATGAGATACCTCTTTTTAATATGCCCCCCCATCACTATGAATATCGATTTATTATCGATAATTATTATTTTTTCGAAATCTGAGGTAGACACTGAACTTCCTCTTGCTTTGCAGATCAAGTGTGCAAAATTTCTTCAAGATCGGAATAAAACTGTAGATTTGTATAAGAAACAAACCAACATTCTTCTTTATTTATACAGGGTTAGTCTGAAACCCTATCACAAACGTTAAGGGCAGGTAGTATGGATGATTCTAAGCAAAAAAGTTCATATGAACATGGGTCCGAATTTGAACGATAACTGAGATATGAACAGAAATAAAAATGCCGCCACTAAGATCAACAAGTTAATAACTCACTTTCTACAACATCTAGGATGATGAAATTTGGGAGAATAATAGAGTACATAAAATTGTGTATACCGTTAAAATTTGATCGAATTCCAACGAGTAGTTTCTGAGTTACATAGTCAACATCACAATACCTTGTGGTTAGTACTACTCACATGTGAGCACGTGTTACGATGTTGACTGCGTAACTCGGAAACTACTCGTTGGAATTCCTTCAAATTTTAACGGTATACACAGTTTTATGTACCCTATTATTTCTTCAAAACTTCGTTATCCTAGGTGTTATAGAAATTGAGTTATTAACTTGTTGATTTTTATTTCTGTTCATATCTCAGTTATATTGTTGGCAACCAATATTTTATTATTATAATTATAAAAGTTATTATTAGGGATAATTGTTATCATTATATTCATCATTTAGAAAAATTATTTATACATCACTAGAAGAGGTACCCGGCGTTGCCCGGGATAATTACACTTGCACAAACTTTTCCTTTCATTGTTAGTCATGAGATATTGATTGTTGATCCCTGCCTTGTGTTGGTGCATTGCGTGTTGATACCATTGTTAATACCTATTGTTGCACAAACTTTGCCTTGCATTGTTGGTCATGAGATATTTCTCATTAATATGCCCTGCCATAACCATGAATATCAATTTTTTATCGATAATTATTATTTTTCCGAAATCTGAGGTAGACAGTGACCTTCCTCATCCTTTGAAGGTCATGTATGCGAAATTTCATCAAGATCGGAATAAAACTGTAGATTTGTATAAAAAACGTACACACAAACAGACCCACAAACATCCTTCTTTATATATATAGATAATAATCATTCATTATTATGATTTATGAATCACAAATTTTTACATACATAATTAAATTTATGTATTTCCTAATTTGCTTTATATAATATAGGAAATTTATATACCGTATTTTAGCGACAATATCTCGCGGCGTATTATATTTATAAACTCTATGTGGCGTCAGGTTTGATTCAGGCTGAAAAAAAGTACTTCAAATTTAGAAACATAACTTGTCACTTACAACAAGCTCTCACAGAGCTAATTGTATCACAAAATATGTACGCTAGGACCACATAGAGCATTTTTCTAAGCAGGGATCTCATCCTCAAAGTTGCAAAATGGAGGGATACCAAAGGAAAACTACATAGATGTATCAGAAATGTGAAATCTATTGATATATAGACACAAAAACTTGACTGTTCTTATTACGTCCATCATCAAGTTTACTTTTAGTATAGCACATAGTGTCTTCAATGCAGTGAACAAAAAAGTTCCTGCTCTGGACTAAGTTTTTACTTTACACACACAAAAAAGGATTATTTCTTTTGAACCCCAAATACAATTAATAATAAAAATATTCGGAAAAATGTCATCAACTAACGGCCTGTAATAAAGAGATATATGGTTTCGAAAGTGGGAGGAAATAGAATGAAAATAAAACAATACTTAGATCTGACGTTTCTTCATCCCTGGCTATGGCTGTAGTTCTTCTATTTTTTTGCCATTAATGCACCTGCTCCAATCTCCCCAGCGCCAATGCAACTACATCAACGTTGTAGTTGGCGACTTGATCAAAAATCACACGATCTTCATCAGTTGTTCGATAGGCGGCCTCACTTTTTTCCATGGAGCTTGCTTTTTCTCTTCTTGGGTGAGGGTGGATGTACATGGTCGTTTGTATCTGTGTGATGTGCAATTCCAACAACCTGAGTGGGGTTATTCACTATTTGGTAATCTATTGTTGCAATTCCCAATCTACTGTCGATGTCTTGAAGCAAAACTTGGGCATTCATCATTTGGTGTGACACGTTTCTTCTGTTGACACGTTTGAATCGTCGACGGCCGCCTGTGAACTTCGATGACCACTGGGTGATTGACCAATTTGCACAGTTGAATCAGTGCGCTGGTGAAACCGATACAGACTGCTTCCTCTACGGCCTTTCCATTGTTTTTCACTAGTCTGCTAACCCTCCATTATCTCTAGTTACTGCTCATTTTTAAAGATTTTCATAAGTTCTAAAACTGTTAAGTTCTAAAACTATCAATTCTAAGAAAAGCCCGAACGACAGAAATTCTATGTATTGTTACAAATTCTCACTGAATCTCAGAAGAGGAAGACCCTTCCAGTAGTATGCTCGTGACCATTACGCGAAATTTGAAATTATGATCAGGAAATTAGAAAGCCCGAAGAACATACATTTTATAAGAGGGTGGTCCTCGACTTAAGCATGTAAATTGTGTATACTCAAATATCTTTTTAATGAAATTTACATTACCGTAAAATAATCATGATATTAATGCGAAAAGAATGATCAGTCTTGAGATTAATTTATATGTCTTAATGAACGTTATATACAGCTATTTGATTGGTTGAAACTGGTACATTTTCTCTAATTTTTATATTTATTACCTTATCATTATTAGAAGTCTGTGTTGCTATCACCATCGTTGATATAAACCACGGTCTATAGATATTCATGGTCATCAAGCTCCATTGTTAAAATGAAGCTAAAGTTTCCAGCTCCTGGTAGGGCGGGAACTCTATTGAAAAGTGGCGCTGCATGTACAATCTGCCTAGAGAGCCTTTATAATCATAAAGGCTCTCTAAATCTGCCCAACTGCGCCTGCAGCGCCATCCTATCGGCAGAAAGAAACTTTACTTTCGTATTCAGTTTCAATGAAAATCTCTACCGCTGGTTGCAGTCGGAATCATGGTGGAAGAAATAGTTTCTTTCCACCATGGTCGGAATAGTGCGATCTATGCGGCACCTGGCGCGATCTGTTTTCCTTAGCTTCTCGAAAAATGGAAAATGGCCGAAGCTCGATGACCATGAATATCAATGACGTATATTAAAGATAGACTCCGAATCCTATTGTTAACAGCGGCAAAAAGTGAAGCAAATTGAGCCATGATAGTTCTGGGCAGGAGTGAGCCGTGGAGTAATTACTTGTCTGGCTGCTTTCTTTTTGAATATTTTGGGCCCGAGGAATAATTAATTCAAAACCATAGTTGTTCTGCGTACAACTGTACAAACAGACAAGACAAAGTATCAGTGTCACGGAAATCGAAACCAGGTTCGATTCCCGGCGACACTGACTGCTATTACCGCTCGCGCATATTCACCCGTTCGAAGGCGGGGCAGACAGTGTCGTCATACCATTCAACACGAGTCAACCAATGGTATCGCAGGGAAGCTTGGTGACGGAGGATCGAAGCTTTCTTGGCGGGAGGTTTCAAGGAGGAAGAGGAGTGACTCGGACGACGGAACCGAAAGGAAGCCAAAAAGGCAGCTCGAGTTCCAAAGGAAAAGGACTCTTCGTCGTCGCAAGAGAAAGACCGGAACGCACGGAGCCACAGCCGGGCAGAGGCAACGAAACGCCGGTTCGTCAGCTCGTTACGCCGAGACGAGGCGTGTTCGGCGGTGAAGCCCCGCAGGCGGCGATTTTATCGAGGAGCAATTCCGGTAATAGCAGTGTTCCAGCCAGCACGAGACCGTATGAAACTATCTCGAGGGTTACTTTGGGAAGAACGCTCTCCACGTCAGGAACTTACTGCGTAAGTACTTTCACGTTAACGAATTATGATCCCCGTGTCTTGTCGTCCGTATTGAGCGACTTCTACGGCAGAGAGTTCGACGGGCGGTCGACGATACGAGGCCGTTTTCCAGCGGGAATGAATGCTTACCTCTCGGCTCAATACGGTTTTGCTTATGCAATTCAAGAAAAGTAAAAGTGCCTTACGGAGCTTTACGCTCGTATTAATGGGAAAAAAAAGGAAAGTGCCAAGTGTTTTGTGACTCAAGAGTTGGATGGGAGCCTTAGCCTGTATGTTTTAATTCCCGTCTGTTACGTAATCCATTCTATTTGTTTTTTTAGTGTCCGCCCTCCAAGGCGAATTAATGTTTGTGACGAATGGTGTAGGTTTATTTTGATAAGACATTTCTCAATGAAAGGACTCGTAAAGACTCGGTGCTGTTATTAAATTCCGAGGTGGACTCTGACATTGTATCTGATTGTATAACCCGTGCTCTACGAACTTGTCCTTTATTCCTCATAAGACTGTCCGAACTTTATTTTATGATGATAGGCTGGCAATGTAACTCGCAACTAATTTTTGTTGATATTGGATTTGTTCCGAATTCCAGCCGTAGTTTTGAGCTTTGTTAAGCATACCGATTTTTGTTTAGGCATAACTCTCGTAAGAGGCCATGCCAGATGCTAAATGTGAATTTAGTTAGTTGATATGTGCTTTACTCTTAATTGTCTAACTAGTCGTACATTTTTAGACTATGTGATTTAGAGTGCAATTTGTGGTGCCGCGCTGGAAACGAATAACCGCGGGTTCGAATCCAGCTGCTGGCCAGCGTAAGCTGTGAGCCATTTTCCCAGACTTGTTCTGAGGTTTGAATGTCAGAGTGCAATTTGTGGGTTATTGTAATATTTTCTATAGAGAATAAGAATTGTAGTCATTAATCATTTCTTGTTATGTTGTGTAGTTAAGCAAGTAGTAGCTTTTGGTTTATCCGTAGAGTTATTTAGATTAATGTGTATTTCTGTAAACGGCCGGTCAACCCGGTCGATTGTTGTATGAATTTGCCATTTGCGGATTACTCATGGGATTTCATTTGTATTAGACAAACTTAAGTGGTGCTGGTATCTTAGTTTGTAAGATCCTCTTGCTTAGCATAGTTACCAGGTCGTAACTTGTTTTACTTTATAGTTTTATGGTTGCTCATTTAAGTTTTGCAATTTATTCTGATTGTCTTACATTTTGAGCTGGGTTTTAGCTCTTTGGCCTTATATTTCGGCCATAGTTAATTTTTCCCTTATTACTTTGTTTTATTTTGTCTTAAATTAAAATTTTTATTATTTAATCTTACCCTGTTTACGTGGTTACTTAATTTCCACTGCGTAATTCATTATACTCTGCATTCTCACGTTACAATCAGGAATCATTTTCCATAAAAATAAATCAAAAATACGTAACTAAAATGAAAATACGTTACTGAAAGACAATCGAAACGAAATTGAAATTGAAACCATGATCGAAAAATTGTTTATAAAATATAATAAAATATTTCAAATACAAAGTAAACGAAAAGATAAACTTATCACTCCGTGATCGGCGTGTGAAAGAATTATTAATCAGCTACTCCCATGTTTAGCTGGGAGTAGCTGATTAATCATCTTCACTCACTTTCAGCCAATGACGTATATTAAAGATAGACTCCGAATCCTATTGTTGTAACTTGAAGCAAATTGGGAAGCTCCATGCCCAAAACTGTCATGGACGAAAGTGAGTGAAGATTATGCAAAACGCATGGCTAAACACAAGAGTAGCTGATTAATATTTCTTTCACACACCGATCACGGAGTGATAAGTTTATCTTTTCGTTTACTTTGTATTTGAAGTATTTTATTATATTTTATAAACAATTTTTCGATCATGGTTTCAATTTCAATTTCGTTTCGATTGTCTTTCAGTTATGTATTTTCATTTTAGTTACGTATTTTTGATTTATTTTTGTGGAAAATGATTCCTGATCCTTTTGTACACAGGTTTCTTGTCTGTGTGTACAGTTGTACGCAGTTTAACTTTGAGGATTGGTTTTGAATTAATTATTCCTCAAGCCCAAAATCTTCAAAAACAAATCAGCCAGACAGCTAATTACTCCACGGCTCACTCCTGCCCAGAACTATCATGGCTCAATTTGCTTCACTTTTTGCCGCTGTTAACAATAGGATTCGGAGTCTATCTTTAATATACGTCATTGCTTTCAGCCATGACAGTTCTGGGCATGGAGCTTCCCAATTTGCTTCAAGTTACAACAATAGGATTCGGAGTCTATCTTTAATATACGTCATTGATGAATATCTATAGACCGTGATATAAACACGACCGGCTTATTGCATAAACTTCGCCTTGCATTGTTGGTCCGTGCATATTGTTAATGAGATACCTCTTATTAATACGCCCTGTCATTATTTTTAATTTTTGATTATGTCGATAATTATTTTTTTTTTCGAAATCTCGTATAGACAGTGATTTTTCCTTTGCTTTAGAGATCAAGTGTGCAAAATCTCATCAAGATCGGAGTAAAACTTTAGATTTGTATAAGAAACAAGCACACAAACAAAAATTCGCCTCCTAAAGTGAACCAATAGCCAACTTTTAAAATACAAATCTGACAGAGTACCTTCAATGAAGAATTAGTGAGGGTTTTTATGTGTATTCTACAGAGTTTTTATGTGCGAGGAGTATTCCATTGATTTCCTACATACTTTTTTGTCTCCCCCTACTCATCGCTTAAAGGTTAATCGTTCGTCCGATCTCTTAAATACCCCTCCTATTTTTTCGCCATTCCGACTACTGAGGAAGAGGTTTGCGATGTAATCTTTCAATTAAAATCTTCCACTGTCCCAGATCCCTTAGGCCTTCGTACCGACATTGTCATAGCATTAAGACATACAAAAGCCTACAATTTTTAATCATACAATAGCCTTAGCTACAATTTTTAATCACTCGTTATCTTCCGGAACTTATCCTTCTATTCTCAAACTTGTTAGAGTTTCTCCAATATTTTAAGGAGGGTGACCTCAAATCATATGCAAACTATCGCCCTATTACCTCTCTGCCCACATTCTCAAAAATATTCGAAAAACTTTTTCTACAAGCGCCTATCCCAATTCGTTTACAGCTACAACCTCATTAGCGTTAACCGGGATTTGTACTAAATCGTCCCATATTTCACATTATTTCCCACTAATATGTATCTATACTATTCATCAGTTAAATTTTATGCAATTATGTGCATTCATTTATAAAATTACTAACGGTCTATTAACTGTATCTACAACTATAATTATTCAGCGTAATCATGATAAGCACAATTATTCCACATGTGATTTATCTTCCAACCTCTCGACTGAACTATCTCAATCACTGGTGTAAAAAGATGGGCTTATCTACCCTTGGCGATACGGACTGCATCTATTCAGTATTCCGTAGAGCATTAAAAATTTTTGTTTCTATCAGGATAGTATATTAAATATGATATCTTTGTTGTTTGTTGTTATATGTTATTTGTTATGTTATTTTTGAATTTGTTACCATCGATTAGACAGTTTGTTATATTTTATAATTAGTTTATTCCAGTCGACCATCATACGGGATCGAGCTTTTATGGCCTGTAACGGACATATCAGCTAAGTTAAATCGTTCTATATCTGAATTTGTATGCTACATAATTTTGCACTTATCTATATGTATCAATGTTGTTCGCTGACAATTTTTTATAGATAATTTTTTATTGTGAAGTTTAGTCGACATCGCTTACTGGCGCCTGCCGGTCCAACTTTATCATTTATTTGTTCCTATCGAATAACTTTATTATTAACATATTTAATCATTGTTTACAGTTAGTCTGTATTGGCTGCGGGGACCTAACTTGTCGGTCTCTGACCATACTGGCTCCTATCGAAAACTGGTGTATTTCTTGTTAACCCCTTTAGAATAAATAAATAAAAATAAATAAATAAATAAATAAATAAATAAATATCCAAAAAAACTGACGCCATTTTCAAATATTGAAGTCCATTTTGAAACTTGCAATGGAAATTTTCAGAATGCTATTCATAATGGTATTTTCAGATTGTACACAACATTTGAGAAATGTTTTATTCTTGGTGTTTTTTCAATTGATCCAACCGTTTAGGAGATAGTAGTGTGTTTGGATTAAAAGAAAGGGAAAAAAACAGAAATTGTTCATCAATTAAACGAAAACAAAGTGCGAGGTCAAAAATGCTAACACCGAGTTGAGTTAGTGAAGAAAATCATTGTTGCTACGGTAATCAACAATACCTTAACAATCGAGCAATAATCATTGCTTCACCAACCCAACTCGGAGTTTGCATTTTTGACCTCGCCAAAAGGTTGGGAATCCTAACCTAACCTAACCTAACCTAACCTAACCTAACCACCAAATGAAGCGCCAAATTAACATGCACGCAATTTATTTTCTTATCCCAATGGATAATAATAATAAAAAGAAGAAGAATATTTGGAATGAATTAAAGATTCAAATATAATACAAATATAACTGTGAAATTAAAATATTTATTATAATATTTTGTATTCAAAATCAATTTTGATATTTCTTTTAAAATTTAGAATATTGAAATTTAAATCTGCAATTTGAGAAATGATAAGCCTAAGCCGTCAATGAAAAGGCATAGAGCGGGTGCAGTTATTTACGTCTTCATATATTTTCACTGTAAACGGTAAAATAAGGCTAATGTATCAGTTAGTGAGAAGGGGGACTGGGGTCGCAATCCCCCCATTTTTGAAACACTTAATTACAATGCTAATATTATACAATGCAGAAATGAGTAGAAACTGCTGCGTACATTTCATAACTTGTGTAAAAATTAGTTTTAATTCAGAAACTTTTATTTTAACCTCTCATTTATAAAATTATTCTATTTTTCCAATATCAGCTAACTTGATAATAAAATAGTCTGTTCTATTTGTAAATAAATTTTTTGTTATATCGCAGGCAAAATTTTTAAAAAAAGTCTTGAATATCCTTAATGATGACATGTAAGAGTTAGAAAGAGCTTGATTTTTAAAATTACATTTTTTATTAGTACCACGTGTCTTGCAGGAGCATGTTTTGAGAAACCCTGACACTCACTATAACTCCAATAGTTTATAGCGCACATTGTAACTAACATCAGTGAGAAATTAACCGTACTAAAATTCTATGAATGGAATTCTGAGGTAAAATTGTATAAAACTGCAATAAGATTTTACATAATACAGCACTATGTAACATCAATATTGGTATACACCAATAACAGGTAGAATAACGGAGGTCAGTAAACAAGAGAAAGTACAGATTATTTGTAGCTGTACAATCCATGAAATGAGCAGAAATCGTTGTGCACATTACATGAATTGTACGATTTCACGATCTGCGCGTAACATATACACTCTTTGAAATGTTATAACTCAGCAATGAAATGAGATAGAAATATAAGGTTTGTTGTAATTTATTCCTTAAACTTCCTTAAGCCCGTATATGTTCAAAATGTCCACCTTCTGCCACAGTACACTCCCAACACCGACGTCGAACAGAGCGACATACCGACTGGATTGTAGCTAATGGAATATCATTGATGGAATGTTCAATCTGATCTCTTAATTCCGTCAGAGTTTGTAGGTTTGTGGCGTACACCGTGTTCTTTAAAGTTCCCCAAAGGTAGAAGTCGAGAGGGGTTAAATCGGGAGATCGTCCGCACCGACTTTTCAACACATCTTTCACCGTTCCTTCGGCTTCAAAGTTATCTCGGAGTTTTGTTATTGTTACCCTTGTTGGAGGTAGTGTACCAAATTCAACCCTCCAACGTCGTTGAACCTCAACCACATTCTCCACTTTCTAATAACATTTCAGTATCCACTTACGTTCATCGAATGAAAGTCTCACCGCCATTTTGATTTATAAACAAGTGAACAACAATGAACGTGTTACTATGCTTTTCATACACAACAAACCTTATATTTCTATCTCATTTCGTTGCTGAGCTATAACGTTTCAAAGAGTGTACACATCAATTTGGGACACTCTGTATACAGGGTGCTCGAAAATGTCTGATAAAATTTTAAAGGGTGGTATACAGTCCTGCCAACTCACCCGGATTCTGACAATCTCACCCGGTCACTCGACGGATCGTAAAAATCACCTTGTAAAAGAACCCCTAAAATTTTCCCTTCTTTCCCTATGATGCACCAGCAACTTACTTACTGAGTATTTATTTCACGTATGGTGTATCTTACTCCCTTAATTATTTTGACTATAGTGTATAATATGTAATTGTGACATATTAAAACGCAAAGCACTTTTTTTTAAGAGCAAAATCGGCATTGATCATTATTATCGTCGTTAATTTTAAAAGGATATTGCTGTTAATTTGATCATCGATGCTAGCAAAGTTCTTGATTGTGACGTCTTTGTGGAGAGGATTGTTTATGATTATTTATGAAACCACAGTGTTGTTTGCCGTCAAATTTTGACGAGTTCTATATTGTGTTAAATTAAGTCCAAAAGTAAAATTTAAGTGCACAATTTTTGTAACAATTAAATATGTTATCTACATGTACAGTATATTTTACCCTACGAAAATTTACTATCACCCGGTTTTTCCTCCAGAAATAGTTGGCAGGTCTGGGTATAGGGGATCAAAATAAGCATTTTCCGCAGAGACAGTCGGTGAAATTATCTTAAAAGTCTCTGATTTTTCGTCATAGAATGTGTGTCCGGAAATGACGTGTTTAAACGCGGCAGTCGATGACGTCTGGGAGTAAAGGCGTCATTTCCCCGCTGAGATTTTCAACAACATGCATCGCTTTAAAAACGCAGAGCCAGGGAATAGGGAGAACTATTTCTTGGCAGAGCTTGCAAATATTCATATCCTAAACTAGCCTAACCTAACCCACATCACATCCGCTAGCACTGACAGATCCAGCTTCGCAAAACTGGCGGTGCACACCCTCAAACGTTGCCGATTCGGCAGTTGTCTCGCCTGGAATCATTCCCTGTCCGGCCTCTGAGCACTTAGTCCTTTTCCGTTCGTTGCCCCAATGTCATATAGATAATTGCAAGCCTTGCGTTTGTAAAGCGATGCATGCTATTGTAACAGGTGTTGTAATCTCAGCGAGGAAATGACGCCTTTCATTCTGGTGATGATGTGTTGCATGAAGATAATAGGGGAGCTGATATATGCTGCATGTGTGCGGATTTTGGGCGAGATGGTGAACAGTAGTACCACTGCACTTTTTGAAGATATTGGGCGCCTCACGCCTGCTCTACAGGTTCTAGATGGGATACAGCAGAAAGATTTGTGTGCAAGACGTTTTAAGTGCAAATTCCTAGTGAACTCGCCATTGCACATTCTTTTTTGTTTTGTTTACTGTATGTTTAACTTGTTTAAAAATTATTTCATTTTTGTCCAATTAAATATTGGACTAGCTATTATCTAGCCAATTTTATTCATTTAGAGCTCAATATTAAGTACTGATAAATTCGTAATATGGTTAAAACAGAATAGTTTTAGTTTAAATATCTTTAAAATTTAAATATCTGTAAATTTTATTTACATTCCTAACAATTAAATGGAATACAGCCTGTAAAGTACTCAACAATGCAATTCACAAGACAGATCAGTTTATGGATTTAGACATTATTTATAACTGCCCTCATAACAATGCAGACAGTGTGGGGTTTTTTTGTTTTCTGTTGCAGAGTTTCTTTTGAGTGATCGTCAAGCAGCGGAGGTACAATCGTCCGGTATTCATTTCAGAAACAAGCCCAGAAGGTCTTCACATACGGAGAAGCACATGGGAATGGTCGAGAGGTCGCACGGATGTTCCAAAAAAAGTACCCCGACAGATTTATAAACTCCCTTGACTTTTACCTGTTGTGCATGCGGAGCCAGTTCCAGATGTGAAGGCACTTAAACAACATATCAATACACCCTGTGATGCTATTCTGACGCAGGCTGAAACATTCGAACGAGTGCGGCAATCCATGTTGCGACGTGTGGACATCCCGCGGAGGCCACTTCGAACATCTTTAGTAATGTTGATACAGTTATTGCCACAGTAATTGCCCTATTACAGAGAAACCGTTCATTTCCGGACTTAAGTTCATATGAGATTTTTTTATTCCTTTTCTGGTCCGGAATCACCTCCTAGAGTTTGTCCCTATTGTTTTAGTTCACCCTGTATAATTTCATCAGATTACAAAAGAGAAATAATAAAGTTGACCAGGTCACTAGTTATTTATAAGTGTCCTAGATGTAAGTTATTTCAATCGACTATTAACAGCAGAAGAGGAAGATCATTTCGCGTTTTTATTTATTTCTGATGAATTATTATAATTATATTCGGCAAGGAAGTGAAGATTCACTTTTATTGTTGTTAAGTTCCTTCTTATTTCCAACGATAATGCCAACAGAAAACCTGCTGCTACTATTGAGTGAAACTTTTTTTTATCGATATGCAAACGCAAGATCACGTTTCACTTTTATCGACTCAGAGAAAATCATGAATAAATAAACGACTAATAAAAATAAGCTGATCCGTTTCTACAATGATTTTGAAATTAGCATGAAGGAATTTTATTTGTCGTTGCAGTCTTTCTAACGAATTAAAATATTTTTCTTCTACATATTTATTCAAAACTATGCTCTCTTGCAGGAGCTGAAAAGGAATTTCTCGTGTGAAATCTTTATCTAAAGGCACAGGAGCGATATTGAGGAAGGGAGAACAATAATCATAATTATGGATTATGGATGACGAGAAGGAATACTTGAGAATCGATTCCGCGGTTTGCGACGCGTAGACGTCTTTTCCTTCTTAATCATTTTTTAAAAGAAAATGTGGAAAATTTTCTGACGCCACGGATTCCAATTTAATTTGCTCCCTTGCCAACTCTCTGATGTTTATAAACTATAAAGCGTTTGACAAACAGGAAAGAAATGTCAAAACACAATTCATCAGCGACTTTTACACCCAAAGCCCGTTGATAAATGACGTCTGCATATAAGCGTAGCAAGAGGAAACTGAAGAACTGAAGAATTTTCTTGAAAATGTTATTGAACTCGATTTAAAAAAATTAAAAATAGCCGTTGAACTGGGGTAATGGTCACGGTGTTGGACCAGCCTTCTCGATCGGTGTCGAAATTCTGCATTCAAGAACTGAAGATAAAAGCTTGTTGGAAAAATCCCTATTACTGAAAATCTTCTGAGACGCAACATGATCTAGTAAATGTTTGCTAAAAAGGAAAGAGCTAATAACCTTGTTTTGCATTAGATTTTCATTTTAGGATGTCTAACAGAGCTCTTAGGTTCTCTGATCCCAACAATACAGACACTGTGTATATTTATATTCCTACTAGCCGAAGTACCCGGCGTCGCTCGGAGAAAAATACAGGGTGTTCCAAAATGATCTTTACAAAATTTGATCACGTATATTTCAGAAATGGGGATAGGTAGAAAGGTGCGGTTTGCCCCATAATGTTCAGACACACCTAAAGTTTTAGTAGCCGGTTTAACGGAGTTCAATGTGTGCGCCATCTGTAAGCACGCAGGATATCTAAGCGATATTCCAGTTTCTTCATTAACGTTTGCAATTGCTGGTGTGATGCGAGCACGCAGTTCCTGTAGTTCCCGCACCAGGTATGGTAGACAGCATCCTTCACAAAGCCCCAAAGAAAAAAAATCTAATGTAGTTATGTCTGGAGACTTTGGAGGCCAGGAAATGGGTCCTCCTCTGGCAATCCAGTGACCTGGAAATGTGTCGTCCAAAGCCTTCCTAACGATCAAGAAGAAAAATAAAACAAAATACAAAAAAAAAAGAAGAAAAGAAACAAATATAACTATAGGTGTGAGTGAACATTATGCCGCAAACCGCACCCTTCTCCCTATCCCCATTTCTGAAATATACGTGATCAAAGTTGTAAAGATCATTTTGGAACACCCTGTATAGATTTTTTGTATTTATGTATAGAGAAAACAAGAAATTAAGCCTCCCGAGGAAGGTATAGGAAAGTAGCGGAAGCCCTGAGTTCATCTATTTTTTTTATTCCTTCATCTGCACTTTTTAACCCTCCATTTTTTAAAATCAAAAATTGATTTTCTTGAACCTTGTATTTAGAAAATATAAAAGAACCCTATCTTCTTTCTCATTATCACACCCTATTTGTAACCATAAATTTCTTAAGACCAAGTGATTGCCACCCCCACAACTCCGACCTTATTGGGACAATTTTGCCCAACTTTACAGTAAAGTTGATCTTGCTTAGAGGAATCTGCATACCGAATTTCACTCCTCTATATGCATAAATACGCGTAGACCTTTTGGTACCCTCTAATTTCTGCCCCCGAAACTCCGACCCCAGTAGGCAATCAAAACTAAATTAAATAGTGAAGGTGCACATGCCCATGGTAAGTTACATTCTAAATTTCAACCTTCTACCTCAAAAAATGCGGAAATTATGAAAGGGACGGACGGACAGAATGCTGCTCCATTCTTCCGCTACTTAATAAAAGATACACAGATTCCTTCGCGACAGACTTGCAATCATTGTTGATGCTACTTCACGGAACAATCGCGAAATTCTTTATTAAACACAGCAAACGTCTCAATTTTTTAATGCTGGCAAAAATCCCATTTCATCTCCAGGTTAATTGAATTTTAAAAATAAACTAAAATGGAAAGGAAGAAAAAAAATAATAAAACCCTTTCTTAGCAAGCACCTAGAAGTCAAGAGAGATATACTTGCCAAATTTCGATTTGTAGGCTTCATAAGTTCTGGAAATTTCGTGATAATGAATGAGTGAGTGTAAATTTTTCACTCTCTCTTTTATATGATAATAATATGGAATGACGTCCCTTACCAGACATAGTGCACAACATCGTATCCTTCCGCCGTTAAAAGAATGAGTATGCTTTCTAAGGCCATGTATGCTAAATTACACCATCCTGTAATCGCGTGGCTTCTCGAAAGTAGAATAGTCAAATGGTGTCTATCAGATATCATTTTTTTTAAATTAATGTTTGGAGTATGCAAAAGAGGTCTACGCTTGCTTTGTGGACCTCGAAAAAGCATATGACAGGGTTCCTCGGGAGAAGCTCTGGCAAGTGTTGCAAGAGTATGGAGTGGATGGGCAATTACTGGTTGCTATCATGTCTCTGTACGAAAGCTCTGAGATGTGTGTCCGGATAAATGGCATTAAGTCAAGACCGTTCACCGTGGGTGTTGGACTCCGCCAAGGGTGCGTACTGTCGCCCATCTTGTTCATTATCTTTATGGACTGGATAGACAGGGGCAGCCGAGGCGATGAGCGTGTTTGTGTGGGCGACTGCCTGGTGGAGAGGTTGCTCTTTGCGGACGACCTTGTCCTGCTTGGGTCTTCTCGCACGAACCTTCAGCATGCACTAGACCGGTTTGCAGCCAAATGTGAAGAAGCTGGGATGAAGATCAGTGTGGCTAAAACCGAAGTTCTGGTTCTTTCAAGACAGCCTGCTCAGTGCGCTCTCCATGTTAGGGGAGCCTCATTGAGACAGGTGGAGAAGTTCAAGTATCTCGGGATTGCATTCACGAGTGATGGACGGCAGGAGAAAGAATTGGATGCTCGGATCGGTGCAGCAAGCTGTGTCAGACGTGAACTGTGGCGATCCGTGGTAACGAAACGAGAGCTGGGTAACAAAGCCAAGCTCTCCGTCTTCAAATCTATCTTTGTCCCCATTCTCACCTATGGTCATGAGGCTTGGGTAATGACCGAAAGAGTGCGATCGCGGGTACAAGCGGCCGAAATGATATTCCTGAGAGGTGTGGCAGGTGTTACCCTACTAGATAGAGTGTACAGCAGCACAATAAGGGAATCTTTAGGTGTTGAGCCGCTACTTCTCCGCATTGAGAGATCTCAGTTGCGCTGGTATGGCCACGTGATACGGATGCCGCAAACTAGTCTTCCTAGGCAGTTGTTATTTTCCAAGCCGGTGGGTAAGAGACCAAGGGGTCGGCCTAGAACCAGGTGGCTAGACTACATGGAGAATCTGGGTTCGAGTCGCTTGGATATTACCAGGGAGGACATGCGCCTGATGGCGGAAGATCGCGATCGCTGGAGATCCTCCATAGGGCTGCTGCCCCCGCGACCCTAACGGATAAGCGGGTTTGAAAAGTAAGTAAGTAAGTATTTTTATCCTCTTCGTGGAAACTCAATCATCTTTCATTTCTGACATCTCTTTCACGTAGGTACAAGAGACGCCGCCATTTTACAATCAAATAATCTAGACTACAGACTGATTTCATTTTATTTTTATTTTTTTTAAATTTCGTCAAATGGCTTTTCTATCCGCCGATTTTTTATTTTACCGAGGAGAAAAATATGAAATATGATTCCAGAAAGAATTTTGAACTTTTTATACAGAAAATTATTCGAACTATTTCTTCATGCGGGCGAACTATAACAGTTTCACTTATGACGTCACTCTCAACTGAAGCTGAGACAAGGTATAGCATAGTTGTTAGAATCTATTTTTAATCAAAGAAAAACTTAATGCTCACTCTATACTTAGTTAAAAAAGGTTCACCGATGAAGTCTTTCTATAATGAATATTTCCAGACAATGGAAAAAAACTCCCCTGCTCCTCACCGTTTAAAGCGATGATATGATAAAATTATGTGAAATACTTTATCTTTAGATCTAGAGATTCCTTCTCCATAGGCTTAAATAGGTTAGTTCTGTAAGATCATGGTCTCTTATCGTTGTAGGCTATGTGTAAGATTGACGCCACTTCATAGACTGTCAAGAATATACATGTTGACTCATTCCTTTCTTTTCAGTAAGTCTAGTAGTACTCATTGCAAAAGTTCTCCAACAATTTTTAAAAGCTTTGTTAAATATCGTAGCTTTCAAAAAAAATATTGGATGCTTTTTTGATTTGAAGTGTACTTCTCGAGATTTTCGCACTATTTTGACTTTTTTTTGCACTTACAGCGCCATCTATAAAAGATTTTAAAAAATATTTTAGAGTAAAATTTATGTAATTTTTTCCGTAGAATCCGAATCTGCAAAAAAAAAAAATTGGGATTCCCATTTGAAATTTCAAAGTTGCCCCTACGAGGTGTCACAAAGGGTTGCGAAAAAAGCTAGAAAATAATGTTGGAGTTCAGCTGTCGCCATCCATTGACAACAGATGGCGCCACACAGGATTCATAGACAACTGCTTTTCTGAGTCTTGAAGATGGAAGAAAACGGAGGAAGCGGTGCAAGCGACTTCGCATTAAAAAGGCGGTTGAGCAGGAGATTGGAATTGGGAGAGTGGCACCAGAGAGCGAATCAGAAAGGTGCAGAAGAGATGGCCTTTCAAAGCTGTCGATGAAGAGAGCCTCAGCCAGCATCAGGAATGAGGAGTTCGTCGAGCGACGATTAGAGTGAGAGGGAACTGAGCAAGGCAGCAGCGTACAGGGACTCGAAATTGCTTCGAACTGTGTGTATGTTAATGCTTTTTCTCCAATAGCTTTGCAGACCGAATATCAAGTTACGAATCTCGCCGCTAAAGGACAGCTGCCGTCGACTGACGCTTTTTCTCCTCGCCATGCTGTGAGCGAAGAGGTATGTGCTTCAACCGAGTGGACAACCGTAACTTCACCCGAGGCAATCTCTCATGTCCAACCAAGTGTGGACACCGAATTCTTCACAAACTACGTAGCAGCATCAGTGGTCATAGTCAGCGAGCTACAAGCTTCCATTTGCTACGAGATATTTGCTGTGACGGACCTGACTTCCTTCACAAAAGAAGAGAGGGTCATCGGAATCTTCCCTTGGACGATAACTGCATACCTACGGGAAAGCCTTGGCACCTTTGCCTCTCTCAACAGGTAAGCCCGTACTGTTTCAAACTATTCAAGGGTGCTTTACCGACCCTGTTTAATGTGCCACAACAAGATAGCTCTCTTATCTCTGCTCACGCCTTATTTAAAATTTAGCATACTGCGTAGTCTTTAAAAGAAAAATAAATTAATTTGATTTTTTTTTGTTTTATTATTTCGTTAAAACGAATTAAGATTGGAAATGCCCTGCGCTATACTTTGAAGGGAGCATCGAGCCTATCTTGTCTCCGTAATATTGGGTCATTCTTAGTTAGTGTCACTCTGGACCGTTACCTAACAAACTCTAATGGTGCTACCTTATTTCTTTTCTAGTTTCCCATAGTATCGGTCCAGAGAGACAAACGGTTTTGTGTAGCCAGCGGTGTGTTTGTGGTACAGTTATGACATTTGTTTTTGGAATACTTACCTTTGAGAAGACGAGGACCGTCTGTCTTGAACTCCTTCACCTATCAAGATTGGGCGGAAAGAAAAAAAAGAAATTTTTTGGAAAGGCGTTTCCGCCTGCTAATGGGAAAAGTTAGCGCATACGTTACCCGTACAAGTCTCAAACTCAGGGGTCGCCTACTTGTCCCACTGAGTAAGCACCTAATTAGGATGTGTCCTAATTTTATTGTTGTTAATTGCAAACTTCAATTTAGTTGTAACAAGCCCTCAAGCGTAACTCGTCTCGGGTTGCTAAACGAACTATTGTTCGCGTTCGGGTTTATAAACTGTTGTTATTAATATTATTCCCAGTTTTTGTGATACAGGGTGATTTTCATCGTGTTAGTGGAATCCTCCTTTCCTATTTGTTAGACCCCTTACTCTTGCCATAAGCGGGTAAGGTTTGTCAGTCTTAACTTATTCATTTCTTTGTATAATTTCTTAAGGTTTAATTAAAAATTTTTATATACAATTAAATAAAGTGTATGCTCGTTGTCGCTCTAACACACTCTATCTCAGCTTCCACTGCGTGTAATACGTGACAATGAGCATATATTTTACGTAGTAGCAGAGCGTGGTTTTCGGTCGGTAGATCTTTTTTTTACCCACCCAACCTGCCCTTAAAATTTGGTTTTTGTGTCTCACGGAGCTGCATTAATATCTGGCGATCCTTGCATAGCCAAAAAAGGAAAATTTTTATTTTCCATCGTTTGGTATTCCCTGCACTAAGGTTAGAGTTGCGTTAGTTTGGCTTTAGCAGTTTCTGTACCGGGCTCAGTTAGCTTCCAAGTTTGGGTTATTTGAAGCTTTTACCTATCAGTTGAGGCGATTTGAAGCTTTTACCTACCACTATTGGGCGACTAAGTAAAAAAAAAAAAAAAAAAATATTTCTTTGGCTTTCTCTCTCTTCACTTTTGCGCTTCGTTATTTACCATTAGCCTAGTAGAGCGTTTCTTTTTCAGTAGTTGCGTAATTTTAGTGGACTGTGTTAGTGCTCAAGCTTAACTATGAATAGACGAGCATATATTTTACAAACGACCTACGTTTAAGTCCTAGTCACTAATAGTTAATCTGTTATCTTGACTTTATTTTTTTTCTCATAGAATTATCTAATAAGCTTTGTCATGACACAAGAAATGAGGAAAGCACAAGCAGAACCCCCTCCAGAACCGAATAATGGAACGGATAATTTACCTTTAATGCCCTTATCCAGACCGTTCAGCTTTTAAAGCTTACGCCTATGCAAGAAGCGGTCAACCAATTGCAATTCCCTATTTTTTAGGAACACCTAAGGAGGACCCCGAGGAATTTATTAAGCAATCCGCTTTGATTGCCGCGTGCAAAGGCATTCCCCTGGATTTTTGCGCACAAATTGTACCGGCCTACTTGAAAGGGGCCGCAGCATGTTGGTTAACCGCTATTTTTCCGGCTATCGCCAATATGTCTTGGTCTAATTTCGTTGCATTGTTGACCAGTACGTTTACCGGCGGCCAAACACAATTGACGAGATGGGCAGAACTGCATAAGCTCTGCCCAAAATGAATAGAGATACGGAATTTATAAAAAAAATCAGACATTTATGTAACGGATTAACTGATTCCTCGCAATCGGAAAAACTGCATTTCCTATTGCAAGCGATCCCTGACAATCTATCGGCCATGTTGCGTATGAAAACAGGGCTCTCGCTTCAGGGAGCTATAGAGTTCGTAGAGAGATGGAATCGAGCCCATGACCTTCTGGAATCCCCATGGGGAGAACAGATGCAGGAAGACTCCATCCAGGGTGCCAGTAGCCATCCAAAAATTAAAATAAGATGCAAGGAGGTCAAATGCTTCAGCTGTGGCCAAAACGGGCACACAACAAAGTTTTGCAAAAATAAGCAAAAAAGCAGCACCAAGGACTGAGCAGGTGTTAAACCCTCCGAGCTACACCCGGAGCTATGTGTAATTCAGCTGGCCATTAAAGGCACAGCTTGCAAGGTGCTCATTGATACAGGGGCCCTGGAAAATTATATAGACGAAGCACTAGCCAAGCAGCTAAAGCTAAGATTGAGTAACGTCACAAACCAAGACAAATCAGCCGCGCTTGCCGATGGGAGAATGATGCCCATTAGCAAGACAGCCTTATATGTCCCAGTAAAAAGCGGAAAATATGCTGACAAACTCAACTTCAACGTCACCCATATCGACAATTTCCACATCATTTTGGGCATGCAATGGATACAACACAACCGGGTACACTTCGATTGGAATTCTAAATGCTGCACAGTGAATCAGCGAGGACAAAAAGTGTGGCTACCACAGTGGAAGAACCAATCAATGGCCACTATATCAGCGACGGACCTGTGTCACATTTTAGTCCAGCAACCGGAGGTACCAGTTTACGCTATTCAGGGCAAAATAAACGGGGAGGGATCTAGAATATTGAAAATAATATTTGTCATCCCTCATTCCAGAATCTAGTCGAAGAGTTTGATGACGTCTTTAGGGACAAATTGCCTAAAGGCCTGCTGCTTGCCAGATCCACTCAGCATGAGATATATCTCGAGCAAACATTCATGCCATTTAATTCTCCGTTATACCCATTATCCAAAGACGAAGAGGAGGAGCTGCAATGGACAATATCAAAACTTTTGAGTACGCATCTCATCAAGCCTTCCACCTCATCCTTCTCTTCTCCCGTTTTATTAGTGACTAAGAAGGACTGCGAGCTACATATGTGCGTGGACTACAGAAAATTGAACAAAATGACGTACGATAATAACTACACCATACCTCGGACCGATTCCCTCTTTGACAAGCTCAAGGGGGCCCAGGTACTTCACGAAGCTCGACGTCCTTCAAGCCTATCATGAAACCAGCACACATGAAATTCACTTTGTTTAAAACCCCCATAGGCTCCTACGAATTCAAGGTCATGACATTTGGCCTAAAGGACTGCGAGCTACATATGAATGAGGCTTTATGGGGTATATTAAATAAAGAAGCGGTAGTGTATTTCGATGATGTGCTGGTATTCGCCCCAACGCTATCGGTGCTGCGAAAAAGAACATGTAAGGTGTTAGAAAGACTACGGCAGCATTGCAAAAAAAAAGTAAATGCGTATTTGGGGTCACCAAGGTTAGCTATTTGGGGTTTGAGTTCTCCGCAAAGGGCAAAGCATGTGAAGAGCGTCTAAAGCACGCCATTAAACAGTGGCCCAGACCTAGTTGCGTTAGGCAGCTAAGAGTCTTTATAGGTACGGTGCAATTCTATAAGGCTTTCATCAAGAGATACGCGGAGGTCGCTGCCCCTTTATTCGACCTATTACGCAAAGGCGAACCCTACAAATGAGGTAGCCGCCAGCAAAAAGCATTTATGGCGCTAAAAAAGTGCTTTATGAGCCCGCCTTTCCTCAAAATCTTCGACGAGAAACGAAAACTTCATGTAATGTGTGATGCCTCTGAAGACGCGAAAGGGGCAATGGCCCTCCAACAATATGGGGATAAGCTGATGCCTATAGCATTCAAGTTGCGATGCTTTAGACCCAAAGAATGCAATCTCTCCATATACTCTAAGGAATTGCTAGCGATAGCCCACGTGGCACGACATTGGAGACACAACCTCCAACAAGTGCCATCAGTTATTTATTCCGACAATTAATCGGTAACTAGGCTGCTATCGCAGCCAAGACTCACGCGATTACAGACGTCCGTGGTGCAATATCTGCTAGAATTTAAGGTATCCCTCATATATATTAGGTCAAGCAAAAACATCATTGCGGATGCCTTATCCAGATATTTCTTTAAGGAGAGTTTCCCCAAACAAAGTGGTGATACTCCTCTTATTGCGCATGATAATGAGGAGAATCAGGGGGCGAGCATGTCACAAACGGTTGCGACAGTAACGGGCCCCAATATTTCTAGCAGACGAAAAAAGCTAGAAAATAATGTTGGAGTTCGGCTGTCGCCATCCATTGACAACAGATAGTGCCACACAGGATTCATAGACAACTGCTTTTCTATGAGTCTTGAAGGCGGAAGAAAACGGAGGAAGCGGCGCAAGCGACTGCGCATTAAAAAGGCGGTTGAGCGGGAGGTTGGAATTGGGAGAGTGGCACCAGAGAGCGAATCAGAAAGGTTGCCTGACAATAGGCTCTGTAGCACAAAAGATGGTCTTTGAAAGCCGCCGATGAAGAGAGCCTCAGCCAGCGTCAGGAATGAGGAGTTCGTCGAGCGATGATTAGAGCGAGAGGGAACTGAGCAAGGCGACAGCGTACAGGGACTCGAAATCGCTTCGAACTGTGTGTTTGTCAATGTTTTTTCTCCACTAGCTTTGCAGACCGAATATCAAGTTACGAATCTCGCCGCGAAAGGACAGCTGCCATCGACTGACGCTTTTTCTCCTCGCCATGCTGTGAGCGAAGAGGTATGTGCTTCAACCGAGCGGACGACCGTAACTTCACCCCAGGCAATCCCTCTCGTCTGACCAAGTGTGGACGCCGAATTCTTCACAAACTACGTAGCAGCATCAGTGGTCGTAGTCAGTGAGCTACAAGCTTCCATTTGCTACGAGATATTTGCTGACTTCCTTCACGAAAGAAGAGAGGGTCATTGGAATTTTCGCCTGGGTGCCTACCTTACGGGAAAGCCTGGGCACCTTTGCCTCTCTCAATAGGTAAGCCCGTATTGTTTCAAATTATTCGAGGGGGCTTTACCGACCCTGTTAAATGTGCCATAACAAAATAGCTCTCCCATCTTTGCTCACGCCTTATTTAAAATTTAGCGTACTGCGTAGTCTTTAAAAAAAAATAAATTTGATTTTTTTTTATGTTTTATTATTTCGTTAAAACGAATTAAGATTGGGAATGCCCTGCGGTATGCTTTGAAGGGAGCGTCGAGCTATCTTGTCTCCGTAATATTGGGTCATTCTTAGTTAGTGTTACTCTGGACCGTTACCTAACAAACTCTACCTTATTTCTTTTCTAGTTTCCCGTAGTATCGGTCCAGGGAGACAAACGCTCGCTTTTGCGTAACCGGTGGTGTGTTTGCGGTACAGTTATGACATTTGTTTTTGGAATATTTATCCTTCGAGAAGAAGAGGACCGTCTGTCTTGAACTCCTTCACCTACCAAGGTTGGGTGGAAAGAAATAAAAAGAAACATTTTTGGAAAGGCGTTTGCGCCTGCTAATGGGAAAAGTTAGCGCATACGTTACCCGTACGAATCTCAAACTCAGGGGTCGCCTACTTGTCCCACTGAGTAAGCACCTAATTAGGAGGTGTCCTAATTTTATTGTTGTTAATTGCAAACTTCAATTTAGTTGTAACAAGCCCTCAAGCGTAACTGGTCTCGGGTTGCTAAACGAACTATTGTTCGCGTTCGGGTTTATAAACTGTTGTTATTAATATTATTCCTAGTTTTTGTGATACAGGGTGATTTTCATCGTGTTAATGGAATCCTCCTTTCCTATTTGTTAGACCCCTTACTCTTGCCATAAGCGGGTAAGGTTTGTCAGTCTTGACTTATTCATTTCTTTGTATAATTTCTTTAAATTTTAATTAAATTATTTTAAATACAATTAAATAAAGTGTGTGCTCTTTGTCACTCTAACGCACTCTATCTCAGCTTCCACTGCGTGTAATACATGACACGAGGGGTGCAGGGAGCTTATTTTTCCACCATTTAATAGCTTACAAAAAATATTTGGCACGTATTTTTTCTTTTTTTGACAAGACGTATATTTTTCTAGACATTAGACCGTTCCGGGACTTTTTATTCACCCGGTATATTATATATTAGGCTCAAAGATTGAAAACACTCACTGAGCGAAAAAATCGACCAAAACGCATTGTGGCTTCTCAGTTCATCCACAATGCAAAATTTGTATCGTAGCACTTGCAAAAATGAACATAATGCGTTCTGGCAAACTCAAAAAGTCCACAAATCAAAATTTGTGTTGTGGTTCTTTAAATATTTGTCCACAACGCGTTCTGGGCGGTAGTTGATGCAGCCATGATGCGATATAATAAAATTGTGATAGACAACATATTTCAATCAACTTTTGATTAAACGCAATAAATCACTTTTTAAAGATAATATATAATCATTAACACAGCTTTATGTAATTATATTTTTTTAGTCGTGTTATTCATTTCCTGGGCATAATACAAATATACAGAAACTTCTACTGCTGAGTATTTTTACTTAAGCATAATTATTGAAATTATCTTTGTGTTTAACATTTTTGTTTGTTTTTAATTATAATCAGAACTAATTAAAGAAGTTATCTATGTATGGGTAATATATTTTTGATGGAGGAAAAAAAGTTTCTTTATATTATGACCGAAATACCGAAAATATTAATAATATTAAAACTTAGTTCAGGAACTTTCATTATTCAGCCTTTTTCAAAAATATTAACAGAGTCGGCACTTTATGAGAGTTAGAGTATATCACAATTACCATATTCACCCGATTCTAAGACGACCTCAAATATTAGACGACCCCCGAAATTTGCAAATATTTCAAGAAAAAGAAATTTTAAGTCAAAAAACCAACTATATGTATTCCCACAGTACTGAAATTCTTCTAACAATGTGTTACCAGATGAACATTTAACTCTTAATGAAAATTAATAAACCAATTGCTCTTAATTGTTTTTAAAAATGAACAATTGCACTTTTATATCAGTACTATTTAAAAACAGTTCAAAGTAATAAAAACTGATTTAATACTATTAATAAAATTTTCGTCTGATAACTTAAGTTTAGATTTAATCATCATTAAAGTTTTCTTCCCACACGATGTCATCCATATTCTGTGCCCTATAATTCATTTGAAATGCAGTGCTTTTTAAATTCCCTAATGAGGCTCTCCTTAGAAATGATATCCCATGCAGATTGATCCAGGTCCCTAACAGACTTAGAGAAGATTTTTTTATTTCTCCTGTTGAGTAAGAGGGTGATTTTCGGGTATCAACCAGTCTGTATATTCTTCCTCAGATGATCTTTAAAATGTTTATTTACCACATCTAAAATTTGATGTTGACATGTCATACTTCCTAGTATAATTACAAGTTCACAATTAGCATTCTTAACATCTTCTTTCATTTTTTCAATTAAAGACTCCCTCATGGCATCCAAAATGAGCATTCCTCTTCTTTTTGATAAAGATTTTGGACGTTTACACCAGACATTTTTAATCCAGTCAGTCATCAATTCAGTTGTGCATGGCTTATGCAGCCAACTGCATCGCTTTTCGGGGCTAAAGATCCGATTCTAAGACGACCTCACTTTTTTGCCCTCTACTTTTTGAAAAATACTCATCTTATAATCAGATAAATACGGTATTTATTAATATGACATTTAGAATTGCACTTTATATTTTTAGAGCGACATTCGCATTTTTTATCAATACTTTTTCCAGTGACAACTTATAAAGCCTTGGTAAGTCTCAGATGAGAATATAGTTTAATAAAGTTTTTCTCAGCAATTATAAATTTTTTACGACAATGAGATCTTCTTTGGTTCCTAATTGATAAAGTCCCGATTCCCATAACAGCTAAATCATTTCTGGGAGCTACTCGTCTTCTATCAACATCAGACACCCCACCTGCAACGCTAATAACAATATCAACTTCAGAAAATTTTGAATTGGATATGAAATCATTTTTTCTGCCTGTTTTTCTTGGCCAGGTTTGGCACATTCTCTCTCAGCATTGATAATTTTCTTCCTTATACAACTTGCAAGCTACATTTATACCGAAGCTCTCATTGTTTTCATGTTTTTCCGAGGACTTGCGAGCTTCTGAGGTTTCGTTTTCACAATCCACACAATTTTTTTCTATTGTTCTTATTTTCTGATTCCTGAACAATTTCTTCATTTTTATTTTCTGATTCTTGTGCAACTTTATTTTTGTGCATCATTTGGTTTATTTTCAGCTTCACTGAATTGTTTATTCTTTGCGGAAGAAAGAAGTACTGTAGTTCCGTACTGTAGTACTGTACTGTACTTCTTAAGCTTCTATAGAAGTGTACGTGTAACTAGAAAGCGTTGAATCTACAAGTCCTATTTTTTGTGGCGGTCCAGACATAGCCTCGTAAGACTGGTCTTAATCACCTAATAGATCACGATTCTTTTACTTTGAATAAATCGGATTCCTTCCGACCACTTTTCTGAATTATTGTACAGCCATCCATGCTACTAACAACCGAACCTCGACTTTGTAATTTCATCTATGAACAAGCTTTATCTCAGGCCACATGCATGCTAAATTTTAATTTTTCTATTAGCATATTCACGACCATTGTCGCTCTGCAATAAATATGGCGTACCGAATAAACAGAATATGTGTTGAGTTAATATCTCTTTCATCTTGCTGCGACCTTTCTTAGCACAATCACAGATGGAGACACAATCATCGTATCCTTTAATTCTCTTTGATTTTTGTTTCATGTAAGTTTTACTTTCTGTTTTCACATTAAAATGAAGTCAAACGTTCTCGAGTTCATGTTCCTGATTTTATCACTTAACCGTGAATATTATTAAGAGTATACATCCCACTGCGTATGAAATCCAACAGGTTATGGGTCCAGGTACATGAAAAGCCATTAAGCACATCAACAGCAAAGTGAGAAACATCTTAAAAATCGGCGCGGACGAGCTCTATAAGAAGTAACGGTATCGGTGGTGTTTAGTATTCCTTACCGATACCGAACTTTAAAGCGCTATAACTTTTTAACGGAGCCACAGATCGAAAAAAGCGACTAGACTTTTTTGCTCAGAGTTTCATCCTCTACATATCCTTAAATTTGTGAAACGTCGTCCACTTACACCCTGTATTGTCCTCACTAATCTAAATTATTTTTAAAATAGTCTATATCAGCTTTGTGCCATAGTTTATAAGTGTCTATTGTAACCTTGTTAACGGTAGAATAAACGATTTCATTAAAATGAATTAATAATTTTTTGTCCATTTGCTAACAATCCTTATCCAATATTATACACTACCCTATCAAAAATCATGGGACACCATCACTTTAATAGAAACACTCAAAAATATACATTATTTAGTATCTTGTTGGTCCACCTTTTGCTGCTATCACAGCTCTCTACTGTCTGGGGCGTACTGTCCACAAGTTTTTGATACGTCTCGACAGGTAATTTTCGCCATTCTGCCATAAGTTTTTTGGACAGTTTGGTCACGGATTTCGGGCGTTCCGCACATGCGCGCAATCGATGTTCCAACACGTCCCACAGATGTTCGATGGGGTTCAGATCGGGGCTCTCTGCAGGCCAGTCAAGTTCTCGAACTCCCTTTTCATCAAACCACGTGCCTACAGCCCTTGCTTTATGGCAAGGTGCGTTATCGTGCTGAAACAGAAAAGGGCCATTGCCAAAGTGCTGCCAGAGAGATGGGAGTGCTGCGTTGTCCAGAATGTCTTGATAACATTCTGCGTTTAGATGTCCGTCCACAGAAACGATTGCACCCAACCCATACCATGAAAAGCACCCCCACACTCATCACCGACCCACCCGCCGAACTTCACCGTGGGCACAACACAGCTTGGCAGATAATGTTCGCCATACCCAAACCGTCCATCCGATTGCCAGATGGTGTAGTGGGACTCATCACTCCATTCAACCATTCGCCATTGATCCAGAGACCAATGTCGTCGCTCTTTGCACCACTGCAATCTCCTCGCTGCGTTGCTGGTGCTGATTGAGGTTTGTGGGCTGTCACTCTGCCATAAAAACCTATTGCATGCAGTTCCCTGCGAACAGTCAGGGTGCTCACAGTTGTTGCCGTCGACTCTATGAACGATCTTGTCAGTCCATCAAGCGATATGTGACGGTTTGCAGTGAAAACTTTACGAAGAACCCTTTGGTCTCTGGCCGACATGATCTTGGGTCTTCCAGTCCTAGGCGGAACATTTGTGGTGCCTTTCTCTTTCCATGCCCGGATGACGTTGTGAACGGTCGATTTCGGGATGTTTAAAAGGGTTGACGTCTCTCTAACAGTTTTGCCTGCGAGATGCCATCCAACAATTGTACCTCTTTGGAAGTCTGAAAGCTCTTTTCTTTGAGACATTCTTACAGCATTCACGCAAGCATCATCTCATAATACTCTCTTGTTATGTAGTGCTGGGAAGAATGCCAACAGTAAAATTGCAAAGGAATGTCCCATTTTCATGCAAATCGGGTATCCCATGACTTTTGATAGGGTAATGTAGATAATCAGTTGCTATCAGACTCTTTGATGAAGAGTAAGCCCAGGTGCCACGAAAGTATAACGATCGTAAAATGTCACATCCAGCAAAATTCGAGATATCGAGGTTTGACTATAATTGAAAATGGTACAGAATGTACGATAGGAACAGAACCTAGCCAGGAAAACTCGAACATTTGAGGGAAGCGTAATGATAGCAATTTCATTAGCAATAAAAGTTTTTCCATTTGTACACCAGACATGTTCTTCAAATCGGGCATAGACCAACCATTTTCCTATTAATTGGTATCTTTCCAATATCCGATACCTCCATAAACAATGCCACATGAGCACTAGAGCTGAGAGTAATTTTATAATTTTTTCTCCATCTTACGTCATTTTTAACTCAAAACTCGTGGAAATATTTATTTTTCGTGCATGGCAACTATACTTTATTTACTTATAAAACATCTATTGTAAATATTTTGGAAGTTATTGCAAAAAAAAAAAGTATTTACAAATACTACTGGCCCTCGATTTGCGGATGAGATAGGGGAGGGGAGGCGAAGGGAAAGGCAGTTTATCCGAAAAATCTTTGACTTTTCCGATGTATGTTAAAAACCCAACACAATACGCAAATATTGTACAAAAGATATAGATCTGACGGTACAAATCATGTCTAAGAAAAGAGTGTGCGCTATAACAGTTAAAGTGGAATATTTTGTGGGAACAACAGTTATCATGTCCTGTACTTACACTTTTATTGAACTTCACTTGTTTGTGTGTTTGTGCGCAAATTTTGTAATCAATATTTTGCCCACTTCCTGACTACCTACAACTCTGCAACTTTTCCCGACGCGTCTTATCGATGACAATGCATGTTTCAATCGTTAGTTTCACTAGTCTTTCATTTATTCGTAAGTTATTTAATATTTACAAACTTACGAATAAATATTTATTATGTGTATAGTTCATTATAGTAATTGGCAAGACCTAATTCCTGCAGCTTTCTCCAAATACTCTGCATCAGATGGTAAAAACAACTTTGGCGTATGTGTTTCTGAACCAAAATTACTGATGGCTTGGATGACTGCCTGCTCGAAGTCGACAGTTATTGTTGTTGGGTCTGGGTAAAGCTCAATCTGTTGGCAGCGATCCAGAACTGCTCGCAGCAGGGTTTCATAGCCGTCGTGGGATTTATTCTGCAGACTGGCAAAAATTGCAGTAACTGCAGTATTGCCAATCGGGATTCGTATTACGTAGAGCTGTAAAAATCCTGGTGGATCCATTGCATAGTTACCATCCATAAGCCAGGTACCAGCTGAAGCAAGTAACCCCAGGCCAAAGGCAATGATGCGACTGTCTATGTCTGGGCCATTGTCAAAGAACAAGAATGGTTTTGGCTCAGGTCCTGCAGTGGTCGTCCATTCCCCATGTTTTTCTACCTGGTTGGATACCAACATACATCGTTCTGGAAATTAATTAAAACTATACGGAAAGAAGAGGCTGCTGTGAGTGCAGTGATTGCCGGAGACGCTATTGGAAATCCACCCAGGAAGAGAGTAAAGAAGGAATATGCTGATCTAAACGAAGTGTAAAAAACTTATGCATACACTATACTGAAGGAAGGGATAGTTTCGTGCAATTATTATGTGGACTTGGATGCAAAGTAAGATTGTAATATTAAAAATTGCATTAAAAATTTGTTTAAATATAATAGCTAGTGCTTAAATTAATTGTGTTCAAAAAAATTAAACTGTAATCGTCATTTGATAGATTGGTTCAGATATAATATACTCTGAATAGTTGCAATTATTATCATGAGTGAATAATAACTTTTTATTTCAGCTGTACCATTTTTTCTTATTTTACCACTTGTGACTTTTTTTCCGTTTGCCATTTTTTCCGGTGCCATTTTTACCGGATACCGATTTGCCAACGTAATGTATTGTAAACGCTTTCCCGAGATAAACGTAGCCGACTGGGCAGACTTCCAAGGGTTTTTTTCCCGGTTTTGTAGTTATCATATAAAAGCTTCTTTTTTTAAATAAAGACTAAAAAGAATAAAATAAAAATTTTAAAGCACATACTTTCACCTTAAAAAGTGCAGTAAAAAGTAAAAAATCTAATTAAAAAAAAAAAGAAGTTAAAAGTGTGGTGGCGCGTTTAACATAAAATTTTAAAAAGAAAATACTACATAATAAAATAAACGCGCCATCACACTTCTAATTTTTCAACAAGTTTTTTTTTTACTTTTTACTGCACTTTTTAAGGTGAAAGTGTGTGCTTTAAAATTTTTATTTTATACATTTTATTTCATTTGAATAAAGCATTTATCAGTAACTTTCAGAGCTATTGCAAACTTTTTCCGGGAGTTGTATTTCCGTCGAGAATCTTATTGTCAGTGAAAGTTCGTTGATATCATGTAGGAATTCATGGTTGTTACAATCAAAACTGCAAATACGTCATCTGCGTATCGGTACCAAATTTTGGGAAGTATGGTAACATGGATAGCGCTTTGTTCTCTATGTTCAACATAGTTATAGTGGCTAGAAGGGGCCACTTCTAGCTACTATAACATAGTACACTGGTGGCCAAAAGTTTAGACCAACCAGCAATGTCAGGAAAAACTGAATTTATACGAAAACTGTTTTACACCTACAACTCTAAGTAAATATGAAACAATATTCAGGGAAGAAACAAATTTATTTCTGCGTTGTTGGTTTCTTATTACCTAAAATCAAAATAAGACTGGCCAAAAGTTTGGACCACATTTGTATGACATAGAGGGAAAAAAGTATTACATCATTAACTAATGAATTATTTTGATATTAGAGATCATTTTGATTTTACAATATTTGACAAACGACCTGAAATAGAATTAAATAAGCTTTTAATAACATTTGGCTTAACAGCTTTCTGAATGGCTGCTATTTGTTGTTCTCGAGATTTGTACTAAATGTTTTGGTAAATTTTTTGTTCCATGAGATGCTATATATCCTCAATAATATTGAGATGTCGATTACGAGCAGTCCAAGTGGAAATGTTAATGCTCTCAAAATAGGCTTTCACAACTCGTGCAGTATAGATTGCAGGACTGTCCTGCTGCTAAATCCATGGTTTTTGCTTAAACTAGACTTTGCACAAAGGGATGAACACATTATGAAGATCATCTTTATACTGAGCTGTTGTGCAATGTCCATCTATACTGTGAATCTTCAACTTTCCGTTGCTTCCAATGGCATCCAGAATCATCACTCCACTACTACCCATTTGCCGCTTAATTCGCAGTGGAACAAGTGTTTCTTTATCACGATGCTCTTCATAAGAAGCTATATTATCAGGACCATCCAAACTGATTCGTTTTTCATCAGAAAACACAACCAATTGGAAGTCTGTGTTTTCACACAGAAGTGTCTTAGCAAACTCCAGTCTCTCCTGCATGTGTTTCTGTGTTAGTGGCAACTTTTTGGGTATAATTTCATAGGCAAAGTTCTGAGCACGTAGTTCGCTGCAAATTGTTCTTCTTGAAGCAGCAAATTGCAAATTAAGTTTGACTTGTGTGGTGTTGACTACATGCCCAGATGTAATATCATGTCTAACATATCTCTTAATTTTTGATTTGTCTCTTCGCGTCAGTGCACAAGGTCGTCCTATTTCCGTCCTATTTTCCAATTAACATTTTTAACAATTCTGATAAAGATTTGTAGCTCACATGGGAGATTTCAGCAACTTTTTTGAAGTTTGTAAATTGCTTGTTAAAATTTCTAATTCGCTCTCGTTGGCTTTCAGTTAACATTGTACAATACACAAGATGGTTTTAGTGCTCACCACACAACACGATGACTTGTAATATGCAAATTATTTGCATGTTTGTGATGTTGGTCCAAACTTTTGGCCAGTCTTATTTTGATTTAAGGTAATAAAAAAGCAACGACGCAGAAATAAATTTGTTTCTTCCCTGAATATTGTTTCATGTTTACTTAGAGTTGTAGGTGTAAAATATTTTTGGTATAAATTCATTTTTTCTTGATTTTGCTGGTTGGTCCAAACTTTTGGCCACCAGTGTATATTGCTTAAGAACAACTCAACCAGGAACGGGCTCATACAGCTACCCATGGGGGTGCCATCTTCCATCCAGGCCTGGGAGAGGGGGGTGGAACTGATATATTGTTTCGGGGCTAAAGGGGCGGGGGAGGGGGATCTTTAAAATTTGCAAAATTGTTCGGGGTCCTGCTATGCTCACAGTGACTCTACTTCCATCCTGAGTACTGGTCTTGAAGCTGAAATACATTTCTATGACTCTTTTTTTTGATCAAACTAAAATATATACAGGATGGATGGACGACGTTTCACAAATTTAAGGATGATGTGGTGAACATTTTTTATTAATAAACCCATAGTCCCAAACGAAAAGCGACGGAGCCACAGCTTGTTTGATGTCCTGGTTTGTCAAGCATTGAACTAGGCACGTTTACTACGATGTCCCCTGTCATTGCATCTTGTAGGCCTTATGCAGACTGTCAGCTCGCAGGCTATTTTCAAATGGTACCGTCCGGATGCACAACACATTCTCCAAACACATAATCTTGCATATCAGGTTGGTACGAAATTCCCGTTGTTAGTTTGGAACATTCCGTAAGGGTGAAGGTTTTTTTGCGCTCTACGTTTTGTGCTGTATGAGCTCAGGAATGGACTTTACTGTGAGGCACGAAACAGCGAGAACTTTCGTACCCAATCACGTACAGAACTATTAATTATCTCAGTGTACACTGTCACACCTGACCAATCATACAACGGTCGCTGGATGGTTCCATTGGAAATACTTTCGCGCATTAGGTTTCACGCTCGAAATTCCAATGCAGTGACAACACAGTAATTCAGACAGCCATTCCTCGGCTTGATGCAAAACAGAGCATCAAACATGCTGTGGCTCCGTCGCTTTTCGTTTGGGACTATGGGTTTATTAATAAAAAATGTTCACCACATCATCCTCTACATATCCTTAAATTTGTGAAACGTCGTCCATTTACACCCTGTATATTTGTTTGGTAGCGATCATAATTTCCCTAAGGCTAATGGGAATCCATTTTCATGTATTAACAGATTTATTGATTCATTGATCAGGATGCTCGAAAGTGGGGCCAAAACATCAATGGACACTACCGCATGATGATATTTATTTCATGTTGAATTTTCTGAATTAGTTCAGTACTGTTCTTAATGGCAAAACTTTTTCTGGGTAATTTTAACTTCTGGAAGTAGTTCAACAATACTTTGGCTATTTATCATACAGGGCAAGTCAAAAGTCAATGCACTGGACATAGATATACTTCAGAAATCGTATATAAAATGAACGATGTGACCATGCTACCAGGGAATATCAGGGTGCTCTATCTTCTGGGACAGTTTTGAAGTTTGGTCGCCATCTTGAAATCCGGGATTTCGGATCAAGGTTCCCAGAACAATAATCAATTATTTTAGCGACAGTTCTGACAAAAGAAAACACAAATGACTTCTGGAAATATAGCTTCTGGGAAAAACTACATTCCACATGGGAAAAGGGGTCAAGGAAAAAGCCACGTTAGGCTACATGGGTGGAGGGCGGAGTTAAAGAGATCAAAATGGAGCACATGGTTTATGAAAGCTCCCAAAAAGATGTGTTGTCCCTGGTTCTAGACAGAGCTCAAGGTGCACAAGAATGTCAGGGGTAATGTTGCCGAAGGATGCGTTGCCGAAGGTGACATTTGCTTTGGATTTTCACAGTTTACATAAGTTTCAAGTGGCCCCACAGGTAAAATCTTGCTGTGTGAGATCTGGGGAACGTGGTGGCCACTCTACAGGACCCTGCCAGCCAATCCAATGATCAGACAATTGTCCATCTAGCCATTGGCAGACATTACATCTATTGTGTGGTCATGCACCATTCTGGTAGAAAAAACTTGGGAAACTGCCATCTTCAGAAAACAGTGATGGGAACACAGTGTTCTGTAACATTGAAGGCTATAAACACGTCAGGTTTGAATTATACGTATGCTAGTCCTCATGGTAACAGAATGGCAACCAGATTACGGTATAGGTGAACAGTCTGCTTCACTAGATAAATTAAAGAGCTTAATTATTATTAAAAAGTATTTAGCAAATCATAAGCCCAGTCATATATATAAAACCAAAAACCTGGTATTTAACACTAAATAAAAATCATTTTGTTAAAAATATTTTTTATTTGTTCCTCAAAATTTTCAATACAACACGTTTGACTGAAACAATACTCGACTACAACTGCATTGATTGCATGCGTCATACAATAATAAATAAAAGGGAAGTATTTGGTTTAGTAAATATCTAAATGGAACAATATGGACTTGTTGCAATTTAAAATCTTATGGGCCAGCTTTTAATTCTTATAAGACAACATCATATCCATTACCAAAAATTCACGTAACACTTATTACCAATGGAAAAAGTCACAACGTGGCCCGTTAAGAAAAATAAATGCTCACAATACATCGTTGATGATGAAAATTTCAAAGATAATATAAAGTGTTTATTGTAATTACATATTGACTAGCATATGTCGCTACATAAAAATATGTTAGCAATGGGGGAAATGTACAAAATTAATACATTAAATTTCTCCTCATATTTCTACTTATTGCTACATGAAAATCCTTTATAAAAATATTCATCGTTAACACGGCTGTCCTTAAAATGGACAAACTACTTGTTTTGTAGAGTAAATATGTGGTGGAAGGCTTGCTAGGTTTATACAATTTGTCTCGCATCTTAATCATTAAGAATTTCTTTTAGCTCTTCTTGAAGCAAAACTGACTGAATAAATATACAGTATTACCAAAATTGTTGATTTTTATTATAAATTTCATAAAAACTTACAAGTTAATAAAGATACGGGTGGAATGAAATGGAATGAGCTTATGTGATATGTTGAACTACACAAGTAAACAGGAAATTCATAATTTGTCTCCATTCAGAGATAAATTCAGTTCTCTTTGCAAAACTATGGGTTTTCTCACAACAAGAGATGAAAATAATGTTAATGGAAAGAAAAAAGAGAGGAAGTGATAAGCTTAATAACTAGGTTAACGTTTATAAAAGTGAAAGGAAAAAAAATTAATATAATAATAAATAAATAAATAAATCTCAATAGCTGTTTGTTCTGATACAAGAAATACAGGAATTTTCTGTAAATGAAACAGGATGTACAGACAATAAAATGAAAAAAAATAAATAAATTATGAAAAGTAAACTTTTTATTAAGCACAGACTAAATGTGAAGATCTTTGAAATAAATATGGCCAAAGTAAGTTATTAATTTAAGAAAATGATCTGAAATAAATAGAGTATAAACACTTCATTAAAAATTCTCTTTTACTAAACAATAATACAATTTTTAATTAATTCAATGAGGTTAGCATATTTACATAAAAATGGATGGTATTCATCCTTTCATCTCAACTGCGTTATATAGGAAGTGTTTGCCTTAAAACCAGGCCAATACTTGCATTTTTCTGACAATAAGGTGTTGTGACTTTCATATAATCAAATGGATTAAATGCATTTATGAAGGATATGACATTAACAAAAATAAAAATAAAAAAAAATTCAGGCTTCTTACTTTTTATTTTTGTAAGAAAAAATAAAATTAACATGAGTATCAAATCTGGTAGTAGTTGCAGTGTAAACCTCACTCTCCAGAAATATGCCAGTAATTCAATTTTTTTGAAGAGTAATTACAGAAACAACAAAAAAAATTATTTGATGTTCTCAATGAACCACAAGGCATATGAATCTAAATGAATCTTTGGATTTTTAAAGAGCTCGATCAACTTAAATTTTAAGTGATAAAACATTTTTAAAATATTAAATTAATTATATATTATATAAATTTGCATTTTTCTGTCAGCAGGATTTCTCTTTCTATCAATACACTGTGGCCTTGCATGTCATATACCTCACAATCAAGACTCCATTCTATGAAAATGAAAACGACAAGAGAAGAAAGATGAAGATTTTCCCCTTCCAAAATTTCCACTCCCTAAAGAATAAATAATTTTATAAAATCTCCAAATATTTTGTACTATTATGCATAAATAGAAGCTTTCAACTTGTAACGTTAATGCATTTCAACCAATTTGTCAAGTTGTTTCCAAGTCAAAAATTGCAGTCATCCCTCCACAAGTCGGCAATCTTGGTTCAGAGCCTTGTCATCTTGTGGATTTTCCAGACTTGTGGAATTCTAAGATGGCAGACCCCTCCCTTTTTTTTTTTTTCAAAAAGCATTTAAAAATTGTGAAACAACAGGTGTAGAATAAAATTTTATGATATAGTTTTAAGATTACGCAGGTAGAAAAGTAAATTAACAATTCTGATAAAATTGAATCTGAAATTTAACTCTGAATTATTTTTGCTGTTCTTAAATTTCGGTTTTACTGGCTATCAATTATCAAAACATTTATATTCTTTCAAATTAATTTGGTATTTCTTATAAACGCTAAACCCTATTAAATTTATATTCCATTATTTATTAGCTTAATGACTTTTTGCTCAAAAATTTTACTGTCTAAAAATTAGTCCTTGCAATTTTCCCCCTAAATTTTAATTTTTTAACAGAAAAATGTAACTGCTTATGCTCTAAAATCGGTCACCATTTCAAATTATGAAATCATCAGCTCAAAGAAAGCAGTTCTTTATTAATTCTTTTATTATTTTCCTTAATAAATATCATTAACCTCCCCCCCCACCCCCCCAAAAAAAGGCTGTATTCATTAGGGGAAGTATAAAATTGGTTAATTTTGCATATTTTAGTTGTAATAATAGTTGCCAATTTAGTTTTAGTTTAATGCGACGAAAGCAATGAATTTAATATAACTACGTTTGTTTAGTCTCGTCAGACTGACTACTTCCATTTGCAATTGCTATAAACGCTGACGCAGTAGGATTAGTATTAGAGGGATTAGCTAAAACCATCGTCACCTTCTGTGGGATTAGTATTAGAGAAGGCGATCGAAGAATTAGGGTGCATTTCGCCAATGTCATTATTACAAACGAAAGAATTAGTTCAAACAGAACAGAACATTCATACTAATAGGGTTTGGGATTATTTCGAAAATCTAATTTAATAAAAATATTACTTTATCGTTTCATTATTTATTGAGAGCATTAGAAGGCATATATCGCTGTTGTCGCTTGCCTGATTGAAAGCAGTTGCTCTCACGAAGTCGTTTGTATATCATCAGGCTGCCGACTTTCACAACTAGTCGCTTTCGTCACAATAAACAAACGCACCCTCAGTTGGCAAAATCCCCAACCAGAAGTCATTGTCTGCCATCTTGGCTTTCAGGAAATATTGTAATTGCCGATTTATGGAATGCCGACTTGCGGAGGGACGACTGTATTACATTACCAGAGGATTGATGCCAAATTATTATTTATTAAACCACATTCACTTAAACACTTATTACATGTAGAAAATTTTTTTCTTTGAGCTGGAAGAAGGCTATTTTGAAATTACAGGTATAACTGATGCCAATGAAAAACATGGCCACTGTCATATGTGCATACGCTTTTAAGTTGGTGGATAATTCTAGTTTAATTTCTGTCCCTGTAGATTAAGTTCTTCTTAGACAATAAGTCTCCGAGGAATGGAAGGATTAAAAAAAAAAAAAAAATTGAATTTCAGTTATAGTTAACTTTTTACTTAAATAAATTTTTAAATGACAAAAGATAAACCAAAAGTAAAAAACAATTAAAATACAATATAGTATATGTATTTTTAAAAAATTATAAAAAAAATCAAATATAAAAAAAGAAAAATCTCCAAAGACATATATTTTAAAAAGTCATGGACGTCTTTGATACAAGTGATCTTACAAGTATCATTTTGAGTGCTAATTTAAATTTGGTCATTTATGGCTCAATGATAAACCATTCTTCCAAAAAAATACGTACTTATTAAATGAAAGTTCAGAAATCAATTATATCCCTGTCGGAAAATATGGTGTACATTTACAACACAAAAGTAATGTTGAAATGTATACCATATTCTCAGACAGAGAGAGAGTAACATTTTGTGGCAGTGATGCACAGTTAGCATCATTCTTTTTAAGATTTCATCTTGTAATTCCATTTTTTGATTCACATATACCAAGTGATTTGGTAGCTTGCTTCAAACCATTCAATCAATTACATATCCATTCCCACATAGATGAATCAACATAGTATAAACCATTTAAGAAAATAATTTAAAAACAAATAATAAAGATAAAAAAATTTCTAATTAAATATCTTTCATCTTTTTATATTTCAATTATTGAAATGTTATTCATCATATAATCAGAATACATACACACTGCAGTGATTTGTCTTTTCTTACAATTTCTGACTAGAAATCATATGATTATAATATAACTTTCTCAAACAATATAGGATATTTGACTATAAAGGAAAAGCAAAAATACAATCAACATAAAAAAACAGGTTAAATATTCTGCAATTTTATCTATTGCAGAAAATATCTACCTGAAGATTAAATTAATATCTGTTCTAAAAACAGATAAAAAGATTCAATATCAACAGTTTTATCATTACAAAATGTATAGAGATGATTTCTTTTTAATAACCTTCCAAAACACAGCAAAACACTCATGAAGAAAATTCATTATAAAACTTCAATTACACGTCATGAATAGAGGCAAAAATACAAGTAGTTACAGTGATGGTTCTCTTAAAGACTGCAAGAAATAACTTACCGTACCTTCAGAAGTTATACAATATTAGGTACTGATTTTAAGATTGTATATTCAAAACTTAATCATGAAATGTAAAACATTATGGAAGTTGAGGCTAAACAAAACAATGCATGACAGCTGTCAGCTGAACATTTATTAAACAATATTAAAGATGCCAGTGTCCTTGCATTAAATTGCAACAGTTTTTACACAGGAATTTAATGGCTAAAAACCTACATAAAAATTTGTTGCCATCAGTTTTTCATATATATAACCATGATGTTTGAGGGAGAATCAAATGAAAGTGAGCCAACCCACCTTATACCAATGGTTTATTCCGGTAACTCTTGCGCATCTACCCACCCCCCAAAACCCTGATTTGTCAGCCTGTGACTTACATTTTTTGATCATTTTAAGAAAGAACTGAAAGTGATACTTCACAGTAGCAGTTAGTGAGATTCTACAGTTGAAACCCAGATGCTTTTACGTGTGGGATGACTGGACTTCTTGATCATTGGGATAAATATTTAAATGCTGAAAGTTTGGTTTTTTTTTTATTTATTTTTTATTTATTTTTATAAATCCATTCATGTTATGTAAAATCAAGTTGGATTCACTGTCATTTGACCCATCCTAACAGGCCTTTCTTCAAAGAAGCTAACATAGGTGCAACATGACAAACATCACACGGGATGTTCAATATATCAAACAAATTTTATAAGTGCTTGCATTTTCATTTAAATACACAAAGATAACTGATACTTTTTGGATTCATACATAAAAATTCCAAATAATAATAATTCATTCCAAGTAATTTTGAGATACCTAATTAAAATTCTGAGGAAAATACATCCAGATATTTTAACCCTTTGACCAGCAATGACACACTAGATACATTAATCTAAAATTTTACTCAGTCTAAAAACAAAGTGCGCATAGTCAGGCTGGTATCAAACCACTTGAAAAAGAAACTGAAATTATTCTAAGACCTCTGCTTGGTTGCTTCCATTTGAAACCTCCATGTAATGAAAAAATGCACAACAATTTATAGTATAATAATAATAATAATAATAATAATAATAATAATAATAATACCTCACAGCATGCCGAATTCTTTAATATTGTTTATTATATAACTCATCAAGAGATGGTGCTGCGGTCATCAAATTAGTAAGCTGTATAATTTAGCATTCAGTTGCAAAATAATCAAAATAACAATATAAACAAATTATATTTTCAAAATGAATCGGAAAATGTTACAAATATGACAAGTTACTTTTAAATAGCATTCAAGTAGTAACTTCATGTTTTTTACAAAATAAATATCCAAAGAGAAAGGGTTTATTTTTTATGGTGAAGTGCAGTGTAACGGTGAAATGGTAAAGCCAACAAACGCGCATTTCCACTTTAGTTCGCAGTTAATAGGACGCAGGTATCAGGCCTGGCAGGTATACATTAAGTGCTTTTGAAAAGTTACATTTCTGTATTTACTAGAATCAATAATGTGCTGTTTGCATTTGTCGAATCATTTCATCAAAAGATGTCGCTTTACAATGGAAACCTTTGGCTTCAATTTTTAGTTTATACGATTTTTCTGAATTACTTCATGAAATGGCCTCCATCTCTTACTTAGGAATCACAACAAACTTAATAAAGGATTAAAAATCATATATAATGTGAAAAAAAAAATGTAACATTATAAATATTTCAGCAACAGTGAAAATATTTTACTAATAAATATTTTATTATGAATTGAATTTATTATTTTAAATACCATATTTACTTGAATATAACTTAAATCTTTTTTCCAAATTTGGAGAAGCAAAGAATTGGGGTTACCGTAAAATCTTGATTACACGTCGGGTATTCAAATACACGCCGGTCTCAAATAAAAGTCGGGTGGGGTATAAAAAATAGATTAAACGCCGGGTCTTTTTCGGGTCATCGATATAAATTCTGGCGCTTTTCCTCACTTTCAGATTATTTCATGACGGTAATTTAAAGGCACCTGCACCAGAGCTCATTGTGAAATGGGTTGAAGTAGCTTGGAATTCCTTGTCAGCAGATTTGATATTAAAATCATTTCGTTGTTGTGGACTTACCATCGCAACAGATGGCATTGAAGATGGAAAAATCTCATGCTTTAAGGTAAGGTTCTACTTTCAATTTCCATTTCTGCTTTCACACACTATGTTAACCATACTTACTTTACAGGACTTGCTTTGTATTCACCTCTTTCAGATTCATCGGCCATGTCATGCAGGCAGAGATATATTGCTGAAATTGCACAATTCTATGCGGGATTCAGAAACCATTACCTTACAAGAGATCGAAGATGATGAAGAACTTTATAATAATGAGGCAGTTATCTCCATTGATTCCAAACCAGAAGATCATATTATCTAATTATTAATTTTTAGTTTTACTAAAGAAAACTTTTTTTTATTAAATTGCAATTCGGATTTATTGCAGGGTGACCAGTGACCAGGAAAAGTCAGGGAATATTTGTAACCGGGAATAGTCAGGGATTTTACAAAATCAGGAAAAAAAATGCGAAATTGGAACGAAAAATGGTCAGGGAAAATTACATGATCAACTGGGAAAAGTCAAGGAATTTTCTGCAATCGTTTTGGGACACCCTGTTAAACACCCTGTTATTGGGAATAGCCCTTAACGCTGGGTCTCGATTATTCGCCGGAGAGGTCCGGACCACTGAAACAAATAGACGCCCGGGCATGTATTCAAGATTTTACGGTATATTAGATTTGTGTATTTGAAACAAAGAAAGAAAAAAACACGCGTACCAGAGAATTTCACCTACATTAATGAACATTACATTAAAACTAGTGAATAGCAAATAAGGATATGCACATGAAAAAAAAAACATTTCCTTAAACCATCTAAAACATTGATTTAGATGCCAGCACGGATCTTGAAGTCTTACAATTACAGGTTTTAGATATGGTTATAAACAAGCAGTTCAAAAATTCAAAGGTAATAAGAATACAATGATCGGTTAATGTGTGGAAACCATTCCATGATGCCAACTGACAAAATAGAAAAGCCATCATTATCACAAATTGGACAGTACATCTTAGATTTTTAGAAAAGAATTTTCGGGGATTCTATAATAAAAGGATTCAAGAAATGCTGTATCTCCATAGAATAGGATATTTTTGAAAAGACAAAAATGAAATAGTATGTGTTACAGATAGTGAAGATGAACTTAATAGTTAAATGAAGAATGATGTAAATAAATAATGCAAATAATTAATCTAAATAATATTAGATTATTATATAGCAAATAAAGTTACAAAAATCTTTTTCAGAAAAAGATTTTTTTTCCTTATGAAATTTTTTCTTTCAAAAAAAAAAAAAAAAAAACTTTTCGAAAAAGGGAGAGTCGTATTAGATTCGATGCTGTGTTATAAATACTGTAATTGTAAAACTAATAGGAAAGTGTTAATTAATGTTAAGATTTTTAATAACATTATAATTTATCTTATAAATGCATAGCACTAAATTTTGGTAGAAACAGAATATTTAAAGATATGTTCATTAATTTGCTCAAAATTTTAGGTCTCGTTAAAAAAATTCAACTGTTGGGGTTGCACTCGTATGAAAAAATAAATCACTGGTCAAAGGATTAAACTGCAAGCAATGAAGTCGATAGTATAAGTTGACAGGTCTGTCAACGGAGAAGGGAGGAACACTTTCTCAAGGGTCAATTTTCTGGCAGGCTTAAAAACAGTTTAACCAATAACTGAAAAAAAAAAAACAAATTTGCAAGGAAGGATAAAATAATACAATTAAAATGAATTTCCAAAGTAAAATTACATCATCTAGTCTGTAAGGAGTCCAGTGTATATTTTGTCTTGGCAACCTTGCAAACAAGTTCCTTAAAAACAAGTCAAGTTTTTCACGTGTCTAACACTGTTCTCAGTTTTAATGATAAACAAACAGCATTAACAAAAATTTACATTTCGTTTAAATAAATGAATCATTTGGCACTGTGATTTCAATCTCATTGAAGTTTTTTTTTTTTGGATTGTTAAGGAAGACTATCAAATTACCAGGGGGGAAAAAAGTTATTTTATAACAATATTATCAAAATAATTCAACATTTATGTATACAATAAAGATTTTAAACAAATTTAAATAAATCATCTACTAAAAAACTTAAGGATAATAACCAGCAGTTTTCAGAAAAGAGTATATTCTATGAATACTTTAAATAAGAAGACTGCCAAATATATGAACATTTGGCAAACATACTCTACAAATACAGAGCGGTGCAGAGTTCATTGGCCCATTTTAAATGGTCTTAAAACAAGCTAAACAAAAGAAAACAAATAAACAACAACACCATTTGATGGACCAAAATATGCCATTTATTCTACAAAAATTCCAAACTTTCATTTTGAAAATTACATCAGAAAGATGGCCTCCATTTGAATCGATGCACTGTTGCAAGTGCTTTTGGAACTTGTCATAACGAGGCTTGTAGATCCTCATCAATGGTCACAACTTCGTCAAAAATGACTTGTCCGATTTCAGGAATATTGGTCATATGTCTACGGAACACATGTTCTTTCAAGAAACGCCAGAGAAAGAAATCTGGAACAGTAAGATTAGGTGACTGAGATATAACACCTCCGAAATGACATCTCCAAACATGCGATGAACACCAGGCAGACTTTTTCGAGCGTGGGTTGTTGCCCCATCTTTTTGAAAACTAAATACTTTGGGATCAAAGGCTGCCATAAATTTGGTTCAAAGGCTTCCAACATTGAAAAATGTCAATTGGCTACACACAACTCTGTGGAGCCAGTGTACTGCAACTTCCAGAAACGCAGAAAACAGTGCATTGATTTAAACCTACGTCATCTCTGACATAATTTCAAAAATAATTTTTTTTAAATTTATAGAACAAATGGTATATTTCGGCCTATCAAATGGTGTTGATGTTTATTTGTTTTGTTTTGCATACCATTTTTTATGATCATTTGAAATGTGTCAGTCAGCTCAACACCACCCTATATTTATAAAAAATAATAATAAAATTAAAAGGGATGCCCAATCTTTCATTTTTATTACATAGAATACTATATTGGCCTTATGAAAAATATACAGCTCCAAGTGTGGAACATTGAGTATTCTTCAAGTCCAATTAGCTCAGATCTAACGTTATTAAATAACAGATTCAACAATAATGAAGGGATTGACATTACTGAGGTGGGAACTATTCGGTCTTAAACTTATGAACTTATAAGAAGAATAAAGCATATTTACAAAGTAACCATATATAAAATGGGTGAGATTTCAGTTAAATTTCACTCCTTCTAAAATTAAGAGTTGAAATGAAAAAAAAAAAAAAAAAAATCCAAATGTCTCTTAAAAAGTAAAAAGAGGAGGAAACAAAGTTTATAGAGGATTGTATAATGTTCAATAGTAAATAAAATAATCAGATCAATTTTCAAAATTAATTGGCTCGAAGTCCCAGTCTAGGGCCAAAATTAGCACTGCCATAGATACTCCCACGATAAAGATTCTGCTGTGGGCCAACTCTGTTCTCTTTCTGACTACCTTTTGATTCAGCCCGTTCGTGAGCTTTAAGCAATCGATTTTGGGTACCTTTTCTGTTAGAAAGATCTGTACCACGTCGATTATTTGGATCTGGTCCTTTGGCCTGGGGAATTTCAGAACTAGAAAAAATAAATAACATTAATGAAACAGGATTATGGTAATTTCTTAAAATTTAAAATCAAAAAATAAATAAATAAATAAACCAAGTATGGATAACCAAGTAATAAAAGGCTAAACTAGTCACCGTCACGTAAACATTTGAAACATAATACTGTATTTCAAAATTTTTGAATTGTTATTAAAAAAATTAGAACAGGTTCCACCGAATCAAATTTGATCATTTTTGAACTTATTATTTATTCTTATACAGGGTGTTTGGAAAATCTAGGATAAGGACCTAGCTAGAAATTGCTGAGTGCTGGTTAATTTTGTAATGATGTGTCAGGAATGAATATAATTATGAATATAATGAATAATTTTGTAATGAATATGATTAATGAAGTATAATTAACAAGTTTGAAGAATGAATGGTTGAATTTGATTCAGTAGAACCTGTTCTAATGACACCATTTTGTACCACTTTGGATGATAAACTTACAGTTCCTTATGCAAAACGTGCAAAACTCAAAATTTTAAGGATCTAAACGTCACGCAAAGTTTCCGCGAAGCTGGCGGAAAACGTCATTTAATCTCAACAATTGCCGCAGTTTTCTCGTGCTAAGCAGAGTTCATTATGTGAAGTGCTGGTGTAGAAAGTTCATAAATGACGTAACGGCACCATTTTTTAGACACTAAATTTTGAGTTTTAGACATTTTCGTTAAGGAACTTTTTGCTTAGATTGACGCATGGAATCACACCGTGTGATTATTATCCTACGTTTTCCGAACATCCTATATATTCATTTATGACACATTGTTACGAGTAATTTGATATACAAGGGTCATTTAAAGTCATGGCAACTAATTTTTCAGTGGAATCCCAGACCACAATCCATATTTTTTGATATCCAGCAAAGACATTGAGACATATGGTACTTATTCATGCCACTTGATGGAGGATGGTACTTCAAGAATGGAAGAGGAAGGGATGCATGAAAGTCAGTTGGTTTTCAACTGTTGCCAAGTATGGACTGTTCATACCAATGCTGCTCGTGCGATGATTGCACAATGATTAGAGAATGACAGACGATGGTTGACAACATAAACTAGTATTGACCAGGCAATTGTGCACAAGAGCACCCCCCATCCCCCCTGAAATTGACCACCTTGCCAACTACAAAAAAAATCCCTTACTTCATTAATTATATTCATTACAAAATTATTCATTATATTCATAATTATATTCATTCCTGACATGTCATTACAAAATTAACCAGCACTCAGCAATTTCTAGCTAGGTCATCCTGGCTTGTATCATCATTAAGCTTAGTACATTATTAAATGCTTAACATTATTATGGTAATAATTAGAACCATTAGCTTTTAAGACTAAGAACTGAACTTGCTGTCTAGTCTCTGATTGACTGGCATGATATACAACCAACAGCTACCGCTATGTCCACTTCTTCTACCCAGCAAGCTTAAGGCTGTTGGAAACTTCTTACATAGCTATGATTTTATGTCAATCTAGAAATGACTGCATTTCCAAAACTCAAAATCATTTCAAACAAAATTGAGTCATATGGAAGCTTACACTCTTTAAAATTAGTCTTAGTCACAATCAACCATTCAGAAACAGGTTAATTTTTTAGAACAAAACAAGTACGGGTTTTGAAAATATTTTAAACAGTTAGCTGAAATAAAAAAATTACTTCCATTTAATCTGAAGTTTTGATGTCTTTTCTGCAAAAAAAATATTCAAATATTTCTGAATAGGGATTTTTATAAGCCATTCAGCAAAAGTTGGAGTAAATGGAGCCACGGAAGTTTGGAATTTGCCAATCAAAGAAAGGTGTGATCATGTGATTCAGTATTTCATAAATACCATATACACGTTGCATGCAAATATAGGTCAAACCCCCAAACTTGGAGTAAATTTCGGTATAAAATTTTTTTTCCCCTTAAAATTCAAACCAGATCATCATGACTGATGATGGTAATTCAATCACTGTATTAACCTTAAAGATCACAACAAACAAAGTAAACGCCATCTTGAAACAAGTTTATTTACATATAAAAGAAACAAAGCTATCAAACCCTGTAACCCTGGATTACAAACTTTTCCTGAACAGCACTTTCTATAAACCCTCGTCGATTTGACTATCCTTAAATAATACGTTTTTTTATAAATAATATTTTTATAGGAATGTTAATTTGTAATAATTGGTAATAAAAAAGCAGGAAGAAACGGAGCCAGACACTGTGGACACGGAACGACAAGAATAGCAAGAAACCACTAATCCACATCAAAATTTTATTCGAACGAATGCGCATTTTGGCAGCCAAGCTGCCTTCGTCAGCGTATACAAGGAATTTTCTGTACAGATCAATTCCTTGTATACACATTCGTTCGAATAAAATTTTGATGTGGATTAGTAGTTTCTTGCTATTCTTGTAATAAAAATGCATTTGAAGGGTTCGAAAAAGTTTCATTGTTACAAAACTTTGTCAAGTTGCTGAGTCATGGTCGCTAAAACATTTAACTATTAGTAAACTATTAGGCCTATGAAAAAAATATCGGCTTCTCTTACTAGAGTGAGATTAACTAAACGCACAAGAATTTATAGGGAAATGCACAAGAATTAAGATGAAATTTAGAAAACAGCCTAGTTGATGTGACAAGGGTTAGTAATCCAGGGTTAAAACTCTCATACTCACTGTCACCAAAAAGTACATTCCATATCTTCTCTGGAATTGCCTCACCATTGTTCCAACCTGAAGTACTACTGTCCTCCTGCTCATCCACCTGGTTTTTGCAGGAGTGCACAATAAGTCCCGCCCCGATTACGACACTGGGTGACAGTGTTATCAAAAGAAATTTAACAAAGAAAATAAACTTTTTTTCTTGTGCTACTTCGTCACAACTTAAACAGGAGCCAAATTCATAATCCCATATTAAATTCACGTTTCATAGTTGTTTCACTTCTCCATGCCATTTAAAACCCTAAATTATGGAATAAATCTAACAGAGATTTTTAACATTACAGTATTATGTTTTCTAATACTTTCAAATTCCACAGGAATTTCATGAAGTTATTCTAAATAATCTTAAATTAATGAAAATGATATATTTAAACAATAGTATTAAAAATTAATGTTCATATATTACCAAATGAAATGTTTAGAAAAGTTTGGAAAAATAGGCATAATTGGAATCGTTATAGAGATCCAAGGCATGATTGAGGGAAAGCATAGCATTTAAATGGGAGCCAAATTCACGTTTCCTATATTACATTCACATTTGATTGCTTCATCATCTCTCCATTCTGTCTGACACTCTAAATTATTGAATAATTGAATAAAGAAAATTTATCACTACAGTATTATGCTTTCCCGTGTTTCAAAATTTTTCGGGATTTTCACTGCTTCTGAGATGATAAAAAGTGTGGTGGGGCAATGTGAAAAAGTGGAAAATAGGGTGGTTTCATGATCATCATGAATTCCTAACAGAAAAGTGAAAAAAAGTAGAAAAAGTTAGTTTCATGAACACAGCCTTTGCAGAGAAGAAGGAGAATTAGGGGGAGCTTTCGTTAATTTATTCAAAATCGCAGCATGCGAAGCAAAGGAATTTATAACTCCCTCGAAGTTAGTTTTATTGATATTATTCAGTAATATTTACAAATATCCAAAGATAAATAATTTTTTAAAGATGATTACTGTTAACATTTTTATTCAATCTGACATGGCAAAAGGTGGTAATGATCAATATCGATAGGCAGAACATCAACAGGTAGTTTTAGCTGGGCTCGCATAAAGGTCATATCCCAGTTTTTTCAGTCAAATTGGGTACAAAATTTTGCAACATATATCTGAGATTATATGGTAATTTAAATTTAAATTTTTTAGTGAAACTACAATGTGTCTAGTATTCTTTTTTTTTAATTTAAAAAGAAATAACATGCAAATGCTAACTGAGTTATACCCATGTGGATAATGAAAAATCCCTATACTTTTATGTGCATTGACACCTGTGTTTATCTTATAACACCAAGCCAAGCAGACTTCAACTCTGACTGGACAAACTACTGTGTTTATCTGAATAAAATACAGAATAAAATTCAGGGAAAACAGAAAATAATAAATAAACTGAAGAAACTTCTTCAAACTTTTTTCTATCACAATAACAAATAGAACGCCACAAAGAATTAAAGGATTCAGTTTCACCCACATTAAAGAACATCACATTTTGGCTAACAAAAAAACAAAACAAAAAAAAAAACAAAAAAACTGACACACATGAAAAATAAAAATAATTTCCTTAAACTGTCTAAAATGTTGAATATCAACATCATGATTTAGATGTAATCCCAGGCAGTACGATCTCACAATTACAATTTTTAGTGGTTGTAAACAAGCCGTTCAAAGATTATTTAGAGAAAGAATACACCAACTGATTAATGTCAGGAGACCTTTCCACGATGCCAACTAGCAAAATCAAAAAGTCATCAGTATCACAAATTGGAAAGTCGTTTTTAGATTTTTTAAAAAATTAGTTTAGTGATTCTATAATAAAAGAATTCAAGAAATCCAGAATCTTCAATGAAACAGCATGTGCTACAGAAAGAGAAGATGATCTTGACAATTCAAATGAAGAATGATGTAATAATATAAATAATGCAAATAATAACATTACCATATTTAGCAAATTTGTGAAAACGTTTTTCCAAAAATGCCTTCCATAAATAGGGGTCTTATTAGATTCAAGATATATTATATTCAGGTAAATACGGTATAATTTTCTATGTGAATTATAGTTATTAATACATGTTTTTCTTTTCAGATAATGTATTTAAATGTTCCTCGAGACAAAATAAGGTTACAATAACATTTTCTTTTTGATCGAAAAGGTTGTGTGTTTAGTAAACTCTCTAAAACACTACTAACATTTTAATTTCTGCCATGGTTCCTTTGATATTGTTAATATCTGGGCCTTTAGGGGGTGTTCGATATGGAGACTGATGAGTCAGGACATGATCTTCTTTGGTCCACGTACTCTTTGTAACCCTTAGAAGCAAAAATGTGAAACCTTCTTAGTGCATGTAGTAAATAAACACAAATCAGTGATACCATCAACTCATTTGTTAAAAACTTACATGATCTTCTCTTTTTTTAGTTTAGGTTTCAAGCTTTTTCTTATCGGAGGCTTTGGCTCACTACAGTATTAGATCAAAATTAAATTAATTAGTACAATTAAACAAAGTAATGATTAAATAATGCTATTAAACATGCATAATATCATGTTGTGTTTCAAATATCCACTCGTATTTAAAAATGGAAATTATTTCCAATGTTATTTAAAAATACTGATGACCCTTACTGGACTCCATGTGCAGTTTGAAGAATGACGGAATGTGTCTTAAGGCACCTATACGACAAAATGCACTACTGAATAGTCACCTACCTGAATGCCAAAGGACACCACACGTCCTACTGGATTCTGGCATGTTCAGTAAGGGTCTACATAAGTTCTTTATGTATAGACCCCTTTTTATTAAGTATGGGTGCCTGATTTGTAGATCACGATGTATTTACTATATATTTCTCATGCCTTAATAGTTTTCATAAAGTTTCCATGTCTCCTACAGGGCATTTCACTTTCTCTGTCCAGTAGTGTATATCCTAGAGTTTTATTCCAGGAATGCTGGATATGGTCAGCATATAAAAGAACTTTGATGCCCCTGTAGAAAAACTTCCACCGATGTGATATCTAAACCAAAGAAAGCCATATCATGAATCCTACAGTAAATTTGAAAATTAGATCACTTGCTGGGGAAGGAGGGGATGGAATGTTTGAAACACTCATGTAATCTTTTGAAATATAAAGATATACCTTTCATCTTTTCCATATCCTTTATCACCTATGAATAAAAATCAGAAACAGATCAACATTTTAATAAAGGGATGTTATTTTAGAATTCTGAAAATGCTGTCTTTTTTAATAAAATTTATTATTGCCTTGTGGCACTTTCGGAATAGATACAGGGATTTTGAAATGTACTGCAAGACAATGATAAATTTTATTTTATACGCTGATAAAAAATTAAATCTAGCCAAATCCCCAAGTAAGCAACCAATCAAATGCACAGCGAACCTTTTCCTGATTCCAGCTGTCTTCCATACAAGGCTTGAGAGTCTTGAAGTCTTAAAGTAAAATTTGGAACATTAGAAAAAAGTTTTTAAGAAAAATACAACACCCCTCTCTGAGGGATTAATAGGATTTGGAAAGGGGAGGGGGAACAAAAGAGAAATCTTACTTTTCATCCTGAGTAATGTTTGTCAAGAGTTGAATTGCTTTGCCTTCATCAAACTGGACACTTTCAAGAGCCAAGAGAATGACTGTTGCAGGAATGTCCTTAAACTGTTCCAGCATTCTACACCGAGCTAAATACAAGGACATAAGAGTTTTTACATTAATGTAGACTATATCATGAAAGATTATTTAGAGTAAATATTACAGTTAAAGACATATCATTTACTTCTTTGTTTCTCGGCTGCTGTCAGTTTAGGTTTCGGAGAAGGCTCTGGTGCAGTGGTTAAAGAGTCTGGTCGTTTGACCTCAGCAACGGCAGGTGGTTCTGTCTTCTGAGTACCACTTGCCGGGCGTATAGGAGGAGTTTCCTGCTTTTTAAAGCCCATGGCAGTAAGTTGTTCCATCGCGTGAAGTACATTGTTGTCACTGCTGACGACACATAATCAATGTTAAGGTTTATCTCTTAAAACTATAACTCAATAAAATAAAATTTATTAGTTAAGATAGCACACCTAAGCAAGCATTCCAGAAGAATCATTTCATCAACTGTGGGGTATAAGCATTTGAGATAGCGCAATTTGATGTTAGGGGACCAAGAGCTTTGTGATTGCTGTGGAGGTGATAATTCTGTTCGTCGAGGTGTGTATTCATACTTCCCAGTCGGCTGAACGGTTACCGTACTTGTAGACGGTTGGGGAGAGGCAGTGGTTCGGGACTGAGGTGATGGAGAACTGCTGGTTCCTCGTAACTGTGGAGATCCCATTAGTGTGCGAACGTGCAATTGTGGCGATCCAGTTGGTCCCCAAAGCAGAGGAGAAGCTGCAGCGCTTCTTAATTGGGGTGAGCCAATGGGACCTCTCAGTTGTGGTGATCCAGGTGGGAAGATAGGAGGGGAGCCCATCGGGCCTGTTCTCAACTGAGTAGCAGCAATAGAGCCTCGGAGTTGAGGGGAGCTCCAAGGGGAAGACTTTTCGATTCGCTCGTTTGAGCTTACTTTGGCTGGGGAAAAAGGACGAGTGCTAAACATGGGAAGTTTGTGTGCTTGTGGATAACCCTTAATTATGAGATCAGCAATAATATCAGATTCCCGCCACCGATGCCTTTGAAAACAGATTAAAGAAAGAAATGTTAGTGTTTGTTAGTAAATATTATTTGAAGATATGAAAACAGCTGCAAAAGAATATCCTGAGTAAGTCAAAAAGATGTTCCCGATTTCATTGATTTCTTTACTCAAATTTGATGTAAAATAAACTTCTATTTTACTAGCACTCGTGAAAGGGGAAACATACCGTAAGTATTCTTATATAATGCGGCTTCTTGTATAACGCATTCCACTTTCAGAACCCAGAAAAACAGTAAAATTTTATCTTCTTGTATAAAGACACCCATTTTTAAGAGAAATAAAATAAGCAAGGAAATCCACAAAATCTCTTCACAATTTTACAATTTTAAAAATGCATAATCTAGATCTTTACAATTATTAACCTTCAAAATCCAATTCATTATTATAATAATTGAACAATATAGACATCACGTTAAATGAATTTGTAACATTAAAGGTAAAAAGTGAAATAAATTTTCAATGAATGGCAGCAAGAGGAAAATTATCAATGAATAATAGCAAGAAGGAAGTTATAATAAATGTGATTGCAGTGAGTTTTTCGCGAGAGGTTAACGCCATCTTGTTTTCGAGAATTCACTTTCGCATTGGATTTTGGAGGTGCAAAATTGAGGGGAAAAAACAGAATTAAAGTACTGTATATTGTATATACTGGATGGGTGACCATTAGTGACATACGACTTTCGCCCCCTCGTGTTTCGGAGGGTACATAAAGCCCTCGGTCCTGGCTGCTGCGGTCACCTTGCAGCAGTCGTTAAAATGTCCTCAACCACTATTTCGGTCACAAGCCGGATAGGAGTGTTGGATGGAAGGGGTGCAGATAATGCCATCCGTAAAAGGACAAAGACAACCAATAGTCATCCTATATTGGGTGACTCCAACGGGCGATGGGCCTATGGCTGATATCATCATACTGTATATAGTATAACTTGCTTTTTTTCTCAATTTCTTATCCACTTATCCATCACCAAAAGCTAACTCGGAGTAGGGGAGAATGATTTCAAATGAACTTAGATCTGACGATTTTCAAACAAAACTAGCATATATTATTGAATGTACTGGTGCATTACAGTAAAATATATACAATATACAGTACACTGATATACTGCAAGATACCAGTATATTAAATATAATATGCTTGTTTCATATGAAATTCATCAGATCGAAGTTAGTTTCCCAACCTCCCCAGTTAGTTTTTGGCGAGGGAAAAGTGGACGGGAAATTTAGGGAAAAAAAGCAAATTAGTGTACTATATATATTGTATAATGCACTCTAATATACCTGTATATTCAATATTAAACACTAGTTTCTTTTGAAATTCGTAAGACTGAAGTTCGTTTGCCCTCCTTCTCCCTTAGTCGTTGTAGCATTGTATAATGCGGTCCCACAAATTTAGGTGCTTATTCAGGTCAAAATTTTTCAGAATAGTAGATGCATACGGTAAGCATTTTTCAGACAAATTATGAATGTTCAACATGAGCTCTATGTTTCATATAGAACACAACAAAGCATTAATCAAGTTCTACAAAATATGTTGCATGTCAATTGATATCTGTGATTCATGCCGGCAGATCAACCAGCATCTTTACAATTGGAAATACAAAGACATTTATCCTTGACCAGATCTGGGAATAATGTGGCCAATGCAGTAGTTCTCGATGGTTGCATAGCCAGTTCGGAAGTCAGTGACGTTTTCTTACAAGTAGTCAACACTGCAGTATGTCAAGGCAGATAGTTTCTGTCCAGAGTGGCATTAGCGAAGGATAACAGTCCTGAAAGTGGCAGCGGAAAATTAGAACTTTATAAAGCATCTTACAACAAGAAACGCTTGCACATTTTGCAAAAAAATTAAAAAGAAAATAGGGATATCTTTTTGACTTAACCTATAACACATATATATAATCATAACATAAAATACAAGCTAAGAATATGAATCTAAGGGTTGTTTGAATCCATAAACATCAATGGCATAAAAACAGGACAACAGTGTCATGGAATGAGCAGAACAGGACCACTTAAGCAAAATTTTAATACTGCACACAATGTTTTTGTTAAAGGTGATTTCTTGGCTTAGGCCATTGTTAATATTAATTCAGCATGTAAAATGTAGGGTGTGGTCATGTTTTAGTAATGTTAAAAGGGTAAGAAGTGTTATTGGCTTCGTTATAATGATGTTGCACGATTACGGCTGTTTTCTTTATCGTTTTACGTGTATTATAAAATAGATACCTATGGACAATTTCGCGTAATGTTGAAGCATTAACTGTCGGGAATTGATATGCCAACCGCTTAACGAGACGTTCTTCCATTTCAAACAACGCTGTTCCGGGATCCTTCATTAAAAAGTAAAAAGGAAAAAAGAATGAATAATTCAAGAAAGAGTTAAATCTAACGAGCAAAACGCTGAAGGCGTGAGTCATAGGTTTCACCTGTTTGTTATAAGGAACATCCTGTGAATAATTGCCAAGTTGCATTCGAGGATCCTCCCAAGTTGTTGTTTGAAGCATGTGATTAATGAAGTAGCTGAAAGATGAAGAAACATTTTCATAATATATCATTTTCATCATCATCATCACCCCCGATCTACAGTGACTGAAAAGGGTGTCCCTCATATTTCGGTTAATAAATACATGGAGAGAGAGAGAAAATAAAAACGCATAATTACAATCTTCCTGTCCTCGGATCGACTTTGCATTCCCAGCCTGCTGGTAGGGCCTGATTAAGAGACATTTTTGATGTAAAGCGAAAAGGTGCAAAACCGAAGAGTGCCGCGAAATCGTCCAATGTTATTGTTGTTTATAAAATTGAATTGCAGACGAAGGTGGGGGCGTTGCGGTCGATTGCCATGCAAAAGCGCTCTCGCAGCAGGAAAACTGAATTCTTATCTGTGGGCAGCACGGTGTGAGCTTCCCCTTATTCTTACACCGTGGTGGGCAGCTCTGTCTCTCTACTCTATAGCTCAAGCTAATACCAGGGGAAGATTACGTACAAGCATGGCTAACTTCTAATAACCATGGTACAAGTAACTCTTCCCTGCCAACACCATCTAAAGACAATGGAAGGGCAATTTCATACAGCTGCAGAATTATTGAATCGATTTTATCTTTTTTTATTATAACATATTGGCTTTTTCCTTATTTCTTCTTCTTCTTTTCTTTCTTTTTTTTTTTCTTCTTAACTCATCAGGGAAGTTCTTTTTTCACTCTTCCCTGAGTAATGAATTTCTCATTTAATGAGATGTTACGTAATGATAAAAGACAGTAGGGTCAGGGAAGAGTAGGTAGGATCCTCACTCCTCCGAAAGAATTGGCATTCTCCAAAAAAAGTCATGACACAGGGGGTGGCGAAAGAGTCTGTCCTAATTGCAATCGAATAAAATTGCGTTGCCATGAGAACGTTATTTTTTTAATAAAGTAGTCATTTTGTTGCTGGCAGTTGGATTTTAAATAGGAAATAAATAAAAATATTAAAAAACAAAAAAACTTTTTAAGAACGCACGTTTACTTTATAATTATACATAAAAAGTAAAAATTAATTTTTACAGCCTCTTTTATTTAAATAGGAATTCATTAAGTTATTAAAAAAAAAAAAAAAGATAAAAGTGTAACGGCGCATATTTTCATTTTAAAATTTAAAATTTACAGTTTTTACAAATTGGTTTCATACAATTTTACATGAATTTTAAACATTTTAAAATAGATTTAATACATTTTTAAATAAATTTAATACGATTTTAAATGAATTTATCGGTGATTTACCCCCTCATTACAGAAATATGGAAGAATAAATAGTTTTAGTATTACTCTATTTTAGTTTAATTACACAGCGTTTAACTGTTATTTGTTTGTGTTATTTGTTTATGTTACAATCACAATCACAATTAGACATTTAATTCTATTTGATTTTCAACTATTATTTCATTCACAAATCTTCAAAATTCTGATGATGAGGTAAATGCCTCGAAAACGTTAAAATTTCACTACTTATACATCAAGACTTTTATTTACTATTTCAAGTTTTTTCATCATTTTATCTTTTGAAATACCTCTTCAAAATTCTAAATATTATATTGTGCCTGTGAACTTTCATTGCTTCTGCCTCAGAACAAGACTTTCTTCAAGAATCACATTTCAAGACATATTCAACATTGGTGACTTTTCTTTTTTTTACTCTATTTATTATTTACAACATTTACATTAAAAAAAGAAGATCATCAAATTAATAATTTATTATAATATACTCCTTTCCTTTATTGATAGATACACCTTCATAACTCCGAAACCATACATTTCCGGATTCCTGTTGTAATAAACTTTGTTTGTTATCTGGATATGGGGAGTTCATTCCTGAAATAATGCCTATTAGTTTGAAAGATCCTATATATTGAAGAGATTATTTCCATTAGATATTATGGAAAAAATCTATAAAGCTAATCACCAGAACAGAGGTTTGGAAAAAATCTATTCGGCAGTTTTTGTAAATTGGGGCAATTCTTAATGGAGGTGATCACAACTCTCAGGAGTTTAGTTATAGGATCATTTTTAATTGGTGTATATATAGGCCTTTTATCAATTTATTTACCCTACTAAAATATTCTTCTTTGTGCAATACAACTACTCCGTTGCCTTTATCTGGTTTGAAGAAGAATACATCTTTTTCCGTCGGTTGTTTAATCTTGTTGTGGTATTCTTTTTTTTTTCCTTACTGTAAATTAACGTTTAAGGTTGCATTGGATTTTTTGAAAACATCTCTCTCTAATTGTAGTTTTTTCAGATATATAGCGTATGCCACTTTCGATACCACAAATTAACGCAGTACTGCACTCTTGGGTCATAGAGACCCGTAGTCACACATATTACAACTTAATAATCTACGAGATATCTGCTTCACATAACCTATGATACTGTTTTTCTTTTTCTTTTTTCTTATGCTATAGACCTATCTCCCGTAATGGTTTGTCTACCAGAAGAATATTTTCATCAGTGTTGTATGCAAGGTCTGTGTATATAGACCTTGGTTGTATAGCTATTAAGTTCTTTAATTTTCATGCACGGAGTACAGATTACGGTTTACCGTGTTTCATGCTTGTAAATTGGCCATCTAATGATAAAACAGTGTTCTTCATTTATCACATTTCCTTCATTTTAAGTTGAAAATTCATTGTGATTGCATTTTACACTGAAAATGTAGACTTATTCCTAAATTGAAATCAAGACGATCAGGAGAAAAGAACTTCCGCTCAGGCCTTATCTCTCGGTGGTCACGTCTATTCCCACACTGACTCTTTAGATGAAGCACCAGCTGTCAATAAAAACCAGTTGTATTTTTCATATGGGTGCTGTTTTTACTCTTTTTTGTCTATACTGTATATTAGCAACAATACTAGATAAGGAAAAAATATCACAGAAACTGTGGATAAACAATAGTAAAGTCACAGAAATAAAACATTTTCCACAATAAATATTTTATCTAAGGATGCAAATTTCGAGCGACCATGTCGACTTCGTCAGCATAAGGATAGGTAAAAATACTAGAATCTGACATGTCTATATTTTAGAAATGATATTTTCAATTCAAAATTTGCCCATGGAGAATCCCCTATTCCCCATCATGTCCAACATATATTTATATGAATTAGAGGATAACTTAATAAATTCATCAGTCTTTTCTCATATACGTATTATTACAGTGCTTGGATGTATTATATCATGCAGACGACATCATACTAATTACTTTGATATAAACAGTGCCGTCAATTTGTTAAAAAATTTAACTCCGTTTAAATTTACAGCAAATACTCGATTGGATAATAACATAAACTTCTTTGATAAAAATAAATATTGGTAGTGACATTTTAGTTTCGAAGCCGACGTATATATATATCTTTTTTTTTTTTTTTTTTTTTGTACTCCTTATATGAGAAGCCTACGTGGGGATTACTCTTTCCCGCATTGCATATCAGCGAACCGCGAAGTTACAAAATTAATGCCATCGATTGTGCCATTGCAAGAGCCAAACCTCTATCCTCTCCCAGTCGTGTAACCTCATTTTTATCTAAGGATCGAATTATTACATAATCAATATCTTATACATTTCATTAATTCATTAATTTACGAAACTCTTCCAACATGAATAAGAAGAAAGAGGATAGAACAAACAACAAAAATATCAGAACTTCGTTAGTTTACAATAAATATTTTTTTTAAATTTAAAAGAATTAAAAAATGAAAATGTTATATAATCCCTAAATCGGAAATACTTTAAAGAAATCTTTAACACTGAGATCAGGTTTCTGGAACAGTTCTACTTTCTGCGTTTTTGAAAAGATAAACGTTTCTTTTCCTCATTGTTCCCCGAAGGAACATCTGCAGTTCTATTTGACATTTGTACCCAAAGTCAAAGTAAAAAGCAAGAGGAAAAAATTAAAGTATTTATACATGAAACTGAAGAAAAAATAAAAGGAAGAATAGATGACCAAGAATTAGAAGATATAGAAAGAGTTCAAAGATAATAAAAATAATTGAAAATTTTCGCATATGATGAAAAAAAAAAGAATGTAATTTACAAATTACAATTATAATTATGTCAGGCAATGGGCAGATTGTTTAAAATATGGCTATAATCACTCCCATAATCTTGATTGGAGGAAAATAGATGTTATAACTGGTGAGAATAATTATCAGAAATCATGGATTGTGCACAGCCTTTATGTTAATAGAAATGGTCATATTTTTGCCAAAGTTACACTGTAAAGGGCGCAAATGCCAGACGGTCAGTTAACAAAGCAGACGCTTAACTACTGCAAAGCATGAAGCAGCAACTGACTGTGAAAGTGCACTTTAAAGAATGAAAATGCCGTCTTGTTTTATCCCTGGCTGCCGTAGTGGGTATTTTCATCAAAAGGACGAGCCTGAGAATGAAAAAAAAATTATTTAAGATGAAAAGTGGGCAATTCGAATTTTGGAGCAGGAAAATTAAATAGAAACGACAAATCTCTCAGAACGAAATGTGGTCATCCAGTGGGCTTACTCGGTAAAAAGACAATCGAACAGCGCAGGGGAAAAACGAGACGAGTAGTCCGCAAACAATGCTTCACTGCCAGAGTCGTTCAGGAAATACTGTCAACACCCCCTGAAAGAATATACCGGGTATAGTTTGGGCTAGTCCAGAATAATCCCGGGGTATAATCGGGCTTAGGCTAACTTATACCACCGGGTATAAAGAGGGCTAGTCTAAACTATACCCCCATTGGCCAGAATATACCCCTATTACTTGTAACATTCAAGGGAATGTTCATAAACCACGTGGTCAATTTTTTTTTTTGGGGGGGGGGGGGTTCAGGACTCACGAGAAGACCTCTGATTTGAACAATTCTACCATTACACGGCAGAAACGTTTGAGTGAGTTCATTTCTAAAAAGGTTTGACAGGGATGTTCACGGAAATTGTAAATGTATCAGGGAGGGGGTGGGGCATATAAAATAATTTTTGATTTTCTTGTTAAACAATTTTTTTATTTTTTCTGACCTCAAAATGGAGAAGAGACGTAAAGGACAAACCATTCACAGTGAAGCGCGAAATATGGCTTTATCGGTAATACAATGAAGCAGAAAAGAAGATGCTGAAAGTTCCAATCACCCAGGCCACAAAACGTGCTGCAATGGCAACAGGATTAAGTGAGAAAACTATTATTCGTATAAGGAAGGCTCAGAAAAAATACGTACAGAGGGAGAAAGGATCAGTGTCGCAACTTTAGGGAGATGAAAGTAAGCTGTCATCACCTGGGAAAAAAACGTTCACGTCTAGCTCATAGAGTGCTCATGAAAGATGTTGATTCTTTCGATCAGTGTGTGATTCGAAGATTAGTGAACGGATTTTGCATCGACCATAATAAATTCCCAAGTGTTCAGACGCTTGTGCCAATTCTGAAAGAAAACATTGACTTTCATTGGAGTACTAAAAAGTTTCTTTGTAGATTTTTGCGAGCGACTGGTTTTAAATGGAGGAAATGCCATACAAACGGTCAGTGCTCATGGACAAACCAGACATCGTCGCATGGAGAGGGAGGTATTTGACCGGCGGCTAGCGACACGGCAGAACATGACGTCATGGCGAAAAATGGAAGGGAGAGCGCAGAAAGACTTTCGCACAGGCCTTTTACAATCTGGCAGGCCGTGTTTAGATTTAACAAACTTTTACCACTCTCGGCGCTTCGCGCCTCACGTCGGCCCTGCGGGCCTCATTCAATGAGGCTCATTGGTCACTGTTTTCCGTTACTCGAACGCCTTCGGCGTTCTGTCTATGACGTCCCCCTCCGGGGGTAAATAATCGATATATACCCCAACCTATTTGGTTACAGGGGGCAGTTGGTTTCCCCTCGGCCGGTTACAGGAACTTGCCATGACGTCATGTTCTACCGTGTTGCTAGCCGCTTCTGGTATATGCGTCAAATGAGGTCGTTAAGGGATGCTGGGAGAAAAATCATCTTCCTTGACGAAGCTTGGATACACAGTAATCTCACGTTGCTGGCAAAACAATGAAAGCAGCGTCATCGCAGATGTTAACGTAGCCTACGTGAAAGACAAGCCCTGGCCAACAACCACCTAGGGTGCGTTCACTTATTCACTTGGAGTCACTCTGAGTCATTCGGATTCCGTTTCTTTATTTGCTCCGAGTCATTTGGTCTCCGTTTCTTTCTTCGCTCGGAGTTAACTCCCTTGACCTCCAACATCAGGGTACGCTTGGAGTCTTTCGGAGTTTGTTTCTTTATTCGCTTGGAGTGCGACTCGAGTTAACTCCCTTAACTCCTGCTTTCAAGCTGGAGTCATCGGAGTCAAAAAATTTAATGAGAAAGACGACGCAACAATGAAGAGTGCCAACAAAGTTGTGACTTCAACGATGATTAATTTTGTTACAATGAGATATCGTTTGCGAGCGCGCTTGTTAGGAGCCGTGGCAACCACACACACAAGAGAAGACTATTTCTTCAAGCTGGCGCATACGTTGTTTAACTATCAACATGGCCGCCTCTATCTTTCCAAAGTGCACGATCATAGCCTACCATAATTGGTTAGCCTTCCATTGTTGTAGGCTTGGCACGATACAAACGAAAATTTAGCTTAAATTGATCGAAAATTTGATTCAAGACAATTTTTTCAGCATAATTATTAATTTTTATATGCTCAATCTCAGTTCCATCTTTATGCATGAGGCCACTCTAGTCTCTATGATAATAAATTAAAATTACAATTATGACCAGAACTTTGTTTTTATAAAAATAATAAAAAATATGTTATTGTTTATTCCTGTTAATAAAAAATAACTTAATGTTAAAGGTTCCCCATAACCTAAAGTGCCATGGGCACTGCTCATGCTTTTCTGATAAACTCAACATGATTATGGGTTAATTTTAATTTTAGCATAAGACCTTAAATTATGCGTGTGGAAATGTTTCTTTGTATTAGGCCTGCTTTGTAGAAAATAAAATTTGTTTGCAGAACCCCAGTAGTTCTTAATGCCAAGCAAGCACAATGCTACAAAAACATTGTAGATTATGTGCCACTTGTAAAAGCCTAATTTGGCAATAAGGGCAACATATTCTACCATTATTTACCCCCCACCCCCACACACACAAAAAAAAAACCAACAACAAAAAACAAAAACAAACAAAGGAAATCTTTTTTTATTATTTTAAATCATGTAAAATGATTAATTTTCATTTCATGATGACAAAAATTAAAAAAAAAATTATTTGAAAAATGAAATAAATTATTTTGGTAACAGGTGAATGAATCGTATATGAATATACACTATATAACTAAGTCAGCATTTTTTGTTTCATACACAAAATAAAAAGACGGACACTAAAACCCCTAATTATCTGGATAATCTTTGTATTTAAAATGCATCGTTTTTGTTTGCAAAAATTAACATAAAAATTTCATACACAGTATTACTGTATATCTTCCTTGGAAATACACTTACATACATGATACTGTAATTGCATTGCATTATTTTATCAAATTAGGCCAACTACAATAAAATACTTATGATGATGATCTTATATCAATGAATAATTAATTATAGTTGTGCAAAAATAAAATAGAGCAGCATGAAAAAATAATCATAAAACCAGTATCACTACTAAAATACGTAATTTTAAAGATACAAACTATTAATTAATACATGTTTATTCCTGTATCGGATATTGATTTTACATTAACTCGCAGATTACCGCTATCCGTATTACTTTCAATCCCATTTGATCCAGATAAACAGGGCTGCACTGTACTCCCATGAAAAAAAATAATAAAATATTGAACACTCCTTTCAATTGTTTCAGAGAATAGTGTGTCAAAATGTTTTTATAATAAAAATACATTCTCATGAACATTACCAAAATAGATATGTTGTATAGTTGAAAACAAAATTTTTATAAAACCAGTTTTGGATGAGTTATATACAACTGAGAAAAATAATTACCGTACGTAAATAGAAATGGAATAAAGGAGCAAGGAAGAATTACATATGGCAAACACCACTTCATTTCACTATAAAAATTAACGGAAAACAGGTTTACCGAGTTCTCAAAAAGTTATGAATTGTTTCAAATGAAGGGTTCAGCAACAATAAGTTGCTAGAATCTACAATTGCAAAAGTTCCTACATTTAAATAAAAAAAAAATATATCACATTCTGATATCTAATAAATTTTATTGAAAACTGTGCAAGAAACCCAATGAAAACACTGGATTTACAAACAATGCTCATTCTCATTACGTTGGTTTTTCAGGAAATTATATGAACTTTACTTTGCTAAGAACTAGAGATGAAGTAATCACTTATTTATAGATTAGGTCTTTCTTCACAAATTAATTCATGACCTTATTAAAAAAAAATAATCAGAAACTTTTTAAAAAATTCTTTCTCATTATGAAACAAAAAAATCAGATGCACGGGGTCGTTTTGGTATATGAAGGAGATCATCTGTTAGGGAGATTTTTTCTTCTATCCTCCCAGATTTAGTAGGTGTGCGAGGAGACTTCAAGGGAGTTCGAGGGCTTCTCTGTGGTGTACTGCTAGATGTTGCTTGACGCATACTTGAGGATGGTCGTGGAGAGTAGCTTGCTAATAAGGCTTTGTCAGTGCCCATGCGAATTCCAAGACGAGAACTGGCTAACCTTTGTGCTGCAGGAGACATTGTTCCTAACTGTTCACTGGTTCCGGATTTCTGCAAACTGGGGCTAAATAAGAGGGGGAAAACGCATGAGATACAAGACTCAATTAAAGCACTTCATTGTACTACATCAGTAAAATCAGGCAAGGAATAAAACAAACTGCTTAATAAAATTGGTTTTATACAGGGTGTCCCATTTAACCTGACAAATCAAAATAACTCGAAAAATACACATCATATAAAAAATTAAAAAAATATTTAATATTTTTAAAAAAGCTATCTAATGACTCCCTAACCCCTGAGAGTGGGGGATGGGGGTAACTTTGAAATCTTAAATAGAACCCCCGTTTTTAATGGCATTTTCAGATTGTACACAACATTTGAGAAATGTTTTATTTTTGGTGCTTTTTTAATTGACCCAACCGTTTAGGAGATTGAGGCACTGAAAGTGTGGAACTTTTAAAGTTTTTGAATCCAATTTCATTGATGAAGACAAAGATAGAGGGTGAATCTTAAAGATATTCCTATTCTAATTTATGATGGTCTTTAAGAATCTGACGTTAGGATTTCAAAAATCCAAAACTATTTAGTATGCAAGCAGAGTCTGCAATGATTGTAGAAACATTTCTGACATGTTCAGCCTGAGAATAACCTGTGCGACATGCTGCTTCAGCACAACAACACGAGGTCCCACACAAGTTTGCAAGCTCATGAAGAGATCACAAAACTTAGCTCACTGTGTTGCCTCATCCACCCTACACTCTCGACTTGGCCAGTCGGACTTCCACATGTTTGACCCTCTAAAAATATGCACTCCATGGGATCCAATTTGAGTCTAATGATGATGTTGTGCATATTGTGAAAAAATGGTTGCAAAAAGCAGGACCAAGAACGGTACCGACAGGGAATACATGCTCTTCCTGAATGCTCGCACAAAGCCAAAGAAACAGAAGGAGACTTCTTTGAAAGCTAATAAGTAGAACTGATGGTTGTAGCAATGCGTTTTCGCCTTCATCGTCACTTACAATTTCATTTTGTGTTTGTCCGATGTTCAGAATTTCTAAATCCGTGAACTCAGCAGAGGTGTAAACCCTTTCGTCACACACTAGTCTTTTACTGTGCTAAATACTGATTGGCTGTAATAAACATTCATTGGCTACCATTAAGTGATTTTTATGCATTGCCATTGGTCACTTTCGCATTGGCTGTTCAAGGTATTGACCAATCAGAACAAGACGTTTGACCAATGAACGTTGTAATGAAGGGATAATTTAACCTAGGGAACGTAAAATTAGAATGTTAATCTGAAATGTACGTTAACTTGTGGTACATTAAACTGAAACATTTAACATTAAAAGGCTAGGATTTCTGCAGGGGATTTTAACTTTGAACGTTATTTTGAAATGAACGTTAAATTGAGGTACGTTGTACCGGGATTTTTCTGTATTAGCCTTTGTATCAAAATGGTCATCGACCATCAAATACTTCAAATAAAATCAATTTTTAAAAGAATGAATTTTATATAAGAGTGTTGAAAATTTAATAATGATCACAATGATACAGATTAACACAGAAAAGGCATATAACAAATTGACTGTATTCCCTTAATACAGTCCCCAGCATTGTCCATGACCTTTTTCCATTGTCAAGGTAGCTTCATAATTTCATCAGTAGCCCAAAATCTGTTTATGTCATGGATAGAATAGGTACTAATGGAAATAAATGCTGCACAGAGGTTCCTTGACCTTTGGGAATAAAAAATAAAATAAAATTCGGGTTGGGAAGTGCTATACTCTCCCTAAGATCTTACGAGTAAGTCACAGACAACATCTGATAATGGGCACTGTCATGGAGATTGTATGCTTGTCTGTTGGGTACTTCACAAGTTAGATTCACACCATCAGAATGCATTCACCTACTTCATTATCGTACTGTATAGTAATGCATCAACTCTGCATACTCTACAAGTCCCTGGTAATGCTCCTTTGCACCATGGCCCCTTGTCCTCATCGAAACGCGTCAGCCAATTATGGGTACTAAACTTTTAGAATTACTTTATAGCTTGTCAGTTGTTTCAATCTCTGTAATTAATAAGTAGTAAGAAAAGAAGAAAACAGTGAAATATTTCGTAGTGCACATGCACAACGTGGAAAGGCAATGCCCATTAGAAGATATGGTCTTGCATGTACCATTACAATTAGGATCGCATGTGCCACCATTCCCCTCCAGGACTGTTATGATCACTATTAAATTTCCAGCAATCGCACAAATGCAGCTCAGATATGTTTGTTTACTAATTGAAATGTAACTGAAATTTTACCTGACTAAATTTTCTCTGACCGTTCGTAAAGCTGATTGCTTCTTAATGCGATGCCGTAACCTCGCTTTCTCAGCCAAAGCAAAAGCCAGTTTGTCTCGGGCTGGAACTTCTGGAATATGGAATGTAGGGCCTGGTGTGTGCGGATTAGGGGTGTTGCGACCATCAAGGCAGAATGGGGTGCCTTCAATCTCTCCCCAAGTCATCACTGGTGATTCTTCAACTCCTAGTATGAGAAGTAATAAATATCATGTTTGCAATTCCTTGAAAAGAAAACAAGACCTCAATGAAAGTTACAATATTATGTAATTAATTTACAAATATGAGGGACGATTCTGTGACCTTTTGCTTTCAGCACGATTCTGTGACCTTTAAAACAGGCCCTTTTTTAATTAAAAGCATTAAGCTAAGGAGATTGTGGCAGTGGTTGAATGCCTAGATCGCCATTTTCATTGCTGGATTCGTCCATCAAATTATTCGTTAACCCCTAGAGACATATGCAATTGATAGAGTTTAGTTCTCTATAGGGTGTCCCAAAAGGTTGTTTACAAACTTTAGGTGCTGGTCTGTCAGACAATGACGAACAACTTTACATAGGAAGTTACGTCCAAAAATCAAACCATGGCATGCTATAGCCATGCTATAGCAACGTGACGGACATGCAAAAATGAGACATAAAAAAGTTAACATGACTTTATTAACAAAACAAACTTAAGAATCATGGCTACAGAAAATGTTCAAATTCCGTCAATTCACCGCAATGTTCCTGCAAAGTCTTCGCCTGAAATGATCCCGCTTTCCGCTCTTGATCATTGCCCTCTAGCAGTGGCTGGTCACGTTTTCGGGCACAACTTCCTTTGTAAAACTTGTGTCATGATCTGACAGACCCGCACGTAAAGTTTGTAAATGACCTTTTGGATTATCCTGTATAGACATATAATGTAGGGTGTACATAAAGTCCGGTAACACTTTCAAAATGTTTTATTGGAAAAGCTTTGAAATAAATGACTACCAGCAAAACAAAATTTTGTACACAATATATTCATGGTTTTTTTTTTTCACTGTACAAATCTTACAAACTCATTATGTGGGAACCTCGTGTGATGCGAGAAATATCCACATGATAATCCAACTCTTGCCAGATGCGGCCCCACATATCCTCTGTGACTGTGGCTGTCGATTGCTCAATTTTCCTTCTCAGTTCCTTAACAATTTTTGGAGGAGGAGGGACACGCACCAGGCTCTTCCAGAAGATGTTACGGAATTGAGGGGAAGAACTGAGCAGGCAACAGCCACTGTCACAACATAGCATTTGTAAGGTTTGTATAGCGAAAAAACCCTGAATGTATTCTGTATAAAATTTCGTACTGCTGGTAGTCATTCATTTCAAAGCTTTTCAGTTAAAACATTTTGAAAGTGTTACCAGATTTTATAACCTTTTGCTAGGGAGCTGCGACTTAAACCGCAGCGTTGTAGCACACTCTTATGACGCTTCGGCAGAGAGTAGTTCATTGTGCGTCTATTGGTATCAAACAAATATGGCTGGTTTAATAAAGAGCAGCGTTTCATGGATAGAGTTCGTGCAAATGCATATCGAGAGGCAATGGAAGCAGGTGCGTCTTTTATTAATCGCAAATGGGTTGCGAACAAGTTAAACCGATCGGATAGATGGGTGACGGACAATTGGAAGAAAGGTTATGATAACTGCCATGCCGAATTTGCTGAGGGTAGGCCCGAGAAATTATCACAGGAAAGCAAAAACATCATTGCTAATAACAGTGGCAAAAGACGTCGCAGCTGTGTCAACGTTGCACAAGAAATTAAAGCCAAGCGTGGAAAAACAATTTCTCGTTCAACGGTTCAAAGACATCGTCAGCGTGCAAACATCAAGCCATTCCATGTTATTCCGAAACCGATGAAGACCGCATTAAACATCGAAGACCGGCTCTGGTTTTGCGACTACCTGCGGGATCGGGTGGAAGACGACTTCATGCACCTTGCCCCGAGCGACGAGTTCTTTGTGTGGACTATGAGACGTCCGAATTACCAAAACGATAGGGTCTGGAGCTTATCGATTACAGATATTTCTGACGATGAACACTATCAAGAGCTGTCCAAGAAGCCTGACTGCATTGGCATCTTCGTGTGTTTCACCGCCAAGCGAATGATGTGGAGATTCAAGGAGCAGGGTGAGTCATGGAATGGTGATTATTTTCGGAATTTGCTAACAAATGATGTTTTTCCGTTTCTTCGAGATCCAAACAACACTATCGACCCGCATGAAGTTTGTTTTTTGCACGATAAGGCACCTTGCTTTAAGGCTAATGCAACACAGCAAATCCTAAGAGAAAGTGCTATCGATTTCTTCTCATCAAACGAATGGCCCGGTGCATCCCCTGACCTAAACGTTGCTGAACATTTTGGAGCCGTGTTAAAAGACGCAGTGGAATCTTTAATGATTCAAGAACGTGGTGAAAATCGGTATTCTCAAGACCTTCTAATGGGACACCTGACATCTGTGCTGAAGGACATGGAGTACGATACTGCTCTGTTTGAGACACTCCTCTGCTCCTACCCGAAACGGATGCGTGCTGTTCGAGAAGCAGGTGGTGGCCACACTAAATATTGATGTGAAAAAAGCAGAAATAAACGTACTTTTTGATTATCAACTGCAGAACATTCCACTTAGTTTTGTTTATTTTCCAGACCCCTAGCAAAAGGTTATGCACAACCCTGTACACCCTGTATATTTCAGTCTCTCCTAATAATAATTTATGATAAACTATAAATAATTTTCTACCTTTTCCAATCAGGAATTATAAATTGAATAAATTTCCTAAAATTATTATTATTCTAAATAAGCGAACATTCAAAGTTACAGAAACAAGTTTTCCATTAATTCATGTAAATTGGATAAAAGATTTAAAAAAAAAAGAAAAGAAAAGAAATTATAATAATTAATGTACATCCTAATAAGAAAAAAATAAGTTTATAAAAAAAAAAACTTGAAGAAATATTTTATAAAGCCAAGGAAATAAGGAAATTGATGAATACCAATGAAACTGAGGATAATGCTTGAATAAATGGAGGGATATGAAGACCACTAATACACAAAATAACGCGCAATAAAAGCTCATATTTTGTGGATTAGTAGTCTCTACATCCCTCCATTTAAGCCAAGGCAAGTCAAATTATTTACCTGGCATTGGCGAAGGAGTCTTAACAAATCCATAACCATTTATTTTGGGGGATTCAGCAGGAAGTAATTCCTTTCCGTCAATTCCAATTTTGCCTTCCTTCTGCCTAGCCTGGATCTGCGCTGCTTCAGAGATAGCCTGTCGATTTGCTTGCTCATTAAAGGGTGACCTCTGAAACCTTGTGCTTGGATGCACAATTTCCCGCTGTTTAGCCTGCATCTCCTTCAACTCTGATTCCGATAATTCCATTCCTGATTATTAAAAGAATGATTTATTGACATTTATCTTAATGACTGAAATCATAATGCAAAAAAAAAAAAAAAAAGATTTAAATTAGAATTTACTTACCATCAGGAACGTACATCAAAGAGTTCCGATTCTTGTAAGCCCATGTGTCAATTTCCACAGGAGGAGTATATTGTATGGCTTGTTGTTCAATTGATGGTAAAGCTAGCAATTCCTTCCTGTTCTCCTTACAGTTCTTCTCCCGACTATACAGCCAACCATATTTCATTTGATGACGCAATTTTGCCTCTTCCATAATGACACCAAACGATGCATTATCTTCACTTGTATTCTTCCCAAGATAGCCATCGAGTGATAGAGACTTTTCTGTAAATTTAAAAATTGTTTGTATAATTTACATAAAAACTAATTAATGATATAAAATAATATGTAATCGATAATATATGCTTTGATACTTATACAGAAAGATTAAAGTTATTAAACATATTAATGGGTGCACAAACTTGCCTTTATATCCACAGATACAATATGGAAAATACAGATGTTTACAGAATTCAGAAATGACTGTGGATAACGACATAATGACCAGGGAGAAATGTCCACAACAGATATTTGTTTAACATGAGTTAGGCACTTCTGAAAGCAAAGGGAAGAAGAGCAGCCAACTTGTTCCCAAACTCGGCATGTACATACACGGTGTCCTAAAAAGGGCTGGTTCTTAAAATGGAAAAGAAGGTGACAATTATTAAAGTTATTCTTGCAGGAGATTTTTGTGTGGGATCAGGAATTTGTTTTGGTTATATTTCCTTGTGTTTTGCAGACCGATCTTTTACATTCCTAATTGACTGCCAATTCATCCGACTATAGTAAAGCAGTTGTACAAGAAATTTACACGAACCGCGAGTGTTGCAGATAAGTTGGCAGTAATAATTGGATGTCCGCAGTCAGCTATGATGGCACCAAATATGCAGACCATTAAGATTATCATTACGCACAATCCAAAAAGATCGGCCTGCAAAGCACCTGTTCCTTGTGCAAGTACAAGTTCCTAACCTCACAATAATCTCCTGCAAAAATAACTTTAATAGATGTCACCATTTGCCTGCCATTCCATTTTGAAAACAGTCTGTGCCTCTAAGTTAACATACACGTGATGCAATCAAAAATATAACGAAGTCTGCCTGCAGCTGAAGTACAGGGTGAATACAAAAGTCTGAACCCCCCTTTTATTTTTTGAACCGAAGCAGATATGTCAATTTTGATGAATCCAATGAATAGGAAGTTGTGGGTGGCCTATCCCATGGTGCACTTTTCATCATCCCAAATATGCAAATTAGAACACATTCAAAATTTATCTCAAAAACTGTAAGGGATAGAGAAAAAAACCCAATTGCAAACTCGTTCAGCATAAAAAAACAAACAAAAAAAAAAAAAATCATCCAAATCGGACCAACCAATCACCCACAATCACACGGTGAACTGTTTGTAGCTTACAAACAGTTACACTGCACAAACAAGTTACTTCAAACAGTTTAAAAAAAAGTTAATCAACAAAATGCTCGACGTGACGACCGTGGGCACCATAACACAATTGGGCTCGAACCTAACTGACGCCAAAACATCGGCAAGCATGGCTGGTGTCACTCCTCGGCACGCTTCCTGAATTCGTTGAACCAGATCCTCCAGTGAGGCTGGCTGCTTAGCATAAACCTTGTCCTTCAGGTATCCCCACAAGAAAAAGTCAAGTGGTGTAAAATCAGGGGAGCGGGGTGGCCAACGAACTGGTCCTCCTCGGCCAATCCATAGTTGTCCAAACATCTCACTTAGATGCTCGCGAACGACCAACCCGTAATGAGGAGGAGCTCCATCATGCTGAAACCACGTGCGCTGATACGAGGCCAATGGCAAATTGTCAATGAAGTCTGTGACTACCACGTTGAGAATTTCAGCCCGGTAGCATTCTGCAGTCGTCAGTGTTCCATCGTAAAAATAGGTCCAACCACAGTGTCACTGTACAATCCACAACACACATTGATTCTCCAGTTCACTTGATGAGTTGCTTCTCACAGACATCGTGGGTTTTCGTCTGCCCAATGATGATGGTTGTGCCTGTTGATAACTCCATCCCTGGTGAACTGGGCTTCATCTGTCCACAACACCTCATGAATGAAGTTTGGATTGTCATCCAGGCAGGTAATAACCATAAGGGCAGAAGGCGGCCCTAGCAACATAATCCAATGGCAGTAACTCCTGGTGACAATGAATATGGTATGGGTGAAAATGATGTGCGTGTAGAATGTTGATAACAGTTCTCTGATTGCACCCAACATCTGCAGCATGTGTGGGGATTTGCAGCAACTGCAGCCAGAACTAGTAGTGTTGTTGTATCCTCGTCGCCTTGTGCCCTTGGTCGTCCTAGTTCTGCATTAACATTCCCTGTAGCCTCGAATCTTTGAATAATGTGACGCATTGTTTGACGAGATGGATGGTGTTCGTTAGGGTATCTGTCTCGATACAACCTAACTGCAGCATGTAATTTCTCCTTGCCTCTCCGAAGCAGAAGATCATGTTGACCATTTCCGGAACAGTGTAGCTTGCCATCCTGGAATTGTTCTGTCTTCTGTGTGCTGAAACATGCCTTTTATTTGCTTTTCCGCATGAAAGTGAATGTGAGTATGGTAATTTATGTTAATTCTTTGATTTGCATGCTTTACATGGTGGAAATATCAACATTCAGTTTTCCTTGTGCAGTGTGACTGTAAGCTACAAACAGTTCACAATGTGATTGGTTGGTTCGATTTGGATGATTTTTTTTTTTGTTTTGTTTGTTTTTTTATGCTGAACAAGTTTGCAATTGGGTTTTTTTCTCTATCCCTTACGATTCTTGAGATAAATTTTGAATGTGTCCTAATTTGCATATTTGGGATGATGAAAAGTGCACCATGGGATAGGCCACCCACAACTTCCTATTCATTGGATTCATCAAAATTGACGTATCTGCTTCGGTTCAAAAAATAAAAGGCGGGTTCAGACTTTTCTAATCACCCTGTATAGTGACAACATAAGAAACAGTGTTTGTTACAGCTGTCAGAATAAGACTTATAGTTGTAGAAAACTGCTAAGATGTGCTGCCCACTTTGCATTATGATATATAAAGAGCAAGTCAATATTAAATTTTGTTTTAAGCTGTTTACTGCAATATATTCCTTTTTTTTGACACCCGGCTATTCTTCTTTCCACCCACCTGATAATTTTCTGGGAAGAACACCTATGTACAGATACTATCGTTTCTGGCACCCCTTCATTTTTCAAATACACATACAAGCACACACATTTACACAAACTTATGCAACTACTTACCTTTACCTTTTGTTCCATCTGTAGGGTTAGTTTTTTCAACATTAGCATTTTCTTCCTCTAAATGTGGTACGTCACCTCCTTTCCTCAAAGGAGTCTCAAATGTCATCGGTGAACTACCTGTCAATAGAAAATTTAAAAAAAAAGTTATATTTCTAATAATAATTCGATAATGGTTTTTAATAATAATTCGATAACAGGAAGAGTTTTCTCAGGATGTTATTAATTAAAATACACAATGTGCATTTCTATAAGTACTTTTACACTCTTTTAATTAACTCACCAGTAGGTTTTATCTGTTCATCTGTATGATACAAATCTTACAATCAATATTACCGTAAACCAATTCCGAAAAGCTAGAGAGCTGAAACTTGATACACATTCTCAGTGCCAATGACAATGCATAGTAATGGAGAAAGTTTTCAAATGGTTTGTGTTCTAATGATACCAATTCATTAATACAGGGTGGTGCAAATTGCCTAATTGCTATGACAAATAATCCCTTTTAACAAGTGATACATGAAAACATTATTTATTGTTGCACATTTAAGCACTTGAAGCACGCATATGATACAACCGCATCTGCATCCGATGAAAGAGACAGGCCGTGGCACTCCATTCCAAACAAACACTGTATTATTGCTATATTACTCTTATTCATCTATGTTCCCTATGAGACCAGACTTTTGGGACAGCGTGTATAACAATATTATTTACACATCTTCTTTATTTACACAGTGTCCCCTTCAAAATAGTCCCCTTGCAAAGCTATACAATGAGTCTAGCGTCCCTGCCACTTCAGGAATGCGTCCTGGAAGTCTTTTTGTTAAAGCGAATCAGCACCTTCTATGATTCGCACTAGATCTGCTCAATTGTGTCAAAATTGTGACCTTTCAGCTAGATCTTCATTTTCGGAAAGAGGGCAAAGTCTGCAGGGGCCAGATCTGGAAAGTAGGATGGGCGAGGATACAAAATCTTGTTATTTTTCGCAAGAAACTCACATGTGAGGAGAGCTCCATGAGAGAGTGCATGGTCGTGGTGGAGCATCCCGTTATTTCCACGCCACAAATCTGGTCACTTTGCCAAATGTCCTCCCTCAGATTGCTCGTTCTCAAATTTAATGTCCATGATAAAATCGCAGATGACCTCACACACCTGGACACAATAGCAGTATTTTCTCAATCCCCAATGCACATGAAACAAAATCCTTTGAAAAGCTGCTTTATGAGTGTTAGGGCTATAATTTACTACATTGTGGACTTGTGCTGCCATTTGTTGGCAAGATGATTAACCAGTCCCGGAGCTTTTTTGATCACAGTTCATATTAGACTCCGACCCCTCTTTGTGAAAGTGGAACCCAACCTATGTGCGCTCCTTTCAAAAGCAGGTGCTCGCCAGGCCACCTCTTACCCAGGGCTGCCCTATAGGGTGGTAATGGCATACAGAACAACAGCAACCCCCCTTTGCTGATAGGCCTGCCGACTCAGACTTCTCTGATTACCAAATAGCTTATTTCTCTCTTGTTTTGGCTTATAACCACTTTTTTAATAAACAGAGGTCTTATAGCCCAACACTTTAGGGCAGTGCATTTAATTCATTTTGTTCTACATGTGTAACATTTGGAGAAGTAGCATTTTTCCATCATCATGAAAAGCTTTGGCAAGCGTGTTGGGTTTCTGGGAGTAGGGTCACTATATGAAGAAGAGTATCACAATCATCTTGAGTGATGCCATTTTGAGTTTAGATTTTATTAGTACACTAAGACAGTATGGATTTAACCGCCACGTATGACCTTGACGGAATGTGATTTGCATGACTCGTCCACTATTCATGGGGATTAGCTTTGTATACACTTATTGCTGTTATTTGGGACATTTCGTGCTGAGACATGGCTTCCAAAATCGCAGCTTTTTAGGAAGGGTATATGTTTGGCCTTTCCGACGCTAACTTCAGTCTTTCGTGCATTGTGGAATTATGCAAACGAAGTGGTATCCAAAGCTTTTGTGGGTCGAATAATCAAATAGAACAAATTGCGACCATCTAATGAACGTGGACGAGCAGAGAAGCAGACCACAAACAAGCCCCAGCCAACACGCCCAGCTCAGGTGGTGCGAGAAATCCGGTCTGAAGTGCTGAAAGGAAATCCCCCCACACAGAAAAGTCTAGCCCAAAGGAAAGGTATTTCACAGGCAACAGTCTCCAGAATAATTCATGACAATCTTGGGCTGGAGTGACGTCATAAAGCGCACGGTCACACAACTAAGTGACTGAACACAACTGAACACTGCCAAGTCATCTGTGGCTTACTACAGGAAGATGGAACAGGAGACGGGCATACGAGTTAATCCCTTCTCTCATGTGCCTGTAAAATCTCCTGATGCATCACCGATGGATTTCTGTAGTTTTGGTCTCCTGAAACAACGGCTCGGAAGTCGCCGACCAAGAACCGTTGATGGGCTATGGAAAGTGTGTCAGGTGTGGAACGAACTTCCTTTGGCGTCCCTCAAACTCGGCCTACTTCAGTGAAAATTACGGTGCCGGGCGATAGTCAACAACGTGGCTCTCACATCGAACACAACCGATGGTGGCGCCATGGTATTACACCAACGTAACAGAACTACAAAGTAGTCTCATTTTATCTGAATCAACCCTCTGCATTTATGCCACATTTCAAGTAAATTGTTTTGAAGCAATATTTTATGATTTGTAAATTCACTTAATACATGATAAATATGTTTTTAAAATTTTCAATATTAAAATAAAAGATAACTTTACTGCTCAATTTGTTACATCACTTCTTTTTTTTTTAGGTCATCAGTAATAAAATATAATCTGTAATCCATTAACTTATAAAATTTAGTATAATTTAATTTTTTAATTCGAATAAATATAGAAGGAATTTTAGTTTTCACACAGTACTTATGAATTTGAAATTAAAAAAAAGTAGACAAGTTAATATTTATTTTTACTATTGTTATTTTTTCTTTTTCACATAGTTTTTGCACAGCTTAAATTAAATTTCATTGATCTATTTTATTATAACGTGGACAGGAAAACTTGTAGAGCAGTGAAAGTATAACTGAATGCAATTTGAAAAGAACTTCAACAGCTAGAGTGATGTTGAAAGAATAAAAAGGAAACCAGAAGTTTGAAAAATCAATGTAATTGAATCTTCCTTATGAAATTCAAAAAGTTTCCCAAATGAATAACCAAATATTAAGCAATAAATTTTGTAATCTAGAATTTTTAATTAATATTATTTGACATCTTTCACAACAGTAAGGATACCTACACTTTTTGACCCACGTTTTTTGGAAGATCGCATAATGTTTCTATTTATCTCTTGGAGATAAATGTGAATTCTTGTCATAAAAAATGTATGAAGAAGTTTTGAATGGAGATCATGGCACTTTGGTGCTGTACACGGAAGCAGCAGAAGAGAATCAACTAAACTTTGAAACGCTTGCTGCTCCAGAGGTGATGCTATTAGCATGCTCTTGGAAACATACATGTTACTGATTATGAAAGAAGATAAAAGAAAGTGAAAGAATGAAAGTTGAAAGAAATCTTGAAATCAATAATATGAAAGAATGTTTTCCTCAAAAAGAGCAGCCCTCACAGCCCTTTATCTTTCTTTTCTACTATTCTATTTTTCTGTGAAGCCATTCTTCTACAAAACATTGATTTCCCTATTCCACTGGAATTAGCGCAGTTTACTGCACAACAAAGAGGCATAATGATTAGGAGCCTGAATAAAATGAAAGCTAGTTCAAGATATACTTCGTCTCTGAACCTTAGAGAAACTGTCATATTGCTAGGAATTGGTGCATTAATAAACAAAGTTCTCCTAAGCTTCTGTTTTTCAACTGAAATTTACTGTTTGTTGATAAATCACAACTGCTCCCAAGTAAGTTTCAAAGCTCACTGAGGTACATCGAAACCATTCACCTGGGATAACTCAAAATGGCTGTGATTATGTCATGTGATACCGAGGAACCAATCAGAAAGTAAGCAGCACAGTTCACTCTAATCCGTTACTCTTCCTTATTTAGTAACTATCTGGGAGTCACTGTTACTGCCTTCTAGTGGCATTTTGTGCGTAAAAAGATCAAAATTGCACAAACCCTTGTTTTGATCTACTACAAAATAGATAGATTATAATAAATTATTATTTTTTGATGATCTCCTTATATAACATAAAAGTTGTAAATAATAATAAATCGAAAAAAGAAAAGTCACCAATGTTGAATGTCTTGATGTATGATAGTTGAAGATAGTCTTGAAGAGTGATTCTTGAAGGAAGTCTGTTGTTAGAAGAAATGGAGTTCACAAGCACAAGAAATATAAGTTCACAAGTACAATATAATTTTGAAGAGGTAGTCCAAAAGATAAATGATAAAAACTTGAAGTGGTAAATGAAAGTCTTGAAGTATAATACAGTGGATTCTCGTTTTTACGAACTCTGTTTTTACGAAGTAATTCTGAAATCCCGACCCCAGTTTCGTACTTTTCTTTTAATAAACTGTCATTTTTACGAGGTATTTTTAAAACAAAATACGGTTTTTACGAAGCTATCAACAGTAATTAATAGTAAAATTTTCATTAATTAAACCAATCATTTTAAGCTTTTTCATTAAGCAAATGATACCCATCTCTAATTGGTCATGTAGCAAACGAATCATTCTACTTCCATTACTTAAGCATACCTGCCAACTTTCAGAAAATAAAAAGAGTAAAATCCTTCACGTTATAGTTAGGCCTATGCAAATTTATATAATTGTATAATTAGGCCTAATGGCATGGTTCGTAATTGCATTTTCCCACCATGTGATATGCTGAAGTCACATTTGCACACTTTACAGAAAGCAAATTTTTCACCCTTCCGTGATGAAGACATGAACAGAAATTGTTTTTAATAATTCTCTCTGAAAGTCTGAAATATTTTATTTTATCAACAATTTCACTCAAGGCTAAAACTTAAGTATTCCGCGTTCTTTATCGTGGCCTTCGAGATACTAGGCCTTCACATGGGGCTTGAAATCACGTGTCTATGCATTTTCAAGTTTTGACCGGTAGTTGTTTATCTCTATGACTAGTTTGGTGCTCTGCAGGGATAAAGAACTACATGATGCTCTCGTGCTCATCTACTTTATCCAACTTAAAATTTTACCACAGCCGAGCCGGTGGCCGAGAGCGTTGAGGTGTAGGTCTTGCCGCTCTCGTAACCAACGAGTCGCGGGTTCGAATCCCACCGAGGGCATGGATGTTTGTTTGTCTATTTCACCATAACCCTTTCATCCCAAACAGCTAGTCTCCTGGATAAAAGGGGAGATGCGGGCTGAAAATCCGTCCATCCAAATTTTACCTTGAATTCTCCATTGGATTTCCCTGATGACCCTCTCCAGGGTTAAAAAGTTGAACTTCTGACACGAAGGAAAACATTGAAATTATACGTGATGCAGAGGCCTAATATCTCGAAGGCCACGCCCTTCATGATGGAAAAAAAAGTCCTACTTTAAGAATTTAATTTCCGTAATAATGTGTTCCGTCGCCTACTCGTGTAGGAGAGGAGTTCAACATGTCACCAACTGGGAAATTATGGAAAAACGTAAAATCCTTTATATAAAGCGTAAAATGGTATTAAAAGCGTAAATTTTACGTGTAAAACGTAAAAGTTGGCAAGTATGCTTAAGTATGTGTTTACGCTGTGTTGAGACAGTTTCAATATGAGAAAATCGATTCATAAGCTGGTTTCACTTTCGATATCGGAAATGTCGAAAGTAGTATGGTTGAGTCAGTTGATTGCAAAAGTCAAGCAGACATTAGTGATACTGATTTCGAAGAATTCGAAGCATGGGAAAACTTAAAAAACAGGTTGAAATTCAATAGTAAATTTTCTGAGTTTGTTGGTAATGGTAACTTCGTCTATTATTTGTCTGTGATTTAATCAAAGATGGCGTCATCGAAGCAGAGATTGATGATAACGACGACAAAGAAGCTCAAGAGGAAGCCATAACAACATTGTCGGGTATTAAAAATTCTTTAAATACACTGCAAAAACATTTATACTCTATAAAAAATCCCCCAGACAAAATTTTTTCAAATCATTTTTTTCTCAAATTTTCTGGTCTGGTTTTTTATGAAGTTACGATTTTACGAATAAATCTTATTGGTCCCCAGAGATTCGTAAAAAATTGTTATTACATTTCTCTTACTGTCCTTTTTTTTTTTACACAGTTCGGATTTTACGAATTCCTCCTAAGATTCATAAAAACGAGAATTCACTGTAGATAATTTAACGTTTTTGAGGCAGTTACCTCATCATCAGAATTGAAAATTTGAATGAAATAATAGTTGAGAAAAAACATAATAATTAAATGTTTAATTGTTTGTTGGTTGTGATAGTGATTGTTGGATGTGTTGATTGTTGGATTTTTTATTGTCTTTATTTTTTAGAAGTAGGGTCCATTTGTTGTTTATGTCTATTGATGGTTTGGCCAGATTTTTTCTTATTTGTAATGATATTTATAGTTTCTTTTATTAACCTTTTTTTTTATAATTTTCTTCTTTTCCAATGATTTTTTTATTATTCCAATCTGGTGTGTGATTTTGATTGATACAGTGATTAACTAAATGAATGTTTTTGTCTTTATTGCAAAGTGCTCTTTCATGTTCCTTTATTCTTATTTGTAGTTGTTTTTTTGTCTGACCTGTGTAGATATTATGTCTCTTACTTAAGATATAAAAAAAATCCTGACTGTGCATTTCGATAGGCCGAGGAACAAATACGTCGAGAGGTGAAATTCTGTACCATTGTTCAAGACGAACAGGAAACTGTTGCACAATTTGCGTTACGTTTACGTAAAGGCGCCGCCCATTGTGAATACAGCATGTTTCTCGACCGGATGCTCCCTGAACAGTTCCTCCATGGTTTAAGGTCGTCTGGTACAAGAGATGAAATCATTGCCAAGCAACCCCAGAGAAGTTTGATGTCGCTTTCGAAATCGCGTAGAACCTGGAAGCCACCTGGGCCACAGCCAAAGAAGTGACGGTGACTAATATTCCCAACATGCCCTCCAGTGAACCAACGATCGTTTGGGGTATGAAAAACCCTCAACAAAGCCTGTACCACGTGGTCGAGTCCAGAGGAGAAATTCATCGACCCGACGGAAAAATCAGGATTCACCCAAATCAGGGACTGAAAGTAGTCCTACTGCGAAAGGAAGTCTCTACCGAAGAAACCATGTGGAAGATGCAGTGGTCAATATTGGGCAGACACCTGCCGGTATAAATCAGCAACATGCTTTTCCTGCAGAATGACCGGTCATCTAGCAAAATACTGTCGGGCTAAGACCAGGAATACATGATGTACCAGTCGATAAAGTTCAGACCCTCAGCAAGATACATGAGGAAGCAGTACAGCATGTGAACCACCCAAATGTCATCGAGGTGAAGATCGATGTTAAACCAATAGAAATGGAGGTCGTCACCGGTGCGCCATGTAGGATCATGGGCATCACCAGGCTTCGAAGGATTAAGCCACGAATACAGTTGGAAAAATCGGATCGGCAATTCAAGAGCTACACCGGTCATCAGGTCCGCTGCCTGGGGAAGATATATGTGCGTATGTCGGTGGGAAACAACGCAGCGACTGAACCTGTATGTGGTCGAGGGTGATTCCACTGGGCTGATGGGGCGTGTCTGGCTGGCGAGCTTTGCAAAAGAAATAGATTTTAAAAGTTTGTTTTCACTGGTCCAAGCCGTGCATGAGCAGAAAAAAAGAACACTTACCCGAGAACACTTATGAAATTTCACACCACGCTTTTGCAAAAAAGTGGAGAATTCGGTAGAGGTGAATTGGGGACCACTGTCTGTAACGACGGTGGACGGCACTCCATACGCTGCGAAGAGCTCATCCAAGATTGCCGTTGTGGCTCCCGCAGTCGTTGTCGCTTTCACCTCCACCCACTTGCTGAAGGCGTCAAAAATTATGAGGAGCATCTGTCCTGCAATGGGTCCTGTGTAATCTAGATGGACTCTCTCCCAGGGCCCTTTTGGATATTCCCAATGGTGGAGCCGGCACGGTGCTGGTGCATTCGAATGTGCCGCGCACTCGACACACATTTTGGCAGTGTGTTCAATATCTGCATCAATGCCTGGCCAGTAGACAAACGAACAGGCTAGGCCCTTCATCTTGCCCATCCCCATGTGTCCGGTGTGTAAATTGTTCAGTATAGGTCACCGCAGAGATGGGAGGATCCTTGGGCGATTTGTACCCGGCTCGGACTACCCAATGTCCACTCTCTAGCTCCTGCACGATCCTACCCAATCTCGGATCACTCCTGGTGGCTTTTGCGATGAATTCCGACCTAATGGGAAGCTGGTCCATCTGGTGGACCGAGAACAGTTCGAAACTATCTTCTTCCTCTTCTTCGACTTTGACGACGGTCAATAGTCTCGAGCAGTAATCTGCATTGGTGTGTTCCTTGGTTGGTCTGTAAGTAATGTTAAAGTTAAAATTTGTCAAAAATTCGGCATAATTTGCCATCCGGCTGATGCACAGCGTTGGAAGAGTCTTGTGGGGATGGAATATTTGAGTGAGCGGCTTGTGGTCAGTAACGAACTCAAAACTTTCTTGCATACAAATAATTGAAGAGCTTTTTAACGGCCCATACTCTGGCAAGTGCTTCCTTGTCGATCTGTAGGTATTTTCGTTCAGTCTCTGACAACGAATGGCTCACGTACGCAATGGGTCTTTCGAGACCGCTGGTTGTCCGGTGGGAGAGAACAGCTCCTAGGCCGTAACTGCTGGCATCAGTCGCAAGTATCAATGGCAACGAGGGGTTATATTGTATGAGGACTTGTGGAGAGATCAATGTCTTTTTAATGTCCTCATAGGCCATTTTGACCTCTGGAGACCACTCGAATTTCTCCTGCGATAGCATTTCTCGCAATGGCTTGGCTTGGTGAGACAAGCTCGATATGAAGGCGTTGTAATAGGTGGCTTTACCCAGGAACAGTTGTAGTTGTTCTGTATTTGCTGGCCTGGGTGCCTTCTGGATTGCCTCAATGTGTTCATTTGATTTGTGTAGGCCATCCTTGTCAATGAAGTGACCTAAACAAGTGATGCCGTGGACACAAAAACACATTTCTTCCTGTTCAAATGCAGGCCAAATGCTTTCAAGTGTTCCATGGTCTCACGCAACACTCGAATTAAGTCATCAAAATGGGGTGCAAAGACGATTATATCGTCGAAAAAATTGACCACATTAGATGCACCTTGGAATACCTCTTCCATGCGTCGTTGCCACAGTGCAGGAATATTGGCTGCTCCATACACGGCCCTAGTCAGTCTAACGTGCATATGAGTCAGCACCTCACAGAACTTATGCAAGAACTGTCTAAGATGATAGCCGCAGCCCTCCACACAGCAACCGATACAGCAGTCACACAAATGGCAACTGCGCCTGCGACTTCTGGAGCAGAGACTCAGGAGAACCATTCCCCTGCCAGAGTTCTGCCGTTCGTGATGTCAGCTTATCGGCTCGAGGAGGAAATGACCGTTGCTGAATATTTTAAGCGGTTCGAGTGGGTGCTCCAATTATCAGGTGTTCCCGAAAACATGTACGCAGCATACGCCCGTGGGGCGGAGTTGAATGAGGTGTTAAAAATTCTTGCGAGCCCACAGAACCTGAATCCATTTCCTATAAAGACATAACAGATATGTTCACAATTTTTACATGGAATTTGGTAAATTATGTTTGTGGTGCTCCGTTTTTCTTTGTTACTAGAAATCCACTCGTCACATGAAGAGTAATGTATATACAGTCGAACCCGAATAACTCAAATTCCCGGTTAACTCAAATGATATTTTAAGTCCCATCCCCCAGGGCATTTAATTCAATAGAAAATTCACTCATTAACTCAAACAAATTTTTTAATAAATCCCGATAGCTCAAAGAAATTATGGTTTTAGTGAATAGGTATTCCTAAATTTAAGCAAAACCTATCTTAAAAAACAAGCTTTGCCTGTTGAAACCTTATTTCATTTTTTAACTTTAATTTTTACGTCCACATGACAAAGAAAATGATGCAGGAATCTTTCGCAGTTGCTGGCAGCCATTGTGAAAATCAAAACACAAAATTGCGAATCAAGCTTATTGATTGCGATTGTTCAATGGAAGAATATTTAGACGTAGTAATTGATGATGATTGCACGTTCATTTTTAGAGAAAGCGTTCATGTTGACCATAAAGTTAATTGCATGAATGATCGCAAACAAGTTTTTAGAAGCATTCATACACTTCTGATTGGCCGTCCCCATTTTGATTTCGAAACTTCACTGTCTCATTACCTTTGTCGATGTAAAAGTAACGGAAATTTGGGAAAAAATGTGAATTCTCTATAAAGTTTCAAATATAAAACATTTATACATATATCATAAATATCGTCAGATGAAAAATAAATGGGCAAAAATCGCCAAGAGATGCCTTTCGAAAATTTTTACAAACCGGAAGTAGAATTCGGAAGCCATGCCAAAACAGAATAGGAATTGATTTTATGTTGGAACGGACTGTATTTTACTGGGTCCGTACTGTATTTGTATAAGGAGCTCATTAAAACTAATCAAATTCATAAAAATATTGTGAATATCATGTAATCTTTGTAGTGGTATTGTAGCCTCATTTCTGACTTACTGGTTAACTCCAAAACCTAATAAGTAAAAATTTTTATGGGATCCGGTGATGATTTGAGTATCAGGGAAATCATCACCGTACAAAGAATAAAAAATCTCACATCCGCAACATATATTCCTGCAAATTTAAAAAAACTAAAAATTAACCTAATAAAAAACAAATATCCAATAACATTAATAGACAAAATTTTAATAGAAACATTTACGAACAATAGAACAAAAAATAAACCAAATCAACAACAACAACACAAAAGATATTCAATACAATACAACAACAAACTTTTCCACAAACAGAAAAATAAAATCTTGTAAACATTCCAAGTAGGAGCTTTAGCAGTGAAGGAGAAATACACTTATTAAAAAATTATTCCCCCCTCCTCCTCCCTCCGAGTAGGGTAAGGCAAGTAGCAGATCCTGAAGTCATCTATTTTTACCCCTTTATCTGTACTTTTTACCTCTCCCCAAGTTTTTTAATCAAAAATTAATTTTCTTGAACGTAATATGTAGAAAATGTAAAAAACCTCGTATTTTCTTTCCTTTCTCATCATTTCCAAACGTATGATATATCACAAGCCATATGTTGGCATAGTTTTAAAGACCACGTGACTACCACCCCCGCAAATCCAACCCCAATGGAACACTGGGGCCTAACCTTCATAGTAATGTAGATCTTGCCTAGAGGAATCTGGATACTGAATTTCACGCCTTTATGTACCTAAATAGCACATAGATATGTTGTCCTCTCTGAATCCCACCCCCGTAATTCCGACCCCAGTGTACCAATCAAAACCAAACTAAATAGTGCGGATGGACATGCCCATAGGCCTCCAAATGCCTCGAAAACGTTAAATTATCTATTATACTTCAAGACTTTCATTTACCACTTCAAGTTTTCATCATCTATCCTTTGGACTCCTCTTCAAAATTATATTGTACATGTCAACTTTTATTTCTTCTATTTAAATTTAAATGAGTTCAGTCTCCTTTTAATGGGGAAAATCGTAAAATTAATAAAAACAAAAAAAAATAATAAATAAAGTCACCAATCTTGAAAAATGATGAAGGAACTTGTGTGATGGAAGAAAACTCAAAGGATGTAGTCTATTGCAGATGTTGTTGATAGTAGACATAAACCCAGTCTATTGAGGATGTAGATGAAGTCTTGTGAAGATAATGTTGATAGGGGAAAACGATAATCTTGAAGGAAGTGTTGGTTTTGAAATACAGATGAAATTTTGAAGAGGGTGATCCAAATATTTGGGATAAAATTTATATAAAAAAACGTTTTCGAGAATATTTCTCATCATCAGTTGGATTAAATATTTTTGAATGGTAAAAAAAGTTGAAATAAGAATTTAACAATTGATATAAAGGTGATGAAGCTAAGTTGGTTGTAATTGTTGGTTATGATTGTTGGCTATTGTATACTAGGGTGATTGTTGTTTAAAAGTAGTGTCCATTTATTGTTTATCTCTATTGATGGCTTGGCTAAATTTTTGTTATTTGTAATGATATTTATTGTTTATTTAATTAATCTTTTTTTATAATTTTCTTCTTTTCCAATGATTTTTGTGTTATTCCAATCTGGTGTGTGGTTTTCTTTGATACAATGATTTACTAAATGGTTGTTTTTGTCTTTGTGGCGAAGTGCTCTTTCATGTTCTTTTAATTTTATTTCTAATTGTCGTTTAGTTTGACCTGTGTAGATATGTTCACAATTTTCACATGGTATTTGATAAATTATATTTCTAGTGTTCCATTTTTCTTTATTATTTTGATATATTTCTTTGAAATTGATATTTGTGCTATTATTTTGATTGATTGTTGTTTTTAGGTTGGTGGTGGTTATTAATGTTTTAGTAATGTTATTTGTTATTTTTGGTATGATTTTTATGTTTGGTATTTGTTCTAATATTTTTTTCTGTTTGTGGAAAATTTTATTATTGTATTGTATTGAATATTTTTTTTGTTGTTCTTGTTGAATTGGTATAGTTTTTGTTGTATTTTTTGTAAACGCATCTATTAAAATTTTGTCTATTAAAGTTATTGGATTATTTGTTTTTTATTAGGTTCAGTTTAAGTTTTTTTAAATTTGTAGGAATATATTTCGGGGATGTAAGATTTTTTATTCTTTGTAAATATTGTTTAATAGTGTTAATTTTTTGGTGTGTGGGTTGTTGTGATAAGTAATGTGGTATGTTGTTCCATCTCACAAGTTCCTTCATTGTTTTTCAAGATTGGTGACTTTATTCATTATTTTTTTGTTTTTATTAATTTTACGATTTTCCCCATTAAAAGGAGACTGAACTCATTTAAATTTAAATTAATCATTTAAACTCCTTAGATCAATAATTTTATTTCTTCTATCAACAGACTTCCTTCAAGAATCACTCTTCAAGACTATCTTCAACTATCATACATCAAGACATTCAACTTTGGTGACTTTTCTTTTTTCTATTTATTATTATTTACAACTTTTATATTATATAAGGAGATCATCAAAAAAATAATAATTTATTATAATATGAATAAACAGAGAAAAATAGTAAAGAAAATTCCGATGCTCTAATCACTAAGTCCTTGGTTCGAGTCTAGGCTGTGGAATTTTCTTTACTATTTTTCTCTATTTATTCATCAATATCAGAGGTAATGGCGTGAAAAAAATCCTCCAAAGACCTTTTTCCAATCATTATTATTATAATATACTCCTTTATTTTATTGATGATAGATTATAAGTTAGATCTTAAAATTTGTTTAATGTACACATAATTTTGCATTTTTTTTTAAAATTAAGCAGCATTTTAGTCCTATGTGAGGAGTACCAGTTCCTTTTATTGTTAGATATAATACAGTGGATGCCACCTAATGTAACCATAGTTATTGTGATCAAAATTTTGGATATTGTTATCAAATTTTTCCCTAAATGTAAAAAATACACATTTGGATTGGCTCCTGAATTTCATTTATAATAGCAGCTTTTCATTTCCCTTTAAGTCAATGGGCACTGCTGCCCAAACTTACTGATTGATGTAAGTGTATTCTTATTTATTGTAGTCCCACAATGCCTGTTTTTTCTACTTCGGTTATTATTATCAATTTGGCTTGGTCCCAAAGTGATCACATTAGGCAGCACTCACTGAAAATATAATACCATTACTCTTTAGAAAACCAATATTTTCATCCTTTCTCCCGTCAAATAGAAAGAAGAAAAAAATATCCAGGTCATAATTCAAAGATGTTGTCATCACTGAACAAATAAAGAATTGAATATTTTATTCTTGGTGGAAGAATATTTATAAATAAATAAAAATTTACATTTCATTTATTATAGACTTTTCCATTGAAAACCCTTAAAATTGCCACAAAAACAGGATGTTTTTACTGTTACTGTCAGTTGGAAGAAATAGTAATTTTAATTTCAAATGACAGGATGAAAACATTCAATTTTGAGGAGTTTCAATTTCTGCAGTTCTGGGTTCCTCACCTAAATTATCTTTTCATTATTAAAATGCAGAACATGAACCGATGCCTGAATCCTGTGCTCTTTAATACTCATCATTATGCAGTAATTTTATTTTACTTTTTTTGTTTACGATTTTAAAACATTGCAAACCGATTATAATTTATTTATTTGATAAAAGATAAAAATATATAAAATTTAATACAGCTTCAGTGCATAAAATTATTTATAAATTCTCTTCTCACCTACACTCATACAGTCAATGAATGCATCATATCTGTCAACAATATTCCAAAGGCCATTATTATTATTATTATTATTATTATTATTATTATTATTATTATTACATGTATTATTATTTAAGATGCAGTGGGTATTCTGATAAGGCTATTTTAGTCAGCTGGCAATATTAACAATAATAATAACAACAGGCTGCATTATTGATGATTTGAGAAATCAAGACACAAATTAATCAAACATTTGATTTTTAGTGAAGGTGAACTAATTGCATGTTGAATTAATATTATCGTTTCCATTTTAATTTGTTGTTATAAAACTTACATTCGCTAAGGGAAGAACCCGGTCGTGGAAAAGGAGACGTCCTCGTCGCATACTTGTTATGAAGTTCTCGTAATTTGACGATATCGTTTTTTTCAACAGCTTCTAAATACTCCGCTTGCGCTTTGAGTTTCGGCAGATCGGGGAAGAAATCCCGCTCTATAATATTCTCGAGGTCCTATAAGAAGTTGGTTTACAAATAATTTATAATTTTATCGGCGCAAATAATACAAAACAAACGACTAACCCTAATCCAACTTATTATTGTTAGCTTACTTGTAAATAGGTTTCCTCATCGAGAACTTTTAGTTTCTTTCGTCGAGGAATAGGATGTAGAGGCTTCTTAAACACGGAGTCGTCAAACACAGGAACGATTTTCTGATCGATTGTTTTTGTATTATTGTCTATAGCCATCAGCAAGCATTAATTTTTGTTGAGTTGGAAAAAAATTTTCTCATTACGCAAAAAGTATCATCGCAGGCGAAACAACTTTGAATTTTCTCGGCTTTCCCGCCAGATGGCGCTGCCACTCATAAACAGACTCTTATGTGGAGCGTTTTTGTAATATGTATCTGCATCTATCGTATTCAAGAATATATTGATATTTTGTAGCTTTCATGTGCTTTTTTTAAGTGTTTACTTAAATAACAAATCGAATTGATCGTTCTTTTTTGTATGAATTTAACCCTACTGCGCTTTGGAATATCTCTTCAACTTTCATTGCATTCCTAGAGGCAGGTGACTTATGCTGGAAATTCTGCATCATGTCTTTAAATTACGTGACTTATTTAAAGATGCTGTAGTTTATGAATTATTAGAATGAAATCGACGTTATCATTTCTTAAAATGACATATTTTGTGTGTTTGTATGTAGACTGAATACCGATCGACAGGACTAATTCACTTTAAACCGGAAGGTAATGCACGATCCTTTATTGTTACAAAATTTTATCGTGTCATGTGCTATTGTTTTGATTTGGAATTTTTTTTTTTATGTTGTGTTTTTTTTTTTATTTTCTTTATTCTTGTTTGATTTTATTTGAAAATATTTTTCTGTTTTGTAGAGTGAAATAAACATGTTACGTTAGGGAAGGCCTTTTTTCTTTTTTATTTTCTCCGACGATGAGTCGGACGCTTGTTGGTAGGCGAGGAGTAAGTGAGTGAGTGAGTGAGTGAGGGAGGAGCAGGGGCGGGCGGTGGAGCGGACGATGCTTCCCTCGTTAACAGCCGGGTACAGCGCGATTGTGTCTGTGCTGCCAGCAGGCATGATCGCCGTTCTCTCCGTTCTTGGAGGCTACATCATTACCTCGTTGGTTCTCTTCAAATATCCCAATCTCATCCACCGAAAGAAAGACCTCAAATTCCGATGTTGTCACATCAGTCACAGAGGAGGTGAGTTCAAGGAGCCAAGGCACTTTACTTTTTAGGGATTGGCTTGCACATGTTGATAATGTCGATGACTGTTTACTTTCCAGATTCTGCCCTACAACAAAAACCTTTTTTTAAATCAGTGATCACATCACTATTATAGGGATTCAGTTTAAATTAAAATTTGTAATTTAAAATTATCATATAAACCTTAAAATACAAATACATCGGGATATAATCCTGTTAAAATACATCAACATTCGTTTTAATCACTTTTTGGTGTTTCTACCTTTTTTTTTTTAAAGTATATTTATAATAAAAATAAAACTGAAAACTAAGTCAACATTCAAAAATCTCGCTGTAAAAAGAGATGGCTGTATGTAACTATTTTCTTTTAATAAAGTGAACAGAAGTTAGGATTTCAGATAATATTATATAATCAATTCACATTATATAATTCAATAACAACTGATTACTATATTCCAAATGTTGTGACAAATCGATTCAATAGAAAAATAACTGGCATTTCATGGACTAATTCAATTTTATTTCACTTATTTATAAAGCATTCCACTTTCATTTCTAGACAATTTTCACAAAGAGAAAATAGAAAAAAATAAAATATGATGACCCATTATTAACATTATATAAAAGCAAAATCATCCAGAGACTGAATAGTTTTACTTTTTCCTTATATTTACAGGTGCAGCTGAAAATCTGGAAAACACTTTAACGGCCTTCGAACAGTGTGTTGCTTAACATAATGCCTGTTAAATATGAAAAACTAAATCTGATCATTTTAAAGCCAAAACACAGAATTCAAATGGCTCATTGAATGACTTTATTTTTTTTAGTGCTGTTAAATCAGGGACTGACATGTTGGAAATTGATTTGCAGTTGACCAAAGATGGGCAGGTAGTTGTTTCTCACGATGATAATCTTCTCCGTTCTACTGGAGTAGATAAGAATATTTCAGATCTGACCTACACCGAGCTTCCTCCTTTGAAACCAGCACTTCCAGTTGATTTCGATAGAGGTTAGTTTAAGAAATTTTAAGAAGCCTCGGAGAATCTCTGTGGTCTGAGTAATAAAAGCTTAATTTTTCCAGGAGTACTTTGGTGTTAAATTTTTTGTTATCTTATATTCTTTTTTCCAGTTTTATTTTAGAATGGAGTTAAACATCAACTAACATCAAATTTTTTTTTTCTACCAATTTTATTTTTTTTTTTTCTTTTTTTTTTTTTTTTTAAAGAATCTGTGAAAAAAGTTTTCCAAAATAGAAACGTTTCAGATTTTTAATTTTAAAAAAAAATGTTGTTTACTTCATCACATGACTTTGTGATGCCACTATCGACTTAAATTGCTCTTTTTCTATTTGAAAATAGCAGACTACAATATGTGATCTTAGTAATCATTGGTGAAGTGCCACTTTATACCCCAGTTACAGTATTACATTTGACATCGTGAGAACTAATATGATTTATCTTTTTATGTAGAGAAAAAAGGTTAATAAAATAAAATTTAATTTTTACAGCTTAATGGTAATTAATTTCCACATACTTTGCTCTGAATTATATTGCTCTATGGACAATTAATTATAGAAGATCTATTTTTGATCTAATATTTTATCTATACTTAATTTTTATCAAAGGCACTCTTTTGTGGTTTGAAACATTTTTCAAGGGCCTATTTGGAAAAAAAAAAAAAGGTTATTTTCATGCATCCTTTTTTTACACAACAAAAATATGGTTTTTGGGCAGAAAACAAGGCTTTATGTTTGAAAAGCCAGTATTGATTGATTAATTTGGCATTAGGACTATTTTAAATATGGCTATGATCTCTTTTGCATGTACAAATTAGAGGGTTTTTTTTTTTTTTTTTTTTTTTTTAAAACTGTTTAGTCATAATATGGTTTGGAATGAAGAATTAAACTCTTGCTTTTTGAAGTCAGTTTTTAGAAAGTGATAATGTACAATTTTATCCTTTAATTATGGAAAAAAAATTGTTTACCCTTCATTATCAGAATTAACTTTGTATTTGTTTCTCCTCTTCAGATGACTTTGCTTCCCTCACCCCCCTCCCCCCGTCTGATATCAAGTTTATTGAAATCATTTTTTTCTATGGTCTTTTTTTATTTGTTATTTTTTGATGACTTTTATAATTCTTTATCTTTTTAGCATCATCAAGCATTTTTGTACCTTATGTTGTTTTCCTTATCTTTGTTTTTAATTAAAATTTTTCTAAGACGAAAGTAAAGTAAGGGAACATTTTTGTTTTCTTAATCTCTGCTGGTTCATGGGTTTTAATCCTGCTGTGGGTATGAAAGTTTGTAGTTGTTCCAAGAATGAGCAAGGATAACAGTCACTGTGACTTCATAAAGAAATGGACACTATAAGCATTGGAACATGCACACCCTGCATCGAATGATCCACTAAACTGATTGAATGCAACCGACAAGTGTTGAACTGCAGGTTTATAAAAGCTCCAAAGTGGAATTGTCTCATGAGTGCATAAAAATGTTCGTCATGTGAATGAGCACAAATTGGCCTAGATTTTGACATGCCTAAAACCCTAACAAACAATCATTCGGGTGGTTGACAGCAACTGCTTCCTTCTATCTGGTAATTACTTAATGTCAACTCAATTTGACTACTCCATTGTAAGACTGTACTGAAAAGAAATGAGTGCTATAGTATGCGTTCTTCACTCACAAGGAATCCATCCAAACCTATACACGGAACTTTTTGTTTACGTGCAAGCATACCTTAGAAGCGATGGCCTTGTGCAGTGGTGATAGCAGAAGTGAAAAGGAAAAAAAAAAAACCATGGCAGTAAAGGGGAAGTAAAATCGATAATGGCTTTCACCAACGCATATTCGTATTCTTGGCTGCCCCATTAGATCACTTGACAGCCCTGATTTCACTCGCAAATACATGACGACAGTCCCGGAAAATTTATGAAGATTACCAAATTAATTAATAAATTTATTAATTACAATAGGAAGTGCAAGTGACTGTGTCACAGCTGATGTCATTTGCGCGATGAAGGGGCCGAGAGCCTAAGAAATGGGATCGCTGGTTCCAAAGATTAGAACCATGCAATATACATACTAGTAATGTTGAAATGGGTGACCAGTAAAAATGACATCTCTTAAATTATGATGTAAATTTGTGTAATTTATATTATTAAGATATTTAATACCGTTATATAATTTATAAATAAATATTAGAACGCTTTTTAATCACTTTTAATCACTTAACGAAAGAATGCCATCATTCATGGATCTTTCTTTCTTTTGGAAAACGATAAATGTGTAAATCGCTGTTTTGGCTCCTCCTTGAGCAGTGAGGAACTCGACAATTTCACATGTTTATAAGTGTTATAAACATTGGGTTTATACAAAGTGATTTTATTCCATCTCTACGTTGGAACCAATGTTAAATCCCGAAGCAAGAATTCTTGTTTGGAACCAAATCGAGTCACGTGACTGAAGAGCACCTAGGATTGATGTCACACTTGCACTCCCTATACAGTCATTTTTACTGGATAGCAGTTAGCTAATTTTAATAATCTATTTTTAAAAAATAAAAATTCAATTAGAAACTTTTGAATCCATTCAATTGTCATCTACTTCTCTGTCGTAGGAAGTAGTTTCATTGATTTCATGTAAAGTGGATTTGTGCTTATTGAGTGGTGAAGGAATGAAGTTCTGCCTTAACTATGGTGTAACAATGGAGTCTTTGTATGGCTATGTGCGTCTCAAGTTTTTTTTTTGTTTTGTAGTTTATTTTGAAAGAAACAGAATAATGCGATTTCTTATTTTGCAGGCATCATTAGTAGCTTTAAGTGAGTAAATACTTCAATTTGGTGTAAAAATGTGATGCATAGGTTTGCATGATTCCTTTGTCAGAGAGATGGCTCCCATTGGCCTTTACATTTTTGGTCCATTGAAATAAGAGCTTGTGGAGAGAAGGGTTTATGGCATGAGCCAACTTTCAAGCATGTACAAAACGTTTGCCCTGTCAGTTTCTTGTGCAAAGAAAAACAGTCTATAAATTTGGAATTCTGAGATGGTGGGCAAGTCAAACGAAACTTAAAATTTGTCTTCCATAATTCAACTTCATCACCATTTTTGTAATAAAATGGCTGCATGAAATTCTTGATACCACTGCGATCACTTGTAAACATGTTGTGGAACTCTAACCCACAATGGAATTGATCTTTTACTCAAAATAAAGAAGTATTCATCCAAATAAAGTTGATTTTATAATTTTGTTAAAAACTTTGCTTGTTTTACGTATAGGTTTGTTGCCATATGCTTTCTTTCAGCCAATAGGAGATAGTTATTCTGTGATGTCTTACAATGACGACATAAAATCTACTTCTTCGCTTTTTCGTTAAATTTAAAATGGACATTGACCTTGAGCCCTGCATATTCATAGAGTTTTTCATTGAGATCAATAAATATTACTAGATATTTGATAAAAGGCATATTCAATTTAAGGATAAAACATAATGGACAGTAATAATGAGAAGTGATCATGAGCAAGTGAAGAAGATTGCATGAGCTTGTCACTCTGTGGAGTATTTATTTCACATTTTCAGTTCTGCTGTTGCTACACTCAATTAAGAATATGTTTACCAAAGCAGAAAAAATTTTTTGCCAAAAGTGTAAACTCTTGAAATTCTGCTTTTTTTCAGCATTCTGCTTATTTTATATATATAAGATTTGAGATTTCAGATATCATATAGAGAATCATGTTTCTTCTTGAAATCATTTTTTTTTCTTGCTATCTTAGGCAGTATTTGTGTTGGAACTGGTGACCGTAAGATACCATTGCTGAAAGATGTGTATGAAAAATTTCCAACGGTTGCTATCAATATTGATGTCAAGGCTGACAATGATGATCTTATTAAGAAAGTAATTACAAGAAAACTGATTTCTTAATTTGCATCCAAAATAAAATAGCTAATTGCAAACAATTTTATCATGTAAGGTGGCAGAACTGACTAAGCAGTATAAACGGGAACATTACACTGTATGGGGAAATTTTCAGGATACAGTTACAAAAAAATGTTATAATGAAGTAAGGGCAACTAGTGATTATGTAATAATTTGGTGTTTAATTTATCTTTGCAATTTTAAAATATTTATTTAAAATATTTCCAGAATCCTGAAATACCCCTGCTGTTTTCATCCAAGAGAGTTTTTCACTTGATTATATTGATGTATACGGGTTTACTCCCATTCGTAAATATACGTGAATCATGTTTGGAGATTTTCATGCCACAAATTATTCAAAAGTAAATAGCCGTTGATGATCTTACTGTCCTTTGTTTATATTTTTGTGATGTTTTTATTAACTTGTAATAATTTTTTTCTTACAGAAATGCTAATAGCATGTTTTCTCAGAAGCCATCCTATAGATTGGTTGTGTGGGCTTTAGATAAGTAAGTATTCTGATTTCATTCTCCTGTTTAATTTGTTTTAATCATCACTCTGATTTCTTTTTTTTTTTTGGTTTAAAGAAAATAGTTTTTTTCTTGATTATATTTGATTTTAGATTATTAATGCGAAAATCCATCTTCAATCATTTGGAAAAACGAGGAATACAGGTAAGGAAAATATAGTATTCCTCTAGGAATAGTAAATAATTAGATAATGGTTTTAGTAATACAATTTTAATATCAAATCAATTGGAGTATTTTCACACATGGTTTGCCTGATGGCATCAAGAGAGTTGGAACAAAATTTTAAGATTTTGGAAATCTACAATGTATACGAATTAACAGTGGTCTAGATGGTATACTAAAGGATTGAGTGGCAGTTTAAATAATTGTTAAAAGTATGATTTTATATTGTTGCATCAATTTTTGAAATATGAAATAGGCAATAATTTAAGTAGTAATAAACTAATATTAAATAAAATCTTGCAATCATTCCAAGGAGGAGCTTTAGGAGAACTACAATTATTAATGTATCATGAACAGGGTTTGGGTTTTGCATATAATGCATATTTTTTCCCGAGCTAGTAACTCGTTTAAATGTTTTTTTATGCATTTTTGTCACCTCCTAGCTTAAATTTTATTATGCATATAAATGCATGTTTCTGGCTTTAGTCCATATTTTTGCATATTTTCGGTATTGTTTCATAATAAGGTATATTTACAGTTTTAATCAAGTGCAAAAAAATAATTTTCACGTCTGTTTAATCAAAGGATTTTGACGTCATCAATAGCGACACATTCACCATCTGTCGAGTGGATGGTCTGCTGCCAGACCACGCATGAATAGGCAGAATGGTCCACTGCTGAAGGACTAAATAAGGCGAATGAGATACTTTATGCTGAAGGGATGCTACTTACAATCGCAGTCCAAAAAATCAACAACCTAAAACAAAATACGGTTCTGTGGCCTGAACCTAAGGGTAAGCAGTGAAGGAAAAACTGGCTGCAAGTACTCAAGAGGTACCCAGCATGGGTAACTGTAGAAAAAATTTTCAAAGCCTCTAGAAGGAGAGACTTCTAATTTGGGTTCACTCACTTCCAAAGTTCTCAAATATTTACCAATCACCTCAGCATTGAAAAAAAACAAGTACTAGCTGACAATAGCCTAAAATTTTCCGCAGAAAAATGTTAATTGTTCTGGTAAATAAATTTTTGCTTTGGTTTAATTTTTTTTTTTTATCGTCCATTTTGATAAGTATGATGTTGAAAACAAGTGTGAAAATAAATTTATGGTACATACTTTAGTGCATATTTTTGGATAATCTGAACCCTAATCATGAGTAGTTGAGCAATCATGCCTCGATAAAGCGATTGTCATGTGCATGTGCTCACATCAACAGAAGGTATTATTTTATTCATTATTGTCTCCTCACTTCAAGTTCATTGTTATAGGACACTGTTAGCGCACGTGCAATCAACTTGAAGGGGTCCACAAAAAAGCTTGATAAGATGATACAGCTGAGTTAAGACTTTGATGATGATATTGTCGAAATCAGAATTTGAAGAAGTTTTAATCCATTTTCAAGTTATCGTGTAAACGGCAGATGGCTTCAGACCAAGCGTGCATTCTTATAAGTAGCTTGTAGCATTCTTATATTTCATCGTAATTCTTTACTTACATTAAAAATCACTTATACTCTGTCCAACGAAAGTTGGAGTAGGTGTGTCCAGTTAAACTTCCTATTTCAATTGTTAGACATTGTTGATTCTACTTTGGCACCAATGTCTAACAATTGAAATAGGAAGTTTAACTGGACACGCCCACTCCAACTTTCGTTGGATAGAGTGTAGCATTAAAATTATCTTATTTTATTATGTCACTTACTTAATATTTATTACTACTGTATTTATTACTATTTAGATTGACCTATTTCATATTTCAAAAATTGATGCAACAAGCTTGTTGTTATGGAAGGACCCAACGAGGATTCATAATTTATATACTTTAATATACTACAGAATAATATAAAATTAATTCAACAGGAGCAAAAAATAATACGTGTTAACTTTTTAATTACATGTTCGATTGTCTTTTCGCTTGTATTATTATTCTTACTGAAACTAATTCAACAATGTTAATTAAAACAATGTAATTTTCACGTACGGAAACAATAGTTTTTGATCATCATCACATCATACCCCTCCTTATGATTAAAAACTGATGTTCATATTAAACCCCTCCTTATGGGTAAATCATATTATCCCAAGACTTTCCAAATGTTTCTTCATCATAATCTCACTGACATATTTAGTCATTATACAGTAGAACCTCCGTACAGCGAAACTCAACGGACCGGCAAAATCATTTCGCTATATAGATATTTCGTTGCATGGAGGTGGTGTTAAAATTTGCATAATTTTGATGTATAAATTGCTGATAATTGCATTTATATATGTATATATTTTAAATTTATTATTTATATATAAAAATCTAGTGTTTTATATTAATTTGAATGCTTCTTAACATTAAGAAGAAAACTTTTTCGATACTTCACATCGCTGCCTATCTAAAGTCATCTAGGCCGCCATTGCTGAAAATTTTGTTTGGATCGCGATTATTTTTCCTGAAATAATTATAATTTGAAAGCAGAACAGGTCGAAAATAATATTGTAATACGTATTTTACGGAAAATACCGATAGAACGTATCCATAATCGGGTATATTAAGGCCGACGAGTGTTTTTCGTTGGCCTCGGTAAAATTACATTTCACAAAAATGTTTATGGGCTTAAACTTTCAATAAAATAAATTCATAAATTTGAATAAATATTAAAGTTTTTAATATAAAAAAATCTTACGAGTTTCGAAAGCTTTTATAGTAATTCTCGTGCCGATTCTCATAGAGAATACATTTTTAACATGCTTGCACTTTTAAACTCTTCAGCAGGCTGCCATTATTGCTGTGCAGTGCATCATGGGTAGTTTGGTGCGATAACGTTGTTCTCAAGAACTCTTTGTAATTTTGCTGATAAAATAAGCCTAATGCAATAGCCGCAGCCGATTGGGCAGAGCTTGTGACGTAAGAACTTGTTTTTAACTTCGTTTGTGATGATTGCATTCGTTGGTTGTCCGGTCATGCTAAGTGAGGGAACCAAATTTCGTAATAAAGAGCTAAAATATACCTTAAAATTTATTGTTTGGACCGAAAAAACCTTACGTTATAGGGATAATTACACTATAAAGATTTTGCTATATGGAGACTGAAAAAGGATTAAATCAATAGTATTTTTGCTGGGACCACAGAAAAAATTCGTTATTGAGAGAATTTCGCTATATCGACGTTCGCTCTACGGAGGTTCTACTGTATTGGTCTCTAATTCCGACGAATTCACATGAAGAAATTCTATTTCACCTTTAACCTTCTTATCCCTTATAAAATGATATTTTCGATCTATGTGTTTATTACGTTTGTTGACTTTTGGATTCTTGATCCAACCTAACACAGCTTGACTGTCCGTATATCCTCTTACGGGCCGCTATACCATTTCATCTTGTCCTAGTGCTTCCAGTAATCCTATGATCCACTTTCCCTTGCACACTGCATCACAAAGACTAACTAGTTCCGATTCCATTGTCGATAGTGTCACAATCCGTTGTTTATTACTCTTCCATGTTATTAGAGTATTTCCAATTTTAACTGTATATCCGCCAGATGATTTAGAATCTTTAGTGGTACACCAACTCGCATCAGGGCTCACTTTACGTTTTCCTTCAACTTTTCCAATTCTCAGTTTTAAACTTTTGGTGCCTTGTAAGTAACGCAATACTCTTTTTAATGCCTGTAAATGCAATTCTCTCGGATCTTTTTTATATTGGGATAATTTACTCAGTGTATATGCTAAGTCTGGTGTTGTTCCCATCACTAAATAATTTAAACTTCCCAGTATTTCTTGATAATGTGTTTCATCAACTTTTGGAGAATTTTCAAAATCATCTAGTTTGATTCCTGTGGCTCCAGGTGTTTTCACTGCATTACAATTCTCCATATATTTTCTTAATATATCCATTATATATTTTTCTTGACTCAATGTAAATCCTTCTGGTATTCTTTTAATGTCAATATTTAGGAACTTCATGCTTCCTGATAATTCTCTTATCTGTAGATATTGTTTTAATGTAGAAATTAACCTTTCAACAATCTCTTCTGATGAACCGATAATCTCTTCTACGTAGATCCAATTGCTATAAACATCTTTTCATTTTTTTCTATAAAAACACAAAGATCTGCTGCACATCTGTCAAAACCTATGCACTTTAATATCTCACCCAATTTATTATACCAACATCTTCCGGCATCTGGTAAACCATATAGACTCCCATTCACTTTCAGTATGCATCCATTCTCTAGTTTTAAACCATCAGAGGGGCCCATGTACACTTCCCTGTCTAACTTCGCATTTAGGTATGCTGTTTCCACATCTATAAATTTCACTTTGTAATTTTTTATTGCCGCTATAGTCAATAAAGTTCTGAATGATTCCGACTTCATAACCGGGCTATACGATTCTTCAAAATCTCTTTCTATCCGTTGTTTACATCCATTCGCTACTAACCTTGCCTTATATCTTGGCATTCTTTCAGTCTTTTTAATAGTAAAAATCCATCTGCTTCTTATTGTATTTATATGTTTCGGTCTCGACACAATTTCCCATACATTATGTTCCTTCAAAGAATAAAGTTCTTTATTCATGGCTTCTTGCTATTTTGCATTTGATTTAGATCTCAACACGTCATTGTAAGTCTTTGGTATTTCTTCCTCTTCTATTGTAGCATTTACTACATATTTGGGGTTTGGCCTCCTTTCTCTTGAGAATCTTCTTACTCCTTGCACTAGTAGCTTTTGTTCATTTTCTTGTCTTTCTTGTTCTCTTTTTTCTTTCAGTTCTTTATTTGTAATGCCTGGTTTACGACCTCTTCTTCTTTCATTTATTTCAACTTCATCTCCATGAATTTCATTGTCATTCACATGATCATATATTTGTTCTTGAATTTCTTTTCCGTCATGATCATCAACCTCATGAAATAATCTTTCAGGTACACTGCCTGACCACCCAATTTCAGCATTTATTTCGATATAATCCAGGTGCTCTACATTTTGTTCTGCGATGTCATCTTCTATTATGTTAGCCATTTTATCTTCTATAAACATCACATGTCTACTTTCCCGTATCATCTTATTCTGTACATCATGTAATCTGTATGCTTTTCTTTCCGGCGAGTATCCAACAAATACTGCTTGCCTAGCTCGGGTGTCAAATTTCCCTTTGTTTATGTCTGAATTCCGATAATAAGCTATGCATCCAAACACACGCATATGTTGCACTGATGGCTTCCTGTTTGACCAAATCTCTAGAGGCGTTTTCCTTTTCCTCTTAGTTGGCGTAGCATTATGTACGTAGGCTGCTGTGTTTACTGCTTCTGCCCAAAATTGACTTGGTAATCCTGAATCTGTAAGCAGTGGTCTTGCTGTAGTTATTAGAGTCCTATTCGCCCTTTCAGCAATTCCATTGGTTTGAGGAGTGTAGCTTGTCGTTTTTTCACTCTTGGTACCTTTTTTCTGATAATATTCTTTTAAGGGTGCTTTTATGAATTCGGATCCATTATCTGATCTTATTATCTTTACTTGTCTTCCAGTTTCTGTTTCTCTTCTTTCTATGATTTCTTTTAATTTTTCTGGAACTTCATTTTTCTTACGTAAAAAACTCACGAAATATCTCTGACTATATTCATCAACTATCACCATGTACAGATTTCCTCCGATTGAGTGTATACGCATTGGTCCGCAAAGATCCACATGCAGTCTCTCTAAAACATGAGTAGCTTTTTCTTCTAGTACTTCTCTAAATGGCAATCGTGTGAGTTTTCTTGAATACATATTTCACGTTCTTTCTCTTGTCCCATGAGATTCCCGAATCCTTGCACGAGGTCTTTGTTTTTCATTTTCCTTATATAATCATAATTAATATGCTCAAGTCTCTTGTGCCATAATTCTAAAATATTTTCTTAAGTTTTCATACTTTTCTCTGCATTTCCTTCGATTTCTTCCTGAGTAACTTCAAAATTCAACATGAAGAAATTGTCTTCAAATGATCCCGCAGCAATCAATTCACCAGAAGCTTTATCGTATATACTGGCTCCTGTGTCATCAAGCACAACCTTCTTTCCTTTCTTTACCAATCGTGGTACTGAAATCAAGTTACTGCTCAATTAGGGTACATACAACACATCTTCTAATCTCACACGTTTTAATTCACTATCATTTAATTTGGACAGTCCATGTATTTTACCTCGACATTCCACTTGTATCATTCGCCCATTTTCGGCCGTTGACACACCAATTTTGTCAGCCTTCCTATCACTGATCACACTCATTTGATTCGTCATCTAACATTCATGCCATATGTTTACTCCTTTTAATATAACCTTCTCTGCTTTCTTCTGCCACTTTTAATGCACATTCATTAGCAGAATTTATTTGTTCCTTTGGTTTATTTGGTCTTTTATTTGACATGAACGTGTTATTCTGGGCTGGTCTTCTTCCTCGGGGATTTCTTCCTTGCCCTGAATGATAGGTCAGAGTGTTTTTCCGATCCATACCACTCATTCCATCTTGATCAAAGTCTCTTCTTTTTCTGCTCCAATACTCTTTCGCTTTGTGCCCAAATTTGCCACAATTAAAACATTTCTTTCCTCTGTAATCACTTTCATAAGTTTTATAAGCTTTAATTGATTCATCATTATTCGCAATGTATTTCCTTTCAAATTGTAACAATGTCTCTCTCATTGTTTCATATGAGATGTCTGGGTTTGACGATATTGCTGTGGTCACCTCTCTATATTTCTTTGGTAGACCTTCAATTATATATCCAATTAATTCGCATTCTTCAATTTTGGTACCCAACTCTAAAATTTCATTTGCTATTGCTTGAGCACATGTTCAATAGATTCCTTATCATACATCTCTATCTTGGCTAAATTTATCTTCAGTTGTATACGTCTCTGCTTTTGTACTCCTTCATGACGCCTTTTAAGTAGATTCCACAAATCCTTTGCATTTGTTAATTCCCTTACTGTTAGAGCTAATTCTGGAGACAGAGTAAGAATAATTATCCCATACACTTTGTCATTTTGCAACGACCAACTTTTCCATCGAGCTAAACTTTCAGAATGTCCCTCTTTTCTTTCTGGTGTATCTTCAGTTAGTGCATCATATAGATGTTTCGATTTCAGTAAAGCTCCTACTCTCATACTCCATAATGGATAATTATTACCTGTTAATGGTTCAATTCTTCCAAATTCAAAGCCAGTTGATTCTGCCATATTCATTATGTTGTCTCCGTAACTCTTTTTTTTCTTTCAGAATGGGATTAAGCCTTGCTCATGAGATGCTCATTCATGTAATGATAGCTTCCATCTATTTGATTCCATTGTCCTTTTTTAGCAGCAATACCAGGAACTCCAACCACGCTCTGCTACCCGCTTGTTGTTATAGGACCCAACGAGGATTCATAATTTATATACTTTAATATACTACAGAACAAGTCAGGCAACCGAAATGCCCAGGACTGATAGGATTTTAAAGAAATCGAGAACGAAAAGGAAAGCATTTGATTTCTAAAGAAGCCTTTTCATTGTTATGAATTAGATGAGGTTGCTAAGGAAGCCTCTGGTTGCTAACCAAGGCGTACTTCTAAGGGAAACGTATAGTTCAAACTGAATAAAACTATCTGAAAAGTTAAATGGAGAAAGTAGCATTTCTCTATAGATTAGAACATATATGAATCCTTTAAGGAGAGACTCCAGTGAAAAAATGATGATTTTTGATGAAAATTTCAATTTTTGCTTTTTTGCATTTTCATACCTTTTCATATGTGAACTTCATGAAAAAAATCTTTTTTGGGGATTTTGTTTAAGGTTTTAATGGTTAAATTTCATTTTTTGATTTAATCGTTACATTACAAAAGAAAGGATCTTTAATCTTAAACTCGTTTTTCTCAGTTTCATTTTTTACCTCGCCAATCCACACAAGAAACTGTGTTACATGAAAAGTTATGCATGGAATTGAAAAATTTTTTTTGGTGTGTGCCCTTTACATAATATTCTTGGATATGACAGAGAGCTTTTTTCCAAATACAGATAAATATGTTTTTGAAAAAAAAACCTTAATATTTCTGAATATTTTGTTAACGCTAGTGTCAACTTCAGAACATTGCCATTAAAAACTATTGTTCTTATTCAAAAAAGCTTTCTGCCTTATCCAAGAATACACTCTTAAGTCTCATTTGACACAAAAACATTTCCAAAACGATGATTACTTCAGCTAGAATGCTTTTTCTTTCAGACGATCATATTTTTGACTTAACATTTTTTTTCTTGAAAACTGATGGGCAGAATTTTAGCTACTATATGTCAACTCTTTCTATTTTAAAGTTCTATTCAATTATAAAAATATTATAGATATTTAAATAAAAACCTGGATTTGTTTTTTTTCACCGGAGTCTCCCCTTAATTTGTTAGCATTCCTATTTAATAATCTTTCTTCAAAAACTATTGACAACGCTTTTCTACGTAAGCATGTATCATTGAAGGGAAGAGTAGCTACTAGCTATTGTTAAAATTTGCCTAACATAAACTAACTATTGATAATATAAGGCGTAAGTAGTTACATGCCATATCTTAGCAGTGAAAGTTTCCAATAGTTTCGTAATTGTATCATTAAAATACGAATCATGGAACCAATTTCAATTATCATTAATTTTACGTTATTCATTCATGACACATCATTCCAAGTCGTTTGATATATTACATGCCATATTTTAGCATTGAAATTTCCAATGAACTGTAATGGGTCCACGAAAAGCAGGTGCCTTTGAACCGATTTTGACTATCAATAATTTTACGTTATATTCATTCATGGCACATGATTCGAAGTCGTTTGACATATTACATGCCATATTTTAGCATTGAAAGTTCCAATGAACCATAATGGTTCCACGAAACCAGGTGGCTTTGAACCAATTTCGACTATCATTAATTTTACGTTATATTCATTCA
>JAHWFO010068719.1:7871021-7882469 GCA_023313115.1 Rhysida immarginata | reverse complement strand
GTCATCATGGACCGCTAGGAATAGTTTACTTGTGGCAGGAATGCAGGCGGGCCATATTTGTCAAGCCATACTTCCCCAGGTTTTAACAGCGGGTCAACTGGGGTATCGAGAGCTGTGTGGTGCTTAATGGTGAAAATAATCTAAAAGCACCAGATAAATGTCAAGTATTGCTTGGTTTTTGCATGAATCCATTCTACCCTCCATAAAATCCAGCTCCACTATTTCCTTAGAAGTGAAGGCCCCCGACCATAATGATACCTCCTCCAGGATATCACCTTCATGCAGGTGGTGGTCTTTGTATGTGTGACATAGACCTGGAGAACAATATCTTTTAGAGTTTTTTTTCGCGCACAATAATACATTAAACTCTAACTCTTGGCATCAAGGTGTGGATATACAAAAAGTAATGGATATATTTGGCGTTATGAAGAAGAGTTGACTAGTGTGAAGTAGATCGCTTAACCTGTCCTGCTGCTATATCCTCAACAGGAAAAAAATTGTGCTGTTTAGCAATATACAGATACCCACATACATACTGCTGGCGTTGTTCAACTGTTGTGTAAAATAGTCCACTTTCCCTAACTTGTGCACCATTGAATATTAGTTACTCCATTAATTTTGTTGAATTATGTCAAAAGGTGCAAGAACTATACAGGGAGATACAAAAGTCTGAACCCCCTTTTATTTTTTGAACCGAAGCAGATATGTCAATTTTGATGAATCCAATGATTAGGAAGTTGTGGGTGGCCTATCCCATAGTGCACTTTTCATCATCCCAAATATGCAAATTAGGACACATTCAAAATTTATCTCAAAAACCGTAAGTGATAGAGAAAAAAACCCAATTGCAAACTTGTTCAGCATAAAAAAACAAACAAAACAAAAAAAAATCATCCAAATTGGACCAACCAATCACCCACAATCAGAAGATCATGTTGACCATATCCGGAACAGTGTAGTTTGCCATCCTGGATTCATTCTGTCTTCTGTGTGCTGAAACATGCCTTTTATTTGCTTTTCCGCATGAAAGTGAATGTAAGTATGGTAATTTATGTTAATTTTTTGATTTCCATCTTTACATGGTGGAAATATCAACATTCAGTTTTCTTTGTGCAGTGTGACTGTTTGTAAGCTACAAACAGTTCACCACGTGATTGTGGATGATTGGTTGGTCCGATTTGGATGATTTTTTTTGTTTTGTTTGTTTTTTTATGCTGAACAAGTTTGCAATTGGGTTTTTTTCTCTATCCCTTACGGTTTTTGAGATAAATTTTGAATATGTCCTAATTTGTATATTTGGGATGATGAAAAGTGCACTGTGGGATAGGCCACCCACAACTTCCTATTCATTGGATTCATCAGAATTGACATATCTGCTTCGGTTCAAAAAATAAAAGGGGGTTCAGACTTTTGTATTCACCCTGTATATCTCTACAATGATATGCATGCGAAAGTAAGGCCTTGTATAACAAGTTGTGTTATAGTCTAAGGAGGATATCCAGTGTATTAGCATGTGGTCCGAAGCTCCTTATTTTAAATCTTTTTACGTATTGATCTGTGTTTGTGATCATTTACTGTAATCTAATTATACAGGGTGTTCCCAAAAGAATATACCAAATTTGAAAGGCTATGTCTCGGCAACAAAACAAGTTACAGCGCCACTCTATATATCATTATGAAGAGGACATTCTGAAGTTTTATTTGCTTGCCGAGAGATTTCGCTAGGTGCTTATATGACCGTGATACGAGTGGCTGTTTGGTTTTTGTTTGTGTCGAAATATCAATCGCACAACAGAAGGCGTTCTGTGCTATTGAATTCGGTAAAACTGATTCGGTGATATTCGTTCAAGCGCGTCTCGTGCCAAATTTGGGACTGATTCTCCAAAAGGTGGAATATCCTACGTTGGTTTTGATTCACTGAGAAAGACAAAGGCAAAAGTCCCGGAAGACTATGAGCGTCGGAAGAGAATGTATAATGCGTTCAGCAAATGTTCGCCAAGGAAATGGATTCGCCGAGCCAGCCGGGCATCTGCCCTTTACGACAGTGTGGAAAGTGTTAAGGAAGCTGTTGGTTCTGAAATCTTAGAGTACGCACAGTATTAAACACTTGTGGGGATGTGAAGATCTAAAATAAACTTAAGAATTTATCCTTCAGAATTATGCGTTGATCAGATCTGTGATTTGTGTAATTTGGTAAATATTGTCTTTCAAAGCTGGTATATTCTTTTGTGAACACACTGCATGCGCTGCCCTGCCAAAAGTACCGGACATCGCTCTTCACATACTCTATATGAAAACGATGCAAGTCACTAACATGTGGACCACTCTTTGCTGCAATACAACGAGGAAGGTTATCGACAAGCTTTTTTTACACTCCTCTGGCGGGACGCATTGCCACCTGCGTTTAAACAATCCACTAATTGATGACGATTAGTGACCGATGACTTGAGCATCCCATATGCGGCGTGACAGCGCCTCCCATTTCAGTTCAGTCGGGTATAAATCCAGACAGTGTATAGGTAATGGCCATGGTAGCTGCTTGATTTCAGCATAAGTGAACCACGCCTTTGTTGAACGAACAGCATGGCATGGAGCCATTGTCTTGTTGGAAGAAGTCTGATGCATTGTCAGAAAATTTTGACATCACTCAAGGAAGGTGATTTTCCAACATCTCTTCTGGTGCCCATATCGTGGCCCGATCATTTCATGATACCGTAAATACTGTATTTAGCGCCGGACCTGAAATACCGGCCCGCCTGCATTAAGCGCCTGGGGGTACGCTGAATTTTTGCAAATACGCGCCCGGGCGCTTAATACAGTATTTACGGTATACAGGGTGTTTCATAATTGGTGTCCCGTCTTTAGGTCCAAATAACGGCTCAAGAGGAACAGGTGGGAGGAAAATGAATATTGATTATTTGGTTTTGATGTCCACTAATTCCGAATAAGAACATTTCGCGTCCCTGGGGGTGAAGGGGTAAATTTTGAAAATTTTAATTTTGTAGGGGTAGGGGTTAGACCCCGTGTGTTATCTAGAAAGTTGTAGAGCATCATGTAAAATGTGGGTTTAGCAAAAAAAACCCGGTGAAAAAATCTCATCCCCTGCCCTTTATCGAGTGGGTAACTAATGTAGACAAAAACAAAAAAACTCATTAGAAACTTATTAGAACTTGATTACTTATTAGAAAACAGTACATTTGAAAATGAATGAGAATGAAAATGTAGGCCCCTCATTCATTCTCATTAATTTTCCAATGTAGGGGGGGGGGAGGTCGAGGGGGGTCGACGACCAACCCATTATGGAAAAAGGTCCGACTCACAAGGGAATCCCACATAGCCTAACCGCTTTAACAATGGAGTCTTTGTATGGCGATGTATGCTGAAATTTTTTCGTTTTCGCGGTTTATTTTGAAAGAAACACAATTTCGCACGCTCTTATTTTGCAAGCATCTATAGTAGCTTCAGATGAGTAACATATTTCAATTTGGTGGAAATCTGTGACATACATGTTCGAGGGATTCCCTTGTCAGTGGAATTTTTGAAAAAGGTTCGGAGTTTTTGAAAATCGACCACCCCAAGATAACGTCCTGGCTACGGCCCTGCGTAAGCAACGTCAGTGCTCTTCCTTTAGAAGCGAATAATAATGCGTTAATTGAAGAAGAAAGTGCAGCGAAATGTAGTTACGATACGAAACTACGCGAGTTTTATGCTAGTCATGCAAAAACCGAGCGCAACGTCAAAAACATGGAGTTTGGAACGTATTTCACAGGTTAGTACCTAATTCATAATCATAATTTAATTTAGCTCTCTTTTATATTACAATCTATTTATGTCTGTGTTGTATTTCTATACGTAACATTACCTACATTGAACAGATGACAAATGCTTAATAACTCTAAATTTAAATTTTAGGTTATACAAAACATAAAGAAAAGTAGGATCACCACACAACGACAGTCTATAGACTTAGGTAGTAGTCACTATTACTGGATTTCGAAATACGACATAATGGAAACGGGGGACGAGGAGTTCGAAATTTTCAAGAAGAAATGCCTACTGTATGTATAATTCCGATTGCAAAATATTTTGAAATACTTACGGGAGTGCAAAAAGCTGTCGGGCATGGTGGTCGGCTAAAAATGATTCAACACATTAAAAACAAGCTCTACTTTCCAAAAAAGCTATTGAGATATTTGTTGTTCTGTGCTGTGTATGTGAAATCCAAGAAAAGGTGTTTTAACAAAGCCTATGATTTCAATATATTTTAACGCTCGAGGGCAAGCAGATTTACGAGACCTGCAGTCTGCTCCAGACGGAGAATATAAATGGCTAATGAAATAAAAGATCATGCAACAAAGTTCTTACACTTCAGACCGCTGAAAACAAAGAGAGCTGCAGAGGTAAAATCTGAAGTTTTAAAAATATTCTTGGAATTGGGGCTCCATGTATATTACAAAGTGATAATGGAAAAGAGTTCACCGCGCATGTTATAGAAGAACTGGTCATGTTGTGACCGGAATGCACATTCGTGGTAGTCCACGACGTCCTCAAACACAAGGTAGCGTAGAAAGAGGCAATCAAGACGTAGAAAACATGTTGCGGTGTTGGATGCAAGATAATAAATCTATTAAGTGGTCTGTAGGCTGTTATTTTGTCCAATACTATAAAAACTCCTCTTACCATCGAATAATTGGCAGATCTCCTTACCGTGCGTTATTTGGTTGCGATCCGAAAACGATATTGAAAGGATATAATATTCCGGAAAGTGTTATTACATCAATCCAAACGGAGGCAGAAGTAGCAAAATTAGTTACAAAGAGTGTTCTGTTGTGGAGAACAATGAAACAATTAATTTAACACCGGGTGCCGATTATTTTTTAATACCACATATTATTAAGGATGGTCAATTAATGATACTGCGGAGAACATTATTGAAGTGCTGGGGACAGAAAACATAGAATCCGATTCTCCTGATATATCTGATGATCAGATAATATAATATGTCTTGTCTGCGGAAACCAAACATCAAGAGCTCACTCTTGTAGTTTGTGTTCCAAACCAGTGCACGCTATTTATGATCTCTCTAATTGTGAACTAGGTTATGGATCATAAGTTTTGTGTTTTCTTTGCAAAAGTGAACAAAATAATTTAAATGAAAGAGAACAAGCTCATAGAGATATCAAGCGTGCTGGGGAGAAAATGGTCGATGATACTCTAAAAAGCTTCCTTTGTCAGAAATTGGTAATTCTGTATTTTTAAATGTTCCAAAAGTCGACCGTGGACCTCTTGATACCAAAAATATTGCGGGAAAAATAGTTGACTTTAGAAAGGGGGTTTACAAATTGAGCTAGTTCGGGGTATATAAAAAAATTGGTTTTCTCGGATGGACATATTACAATAAAGCCATCTCAGAATTGCTTAAATCATTGCGTCAAGCTATTACTTACCAATCTATGTTTGGAGGTCAAGGCTTTCCTAAATGCTCATGCAAACCTGCAAAAACCCAATGCCATACAAACAGATGTGCGTGTTTGTACTTGTAGAGAAGTGCCACCAAAGTTTGTCATGCCCCAACGAATGACTGAGCTCCTGAGATTGCATATAGTTTCTTATTTTCTGTATTTTCTTGAAGTTGTTTTTTGTGATACTTTGTTCAATTTTGAATGAATAATAAAATTCGATTTTTATAATATCACTAAGTATTCTAAACGTAATATTTTTTATAAAGTCCATAATAACATAAAAAACTTATTAATTATATTGTATTTTTAATAAAATCTTTTATGGACATCCTAAATTAACAATATGATCAAACGTGGACGGACAAATCGACCGATTGAACGATACGGCCAGTATTAGTTGACCAGATCATGAAATGCGACCATTTCATGAAATGATCAGGCGCTTCATGATGTGGTCATTTCTACATCGGGCCACGACACCCACACAACGACCCCACCATCAGCGACTCCACCATCTCTACAGTCATTGAAGCGGCTTTCATCACTCCACATAATCTTTGCTCATCGTCACTAGTCCAATGGTGACACTCCTTACATCACAAACGACAAAGAGCATTCACCTTTAATACAAAAAGCTTCCTCTTACCAGGCCTTCCGAATTAGCCCGTCTGATGAAAGACACGTTGCTCTGAGCTAACTGATGACTTACGGCCGATGAGCAAGTGTCTGGATGCATTGAAAAAGCAACAGTGATGTTCTGAAGTGTCCTTTGGCGATTCTTCAGCACCCCTCGCGAAAGAGCACATTGGTCGACTCTTCGACATTGAGAAACCCGCTGTCTCATCATTTTATATTTTCTGGGTTTGACTTATTATTTTTATCAATAAATTGGGAGTTCTTAGTATTGTTTCTATTGTGACATGGGTGTCGTGATTGGATAGATAGTTATAAATTGGTTGGTGGATGGATTAGGTTTAGGGTAAGGGCTTGGGATGAGCTCTATTTGTAGCGGGCCGGTAGAGGCTAGAGAAGAATTTTGAATTTTATTGGTATTAAGAATTTTGTTAATTTTTAACAAAAGGGGGGCATTGTTGTGAGAGGTGTGATAATATTGTAAGCTTTCAATATAATAAACTTGTATTGTTGCTGAGTTTTTTCTGAGTATCAGTGCCGAAGTTCGGTGATTCATGAATTTTTCATGTATATTGTTCAAAAATGTGATTTTTTTTATTGTTTATTTTTCTTGAAGACCTTTTTCTGTAGGAAAAAAAAACATCGAACCAAGAGAGCGCCCAAGATGGACGAAAATGGCCGAGTCCCTGATAGCCATTTTCAGAATGGACGAATGTTTCTTTTATTGGGAATTGTGCAGATGGAAATAAGACGCCCAAGATGTCAAAGATTGAATACATGTATATGTTTTGTATCTTAACTTATGTAACCGCCCTGCATGACATGTTGCCATTATTGGAACGGTGGAACGGAATGCTGATGCCTAACTGACTCGTTTTGGAAGCAGGCAAATAGCAGGCATGATAATGATTGCATTACTTAATAACGCTCACTCACACATCTTTGCTAGATGTTTGTTAATTGTTTTTGGATCAAAACACAACGCAATTGTACTGGAATCGCCAGGTGATTTGTCATAATCATATACTGTAGGTGGTAATATGTGAGGTGAATCGTTGGTTTTGTGAACCAGTTGTTAATCCTTGTTTAATTGATTGTATCAACGTTTTCGATGGAGGTAACAGAATTTTGCTATGTGTGCATTAATAAATACCCACCTGGCGTGATTGGAATTAATGTTTACCAGTAAATGCTAGTAAAATGTATATTCCAGTACGCCGTAAGCCTTTGATGGTGGAATTCTAATAGTTGTATATGATAATGTTACTCATATGTAAGAGTCACTTATAATTTGCTGTACACTTTGTCTTGACATTTGTAGAACTCTATAATCAATTCATAGTTGTTTATGTTTGGCCACTTTTATGGTATCGGTTAAGTGTTAGAATACCATATTGAGGGAATTGGGAGGTGATAGGAGTCCTTGAGTTGTTTGCTTATGTTGCAGACGTGAGTGAACCCTTGTTGGAGGTTCAAATCTCGGGCGATTGTATATACATATACCGTACTCATTAGGGTGCTAATATTATACTCTGGACCCAGTGAGGTCCATGTGAGCAATATCTGATAATAGTTCAGTAAATGACAATCACAGCAGGTGTTTAGAACTGATATAATTATGTTTGAGGTTACTGTGTTCCTCCTCACTATAAAAGGACACATGAAACCTTCCCAGGTCGTTCCTGCTGTGATATCTTGGCTTATAGCCGGATTGTATTAACGTTGCACAGGAGGTCACAAAACCTTATCAACGAATCGTGTATATAGGACAAAAATTTGGATCCTGTGGTGAATCCAACATCAAGTAACACATAGGGAATTGTAGCACTGTTTATTTAAGGTGTACGGGGAAACATTGATCGTCGATTTAAAACCCTCGCTTCTTATGGAGGATGAATGTGGTGGATAGCGGGATAATCAGCTAGGTAAAGGAATTCTCTCACGTCGGGATGTACACTGTGGCTGCAATAAGAATGTAACTCATGGTTGACGGTCTAGAAATCTATACATTATTTTAATAATTTTTGTGTAAAAGATTGTTAACCTATTCTTACGTTAAGGAATTCAGAGCTCCGAAGGGGTTCATTAATTATTATATCTTATTATATTTTATTAAACTCATTCAATCCACCCATGCGGTCCTACTTTAATTCCCCAAATCGTTCATTAAAGACCCTCGGGAGAACCGCTGCCTGAGTGGCAGGAGGGTCACACTATCAATGAAATTGGTAGAGACTTTACAATATGGAGGGTTGATTCAGATAAAATGAGACGACTTTAAACGCCGCGTATGATCTTGACGGAATGTGATTTGCATGACTCGTCCACTATTCATGGGGATTAGCTTTGTATACACTTGTTGCTGTTATTTGGGACATTTCGTGCTGAGACATGGCTTCCAAAATCACAGCTTTTTGGGAAGGGTATATGTTTGGCCTTTCCGACGCTAACTTCAGTCTTTCGTGCATTGTGGAATTATGCAAACGAAGTGGTATCCAAAGCTACTGTGGGTCGAATAATCAAAAAGAACAAATTGCGACCATCTAATGAACGTGGACGAGCAGAGAAGCAGACCAGAAACAAGCCCCAGCCAACACGCCCAGCTCAGTGGTGCGAGAAATCCAGTCTGAAGTGCTGAAAGAAAATCCGCCCACACAGAGAACTCTAGCCCAAAGGAAAGGTATTTCACAGGCAACAGTCTCCAGAATAATTCACGACAATCTTGGGCTGGAGCGACATCATAAAGCGCGCGGTCACACAACTGAGTGACTGAACACAACTGAACACTGCTAAGTCATCTGTGGCTTACTACAGGAAGATGGAACAGGAGACGGGCATACGAGTTATTCCCTTCTCTCATGTGCCTGTAAAATCTCCTGACGCATCACCGATGGATTTCTGTGGTTTTGGTCTCCTGAAACGACGGCTCGGAAGTCGCCGACCAAGAACCGTTGATGGGCTATGGAAAGTGTGTCAGCAGGTGTGGAACGAACTTCCCATGGAGTCCCTCAAACTCAGCCGGGCGATAGTCCAACAACGTAGCTCTCACATCGAGCACAACCGATGGTGGCGCCATGGTATTACACCATCGTAACAGAACTGCAAAGTCGTCTCATTTTATCTGAATCAACCCTCTGTACAATAAAGGGAGAACCGACTAGTTCATGGTACAATGAAGTTAATATGATTTGATAAAAGTACAACTAATGGCATGACAAAGCAATGAGTAATAGAGCCTGGATACAATGACTGGATAAAGATAGAAGCAAAATAAACAGCATAGGTGTATGTTGATTGGATAAGAATACAGCGAATGAAAAGAAGAGATTGGGTACACTATAAAAGATAGAAATACACTAACTGGATAAAAGCAGAAAAATAACGAGTGAATAACAAATGACATAATAATATAGAATATAAAAGTTGATGGACATAATTGAATAAAGAAAGTGTTCGGGAAATTGCAATTTATGGCTAATGAAGACACTAATGTTTTTCATTAAATCTCTTGGTGGATGATAATATTTTTTTGTTATTCCAAATGTTATTTTTATTGATAATTTGTATTTAGGTTTAAGTAATTCATTGTTGTGGTCCGTGGACCATTGTTGTCGTAAATTTTTTTTCGAACTCGCGTGATGCGAGCTCTTACCCCGTGTGGCGATTTTCCCTCGCAACTAATTAACTCGGTCGCGAGATGTTATACTGTGTGATTGTTGATAAAAATTATTGCGTAATTAGTGTTCCTTTTTTGTTCTAGACCATTCTTCTTTTTCTCTTTGCCATTCTGCCACCTCACTTTTCCTGTGCAGTCATGGTGCCCATTCCCTTTGCCAGTATTTCTTTCTCCTTGCCCCAGCCTTAAGATTGTACCTCCATAATTCTAATTACGACTTTGGCGACCTGGTCCCCACGTTTCATGGGTGTCAATGTTTATTCCGACCCGTTGCTCATTTTCGCAGTCTCCCCAAGATTAGGCTTGGCCACGACGGTACAATCTCTGTTATCTTTCTCCATACCCGAATATTTCTGTAGAACCATGCATCTAGGCTGTTGAATTAACTGTGCATCGCGAGACGCCACGGGCTGTACTACCGCTCCACTAAGTAATTTATTCATTTTTTTGTACCAATATTTGTGCGAGATACTGTAATTAAATTCATATTTTGATCGTGTATAATTTTCTTAACTTTCTCTACCATTGTTAACTATGGGACACGCTTTATGTTCTAGTTTCTTTTTACTGTCATTAATAAGTTTTTTTTATAATTTACTATACAAAGTGTTTGTTGACTCATTACTAGCCAAATATCTACTTTAACACACGCCTCATCACTGGTGGCAGAGCATGGTTTGTGGAATTAGAACTTTTGTGTCCAACTATGGCTGAGTCTTTGATGACAGTCGTTCAATCCCTAAGCCCACCAGTGCTAAGTTTCACCAATGGAAGTATCGGAGTTAGCGTTTCTGGAATCAAAGGGATTAGAAAAATATATACATGCTAAAACTTCCTTACCCACTTCGGATCCAGAGAGATCCGCTGTTCGAACGGACTGGGCACGCCTAAGACATTATTTATTGAGCATGGTGGATGATGACAATCCATTCTCCATCTGGGAAGCCATCCGTCGGCGTTATGCCCGAGCCGCTTCTGTCACTCAGGCGGAAGTTATGCGACACCTTTCAGCTCTTCGCTTCCATGACACAGATGACCCCAAAACATACGTAGCACGTGCATTGCAAATCCTTGCGGAGGCCGATGCCATCTCATTACCCATAGACGACAAGACCCTAATTGATCATATGGTAGCTGGTTTGCCTTCGACCTATACGCCTTTAAGGCTCTTCGGTCCAGACTGACCCTAACATGACCCTCGAAGTTTTTCATAGTTGAGCGTTATGTTCAGTGATAATTCACGTGGACGCTCATCTAGCGTCGCCTCTTGCGTTACACAACGCCTGTTCGGGTACCATCTTCTCCCTCTGGTACCCAACAGCGCTTTGGGGTAACCTGTTACAATTGTGGTGGCTGAGGGCATGTCAGGTCTGTTTGCCCTTCTAAGCGGTTTTCACCTCCAATGTTAGCGTTCCCCAGCCACCGCCTCCACTTAACGTACGTGCCACACCTCCAAAACTTAAATCTCGCAAGCGCGATGGCAAAGCCCAGGGGCAGAAACCTGCAGCAAACTGCGTTGGCCTTCCAAAGCAAGAATGGATAGTGGATACTAGCAGCTCCTTCTATGTCATTAAGGACAAGAGGTTCTTTACATCTATGCGGAGCTGGCATAGAGATATTCACACTGCAACCCCCCCCCCTCCCCCAATAAAAACATTACCGCGACTGCTATAGGAA
>JAHWFO010068719.1:7840276-7854883 GCA_023313115.1 Rhysida immarginata | reverse complement strand
CCCCCCCCCTTAGGGGTTGAATTTCCAAAAACCCCTTCTTAGTGCTCCCTTACATTTTGTAAAGAACCTCTGTACAAAATTTCAAGTTCCTAGGCCTTATGGTTTGGGCTGTGCGTTGATCACTCAGTCACTCACTCAGTTTCTTCTTTTATATATAGATTTTTTTTTTGTTTTTATTATTTTTATTATTTTTTTATTTTAACCACTATTTTTGTTGTTTTTTGTAAATTTATTATTATTATTATTTTCCTTCCTCTGTTGACAAGGTATCTCCTCTTATTTTATTGCCCCACTGTTTAACTTGTCCAATAGTCGTTATTTCCGTTCCGCCTAACCAATGGAAGATAATCTTTTCAATTTGGCGCCCCCCCCCCTCACCTTGTCTATATATTCTCTAGCATTAAGGCTAGTTTGATTTAGTTGCATTTTGTCTCTCATCGCTGAAAATGGCTACTTGGTAGCCGAAATACGTATCCGATATTTCAAATCTCCTTGTGGATAAGGGTTCCCTAAGATTTTGGTGCATTGATTCAGGTGTAAGAAGGATAAGAATTGTTGACTGGGTTCTCATAAAAAGAAAAGTAAATAAAGATTGGCGTTCGTCCTACTGCCCGACTGTCTTTCTGCCCGACTCATTAATATTGCGAACCTGCTGCCCGACAGTCCTGCTGCCCGACTCACCTGATCACTAGTTAAAAAGGGTAACTAGATTTTTACATTTAACTATAGATTTTTATTAATATTAAAAACTGTTCTTTTCACAAAAAAATTATACATTTTAGAGATTACACATCGTCATTGTGGTACTTTATGGCATCCAAAAATTCCTTTAAATTGTAGATTGACGGGGTATAAACATTCTTCTTGTCGATTTCATTCTCGTTTGGACTTGAGCAAAGTGTGTGGCAAGCATTCTCCAATCTCGTTATCCGGAATTCCAGCATCTTTCATGTTGAGTCTGGTGTTTCTTAAAGTCTTAAACAAATAAAAAAATAAAACATTAAACTTATATCAATTACGCCTACTCAAGTGTATTTAGAATGTTCATTGATGTGACTACCTACCTTCATTTAGGTTCGTTTTATCGGTTTTGTTGGAGTTTCAGCGACTTTTCGTTTCAAGTCATTCACAGTCTCGATTCTTCGGACTTCTGTAGTTTCTGGTGCATGATTATGTTCCCCAGACAATCTCAAGATGCCATCCTCCAGACATGCTCTCCCTTTGCATAGTGCAGTTCTATACTTCCGACATTTATATCTTATAACTGGGCCCTGAAGTTTTTTCATACTGATACAAATAATCATGATGGACTACTAATCGTCCTCGGCCAAACTCTATAAACTTGAAATCCATTTTTCGCGTCAGTAGGGAATGGGTTGTGGAAGCGTGGAATAAAAACTGCACAGATTTTGGAAACAGGATTGCGAACAGGTCCATTTCGAGGAAATGGACCCTGACGTCAAGCTACCACACCTTGACATAAGATAAAAGAATTCCTCACATTCCTCAATTCCTCACAAAGAAATGTTGAATGTTTTCCACTTGAGATTGTGATAACTGAATAGAATACAGAATACCGGTAAAATATGAAATGTCTACAGTACATTGCTCGTTTTAAGATATTTTTATTTTTTCTGTATTTTTAACTTTCTTTATCTTTAGTAGCTTTCTTTACACCTAATACAGTATACGAGAGACAGTGTGTACAAAATGTATCGATGTATCAAAAGAATCAATGTAATATCGATTATCGGTTGTAAGGTTGAACGATATGCTTAAAAATACCAAACAGAACAAATGTCAGGCAGACGATTGCCGTTTGAATTAAGAACAATGTCGGGCAGGCAGTCAGTCGGGCAGCAGGACTCTAACCTAAAGATTTTGTCTCAGGGTGATTCAAGGAACTAGTAAAGTAATTCATGAATATTTAGATAATTATATTAAATCATCTTAGTTGATAGTTTGATATTGAACATTGCTGATAAGTGAATAAATTTGGTAGAATAAATTAAAATAAATGGTGCAAACTGGAACTTTCTTTGATATTTCCATAAGAAATATACTTTAAAGGCCTATATTGGTTTGAAGTTTGATATTACATTTATCGTATCTTGCTTTATCATATCAAGGTTTACTTTAGATGTAAGGTTTTTTTTTCCAAAATATTTATTTATTTTTCTCAGTAAGTAAAAAGGGGATAAATTTTTATTTTTTATTTATTTATTTATTTCAGAGGGGTACAGTGCATCCACCCGGGGCCAGTATGGCAAAAAGCCGACGAGTTAGGTCCCCTGGGTGGGCAGAAAAAAAAAACAGTCTGTGGAACAAATAAAAGAGAACATAATAAGAACAATATAATTAGAACATAAAAATGAATATAATAAACAATCTGTATAACTTATAAAAAGAATATAGACAGAAAGAGAAGCGGAAAGATAAGGGAAGTTAAACAGGAAAAAAAGAAGAAAAAAAAATTAGCTAGAATTGTGCAAATGGGACAGTAGTTTAATTTTAAAATTGTTGGTTGAAGAAGAAGAACGGATTTCAGATGGTAGGTTGGACCAAAGTCTTAGACCTGAAGTAGAAACGCTTTTACATTGGTAAGAACGACTAATCCGGGGAAGAGTGAAGGGAATATAATGGCGGATATTGTATGCGGGAGTAGTGATGGGGATAAAAGGAGAATGAGGTAAAGAGGTAAGTAAAAGATTGTTAAGAGATTTATAAATAAACATTGCCAGGTGAAAAGTGTAAAATTGATGAATGGGAGTAATACCAACATAATTAAATAAGTGAGACACAGAGGATGGTTTTCGGAATTTCAAGAGAATTCGAAGAAACCATTTTTGGAGTCGGAAAAGACGTGATAGGTTAGATTTGGTGGAAGATCCCCAAAATTGTATATCATAGGTGAGAGTGGAGTGAATTAATGCGTAGTAAAGCAACAACAAGTTATGGGGGGGAAGGTAATGGAGACGGGAAAATAAACCGAGACGTGAATTTAAGGTGGAGGCAAGGGAATTAATATGTGTGTCCCAAGATAGGTTGTGGGATATGTAAATTCCCAAAAATTTAAAGGACTTAGAGGGTGTGATATATTGAGAGTTGTATTTAAGCGAGAAGGTATTGGTGTCAAATTTTTTATTATGTTGGGTAAAAATAATATAAGTAGTTTTGTTTTTTATTATGTTGGGTTCAGTTGTAAGTGATTTGTATTGTTCCAAAGGAAGAAATTATGAAGAATAGTATTAAACTTATGTTCAATAGATAAGAGGGAAGAATCCGCAAGTGATAGAGTGGCATCATCGGCATAAAGAATAAGAGATACAGGGGAAAGTATATAGGAAAGATCGTTAATGAACAAATTAAAAAGAAGGGGAGAGAGGATAGAACCTTGGGGAACTCCGGTGTTACGAATAACTGGATCAGAGGATAAATTAAATAAACTTAAAGAGTAAACACGATTTGATAAAAAACTTGTGATCCAATCTAATGGGGGGCCTCGGATATTAAAAAAGTGAGACAGCTTAAAAAGAAGGAGATTATGAGGAATGGAGTCGAAAGCCTTGGAATAATCAACAAAGAGAGATACAACAAACTTGTTGTTAGCCATATTGGAAATAATAAATTCGGTCAGTTCAAAACAAGCTGTAGTTGTGTTACGTTTAGGAATGAAGCCATGCTGTGTAGAAGAAAGCAAATTATTATTAAGTATGTAGGAGGAAAGACGGGCAAAAAAGAGGCTTTCAAAGATTTTAGAGAACGAAGGAAGAATTGAGATAGGACGGTAATTGGAAAAAGTGGTAGAGTCACCTTTTTTATAAAGAGGGATAATTTTGGCAATACAAAGGCTTGATTAATTTTTATAAATTAATTTTTATAAATGAGATCCTACTTAGATTTTGATTAAGAAAAGTAAATTTGGAAAGTTGTTAAACAAGGGATATTTGTAGGCTATTTAGTAAACCCTAAACATAATCAATGGTGAGAATGTTACAATAAAATCACATGAGAATAAAGTCAATAAATACGGCTTATTTATTTATTTATTTGATCAATTTCAATTACAAAATTTACAAAAGAGTGAGTACAATAAAATAAACAGTAAAACGGAGTACATGGGGGTTTGAAAGGCTAAATAGCCCGTCGAGTAAAGCTCCCCGCGTCCTCCACAAAGAACTAATTAATAAAAAATAGTTTTAAAAGGTAACAAAGATGTTAAATTAATTTAAATAATATTTATACAACAGAGATCATTATTAGGAATCAGTTTCTTCAGTGATTTTTTAAATGTATAATAGCTAGTAGTTTCTGTTAGTGAAGAAGGTAAAAGGGTCCATTTACGGACTCTTCTCATTGAGACGAAAATTTTTTGTAAATAATTTTTTAAAAAATTTTTTAGTTTGGCTCTCATGAACCATTTTGCCTCTAAACTGAAGAACAAGCACGAGTATTATTTAAGGTTGTTATTGCGTTTTCCCCCCCCCCCCCAGCTGAAAAAAAAAATCATGCCCCGCGAATGTCTGTTGAAGATAAGAGAAAAAATTTCCATCTCTGCGAATTACGTATGTCCTTATGACCAAATTTTGTGCAGCTAATTCCTCATTAAGATGAAGATTTGTGTTAATAAATTGATGGGAGATCTGTTCCTTTTGGGTGGTAAAAGTTTTCTTTTGTTGTTTTTTTTTTTTACAAACTAATTAAAAAATTGGACCTACGAGTATGCAAAAGTTAATTTTAGTTCACAGTGGGAGGCCTGTGCGAATGATCAATTTATTTTAAACTTGCCGGGCTTTTATGCAGAGATGTTTTGAATCGAACTCCACTGCATTACATCCCATCGGAAAAGGTAAGTAAAGCGACGCAGGTCGTGACGCTATTGGAATGTGTTTACTGCAGCGACATCTATTGAAGCAGAATGAAATAAACGAGCTGCCGTGCACAGGAGTAGAGGTTTCGATGCGAAAGCTGTAAACGAAGATGAACTTGAATTACAATAATAGAAAACTTGAAATTACGTTTGCGCTTATATCAGACGACATATATCACTTTATTGTTATGCCATAATGAATTGTTAGCTAATTTGGATTGAAAAACACTTAAATTCTTCGCATGTATTTTTTTCAGTTAAACGTTGCTTTCAGAAAACAACAACTCTCGTGTGTCCTTTGAATGTTTAGAAATGGGTCTCTATTGCTTAATTAAAAACTTCACCCAAATTTCCATCCACGTTTTAGACCTTCGACTCGTAACTTCGGAATAACCCTTTAGGTCGTTTGTTATTGAATCTTATGGATCGATTTCGTGCCTTTACGACGGCTGGAGTCATTATTGCTGCTCTTACGGGTTATGTTTTCTGGGGGCCTAACACCAAATCGAAATCTCGAACCGGTATACTTAAAATTTTAGCATCCAAACTGATCAACATCGTGATGGATTCCTTTTATGCAAATGTTTTGAATACTAAATAGCGCCGTGTTTACTTTCAGCTCACATTCCTGGACTGCTCAATCTGGGCAACACATGTTTCCTGAACGCCGTTCTGCAAGCTCTGGCGGCATGTCCAGCGTTTGTCCGGTGGTTGGCGTTGGTGGTGGCGAGGAACGACGGACCTCTCAGCGCCGCTTCCTACGACAACGAGCCTTCCTTGAAGCTGTGCAAAGCTCTCCTGGAAACCCTCGAAGGTGGCAGATCTATACTCACTTCCCTGTATTATGTTATTTTGCAATTAATAAAAATGTCTTGTCTTCAATCTTTCCAGTGTTGAATAATTACAGAAGCAGGGATGACGTTTCCGAATATGAACCCCACAAAATTTTGTCAGCACTCCGTGAGCACCACTGGATTATAACTGCTGATGAACAGGTAGCTAAACCATTTTCGTTTTATGCTTATATCCCCGAAAACCGATGGATTTTACTTTTAATGTATCTTCAAGGATGCGCACGAAATGTTCCTCGTACTGTCGTCAACGCTAGATGAAGAATTGGGAGTTTCGAAGGATAAAAGAAGGTGCAGCCTTGCAGATGTTCATTTGCCAGATGTGAGAGCTCTTTATCACTTATTAATTGAAAGATTTTACGAGGGGGAAATCAGTACGTAAATTACAAATGAAACGAATACAGCTTCATCGTCGCTTCAATTAAGACTACCTAACAGCTTCATCATCGGGAAAGTGTTCACCCAAAAGATGATGTTAAGAGGGCCGAAGAAATGGAAATTACTTGGAGCAAGGTCAGGGCTCCATAGAGGATGCTCGAAGACTTTCCACTTGAACTTTCTCAGCATCTCAGTTGTCTTGTTGGCAGGAAGAGGATGTTCACAGTCTTCTGGGATGACGAGGGTATACTGCTTATCATATAGCCCTGAATTTCGGCCAACGATGGAGCTGTACAAAAGGAAGTCACCGTCTGGTTCAGACTGCCCAAAGAATATTATCTCACTCGTTTTGAGGGGCTTGTGAAACGATGGGACATGTTCCCCAATGTACAGGGAAGTTATGAGGAGAAATAAAAGTTGTTTTCAAATGAGTACTCGCATTTGTTTCATTTCTATATCCATTTGTACCTTACTTACTGACTTCCCCTCGTATATTAATTCTACAAGGTGATTTATTTTGTAGAAGCTCTAAATATTCTCTAATAATTCTCACTAAAACGAGGCATTCAGAACGTGAAACGGCATACAATATGCTCCTCAGTATTTACAGTATGTAACGTCCACCCACCCCGTATTCTTGTAAAGCCGTGGGTCCTATGGAGCAGACCCACCGCTGATCCAATTTCGCGTCTGGTCCGAAGATTTGTCCTGCAGGTCCCTTAGAGAGCCGTGCCTCTGATCCGGGGAATTGTAATTGACCGACACGATTTACCGCTGGTCCCAAGGTGAGCCTCTGCCTGATCCAAGATTCCCGAAGTTTCCATTACAAGATAGTAGGACCCAATCACCAAAGGTTGGACCAATAGTTCAAAGTACCCTTGGAGAGCAATAAAACAAGAGAAAACTCCCTCCCCACCCACGATTGTCATAAAATGGCCGCAACTAGCATTGCATGAATCGTAGATATTATATGTTGGAGTTATCGTAATGAATTGTAACATTTTTTTCAGATGTCATCTAAAAAGTGCAAAAATACTTGATATTAGGAAAACAGTAATTGTTGCCATATTAGGAAAACAGTAATTGTTGCCAATAAAAAGCCAGATGAGACATTGCTTGGATATGGCGAGTTCAGCCTTGGAAACAATAAAGATGACGTCATTGTAATTTTGGAATGAAGGGAAAATGATTTCGATTAAAAAAAGAGAGTTTTTAGACAGGAGTCATACGAGAGGCAAGGCAGAACGAGAAAGGGAAGCTTGAAGTTACAGGAGCCATATGAGCTTACAAAATGAATATTGCCTCGATGGTAGGGCAATAAAGGATCGGCCATGACATAAGTACAATAAAACACTATGTATGAGCGATGGGATCTTCGAATGAAGGACCAGTTTTCGACAAATTGATTATATGAAGAATGGTCAAATTCCGAACAATCAGATTGATGCATAGCCCCGAGAGGTACCCCGAAGGCATTTTGCTCCACTACTATTGAGGAAAAGCATCCCACACGTTGAGATAGAAAACCCAGTGCAGTGGAGGATATCGTATCTGCCCGAATGACAATGCAGAAAGATTGAAGAGTCAGGTATCTGTCAATTTTGTCCTCAGACTACGCCAGGTTGTTGCTGCAAATGGTGGTTATTTTGAAAGCATTGTTTTATAGTTTTTCCTAGAGATCCTGTATGTATAAGAGATATGACAACTAATTACAAGGGTGCCATTTTGTGCTAAACACGCTAATAAATTCCTTTTAATGACGGCTTGGTTGTTTGGTCAATTGAGGCAAATTTGTTTTTATACTTTTCATACATCCTAAAATTTCAATAATACTTTCTTTAAATAGTTATTTCCTTGAATTAATGTAATTTCTTTTATCACAGTTAGCACATAATGGCAGTTTCGACTATCAGTTGTCGTATCTCTTATACATGGGTCAATCTCACGAAAATGGTACAAATCATGTCTGTTACTTTTGAATTTTTTTCAGAAAATTTCAGAAATGCTACCAATTAAACATATTTTTTTAATTATTCTTCATTTAATTCTGTATAATCAGGTATTTATTGTCTTGACTTAAGTGATTTATAAAAGTCTTAATTTTTTTTTTTTATTTTAAGAACAAGTAGGACAAATCTTGATGTCCCAACTTCAAATCAATAAGAGTTAAAACATTATTTAAGAAATTGCTTAAATACTACACCCACATAAATTATCAATGTTGGGACATATACAGAGTGGGCCAGAAAAAAGGATTCATGAAAATTTTCTAAGTTCAATGGCTATGGTCCAATGGGAGTCAGTCATCAGTGAAAGGAAATGTAACATGAGACGTGTCCATTCAAAAATAGGAGATGATGGTTTATTGAAAAAAACTCTCTCAACCATAATTTCACGAAAGAAAAAAAATTACATTGTTGCAACAAAAGATTGACAATTACAGGTTAAGTTAGGAACCTCTCACCCCCATTAGACCATACCCATCGAACTTAGAAAATTTTCATGAATCCTTTTTTCTGGCCCACTCTGTATATCAATGAAATTTTAACAATAAGAAAAATTGTTTTTTATTAATGTCCCAACATTTTGTGTGTATTGGAATATCCATTATGTTACAGCCATTTCAAAATAATAAATTAAATTGAATCTGGCAACACTTTTGTGATGACTAAGTAGTACAACTTCCATGCTTAGTCAGCCATTTTGGATTCCACAGTCTCAAGCAAGGTAAGACTCATTCTTTTTCTCTAATAGTTAATTTGAGTTTTTTAATGTCCACTATGTTACATTTAAATTAATGATGAAATAAATTTATTTTCTGAAATTGCATATAAACTAGTAAATTTAATATTATTTTTTCATTTAATATTATTTTCTTAATTATTACTTTTTTATTTTTATTAGAAAAGCTTTTTTTAGACTTAATTGTCCACTCTGTTACATACTCTGGGACATATGTTTTTGCATGAAAAATGAGAATCTTTGTGTTTTGAGAAGAAAGTTTATGCTTGCCTAATGAAACAAAACCTTAATACAAACAGAATACCAAGGAATAAAAAACTTAAAGTGTCAGAAATTTATTCCCTTCCATCGTCAGGTGAGCCCAGTGGTGTATCTGCTGATGACGAACAGGCAATTAAAGAAGTGAGTGCTAAAAGTGTGAAAGCCATGCTTGTTGAATTTAAAGCTGGTGGTGCTAGAAAATTAACATATAAATATTTTGTCGTAGCTCAAAGTGACATTGAAGAAGATGGCAAAGTTAAAGTGAAGAGCTTAAGGACAACAAATAACGAGCGAAAATTATTTAAACTATTGGCACAGATATCTCCTATGTTCATTTTGATCAAATTAAAAAAAATCCTACCAGAGCCAAAGTTAAAACTATTAGGTGGACGTTTATATTATGAATTTCCATATGCTGTTGATGTTTTCCAAAAAGCCTGACATATGTAAAAATTAAATTTAATACAAAATTTATGAAAGTAGAATGTTTGTCTGTTATTCTTTCAAAAAGTTACAGATTAATCCTATCTGCAGCAGTTGTCTACTCTGTTACAGGTATGTCCAATCTGTTACAGAAGTGTTTTTATTATAATTTCAAATTAAAAAACCAAAAATTTTGAATTAAGAGCATTAACCTGTTTAGATAAATGGAATTGTACCCAGAATACTGCACTTTTGATCTTATTTAACTTTATTTGAAATGTTAATCTAATTTTTTTTCACATACTTTTTTTTCAATTTTGCATTTTGAAGCATGAAAACTAGCAAAAGAATCTAAATTTACTCATTTATCTTCAAATTTTCCTGCATTTATATAAAATAAATGTTTCTTTGTTTGTGTTGCACAAAATGTTTTGAAAATAAAAGCGAATTTACATAATTTAAGGCAACAAATAGATGTGTAACAGAGTGGACAAAATCTCCCATAACCAATCAAAAATCTATGAAAATTACATATTTGTACTAAGTTGAGCTAATTAATTCTTACAATACAGAAAAATTCAATCTGTAAGCTATTATTTAACATTAATTTAAGTTAGATTACATAATTTTGAAAAAAAAAAATTTAAACATCAAATGTACCATTTTCGTGAGATTGACCCACATACAGGATCTCTAGTTTTTCCTAGAATCACTTTATAGGAAGAGTATCGCATTTGAGTGAACTGTGCCGCAAGGTGTCTGATTGGCTTTTCGGTATCACGTGGCATAATTCCAGCCATTTTGAGTTTTCCCGGATGAATGCTTGTTAATCGTTTATATGTACTTCAGTGAGCTTTGAAACTTACATGGGAGCATTTGAGACTTTAATCAACAAATAGTAAGTTTCAATCGATAAACAGAAACTATATTATCGATAGCAGTTACATGTATTAATAATAATAAACAAAGTTTTCCTAAGGTTTAGAGATGAATAATATCGTCAGTTAGCTTTCGCTTTATCCAGGCCATTATGCCAAATTGTTGCATGGTAAACTGCACTAAACCCAGTAGAAGAGGGAAATTAATGTTTTACATTCCAACTGGGAAGAACGATAAGAACAAACATCCATGTCCACGGCGGGATTCGAACCTGCGACCCGACGGATTCGAGAACTGGAAAGCCTATGCCCCAGCCCTCTCGGCCACCGGGCCAGCCCTGTCCATTTTAAATGAAATATATCATTGAGATTTAATTTAAGCAGTGCAAAAACGATGTGAAAAAGAAAGAAAGAAAAAAATAAATATTAACTTGTCTGTTTTTATTTTTAATTTCAAATTCCTAAATACCATGTAAAACCTAAAATTCTTTCTACATTCATTTGAATTAAATATTAAATTTATGAAATTTTATAAGTTAACGAAATACAGATTATATTTTGTTATTGATGACCTAAAAAAAAAAAAAGAAGTGATGTTAACAATTTAATTTTAGCAGTAGAGTTATCTTTTATTATTACCACGTTAAATATATTAAAAACGTATTTATCATGTATTAAGTGAATTTTCCAAATCATAAAATATTCCATCATAACATTTTACCCGAAATGCGGCGTGAATACTTTGAAAAAATATTCACAAAACAACGTAATCTCCATACTGCCCTTTGTATGCAGAGAAGAACTAAACTCAAAATGGCGTCGCTCAAGACAATTGCGATGCTCTTCCTAAAATGTGACTCTAGTTTTCCCCCGTCAGCAGCACCACCTGTTGACGAACTTTGTAATTAATTTTGAAACTTCATGTGAATAAATTCCTGGTTTCCTAAGCAGAACGCAGCAAACCGTACATTTCTATCGTCTTTCGTTTTTCGTTAATTGATTTTTCAAATCATTGCTCATTTTTGGACACCAGTACATCTATGCATTATCCAACAGTACATCCTCTTTGGAAATCACTCAGTTCTTCTGTACCAGTAGTTCAAGGCATGTTTCTGTAAGTCGAGAATGTCGCTACACAAATCATGGATTCATTACTATAAAATGTAAGGATTTTCTTGAATTGTGTGGTAGAGAGTGTCGAAAATATAAAGGGTTAAAGGGTGCAAATTAACAAACTTGGTAAAACAAATAAGCAGCTCCATGCTTCCATAACTTAATAAAGGAACCAGAGGTACCATAGATTGACGCATTGGAGTTTCAACCGAAGCTTTATGCACTAAATCCATAGCCTGTCTACTGTCCTCCCAAAGCAAAAGGATAATACCGTGAATAATGATAAAGGGAAAATTATCAATCATTGTTTGTACATTATTATTTTTACTACCTTTTATTAAAAGTTATGAAGTCTTTAAATAGGAAAAAAATAAATTCCTTTACATTCACGTATATCTGACTTAAAACCATCCAATTTAATGACCATTCACACAAGAAAAGTCCGATAATGATTTTAACGGTAGGTGTAGAGAAATTGCCTCTTTCGACTCAAAAAAGTATTCTGCATTTAATAATTACTTACAACGATGCGTGTGGTTTAATAAATAAAATTCTGCATAAAATTTTGCATTTTTTGACCAAATCAAACCAACATTGTTTTACAGAAAATCAGTCAAAACATAACACAGTTGAGGTGTGTCTAGATTTTTTGTCATGACACTTCGCTTGAAATTTGAAGGAATTCTGTCATTTACACAATAAATACAGAATGCAAATAACAATCTGATGTAAATCATTCATTTACTAATGACTAGTCTGTATTCATGGATAAGCACTTCATGCAAAATCAGATGTCTACAATCAATTAATTCACACAGAATTCAACATCAACTATAATATCGTAGATATCTTCCCACTACAACCTGCACCATCCATGTGCCTCTCAGCTACCAAGCCGAAATAATAATGATTAATAATCTGAAGTTGAGGCTATGCGTTAGTGTAGACTGGAGGCTACATTTACTTCAAATTGTTTATAGGGAGTAACATCGGAGTGATCCGTTCTAAGTCGATTAGGTCACAAGTTGAAAATACAGTGTTATTCAGGGTTATTCAAAATGAATGATGCAAAAAGAAAACGTAGCTATGACCAGTATAATGGGTATATTTACAAAACACGGATATCACATGAAAGATAAACTCTCCAAATTTCTCTCGATTTGGGAGCCCTTTGTGACACGACAGACATCTAAACGATATTCAAATTCTTTCCACACCCCTGCCAGCACCCCTTCACCAACTGTGTTGATCACTTGGGAAATTCACCGCTTTAAATCCTGTAACTCGTGCAGTAATGGTATACAAAGACTCTGTCCTTCATGTAGCCCCACAGAAATCAAAGGCCGTTAGGTCGGGTGATCTGTCAACAGCATCAGTGACACATCATTGGCCCCAACAACACTATGATAGCATGTTAAGATAGGTGGTTAAAACGCACCTCTAGTGAGTGCTTACCTTTCATTTAGTATTCATCTTTTTTAAATATCTTGATTTATACTAGTCACTGCTATGTTTTCTTTTTGCATCATTCATTTTGAATAATCCTGTATAATTAATTAATTCATTCATTAAAATTTTTATTAAATATAGAAGTTCTTTTTTTATTTTTGAGCTGATACAGAGTAATTGTGAAATTAAAACTATAGGCCACCATTGGATGTAACTCAAAACTACTAGTAAAGGCCTTATTATTGCTGTTTGTTATAAGTGCAAATGGTAAAAGTTGGATATCATAAGTCTTATCCAGCTGATACGTAGAGCATATACAGTCATATCAATGAGGTATTTATCTTTTCTCATGTGAAAAATAACTTAAAAACATAAAAACCAAAAAAAAATTTAAAAATGATCAGAATATGAATATTTATTGTTCACTTTACAGATAGCAGACTGGCAATCACTTGAATTGAATACCATAACGCCTACAGTACTTCCACTATCACCTTTCAAAGGGTTACTAACTAGTCGGTTGATGTGCAAGAATTGTGAAAATAAGGTTATAATAAGTTTTCTAGCTTTTATTGTTTTTGCCATTGTTAATGTCTGATACTAGATTTTCTCACAATTTTTTTATATCCATTCCATAACAGTACCCATTAAAATATGATACGTTTGATAGTTTATCCATATCCATACCTCCAATGACTCGTGTAAGTATAGTATCGACTAGGGTATTTGGAATATGTAATCTGCTACTGGATTGTTTCATACATGTATCTAATTTCTATTTTCTGATTTATTTTTTCTTTAAGGGAGCAGTGACATTACAAACGTGTTTGAAATATTTTGTAACATCCGAGTTAGTACCAAATGTTGATTGTGAAAATTGTGCTCAAAATTTACAAAAAGATACAAGGACAACATTTTTAAAGCAACTCTCCATTGGAAAGGTATGTTAATTTATAAATAATTTTCAAAGAAGTTGATTAATAATACTTTTATTAATTTTTATGGTTTGATTAAAAATTGTGGACTATTTAATGCAAAATCTTAGTGGAGATGTCATTTCATTGATCGGAATAGGCATTAGATGGACTAGTATAAAGTACATGTACCATGTAATTGAACAACATCTATAATATCACAGACTTAAAATTTTTGACCTAACTTTGACTGCCATTTAGCCATGCTCCCAAGTAGATAGGAAATGTGGACTTATTATAACTTTTCCTTACATTTTGATACTCTATGCCACAGAAGTCAAAACAAAAAATTCGAAAAAATTACCAGAATGACTGACTACACAAATTCTGGAATGATGTTTCTAACATGTGAAATACAATTTGAAAACATAAGCAAGAGTAAACTTTTTATTAAGATTTAAAATCAAACAAACTTTCAGGAATGTATATATAAAAATATATTTAAGCAGATTTAAATACAGGTATTGGACATTGAAACTGAAACACCTTCGCAAATAGCACTGGATACCACCAGGGCTGAATAGAACCTTCTGCTAGGTAATTAATCGTATGCATATCAATGAATCACGTGTCAGAGGTCTTGGTAGTCACTCCAGTAGAAAAGTTCGATAGTAAGCTTCAAATTGTCTGTGCAGAGCGCTATAATGGGAGACATATCCGACTTCAAA
>JAHWFO010068719.1:7794622-7840266 GCA_023313115.1 Rhysida immarginata | reverse complement strand
CTGCTGTGCTGGCTGCCCACGGTGCCCCAACACCTTATTAAATAAAGATTTTGGATTTCTACCAGGTGTTTCAGTTTCAATGTCCAATACCTGTAGATTTATTGTATAGTACATTCCTGAAAGTTTGGCTTGAAAATCAAAACATCATTGAAAATCGAACATGGATTTGGCTGAAGTTACAGTTTCACTATGGGTTTAAAAAGAAAATATGTAGATCAGAAAGTAAACAATTATCCAAATATGAAGTTCCACAACGACCACATTTTAAAATAGAAGGCTGTTTTGCAGTTGGTTGCAGTGCAGTCATCAGATAAGCCGTCTTCAAAACAATATTTTAAGGGCTGGTCAAACTTCGGGGGCATTTTTTTTGACTACCCACTTTGGAAAAAACTTGCCTAATCAGATCTCGAAATCTGGCGGTAACGCACACGTAATCGGAGCTTTAAAAACTGATTCAAATTTTTCGAAATTAAATATTTGCCTTGCCTATGGGTCATTTCACATAAAATTTGAACATCATCATTTTTTAAGCACTATGGAATGCAATAGGTCCGGCTTTTCAACATGTTTACACATCTAAGAGGTGTAATGGCTGAATAGGTAACTTGTATTCATTTTACTAAACTCGGCGTTTTATTCAAAGTAACCAGATACACTTGTTTGGATAAATGTACACAAGCTCTAATGTAAACCTGTGCATCGAAGAAAGTGATCGTGTGGTCAACATGAGTGTTACAGTGTACATACAATGATCCTGATGCTTTATTGAACTTTTTAGTGTTAAATATGCAAACAAAATCAACATCAGTCTGTTCAGGAACCTGGTAATTCATAGGGAAATTCTGTCCAAAACTCTAGAAATGGAGCCCATCTCCTTCTTTAAACAACATCAATTTCATAACGAACAGTCAAACATAAAAATTAATCAAAGTGATTGGTTGTTCACATAAAAAAAAAATAAATAAATAATTTTATACAACATAAACAATAAAATAGCAATAAAATAGACGTAAATATTTGAAAGGAATTAAATAAATTTCCATTGTTTATTGGGAACTTTAGGTAAAGTTTAAATTCTCGAATTTAAAATTACTTCTCCATCACAGCTAAAGCTCCTTCTTGGAATGTTTGAAAGATTTTATTAAATTTTAGATTAATTCACCTAACTCATTGATTGGTTAATTTTCTTTATTATTTGTCAATTTACTCATTAGTGTTCAACAAAGTCGATCAAACTTTAATTTTACAAGGTGAGACAATTAATAAACGAAATTGGAGCAATTTAACAAATACAGTGCTCCCTCTATGTAACGGGACTCTACATAATGTCAAATTTATAACTGCAAGTCCATATAACGAAGTTTTTATTTTCCGGAAAAAACTGCGTTATGTAGACTTGCTCTTATAAATTTGGCGTTTTATAGAGTGTCGTTATAAAGAGGGAGCACTGTACAAGACATATTTCTGGCAAAACTACTAATATATTTCAAAGTTTTTACTTTCTGAGGCTCACACTTATTGCATCGTTCATACAAATTTTGGAAACGTGCTTTAAAGTCCTGTCTTAACCCTTCCAAGTTCAGCTGTAATGTTCTTTTTGATGTCTTCTGTATTCTCAAATCTGTGTCCTTTCAGACTTGTTTTCACTTTTGGGAAGAGGAAAATGTCTGATGGAGAGAAATCTGGGGAATAGGGAGGATGATAAAGCTAAAAACTTCTTGACAAGCAATACTGTGTGTGGACTGGGATTTTCGTGCAGTAATACTCCCTTTTGTATGAAATTGTGGCCATACGCGATGGATTCTCTTAATCAGATGCTGCAAAATTTCCCTGTAGTACTCCTTGTTGACTACTACAGGCGGAACAAACTCCTTATGGAGAATGGCAGTGCCATCAAAGAAAGCGATGAGCATTACTTTTGTTGTTGACTTTTCAAACTGGAATTGCTGTTTTCGTGGGGATGTTGGTGACCACCATTCCATGCTCTGTCATTTTGTTTCAGGGTCATTGATGGCAACAGGTTTCGTCCTGTGTCTTAATAGAATCCAGACAGTTCAGGTTGGTATCTGCAGTCGCGATGAATTCTGTGCAAGCATCCATTCATCTTGAGTCAATATTAGGCAAATTGTTTCTCGGCTAATGTTTAAGACTTCTTCCATCATTTTCAGGTTCATTCACCGATCATTTAATAAAAGTTCTTTCACCATCTCGATTGTTTCCTGTGTTCGAACAGTTTTTGGATATCCCGTGTGTTTGTCATCTTTCAGTTCTTCCCAGCTACCACAAAATCTAGCGAATCATTCAAAAACACGTGTCTGAGGTGCATCATCACCATACACTTGTTTTATCAACTTGTAAGTTTCCATAGCGATTTTTTCAAGTTTAAAACACAACATAATGTTTGCCCTTTGTTCCATGTTTAATATTGGAACATCAACTAATGACTGCGTGCGGTTGAAGCACGAGAATATAAAGGCATGTGCTACATGGATGGTTTATAGATCAAAAACTCGCATTGTCATGGTCACACATATTTGGACACGTTCAAAGTAACATCAGTCTCGTTTATTAATCATCGAATCTTGTATATCAAAGACAACAAAATCAGAAGTAAAATTTGCTGAGCCATTAAATTTGAAAATTGCTTGATATAACTTTCTATAGTAAGCATTCTTTCCAATCTAACCTAGTTATCTTTTAATTTTTAATGCATTAACATACCATTTAAATTAAATAGAGGTATCTCTTGACTTATGACCATTTGCATTTATGACAAAGGCTTCCTAGAGCCTTCACTCATATTTTCCATTCAACAGCAGTCATAGTCTTAATTTCAAAATTACCCAATTTCGACACAAAGTTTATTCTGCATTTAATAATTAAAAATACTGCATTTCTGGTTTACAACAGATGAATTGGAATGTAACCCAGTTATAAGTTGAGATACACCTGTACACTATTGTTAAGAATAGTATTCATTATTGTTATACAAATTTGCTATTTTTCTAAATGACTCTTTAGCTTCCAGTTTGCCTTTGCATACATATACAGCGGACAGTGTGGCAGCGGAATGGGATGCCGATGAAGCGCTATGAACATATCATCTATCCTGAATACCTCAATATGGATGAATTTTTGTGCAATAATCAGAATTTTAATAATTACTCTAGTCTCTTCAAAAATCTTGTTGGAGGAAGCTGTGCAGTCACTAAGTAAAATAAGAATACAAATACGTATTGTAAACTTTACTGTTTTCTAATGTTCAAAAGAACAAAAACCTATTGTCATTTATTTCTTTTTCCTGTAAAATTTATCACTGTTTTTGCTTCCAAAAGCTCATTGGATTCAGAAACAAGTCTTCAAGCAACTGATGTTTCAAACATTCTGATGTCTTCCAGTATCTTACCAGGATCTTCCGAAATGTAAGCAGAGTAGAAATTCTAGTCATAATTTTTATTCACTTTTCACTAAATCAAAATTAAAAAAAAAAAAAAGCCAAATTGCTCGCCAACATATGTGACAAACAAACAAAACTTTTTAATCAAAACTAAAATTTGCTTAGGTTTGATATGGTAATCCTTAGATGTTGACTGTTTCCTAACAAGCAACCACTGTGCTGAGTAATGTGCTTGTCAAGAAGTCTTATTAGAGCATGTCTTATGCAATGTAACTGAGTTCTTGGTGATTTAGGCTGTAATGGTGCACTAAAAAGTGACTGCAAAATTAACTTTTAATGAATGACTTCAAAATCCTATTATGTGAATAGTTTTGTTAATTGAAATTATTTATGAATTAGATGCTTTAGATCAGTGCTAATTAATTACTATGAACTTTGAGGTGCTTATTGCTGTGCACTGAGGACTAATTGAGGAGTATTTTTGAGTGAGATGTGGAGTTAGCTTGTTTGTTAGAGAAGTTGGTGCTTGTATGAAGCAAAAATTCGGTATTGATTTTGAAAAACAAGCCAGCATAATTCAGATACTGTGAGATTCGAACTCGCACCAAAAGTGTGGCCGATGGGTATATAATTTTCTTTTAATACGACATAAAGATTAATATTTGGTCGCAAATGATTTTGAATATTGTGCCATTAAAACGACCCCCCTCTGGTTTCAGTAGTTTAGAAACACGAGCAGAACAATCGTACAATAAACTAAAATAATACTACCTCCGTTCAGAAATGATTGTCCATTTTGATCAAAATTTTTGTTCAAAAATGATTGTCTCTTTTGAGAAAATAAACAATTTGACCAAAAAATTATTTTGCCAATACTTTTAATTGAATTATATTTACAATGGTAGGTTAATTAATTTGTATTTAATCAATTTTGAGCAGTTTTGATCGCCTCTGAGCTGTAGTTTAACATTACAGGAAGTCGTCCAACATTTCTCTTCGCAAAGTTGCCAATGTGCTTTAATTTATAATTATTGCCTCCTTCGACTAACATTGAAGATTCTAATGCTGTTTGGAACGACAAAAATATATTCTCAATTTTTTCCACTAGTTGCTCTTCCCAGGAACGTTGAACTATATCAATGAGCTCATCAATGTTGAAATTTTACGACCATATTATGCAAAGAAAACGTGACTTAAGAACATATAAATTAATGAACAGCTTGCTATGATCATAATAATTAAAATAAAGTCAAAAAAGGACAAGTGAATAGTATCAAAACGGACAATCATTTCTGAACGGAGGTAGTATTAAACAAATCTTTCTAATGACTGGCGTGCTCATCACTAATGATTCATAAAAGGAAGCAGGGATTTCCATCCAGCAATGCCTCATAGCTGACGTCTTGAAGTTAACTAGCTTTTCTCCCTGAAGCTTCTTCTTGTGCATCCATAAATTCTCTATCGTATTTAAGTCTGTGAATTTGCTGGCCAGTGGCCTGTTATCCACGAGTGGAACACTGTTTCTATGAAACCATGCCTTCACTCGATGAGCTTTATGGCAGCTGGTATTGTCTTGCTAGAACACAAATTTCATTTAATTTCATTTCTTTACCTTATTCAAGATTTTCCAGAATCGAGATCTGAAAGTTTTCCAAAACTTGTTCATAGACATCTGCATTAACATTCCACTGATGATGCAAATTCCCCTTACCCCAGCTGCCGTGAAGCATCGGCACATGATGTCACAGTTGCCTTTCACTGTTGATTTCAAGCAGTCTGGGTTGTATTCATCTCCTTTGGAATGATAAATACGGCATCCTTGGCCACTAACACCAAGACAAAAGGTGCTTTCTTCAGTCCATATGATTTTACTCGTGTCATCAGGGAATCAACCCTCACACACACACTGAACTTGTTCATTGCGTTATTTTCGATTTAGATGACGTTTTTTTTTTTTTTTATTTTGAAACACGCACACGATAACCCCTAATTAGACTTAATATAAGAAACCAACATTTTTAAACCTGCTTATTAATAAGAAATTGCGTGTGGAATGTAAAATTTCTCTTTTTTTGTCCCATTTCAACAATGTTTCCTAATTTTAGCCAAGTAGTGATTTCTGGACCAAAGCACACTCAAGACTGATGCTGAGGCAACGGTTCTCAAATCACGTTCGCTGGTTTTTGTGGCTTCCTCCTTAGATGATTTTCATCTCGGTCCCATTCTCTTAATGTACATATTTCGGTCACTTTTTGAATGTAATGGTCGTTTTGCAATTTCAGGAATTGTCTTCCCTGATTCTTTAAGCTCAAAATGTTTTTCTTCTCCTCAGTGGTTAACCGTTTTGCTTTACCCATTGAGAAATACTGTATTAACTGCAGACTTTTCACTTAATAAATTCTACCTTTATACAAATTCATTAATTTTAATAGGCAAATTAGGTGATGTTTCTAAACTTTTGAAATGAAAGGGGGTCATCTCAATGGCACGATATACAAGATGATATCCGAAAGTTCCCAGACTGGGTGTATAAAACTGTTTGTTACCATACATCAGTTTAGGCTTAGTGCCCTTTGAAGTAGTCCCCGTGGGACTTAATACATTTGTCCCAGCACGTTTGCCAGTCTTGGAACACTTTCTTGAAGTCATTTTCCGTGAAGCTGTTGAGGAGCCTCTGCGCTCTTTGTTGAATGATGTTCGAGGTGTCCTTTGAGCTTCAACTTCATTTTTGGAAACAAGGCAAAGTCGCAGAAGATCCATGCACACCTCAACACGCCATTGCTTCTGGTCAGCACTCAAAGAGTCTGGAAACAAACGTCGCATTTGCAGATCTTTGGAGAGAATTGCTTGGCACTGCACGTAACCAATTCCCACCATTTCACACGGTTCATGAATGGTCCGGCGACGATCGTCTCGAATCAGTTCTGCAATTTTCGCAACATTGTCTGGTGTTGTGCTGGTTCGTGGCTGTCCAAACGCTCAGTCTTCCACTGAGGTTTGATCACCCTAAGACCAAGAATGCCACTTAAAACACTGACTACATCTCATAGTAGCATCACTGTATGCCTGACGAAACATTTCCAGAGTTTCCATGGCAGATTTAACCAGCTTCATGCAAAATTTCACCCAAACACATTGCTCCCGTTTTTTGTCCATTTTTCAAAAGTCAGATGGCTTCTGACACGTTATCACTCTAGCGTGCACTGCTGGTGAATGAACTCTCCTATCACCTCGCCACTTGACACATCCACTCATATGATATGCGTATACCTACATTAATGGCAAAAGCACGTACTTTTCTTATTTCCCGCATAATGACACCAGTCCAGGAATTTATGGATACCACCTCATACAAACTTATTTGTACCAAATATTAATCTTTATATGTCATGTCAAACTATCAGAAGGTGTTTCTGCATAATTTTGTTCAGTCTCGTGAAAAGAAATACCACGTGTTGTACACCGTTTGTTTGTGAAAAGGTTTTCTAACTTTTGAAATGAGGTTATAGGTTGTTTCCACAGAGTTCAGAAAGTTTAATTTCACAACCCTACAGTCATATCCTTAAAAGCTTACTCGATTCCTTTTAATCCTGCATTTTGTAATGTTCTCTTAAAAGCGAATTAATTTTTTTTTTAGACAAAAACTGCGAAAAGAGAGGAATCTGTATCGGTTGCAGTCAGTCATCGTCCATCTGGGAGATGTGTTCACTGGCCATTTTGTCACTTATCGAAGAGGAGCACTAAAAAGTAAAAACTGCAACAATTGGTACTTAACATCAGATACTACTGTACGTTCCACTTCATTAGAGGAAGTTCTCAAGTACCCTGCCTATGTTCTTTTCTACGAGCGAGTTGTACCCCTCCAATCAGCAGTTACGGACAGAAGACTTTCAGTTTTTAGAAGAGTTCAACTGTGATTTTAAAAATTTTAGTGAGAATTGCAAATGTATATATTATATTTTTTTGAAGAGAAAATAAAACATTTTATTTAATTAAGAAAAAAAAAAGATCATTGGGTTTGATTTTTTTTTTTTTTAACATGAAATTGTATTTTATTTTAAACTTTTTATAAAATGGTTTTTCTTAAAAATGTAAAAGATTATAAAAAAAAAAATTCTCAAAAATATACATTCTTAAATACAAGAAAAATAGTTTGAATGTTATAAAAAATAATTTCATGTTCTTTCCCTTTTTGATTCGTTTAAAAATTAGTTGAGCTTCAATCGTGCTGTGACTGTTCTTTATTGGTCATATGCTTTTGTTTCTTAATGTCGTACTTTTCATTAATTAAGATAATGTCTTTGTGCGATGTTCCTTTGTCATCATTTAATGAGACAGCTGAGGAAAGAAATTCTCTTCTTAATTGCTGAGATTCTAGTATTTGGTCCACATATTCTGACACTCTGGACGTTGCACTGTGAATTTTCATTTGGTTGCGAAATGCAGCAGCATTCATTTTAACTGTTGAAATCTCCTGAGCATCAGAATTTGTTGAAAGCTGTTCGAGAGCTGTTATCACCTGGTCATCGTTACTGTCTTTGTGGCTCTCGCTGACATTATCTGATGCTTTAGACGAAGGTTGGAGATTCACTGTAGAGCAACTTAGCGAGCTGCCCGAATTGCATGTGCTATACAGCGACTCTGTCATAGAGTGGCCGTCGCCCTCGTCCCGATGACAATAGCGTATTCCCATGGCCGGCACAGGTGGAACAAGGGGTGGATAGAGTAAAAGGGAATTCTGTTCGTTATCAGAATCGTTTTCTTTGCTAACACTTTTGCTGACGTTAGGATTGCTATTATTAGTGGTGGCAGTAGTTGTAGTACCGTTACTACTCGATGAAGATGGAGTAGTAGCATTACTTGGCCCAAATTTCAAGTCTTTTGAAGTTTCCTTACTGGAAAAGAAATTTCTATGCCATGGCTTAATATCAGACCAAGATGAAAGTGATCCTTGCTGAAGGTTGTAATTACTATCTAACTGCAATGTATTTTCAGAAGTGAAAGTCTTATCACTGGACACCGACAACGTATCCACATTGTGAGCATCCAAGCTGTTGACTGTTGAAATCAGGAGTGTTGATAGTGGCGGTGCCAAACCCAATCCCAAACTACGATCGTGATAAACATCTGTAATGGACATGTCCCTGTTTAATCGGTTCAGCTGAACTGCAATGTGATCCTGCACATTTCTTTTGTCAGAATGTCCTTTAGAGCTAGCAGCATCTTCACTCGGTCGCATACTGTACATAGTGCTGTCTGTGTCTTGCTGTAAGGTCTGACTAATGGGACTCTGAGAAGGGAAAGGATCAGGTAAACTGCCGTGCATTTTAATCTTGAAATTTGTTACTTTTCGCAGTTTGTTTGTTAGCGGTAATGTATTTTCGTTCCGGTTTCTCATGCAACTGCTTTCCCTAGATGATGGAGCTATTTTGGTTTTCCAGTCTTGTGTTGAGGGCATGCATTTATTTTTGTATTTGTTCTGAAGTGTTTGATCTTCGTTGATGTTTTTTACGTACAGCCTTTGTTTTCCCTTCACATACAAATTAGTGTCTGCTGAGGAAGAATTAGGCTGGCTTTCATTTGTTATTAATAACGATGGTTGTGTTTCGAATGAAGGTTGTGGTACATCAAAAGAAGGAACGTTTTCTTCATCATCAAGTACTTTAGGAATCTCTGGACGTATTATATTCATATCGTAACTAGTTGGTCTTCTCTGACATCTGATTGTATTTTGCCCATTGTCCCAATCATTGGTAGAGCTAGTGGATGATGAACTATCGCATCGGAGGCTACTTGGAAGCCTATCTCTGGACATGCCATCGCTGTTAGCATACATGGAGCGAATTTTACTCTGGTGATCCAGAGAAAGTACTAGCAGAGAACTAGGTTGAGGAGAGCTACGACCACTTGGGCTATGGCTAGCATTAGGCAGTTTCGCAATGGGCTCGATGGGGCTAGGAGTGAAAGCTGCATCGCTTTCACGACCTTTGATTTCACTACTCATTGCAGTGTGCCCGTCGGGTTCTCCTCTTCCACGAACATAGCTGGTGAATGCTCCAGCACCACTTTTATTTCCAAGTTGGCTCAAGGAACAAAGTGGAATGTATGGTGGAGTTACTGGAGGTGGAGGAGTATTTTGCAAGTTTGAAGAATCACTCGGTGAAGATACAAGGCTTTCCATTGAACTGGATTCATCTAATGATAGGCTGTTTGGAGCTTCTTGGGTATCTGAAAGAAAATTTGTTAAAGTTTATGAATTAAAACTGATTAAGCAATTAAGCAGCATTACAATAGGCATTATGCATAACCGATAAAATGCAATCAAACATTCGTAAAATTTCAGTAAATACTTGATTAGCAACTTCTATGAGGTGGGGGAAAAACTTAAATAAATACAGTGTGTGGCAGAAATAACTCCCAAATTTCAAACGTAAATAACAAAGCAATGATAGATGCTATTCAAAATTTAATTTCACAGTTTGAAAGAACAATATTTAGCATTTATGTCACATACACTATCAGTTAGTTTTGAAAACAATATCGTCCATTTTGTTGCAATTTCTTTCTCTGGGGTATCTGAAGGCTAAAGTGTACAAATGAAAGCTGCTACCTGCAAAGAAACTGTGGCAAAAGTACTGGAAATGACCGGGTAATGCAGAACTTCAGGAGAGGCTTCAGAAATGCATAGAAAATGAAGGTCAACATTTGGACGATATTGTTTTCAAAAGTAAATGATAATGTATATGACATAAATGGTAAACATTGTTCATTCAAACTATGAAATAAAATTTAGAACTTCTTCTATCATTGCTTTGTTATTTGCATTTGAAATCTGGAAGTTTTTCTGCCGCACCCTGTAGTTTTTGAGAAAAGGGTAATAATTAAGGGAAAAATGTAAACATTCCAATGTGACCGTGAACGCTTCATGATTGGTTGTGACGTCATGTTTCAGTACATGCTTTCAGATCTCAGGCAAAATCTATTTCATATGTTTTGTTATTCGCCGTAATGACCAAATAAGACCCAGAATTTTGCATGGGTCAGTCAAACAAACTGCCTAACAGATTCTTTCATGGTTGCAGAGTTCTTTTCAAGGAACCTCTTTTCATTGCCGTGTTTTTGAATTTCGAATCGTACTGTATTAAAGAACTGAGATAGTAACCGTATTTTGTATATCAATTAAACCATCTTAAAATAAATAATTTTATATGTTTTGTTTAATGGCATGTAAAGCAATGGGCCCCTTTCTGAAACAGCTCAAATTAATATAATAAACTTAATATATTATATAAAATTAAATATTTAATAAAATAATTTTTGAGAAAAACGAGTTTACACAAAACAAAAAACCTCTTGTCCACAAAGATTTATTATACGTATTTCAGTCTCTTTGAGACCATTATTCAATGCAGATTACAATGAACGAGTTAATAACAGGCTATTTATAAGATGTGTGTTCCCCTCAGATGACCAATCAGCATGCATGAAACACGGCCAATCAGAATCTTAAGACGAACACATTTACACCACAGATAACCGCCAATCAATTTGTGGTAGAAAGTACAAAAAAAAAAAAATATTGAATCACCAAGGAGGGCCAGAATCATTGTTTATTAATTGTCCTGGATTTTTCTTGCCTAACTCCCAAGATCTCATATGCATCCAGAAGATTTCTATTCTTCACTCCGCTAAGAAGGCGACAATCCTGCTTCAGCATATCATAGCCCGTTTTTAACGTGTTTAGCAACTGCGGATTTCTTGGGGCGGCCGAACATGGCATGGGCTGTAGGTTGCGGCAGGTTGCTCCTCTATAAACTTTAGGGTACTGACTACATATGATTTCATAAATTCCTGACTGTAAAAGTGTGGGGGGTTGCGTCTTTTGACAGATTGACGTGGTTTTTGGTATGGAGATAGTCGGTGGCAACTTTTACTGTGGGAATATATCTTTTTCCCATGGAAAAACACAGTTTTCCTAAGTTCTTTTGAAATTCCCTACTTTTGCTTTGTAATTCCCCTCAACAGATGGCATGGGCGAGTGAAACTGCAGGCAACAACCAGTATGCTTAATAAATCTTTGTGGACAAGAGGTTTCATGTTTTTTTTTTATTAATTTCTTATTATTTTGTTGTTATAACATTAACTTTTAATTCTAATTATACATATAATTTTTATTTATATTAAATAAAATTAATATTAACATAATTTTTCCACTTCAGATATGAACGAGAATCGTATGGTTGCAAGTCAAGAGAGAAGGGAATGTGTGTCTTGTAAAATGTAAAATACATCCAGAACATGAAGTTATATCATAAAACTACACAGTCACACTAAGTTAATTATTGTGAGGGCATTTATTGTTAATAACTTACACTGTTATTAACTATAAATGCAGGCTGAGCTGTTTATAACTACTAGGTCAAACTGCTACATCCTTTCAATACTTGATAAAATAATCTTAGCTCCATCATTATTAAAATACCATTCTGAAATCTCATATTTCCCATATTTTTGCATAACCAATGTTTCCATATCCCCTGAAATGATCGTAACATACAAAAAGTGATGGATGTTTTGATAATTTTCTTTCATCTCTCTGAATAGCACAAAATCACGCATTCTTCGTTTTAAATCTTTCGGAACAGATATGAAATGTTTCTCTGGTGATTTATCGTCATACTTGTACAGCTTGGTGCAGTATACCATTTGTAACCCGTTATTTTCTCTTCTATTGTTTTATACGATGTTATCCTTTGTTGGTCAGACGTGTTACCAGCTAGGATTACAAGGAGGCTCCGAGGCTTCAGCCATCAGCTGCCACGGTCTTTACTGAAACGTGATGTCACAGTAGAGAAGTAGTAGAGAAGCTGCTTCGCCAACGTGGAAAAGCTTAAAAATTATTTGCGAGCGATTAACTCATCCAAAAAAAATTCGAAATTTTTTATACACGTTCATTTTGATCTGGCCTATTTAAAAGTATAATAATTAAAAAATATGCATGATGCCTATTATTAAGAGGATTTAGGGATGTTTATGTGTGATGAACAATTTTTCTTTCAAATTAAAGGAATATGGGAAAAAGAGTTCTTTATTACTTCATATTTGGTTATATACACTGCTGGCCATGGAAATCACTACACCCAGAAGGAGTCATCCATTTGCAGTGAAATTTAAACCACATGCAGTACCAATGGCGTAATGCAAATGATTAAAGTGATATCGCTAAAACATCACTGCAACATGTCATATAGAGAGCGATTGGAGCCTTTATCAGTGTTTAAAAGGGCCATACAAGGGATCGGAAGATCAGAATTCTACATTTGAAGATCACGTGTTACTTGGACATTCCTAGCAACATATCGTTGGGTGTTGTTCTGCTGGAATATAGCTTCAGAATGCATTGAAAGGGTATGACTTCCCAGCTATACTGCTTGGGTTAAGAGCAACTGTAATTCATAGTAGCCGAGATCAGGAATGATATCCAATGGCATTCCACATCCTCTTGCCTGCCATGCAGCCAATAAGATGTTGGATAATACAAACTGGATAAGAAGTGTTCATCACAAAGCGTACATGACCATCATTATATGAGGTGCTACTAAAATATCTGAGAATTTGATGCCTCTTGGTACACCTTTCAGCCTGCTCTTCCAAGTTTCACAATCGTAGGTGCATTTCTTTGTGAATTATTGCTGTTTGCGTTGGAATGTGTTCTTGTGCTTCTTCAAATTTCCAAATTATTCAAACTGGTCAGACTGTCAACAGGAAGTTTTACTGCGAAATTTTGAAGAGACTGATAGAAAATTTCTCGGAAATGGTCCGAGTTGTAGAAGAACAGAGAATGGCTGCTCCACCATGATAATGCAGCTGCACACATCTCGCTCGTTGTGAAGGAATTCCCGGCAAAAAACAACACGGCAACAACCCCCATCCTTCCTACTTCTACCTCTTCCCTAATCTAAAAGGGCGACGTTTTGACTCCATTGAAGATTTCTAGGTGGAGAAAAAATCAGGAGTGCTTTCAAAAATGGGAAAATAAGTTGGATCATTGCAAACATGCTGGAGGTGACTACTTTGAAGGTGACAGCGGAAATTCGGGTGTAATTAGAGTTTTCTGCTTTTTACAAGAAAGTTCTCAGATATTTGGGGTAGAACCTCATATTTCATGTTGAAATAGGATATGTCCAAAAAAATGACACATTGCCAACTGTAGCTGAGCTGTTGATTTAGGGTCAAGAGAATCGACCTCAATAGAATGCGTATAGCCAGTCCTCCAGCAGACACTATCAAATTGTGGATGCCACCTGTTGCAGTGTTTCAGTACTGTGCTAATGCTTGTGGTAAAGTTGAACAGTCCATCAATGCTTTGCAGAATAAATTTCAAGTGGTTCTGTTCAGTCCACCGCTTCCACACTTACATCACTGCCATGGAATTCTGTTCCTTATGAGTAGCAATGTCGTGGTATGACAATCCACTTTCATGTAGATCATTTTGATGACAAACTCTGTTACTTGTTGGTATTGTGCTCTTTGATGTCAACAAGGCATTACTGACTCTTGTGGTTGCCATGTTAAATAAATGTGTCAAATTTAATCTGACAAAAGCAATGTTAATCTTGTGCGTCTACACTTTAAAGACTTATTTGCAATAACATGTACCTCAAAAAAGAATTGGGAAGGGGTTGAAGCAATTGTTGAAAACTGAATATAATTAATCAGAATTTCTTTTCCCATTCTTAATCCTACAGAATGTTCAGTTAAGTAAACAAGCCTATTACCAAATAAAGCCAAGAGTGACTGAAGTGCAAATTGTATATTTCTCTTGTTGGCCTGTCTGCTTGTGCGCAGCATCACTACTTCCTGTCCAACTTCTCTTAAATCAAAACCTAAAACGAAAAAGGAATTATATACAAATTTTTTTTAACATTATATCTATTACATAGCCCAACAAAAAAAAAAATTGGGCTGGTGTTGAAAGAGTAAGAACTGATTTAGGATATTTTTGGTGTGCTGATTCTGAAAATACTGCATTTTTTGTTGTAATTGCTCTACTTTTTGAGATACAGCATAATAAATAATAGTACTGAAAATTCAACAGTTCATTTTAATATCACCTTGTTTTGTTTCGAAGATACAGGGCAATAAAGGTTTTTTAATAAAAACTATCTTTTATTACTTAATATTCCATGTAAAGCTTGTTAATCTACAATAACTGCTGAAAATGACTACCACCAGCTAGGATGCTTAAATCCAAACCCCTTGTTGACTGCCAAACACTGTCAAAAACACCAAGGTTGTTTCTAATTGAATTACACCCATCAACTATCCCATTTCTCAACTCTTCTACATTTTCTACAGCAGTAGTGTAAACAAACGACTGGATGGCCGCAGAAAAAAAATCCCAGATTTTAAGTTTGGGGATCGAGCAGGCAATAAGTGACATTTGGTTAGGTTAGTATCTTCTTATCTTCACCTTGTATCTTCAAAACAAAGTGGCATTCCAAAAATCATCAAAGGACAAAAGATTCTAAAAGTAAGGCAAAGAATCAATCACCCCTTGAATTTTTGTCATGTGCTTCGTAAACACCCTATACAAGTGGCGAGTACACTTTAAAAGAAAATAGAAACCCCATGTCTGAATTTCTGAAAATGGCACATCTGGCATAGTTTAGCATCCTGTTGGGGCACCAGGATACGGTAAGTCTTGGGTTCAACATTTTGTATGTAGAACATGCATTGAACATTTGCAACAGTGGATAATCGGCAAGAGGAGGTGTCTAAAGTTGCATATTAGCGATGATGAAAAGTGCACCATGGGATAGGTCACCCACAAGTTCCTATTCATTGGATTCATCAAAATTGACATATCTGTTTTGGTTACGAAAATAAAAGGGAGGTGGGCTCATTTTTGTATCCACCCTGTATTTGGAGGTATACCAATGGTTTGAATAAACCAAAAAACCATGACAATGACTGTTATTTTTGTCTCGTAAGCATCAAAGGCATAATTGCAATAATTGACACAAATGGATATACCCTGATCTGAATTCAGCAAGGAGACCTTTACCGCATTCAAAGAAATACCGGTTTCTACATTTAGCAGTCTGTCTATGCTCCCAGAGGATGTTATAGATAAATCAATGTCTGAAGAAGCACAACATAACACAACATAACATAGCACAACATAATAGGTCACCCACAAGTTCCTATTCATTGGATTCATCAAAATTGACATATCTGTTTCGGTTACGAAAATAAAAGGGGGAAGGGGGGGCTCATTTTTGTATCCACCCTGTTATACTGGATCTCAAAACTAGATCTGATACATGAAATCTGATAGTGTTTTTGAATTTAGCATGCCAAAATTAACTAGAAACACTTGAAAAAACCACAGGCACCAAAATGTGTGTTGGCCAGCGTTTTCAGAGAATGTATACCATTAAAATGATTACATAATCAAATTATATTTCTAACAAATTCTACAATTGTACTTGCAAAAACCAAGTTTGCAGTTTTTTTTTCTATTTTGCCTTTTCCTCTTCCTTATTTTTCTCTATGTTTTTTTTACATTTTAAATTAATGATTCTATATGTTGACGTAACCTCAATAAAAACTTTATTTAACCAATAATGCCACTTGACTGGTTTGCACTGATTAGCCTGAACCTAATGTACAGTACAAAGTTATTTTTTTTTTTATAATTTGCAATTATTGTGTGATGAATGGCTATACTATAATTCTGCAAATTCTTGGGGCATTTATCCAGAATTATTAAAAGCAGGACATTTCTATCACATGTTTTATAATTTCCTATACTTTTTATTTACAATTCTCCACAAATAGAGGGAGAGTTAACTCCTCCCCCCAATGGACATGGCCTTGGATCCCTCCTACAGTGCTAATAAACAGAAAATAAAATAAAAGCAGGAATAGATGAGAAAGGAATATGAATCTCAGTAAGAATTTGGAGCTAGACCTCATGGTCATTTTTTTATGAAGAAGCGACAATCGTGGTGGTTTTTTGAATTCAGCCCAATGTAGCGCAATGAAGAACAACAAAGTAGTCCTAAAGTGGTCTGGAAAAGTCCATATATAAACCATAAAATGAAAGAAAATTTTCAGTGCTTACACCAAACAGCATAACAGATTTCCACAGTGGGCAACATGTTGGAAAATCACCACAAGTGTTATTTCGGAAAAAAAAATGACCACAAGGTTGTAGCTACAAACTCCTATTGAGAGTCATCTATTTCTTTTAAAAGTTAATAAGTAAAAGCAAGAAAATTGTAATTGAACAATGATAAAAAAAATAAAGTAAAAATAAAAATTCTTATGCAGGGCCATGTATATTCTGCACCTTGCCTTAATCTGTCCAAGATTGTCGGAAAGAAATTCACGTACACTGGTGTCCATAAATTAAGGAATTTGCAGAATGGAACACTTCCACACATCCAATAAGGACATAACTTGGTAATGCTGTTCTGTAGGTCGTAAGCACAATTCAATCATTAAACAACATAAGTGCATGGACATCCCTGACACAAAATATTGTAGCAATACCCCCTCCTCTAGTTTTGTAAACGCTAGGTGATGTTTACTATGCTTGTGGTCCCCCTGCACAAAAACACATGCAACACAACGTGCTGGCATGCTCAAAACCAGGATATCCATCAATGGTTGGGGGATGGCATTCCATTCCTGGAGTAATGATGTTCGCAGGTTCTGCAACGTTCGTGGAGGTGGTATTAATGCAGCAAAACATCTTCCAAGAGCGTCTCATGCATGCTCAATGGGCTTTAGGTCCAGGGACTGGACGACCAATCCATGTGCCGAATGTCCAGATAGTCATCCACTATGCCAGCCCAAATGTGGATGGGCATTATTGTCCATGTAGAGGAAATCTGGACCTACTGCACCCTTGAAGAGATGAACATGTCACAGGATCGGTATATCTGGCCAGTTATGGCCCCTCTGTCGAAGACTTTTAGTGGTGTATGAGAATCTATCTTGATCCCCGCCCACTGCCATAACAATCGTGTTCAATGTTAGCAGGGTTGAACTGTATCTCATGCTCTCTCCAGATGTGAACACGTCGAGAATCAGAGTCTAGGATGTACTAGTACTCTTCCAAGAGCATGATCTGTCCTTATGTCCATGCTGCACATTCAGTGTACTAAGCCAACTGTTAACCGTTTCCTACAGTGTCCCTAGGTCAATGGGATGTATCTCATTGGTCGTCAAGCATACAGGCCAACTGCATGGAGTCTCCTTTATACCATTTGCCTGGAAACATTAACCCTAGTGGCTGCTGGCAGCTCTCTGACAATGCCCTAGCTGTGCTTCGCCTGTTCCTACAGGCAGATAGAGCAAGGTCTTGGCTAGGCATGGTGACCCCTGGACAACCTTGGCTGTGGGCATTTCCATCCTGTCAAAACCGTATCCACAGTCTTGGGGAAATGATGCTTGTTGACAAATTCAGCACCTGAGACACTTCCATTTGGGACTGGCTTTTTCCAGTCATCCAATTATTTGCCCTCTCGTTTCACTCTCTAAATGGACACAATGAGCCATTAGCAACAATTATCAAATGCTCAATTGCCAATGAAAGTTAAAGAATATGTTCTTTATGGCACGTGCACTATGACCTGTGTCGCAAGGTCAAGAGGTAAGTGTGTTCCGTCACCAGTGGTGCTGCCACCCGTTTATTTAATGATGGAATGGGTTTACAGGACCTATAGAACGGCATTAGTTATCTGGTACAGAGGGGAGTTTTGTGCCATCCGTATATCTTAACAACTGCTGTATGATGGTCACAGCAGCCGGGACCGACGTGCCCTCCGAAGCACGGGGAGAGGTGGAAATTTCCAGATGATCACCCAACTTGTGATTAGCCGCACCCGAGGTTGCTTAACTCCACCATTGCATTGAGCAAGGCGAGACAACTGGGCTACGGCTGCCCCCATAGAACGGCATTACCACCCGTTTATTTGGTAGTGATTGGATGTGCGGAAGGAGCTCTTTCTGCAAATTCTTTAATTTATGGACACCAGTGTAATAATCGAAGTGGGACTTTTTCTACAACAAACTTTATGTACAAGTTTTGTTTTAGGAACATAATGCTGGCAATGATCTGACATATTAACCTGAAACAAAAGATTTTTATCTCTTTTATAAAATAAGTAACAGTAAATTACAATTTTAAATCACTAGCATTTTATTTTGTCATCAACACGATTATTGGCATAAAATTAATGACATTATCATTGGATAGTGCTTTTCGGCCTTACCAAGTGAAGCTAACAATTCATGGCAACCTGGCACCCGCCAAAGTTTGACGGCCACTGGAACTTCAACACTCTCACAATCTAGATCTTTCAATGGAAACTGGGCAATCACTTGTCGCATCTAAAGAAATTTAATGGACACATATAAATTCTTAAATCGTATAAATTAATATACATGTAATATTAAAATTTTCTACAGTACATAGAGAAATTAAATAAGGTGCTTACAAGAACAATAATGTCTTCTGCAACTTCAGGACTAGAGAGTAATTTGGATAAGGCTGATAGAGAAGTGGCTGATAATCCTAACAAAACATTTCATTTAAAAAGAAAAATTTTCAAGTATTATAAGATACAGTATGTTATAGAAAAAAAAAATAAACAAACAGTTGTAATAATTCTACTCAATGCTTTAGAACTTTTAATTTTTTTTTCCTTTAATTTTGAAAGCATGCTTTGAAAATGGTAATGAAAGTTAATGCTGGTTCACCAAGCACTATAAAAGTTTGTGGGTAATGAGTGGGAATAATCCCAGTGGCAAAAAAGATGATGAGAACGTGTACTCTTTTGGCTTCTAACAAGCATTTTTATTTCATATGGAAGATCTGTGTATTCAGTGAATTTGCCTGTTATGTCCTTTGCAAATTACAGTAAAACTTGTCTATAATGACCACCCACAGGACCAAGTAAAAGTGATAGTTTCAAAAAAATTACAAATCAACAAACACAAATAAAAACACATACATTTGTTTCTTTATAAAAGAATCTGAGTTACTTTGTTTGCCCTTTGAAAATTAAATCTTCAAAATATTTTGAGCATATCCAGGGTGCTTCCATCAAGCCCAACAGACAGGTTATGTGGTGTAGTTGAACTGTTCCCAAGTGGGCGATTCTGTATGTTTGTGCTTTTAAACAACTTTGATGATGATTAATCAAAACTGAAACTACATTGTTAAAACTCAGTGACTACGATTGCGATTAAAAACATTTGATTATCCAGACAGCTAATGAATTGAATTTCGCCTGCCATTTTGATTCCACTCAATCAAATAGAGCCCAACCTTGCAGTCCAGGCTTGCTGTGCTCTTTGTAGATATGCTGACCTTATCAGAGTTTAGCTTTAATTCGTGATATGATCAAGATTATCACTCCTTGGTCAAGCCTCATCCGTACTTACCGGTTGTATTTGGCTTGTGAGTAAATGGAGCCTTGGTGGCATGTTACAATAGGTCACTTTGTTTTGTTTATCTTTACTTACTTACTTTTCAAACCCGCTTATCCGTTAGGGTCGCGGGGGCAGCAGCCCTATGGAGGATCTCCAGCGATCGCGATCTTCCGCCATCAGGCGCATGTCATCCCTGGTAATATCCAAGCGACTCGAACCCAGATTATCCATGTAGTCTAGCCACCTGGTTCTAGGCCGACCCCTTGGTCTCTTACCCACCGGCTTGGAAAATAACAACTGCCTAGGAAGACTAGTTTGCGGCATCCGTATCACGTGGCCATACCAGCGCAACTGAGATCTCTCAATGCGGAGAAGTAGCGGCTCAACACCTAAAGATTCCCTTATTGTGCTGCTGTACACTCTATCTAGTAGGGTAACACCTGCCACACCTCTCAGGAATCTCATTTCGGCCGCTTGTACCCGCGATCGCACTCTTTCGGTCATTACCCAAGCCTCATGACCATAGGTGAGAATGGGGACAAAGATAGATTTGAAGACGGAGAGCTTGGCTTTGTTACCCAGCTCTCGTTTCGTTACCACGGATCGCCACAGTTCACGTCTGACACAGCTTGCTGCACCGATCCGAGCATCCAATTCTTTCTCCTGCCGTCCATCACTCGTGAATGCAATCCCGAGATACTTGAACTTCTCCACCTGTCTCAATGAGGCTCCCCTAACATGGAGAGCGCACTGAGCAGGCTGTCTTGAAAGAACCAGAGCTTCGGTTTTAGCCACACTGATCTTCATCCCAGCTTCTTCACATTTGGCTGCAAACCGGTCTAGTGCATGCTGAAGGTTCGTGCGAGAAGACCCAAGCAGGACAAGGTCGTCCGCAAAGAGCAACCTCTCCACCAGGCAGTCGCCCACACAAACACGCTCATCGCCTCGGCTGCCCCTGTCTATCCAGTCCATAAAGATAATGAACAAGATGGGCGACAGTACGCACCCTTGGCGGAGTCCAACACCCACGGTGAACGGTCTTGACTTAATGCCATTTATCCGGACACACATCTCAGAGCTTTCGTACAGAGACATGATAGCAACCAGTAATTGCCCATCCACTCCATACTCTTGCAACACTTGCCAGAGCTTCTCCCGAGGAACCCTGTCATATGCTTTTTCGAGGTCCACAAAGCAAGCGTAGACCTCTTTTGCATACTCCCAGGATTTCTCAAAGATTTGCCTGAGAGCAAAGATGTGATCCGTCGTGCTTCGGCCAGGTCGGAAACCACACTGCTTGTTTATCTTTGAGTGTGATATCTTGTTTGTTGTAAAAGGATAATCTTGTCAGTCATTATAGTTCTGTCAAATATAATTTTACTTTTACAAAAGAAAAGGAAAAAAAAAATCAATGATATTACTACAGAATTTTACTTTTTTAAAGGAAAGATAATTTTTATGAGCAAAGAAACACTTATTGAATAAAAAACAAACTAAAAACTTTTTTTTTTTTACCAAGCAAGGCCTGTAAGCTTGCACTGCACTGGGTCAATCGATCATTGGGATCTGACTGGGGGAAAAACACAGAAGCAGAGATGCCATTGGCTGCAGGCTCAAATCGAAATCCCACCGAGATGAGAAGGTCCTTCCATCCTTGCACTGTTCCTACCTTATTTTCAATGCTCTTTTGCGTTGTGTACATAGCATTCTTGTGACCACGATGAATTCTTTGTAATGATTTCTCAACCTAGAAAGCAAAGACAACAACAGCCAAAGCAAATATAATTTTGAGCATATTTTTTTTAAATGTTGTTTACCTAATCTCACATTTTCAAAATCTATTTCCTTACCAAATGAAGTACGACTCGCAAAGCATCACGACACTTGTCCGGTACCTTCAATAACTCTCCTAAAGCCTGACCCATAAGCGCAACTTTGCTGCTTATCCGAACATCACTGCCAATCAAAACGAAGCCTGCCCAATTAGCTGGATGAGCAAACTGCTTAGTGTTCTGCACCGTGTGCATTGCAGCACTTAATGCCTGGCTCACTCGTGATCCCTAATAAATTATACAATTATTATTAATGGATAAAGCAAACACAAGAAAGAATATACATTACGTATATTCGTAGAACTTGGATATTACGAACTCTGTTAATATGAAATTTTTTCATGTCCCAAACCCAAATGACTATTTTTCTTGTTAATTTTCCTTAATATTACGAACAATTTATTTTGCAAACCCAGATATTCCGAAAAAAATGTACGCAAAATTCATCCCAAAAATAACTGAAAAACTTGAAACAAATTTAATCATCCCTACTGATAAAATGCAAAAACAACATCACGTGACTTTCATTTCTTGCTTATTGAGGTGAGGTCAAAAACACTAACTGGTGAGAAGAGTTAGCGATTGGTCGGTCATAAAATTCCGATGGCATTGATAGCGATTTAGTAACGGTGGAGCCATTAACGGATGAGGCCATTATAGAACAGCTCCGCGAAAATCAAGATGGCAGAAATAGAGCGATGACGATGTAGGTGAACAGGCTCGAAGGAGTTAAATGATATTTCCAGCAAATGAAAAACTTTATTCTTAAATGAAAGTGAAGTTACCAATGAAGAATTTAATTTGTATTTCAAAGTTAACGACTTTATTAACATGAAAATCACTAAATGTAAAAATTAGACGTCAATTTTAGAATATTTTCAATAATCAACTGATTAAAATTTATTACTCTAAACTGTAATAGGCTACTGAAAATACTGTACAATAAAATAATGTAACTTATCAGCAAAAACGTTGTACATGTTCTAGTTTTTGTCTTCCTGGTTAATACGAAACCCGGCTATTACAAAAAAAGTTCTGGGCCCAGCAGTTTCGTAATATCTAAGTTTTACCGTATACAAAAGGAAATTGTTTTCAAGAATTTCCAAGCCAAGTTGTATTCACCACCTCGGGTTAATCTGAGCATTAGGGTTAAGACAAGAAATGGTCTTCATCAGCATCTAATCCTAGGGTTAACCCTTAAATTTAACCTGAGGAAGCCTGCGAGTTTATTTTCAAGTTAAAATAACTCGCACTTCCGCTTTGCAAAGCCACTATTTTTTTCCTCACTTGAAATCGACGAACTACAAACTTGGCCATATTTGTACTATCGGACGTTCAGGATTTGTAGACAACCTGTCTATGTTGGAGGAAATCAAGCTAATGGAATGACATTCATTAATTTTGCAAGACAGATCGATCGATGAACCAGAGTGGTATCGTAGTTGTGGTATCACTTATTTATAGCCTACAACAATGGAAGAAGACTTGTTCAAGCCATAGCCTGCAACAATATTGCTTGTTCATTCCACTGTTGTAGGCTATGGTTTGTTCATTGACAAATGACTGCAGGTGTTTTTTTCTGTTCCTCCATAGATAGCACCGATATTTAAAGTGACTACAGGAACAATTCACAGAGGTTCCAGGTCTAGGCTAAAGGACGATAGTAAATGTAGTTTCAATTTTAACTCGATGTTAAGGTTTAACTCTTGGTTGCTCAACTCACACTTTTAATTCGAGATGGTGAATGCGTTCGTTAGATATTTATCACTAAAGTCAGCATTGCTTCAAAACAAAGTGTACACATTGGTTCTATCAATCATGCTTTTCATATAAAATTACAGCTATGTAAAATAAAAATTTTTCTCTTGTGTCTCGTCCTTCTCTCCTTACATCAATCCACAGTAAGAAAGCTAACCTGTCATAACTGCTGCTGTCATTCTGTAAGCTGCACGCATGAATACTGGTACATTTTAGGAATTCCATGTGGTCCATCAGCCTTGTTTGCTTGTAACACAAGCAATAGTGTCAAGTTAAAGTGAGAAGGTGCTTAGGTGGCATAAGGCCATAGACTTGAATGGAGAATATGTTGAAAAATAGGTGTTTGTAGCCACAAAATTGACGAACTAGGTGATGTAATTAAAATTTCAATAAACTAAATCTGCTTTGACAATAAAAGGTGTTGCATTACTTACTGAATGACACTCATAAATTATGGTTTCAGAAGAATTTCTCCAAATATTCAATTGCATAAAAATGTGTGAAAATGGAAAGGAAAAATTTATGATCTGGATTAGAACTAAGGACCATGAATATCTATCACTTCACTCTTATAAGCAGCACTTCCATTTGTAAGGTAATGTAAGATTCTGTAGAGTAAAAATCAGATAGTAACCCATGTAGTGTATTAATAGGGTAATATAAAGTCTACTCTATGCATCTTGATTCAAATTCAAGTTTAAATTATAATCATTTTTTAAGTATTCCCATAGTTATACAACTAATTGTCAATTTTAGTTCCCACTAGAGGAACTCTGAAATTTCATTTACAAAGTATAAGTTATACTCTGCAGATCAGTATACTAACAAGACGCATCATCGATTTACTAGGCCAAAGCATAGTCTAATGAAGAATGAAGTTCATTCTTAGACCATAGCCAAAGAGTTATTATTATACCCTCGTTAACTTCGGGTGTGGTTGTTATATTGGGTAACCATGCATTTTTTCCAGACTCTCACAGTCAAAAAGTTTCACAAATGACATTTTACATAACTATAATTATTAATATAATATAGCAGTTATTTCTAGAATTTTGCCCACCAATCAATCTTTGAAAAGGAGCTGCGCTTAAAGGGCAAGTGACACCAAAAAATCAAATTTTGAAATATTAAGTAAATAAATAGTTCAGGGTAACTACATTTAAGATCATCGATTTATATAGTTTATAATCATTTAGTTATTTTTTTAATAAACGAACAAAGAATTTGAAAATAGCCCACACCTCTAAAAACGTAATTAGCACTATTTTAATGCTAGATGGTATGCTCATGACGTCACCTGAAACAAACATTTTCGTTCACCAGCACTGTTGATTGGAAAGATCCACTGCAGCATTTTTATCATATCAGGGAATAACCGACTTATTATTTAGAAAAAAAAGACTGTGATAGAAGTAACAGTATTCTTAAGATTTTCCTCCTTGTTTATCTCAGATGATGTCACACTCTAGTGGCGAAATTTGTCATATTCTTAATAAGAAAATATGGATTTAGGGTCTACAAAGGGCTCTTAATAATTGAAAGCTTAAAATTCACGTAAATTAATACTTAATTTTTGTGTCAGTTGCCCTTTAAGTGCTTCTGCACAGTTAGAACAGTTTGAAGAAGAGAAACATGGGTTTCACTTTCATTTCATCTTACGTTTCCCCAGGTGGTGGTAGTACAGGATTGTGCTTTCCAAACTTTTTTATATGGTGATATCTCAAAACTTTTTTATATGGTGATATCCTAGCTATATCCAGCGATCAGGCGATTTCTCGTTTGGAAAGCTCTGGTGTAAGGTAATATAGGGTAATTCAGTGTTCTTCCCAGAAAATTTTATCAGCTGGGTGGAAAAATAAAATAGCCGGGCGGACAAAAATTAAAAACAATGAAGTATTTTGAAGTACAGTAATGTGTAATTTTTGTGCATTCAGCCGGGCAGTCACCAAAACCAGCCGGGCGGCGCGCCCCTTCAAAACGGCCTGGGGAGAACCCTGGTAATTGCAAGGAAGCAGTAGAGTGATTTTATTCTCTCCTGGCTGCAGCACTACTTACAAGTGACTTTGCATCACTAGATTGACATCATGACAGGGCAGGCACTCAATCTGATATCCAGGACAGGTTCTTTCTTAAAACCAATTGGAAGGTTTAAAATTATTACATGCATCATTTATTTCCAGTAATCACTGATATCCTACTTATATAAACATCTGCATTTTTTAATTATATTTAGTACATGTATAGTAGTACAATCCAACCTCGATATCTCAAATTTTTTTATTTCTCTACATTTTCACAATTAATTTAATGTAATTTTCCCTTGTTATCTTGAAACATTTTCTCGGAAAACCTTGCTGTATCAAATTTTGACTTCGTGTGCCAGCGAAATGCAAAGCTTTTAAAAACATTAAAGTTAAGTTTTTTTCGTAAAGAAAAATTTTTCATAGGAAAAAAAAAAAATTGACGTCGCTTCCATTAAAGTTAGAGGATTCTTGTGCATTACGAAAAAAATTCACGGAAAAATTTTTCGATTGCGTATGAGATGATTGAGCATGCGAAATTGTACATTTCTTTTGCTAATTGCTCCACCTATACATGACATAACTTTTATACATGTGCCATTTTATCTCTTATTGTTCTCTATATTCTTACAGTACCTTTAATAACCTAAAAATCTGGAATTAAAAGTAACCCCCCATATCTTGATACCACTTTATCTTGAAGTATTTTTCTGTTCCTGCATAATTAAGAGATATCGAGGTTCGACTGCATTACTTATTCAGCTTAATACTTTGACGATAAGCTCCAGGTTTCACAAACCATATTTTAGAATTAAAATGTGCTTTTCCTATACTTTGCATTCAGAGACACAATACTGATAAATACTGCTTTACATTTATTACACTGACATGTATTAAAACTGAATTCATAATCTCAAAACAATTTTTTTTTTACCTGCAATAAAGATGAGTAGAATGTCCTAAGCATGATTTTTACTGCTGTATCAGGGATAGGCCACAAAGACACAAGTACACACTGAGCTCCTGCTGCCAAAAGGGCTCGAGTCAAACCTACAATCCCATCCGAATGTATCTTCCCATGTTTATTCCGAGAGTGACAGGAACTAACAACAACCAAACGAGCATTCAATTTCAAGTTCAGGATGTCAGCTGCTGTCAATAAAAATTCAGATAAAGCTGGCAGATCGACAGTACTTGCAATTTCACTTCCAGCATCTTCTTCATGTTCAGGAGTACCATCAACATGAAGCATTTTACGAGATGCTGCTGCTTCAACAAAATCTCCTGGACACAGTACAATGGCTGAAAGTTTCCATGATATATGAGTAGCAAAGTGGATACATTCCACCTGACTCAGCTGGCGCAAGACATTTTCTTTGGTTGCTTGAGGGCCAATAAGTGGTGAAGTACATAAAATTTCTGCAACCTGGTTTGCTTCTTGTTCTGCAAATGGTAAATTGTCCCAACCCCACTGGTCTGTGATTGTTGATGGAAGACGTGGGTTACCAACAACCAATGCTGATGTCATTTCAGATTCTTGCTTCCTCATAGAGCTCTTCCGATTGGCTTTCAATGAATGGATCGAAGGAGCGACGACAAAAGTGTAATTTTCACACAGATACTCTGAATTGACAGATCCTTTTAATACAGGAAATGGGACCAAGTAAAGTTCTCCTTCAAGCACCAACAGCAAATCACGGGATGAACTCTGCAAGAGAACATCTTCAATAGGGGCAATTAGAAGATCATAAAGTGCACGCACACAGCTGGGACCAGGCCATGCAGGTGCTTGGGTGCGGATGCTCCCTGGACGGCTGGTTGAACCACTCAAGATACTTCCTGTCACGCTTCCCAAACTGAACAAACTGCTAAGACTGTAGTTGCTGCTGTTGAATAAGTGATTACGATTAACCATTCGAAGGAATCCAGAACGATCTTTCTCTCTGTTGAGCTTGTCCCCTAATTCCTCTAAATGATGCCACTGATCAGTAGCATCGTTTTCATTCTCAACAACATCAGTGGCTCTAAAAATAAATAAAGAAAAACATGTCTTACTAAATACTTACTTTGCAAATTTAAGAGTTGTACGAGGGGATTTCAGAAAGTAACGTCATTTATTTTTTAATAGAGGAAATATAGTCGCTGTGTAAAAGTTAACATAACCAAAAAGAAGGCTGAGTACTTGCACAGACATTGCATAACAAGAATTGTTTCTGCGCATGCACACAATATGTTACCAGTCATTTTACAAATGGCTGCCACTATCACAGCGTCTATAGTGGAAGAACAGCTAGCTGTTATAAGGTTTTTTTTTTGTTTTTCTTTTGCAAAAGGTAAGAAACCCATGGAAATTCATGGGGAAATGGTAGAAGTTTACAATGCCGACTGTCTGGACTGTGCAAATGGTGTCAAATGTTTCGGGAAGGAAGAGTTAGCCTTGCCGATAAACAGCATTCTGGGCGGCCACATAAGCAACAACACCAGTCTTATCGAGGACATTAACAACACAATCAGAGAAAACCGTCACATTTCTTTGAAAGAAGTGAGTGAAACGTTTCACATATCCTATGGATCTACATGGGATATGGTGTACAAGAAGCTTGGATACTATGTTGGATTCCGAAAAGTCTGATACTAGAACAGACCAACAACAGAATGGCATGCAGTCTGCAACATCTGCAGCGGTACAACTTGGAAGGAAATGCATTTCTGAATGGCATTGTTACAGGAGATGAGTTCTGGGTCTTGCACTTCACACCTGAGCCTAAAACAGCATGCATTGTGTGGAAACATGCAAATTCTCCAGTTCTCAAAAAATTCAAAGATTCACCTTCAGCTCGAAAGATTAAGCATAGAGTTTTTTGGGATATGAAAGGCATCCTAATCGCAGAGTTCCTGCCTTGTGGGTCAACCGTCAATGCAGCTACCTATTGTGAAACGTTGACTAAGCTGCAGCGTGCTATTCATGATAAGAGACGAGAAAAATGAAATGATGCTTGACTTCTTCATGATAACATATGCCCACATGCGGCCAATATCGTCCAAGTAAAAATGGTCTGTTTTCGGTTGGGAGATTCTAGCCTACAGTCCAGAGACGTAGTGCCCTTGGACTACCATCTTTTTGGTCCCATGAAGAGATTTCTGGGTGGTCAGAGTTTTGAGACTGACGAGGAATTCAAATCTGCCGTGCGTCATTGGCTGTATTAACAGCCGACGGAGTTCTAAGAGTGGGGTATTCTGAAACTGGTGCGGCGTTGGGATAAATGCCTAAATGTCAAGGTGCCTATGTGGAAAGGTAGATAAAGCTACACTTAATTGTTTACCTGTATGTTTTGTAATTTCCTTTGAAAATATAAATGGCATTACTTTCTGATATCTCCTTGTATTTAAGATTTGTAAAATTTTAAAAATTCTTATTTATAAATAAATTTAAAAAATATCATTACTGTAATTTTCGGTTTATAATACATTTTAAAATTATTACTTGAATTTCAGAAAAATTCCTGTTCATAATACACACTGGATCATATGCAAATATGCACATCAGTGTATTGTGTTCAAGCTAAATGAACATCATGTAACAAAATAAAAATTTATTTATTACATTTAGAAGCTATGTTATACCAGAAATAAATATTTATCTCCTAGAAAATCAAAATTGTCTGTGAGCAAAAAAATTCCATAATTTCAGTAGGCAGTTCTTTGTTAGTCCTAACACTATTTCTTCTTCTTCCTTGTCTTCTTCGAATCTCATAATTGGATTATCCATTGGAGAGGTAATTTCTGCTTTCATAAAAGAATTTTGATTTATATTTTCTTTTATTCATTGCCATGCCAAATGTACCCATTTGAAAAAAAATTCAAATGTTTTATCTCTAAATCTTTAACAGGATCATTTAGTAGAAATGCAGATCATCTTTAAAAAGATCATTGGTGGAAGTGCAAAATAGCGTCCCCTTAACACCGGTCGCGTTTGTGTTCTACATTTATTACTCTAGTAAACGACTCGTTTAAAACAAGTAAGTAATTTGCCTCCTTTTTGAATTTATTAATTATGGATTTCATGTGGAAAAACAGTCGCTAAGCTACTGTGATGATGGACATAGCCATTTTGAATTTCTACTAAGAAAACCTGGAATCAGACGCTTGGCTTTCTGGAATGTTTCTGCCTAAAGAAAGCCAAGTGTCTGATTGCTAGGCTTTGCACGCACAAATTAAAATTTTATAGTTTTGCGTAATACGCATATTATAAACTGAAAATTACGGCACAGATGCTAATGTTTATGGAAAAGAATCTTGTAGTTCTGACATCTAAATGTGTATGTAGAGAGATAGTCTTAAGCAATATTGAAAAGTTATTATTTATTTGTAAAGCTGATGATTATTTTATGATTAGCTCTGATGGGAGCGAGCATAGCTGATGATAAGCAGTTTTACAAATAAATAATTTCAATAAGTCCCTCCTGGATTTCGGAAGTCAATAGACATTAATTATGACAGACATAGTGAAAAAACTCACATCAGTGGATAAAGTGTCTCTCAAAGTTTATATTCATAAAAGACACTTAAAAATTTAGGTACGGGAGGGGAATTTTAAAGAAAACCTGGTGTTCACGAGTGAACACAATGCTCCTGTTATTCTGTAGCCTCCATAGTCAAGTGACCTAACAAACCAAAGCGATTTTTTTCTTCTTATGGGATTTTGCCAAAGATCATGTGTTTGTGCCCGGCTATGAGAGAGGATCACACATGTAGTCTTAGAATCGATCATCAGATGTTGGAATGTATGTGATAGGAACTTGCATTAGCAAGAGTGGGCATATGGACCACCTATAAGATATGTGCAACACTTGGGGACATTCTCTATCCATTAATATAAACATTTTTGCTATCTTTATCATGGTCATTGTTCTATCGACTTAAGAATTCCTGGAGGTACTTAGAGTTATGCATTAGAGTGGATATGCCATTAATCTGTACAACACAATTTTCTCACACCACTTATGACTACATGTAAAACAATCAAAATACTCGAGGTGATGATTAAAAAGAGCCTAAAAGAATTCTGTGGATCAAATATTGACAATTCAGACAAACATTGCCTTTTTCCATTTTTATGCTTTGAAAGAGATCTGTGACTGAAACAACAGCTGCTTTACAGAATTTTTCTTTAGGCTCTGTTCAATCCCTTGTCAACTTCAGAGAAATTCTATTCTCAGTCTTGAAATGATTTCTTTTAGAGATTACTCAAGAAAGATCAAAAGAAACTTTTCAATATAAAAACTACTTAAAAGAAATAGTTCTTCCAAAAATTAGGCAATAATATTTATGGTAATCAGTATATCTTCTTACTTGGAAGCTGATGACTGGACTTCGACTCCAAGGGCTTCACGGACGTTGGCAATATACTGTTCCAAAAGGGAAATCCCTGTAGGTGTACTATCACTTGGGTTCTGCTCTTGATTAAGTTCCATTTCATTTAGATTGTGCTCATGAAACTTTACAATTCCTTAAATTTATAAATGAAAATATTTTTTTTGTCACTTTTGTTCTAATCACCACTACATATAAATTATCAAATGCTTTTTTATAACATTAAATAATAATGTTAAAGGAAACATTATGGTATACCTCTATTTGGAACAATGACCCAGATATACAAATAATTAGCAGCTAATGAGTAATAGAGAACAGTAGCCTTTTGTCTGTTCACTATATCAGTAATACTGGAAAGTGATGTAGGTGATGCCTCATCAACACGGAATCCTCTCTTGTATTCAGTTGTCTGTCTCTCAAGAAGAAGGTCTATAAAGGCACGTGTCCGTCCTCTTTCGGCTATCACTAAAGCTTCGTCTTCTCGGCCAAGACTAACCAAGACTCTCTACAAAAAAAGAGAAGGATTATACATTTACAAACCAACTTATATGCCATATAATCATTTCTAAATGTTATTGAAATTCAATTATTTTTTTATTTATTCATGTAAAGAGAATAAATCATCAGCATTATGTGCTTTCTTTATATATCACCTGTAAAGCTTGGTATGATGCAGTCTGCAAATCAAATAATGATAAACGATAATCAGATGAATTGTTTGTCTCTCTTCGAATGGCTTCAAAGAGATCAGTAGCTCGGTAGAGCTGCTGTTGTGCCCCTTCAAGGTCACCATGACCCCAAAGGGCCAGGCCAAGGCGATGGCGTATTTTTGCCTCATCTTCTCTCCTGCTGATCTGCTCTGCAATTTGTAACCCACGTTGCAGATAAGACACAGCTTCTGAAGAATTCGACAATGCATGATGAATACGACCTGGAAGTTAAAAAAAAAAAAATGAACAAATGAGAGGCGATGTGTGAAATAGCTTCTATCAAATCATCTTAAGATTTCCAAAAGGTAGTTTCAAAAAAATTCCTAGGATATATTTATTTTAAAAAATTATTCATTTAAAGAGGATATACACTACAATTTCTTCAATATCATTCCCTTAGGCAGCTACACACTTTTATCAGTGTTCACCATGTTTTTGGTTACATTCGTGGAAACCATTCTTTGAAACCACCTTCAGGTGATTCACTGCTATGTGAATCATCATTAACAACCTCCACAAAAACACTTGTGCCATTCATAAACTTACAATTTTCTTATTGCCTTATCACTATACTGGGGAATTCATTTAACTTGAGACGTCGAAATATCTCGGAAAAGATGCATGGTATGAAAAAGTGTCCAAAATAAAAAGTTAATATTTTCAAGGGGCCATTCACCCCAGAGATCATCCATAAAGAGATATGACATTAGCTGATTTTATGTATAATGCACATTTTTCCCATGTAGATTCTGTTTCATCAGATATAACCAGATAGCACTACAGAAGATGATGTAATGGTTTCAATAAAAGTGAAAATGAAAGTTGGAAACAAACTGTTATTCTTAAGCTATGGTTCGTCTTTTTTGCATCATGTCTTTATCCACAGTATATTCCCACTTCTTATGGATCGTTAGCATGTATCCAACATACTTTAAATGTAGTCAAGTGGGCATTCAGTGGTAAAGTGATTTTTGATCTTCAAATGTTGAGTTGTGAATGGAAGCATTGCCAGTTTTATCTGAAAACATCTTCTGCAACATTTTAATAAAAACTATGTTTTGTGCTAACTGGCGAGGAATAAAGAGCCTGCTGTCCTTGCTGAGTGATGATGTACATTCATAACAAGTCAATATATCTTAAGAGGACCACCAGAATTCACATGTATGAATCATTAGATTGTGATTTAATCAAATTGTTTTTATTCCATAATGAATAACATTTCATGATGAGGTAATGAATGCCTTTTTTTTGCACGTGTACTTTTTTTTTAATTTTTACTTTACTACGTGTTTGCTTGTTTGATAATGCTTAATTAAATGTTTGAACTTATCGAATCTTTTTAGTTTTGGAATAATTTAATTTTTCATTTTGGAATTAATACAATGTAAAATAGATTAAATTAAATAAAGAAATAAAATATATAAATAAATAAAATGAAATAAAAAATAATGAAATAAATAAAATACAATATAAAAATCCAGAATATAAATTATAAGTTTCAGAAGAGTAAGCAGTATACTGTACACAACATATTGACATAAATTATGACTAATTTTATGATGTCACTGATGGGCTGTCCCGTGACCACCGAGAGAGAAGGCCTCCGCATTGAAATTGAATACATTGTTACATCATCATAGATAGTGCAAATTCAGAGCTCATTATTGGTAGAAATATGAATAACAATGCACTATCTCTGTGAAGCAACAATGTATTCAGTTTCATTGCGGAGGCCTTCTCTCTCGGTGGTCACGGCTGTCCACCCTCCTTCATTGGTTTTATCCAGAAGGTGCGTATTACAAGGTTTGATGGGTGGAGCTTCAAATGTCATGTCTCCTTATTCATCAAAAACAAAAGTTAAGCAAAAGGTGTGGAATGGAACAACCAAAAAAAATCTCCTGGATTAGAGGTTCCCCCTTTTTTTGTGGCTCCTTATTCATGGTCTCCGATTCACTAGGGGGGGGGGGGTACAACTTTGAATTTCAAATCTGCACGACATCAGTATCGTATAGGGCCGCCTTTTGCCGCAGTGAATTTGCATCCTTTGAGGAAGACTTTCCACCAATTTACGATACGTGTCGGTGGGAATCTTGCTCCATTTTTCTTTCAAATTGGCAAGAACCCCCATTTTTTATTGCATCGGATTCCATGTTAAAAAAATTAAGTAAGATTTACCTGAAATATTCTTTCGATTCATGATTCTGTGCTGTAGTTAGCAAAAATTAATTATTAAACTCGAATGAGTTAGTTACAACTGCTGCCATATATTCTGCTGCTTCACACATTCTCATCATAAGATCACCACATGGAAGCTATTTAGAAACTTAGGGGTTCCCATTGAAAAAAACGAAGTTTAATTTATGCAAAGCATTCTCATTAAACAGTGCTTTAAATTTATGCCAAATGCAGCGCCGACTATTACAAACTCACGAAATGTTCAAGACAAACAAGTGGTATTTTATCGCATTCTGGAATAAAACATGGTGGTTCCCAATTGAAGAATTACCATAATTAATCTACGGTGAAAATTATTTTAATTTTCGCCGATTACATCACAATCTATCACCGATTAAAAAAAGAGGTTTCAGATTAACCCTACGTAATTGTTGATGTAGAATCCGAACATGCAATAAAAATGGGGATTCCCATTTGAAGTTTCAAAGTTGCCTCCTGCCTTATTCCCAGGGGTGGGGCTAGGGGCTAATTTTAGCACCCTCAAAAATATTAACTTTTTATTTCTGGCATTTTTTTCATACAATGCATACTTTCTGAAATATTTTGATGTTTCAAGTTAAATGAATCATCCTGTATGTTTCTCAGGCAACATAATGTCTCTAATAACAACTTCTAACACAAAATACAAAATCTGACACACATGGACATGTTGAAGCATGACATTGTACATAAGATCATACAAATAAACTGCTGTTTTTACCGTTGAAGAGGAAACAAAAAAAAAAAAAATGAAACCAACCAAGCTGATTCATCTTAAGTTGCTATTATTTCTCTTTGACGATTACTAGCTATTCAAACAGCAGATGTTGTTTCTAGGAATTTTCTGAAGTTACTATGTATTTTCCAGTATGTTATTTCTTACCAAGGCTACTAAGAGCAGATATTTTGGCTGCTTTATCTCCAATCTGTGATGCAATATTGAGATGCAATTCTTGATATCGCACAGCTTGATCAAAATTGCCCAGTGATTCATATGATACACCTAAGTTTCCATATGCTCTTGCTTGGGTTGTGGAATTTCCTGTATATGAATTTAAAAAAACAAAACAAAAAAAAACTATTAAATATGACAACCTCGCAACCAATTTGTGGCATTTTAATATAATTTAATAATTTACCTAATGATTATTAAATTATATTAATATGTCAAAAATAATTTCATTTTCTACAGTATCGAGAGTTTCATTTTTATATATAAATTTCACTTTTTAAATTCTGTTAAGCATTTTATATTTCATACAGATTTCCATCTTAACACATAAAACACACAAAACAATGACAAACTCACCTGTTTCTTCTGAAATAGTTAAGTCTAGTTGATGATAGCGTAAAGCTGCTTCATATTCTCTCATCTGCTGGTAAACATTGCCAAGGCCATGAGCAGCATCGGCTTCAGCCGACTTGTCCTTCAGTTCCTGGGCAATGTTTAACTGATGTTCCAAACAGGAAATAGCTTGTTCAAAATTTCCCAGGAGACTGTGAATGCCTCCTAATTCTCCATATGCTGCAGCTTTTGCAAGAGCATTGTTCATTTCATGAGCAACAACTAACCGTTTTTCAAAGCATACCTTAAAAAGAAAATCTGCTATTAATTCTAATATCCTTAAAAAACGTTCAATGACTTGACATCCACAAAAATAATAAAATTACCAAGGTTTGCTGCAGATTACCAAGACATCTATGGGAATTGCCTAATCCACTATAAGCTCTTTCTTGATCTCTTAAACTTTTAACTTTGAGTGTTATTGCCAGAAACTGTTCGTGGCATTTGATTGCTTCTTCATAATCTCCTAAAGCTTCATAGCAATTTCCTAAATTGCCATAGCCTCGTCCCTTATCTAGCAAAGCAACATTTCCAGGAACCTGCAATGGGTAAGATAATAGTTTATTTATTAAAGAATATCAAATCTGTCTGCAATATAGTTTTATAATAGTATAAGCTAACTTGTTCCAATGTTGCTAATTGTTGTTCAAAATATCCTATGGCATCTTCAAAATGCCCCATATTTAAATGAGCGATGCCAAGATTGCCACATGCTTGTGCTTGCAAATGTGAATCTTTGAGGTCCTGTGCCCTTTCCAATTGCTCTTCGTAGCATTTGATAGCATTGGTGTAGTTGCCCAAAGCCATGTGGACTGCTCCAAGATGACTGTGAGCTCGACATTCTCCCTTTAAGTCATTGACTTCTTGCCGTAAGGTTAACTCCTATTCAAAATGAAATTTTTTTTTAATAAATTCATTGGAAAAATGTGACCTTACGCTCACATGCAATGTTAACAGATATGAACTCCTAAGTGTAATATTTTTTTAAAATATAGTAATGTAAAGTAGATGTTTTAGATAGAAATAAAGAATGTTAATAAGTGCAATAGAAGGAAGCTTTAAACATGAAGTGCTTCATTCACAGTATTCCAAAATAACTCTGCAAGAACTTATTTCTAGATTTGTGATTTTACAACTTTTTTGATATAAGGACCTAATCCAATGATTAGACATATATTACATGAAGAAGTAATGATTATCAAATGTCTTTAAAGTCATAACAATAGATATTTATGCATTGATGTCCAAAATCAAACTGACAAATACAATTGAAGACTGTCTTAAGAATTTAGCAATAGACTTTAATGAAATTATTTGAAATAAAAATGCAACGGTTCATTACAGAAATTACGGTGCATGTGCTTTGAAGTGTCGGGGTCAAATATGCAGTAGTCCAGTGAATGAGAGATTAACAGGGATTACGATCACTTCTAAGAGCTACACAGCTCTCACAACAAGCCTCAAGCTGTTTATAACAAAGTTTACAAGATTTTGGGGCAGTGAATCCGATTTCTCCTTCTTACACCCTTGTGCAAATTAATTGAAACAAAGCAAGTTTTCTACATTTCTCGTAATCCAGTACTCAAAACAATCTTGAAAAGGCAGTTTGACCATTTTTTATGTTGGCTGATGCAATCCTTATATCAGCTGCAAATTAGATTTTAGAATCCTGTCCAATCACCATAGTATAAATTGGCTGATGCAATCATTACATTAGTAGCTAAAGTATCTTATCAGATTTTAGAAACCTGCCCAGATGTGATTTTTCCACCGTTCGATGGATGTGACATCTAAGAAACGTACGAAGATCGTAACTCTGCACAAACAGTTAAGACATACCGAGAAATTGCTTCAATGGTTGGTGTGAGTTTATCAACTGTCAAGCTTGTCATCAAATTGAAGCAGGAAACTGGATTGATTTCTCCTAAACGTAAAGGAAAGTGTGGTCATAAGAAGAATGATGCTTACTTACTCTACAGATGATGCTTACTTGCTTCGACAGAGCAAAAAGGATTCTCGCAAAACTTAAAATTGTTTGCTTCAATTAATTTGCACAAGGGTCCAGTGCTGATAGGGTTCTGGAAGGGAGATGATACATTGCTAATGCCCATCTTAGGATATCTCAGGCATTTTCTACAGGATTCGACTCTGGAGATCTAACTAGACAATTCATCTATTAAATATTTTCACTTTTTGAGAAATTCATATACCAGTCCTAAGTGGACAAGCATAATTTCCATAATACTGAAATACAAACCAAAGGCTTCTTGACGGCTCTAAGATCTTATTCTTATAACACTGACCAGTCACAGTGCCTCATTCAAACTCACAGAACGGCATGTGCCATCCCACATGAGGATGTCTTACATTATAAATCCATGTTGGATGGGAGATGTAAAATTTCAGGCTTCTCCAGATACAAACACATCGAGTGCCTGTGCTTAAACTGAAACTGGACTTGTCACTGCAGAGAACACAAACCCAGTCAGCTTGGGTTCACTATCTAAGGTGGTCTCTTCTTTGAGCAGGATAAGTGGGATGCAGATTATTGGTCTTCTTGTGTGCAGGCCTCTTTGATAAAGTCATGTGTACAAAGTTTGCCAAGATATAAGATTCCTATGACAGCTCACAGGTCCAGAGTTATTTCACTGTTGACTCCATGCAGCAGTGGGCAGACAGAACCAAATGCTGGACTTCTTAATATCTTGTGGCTCTTGAGCATTCTTGCCCTGGTCTTCTGGCTTTAGTTTCCTGAAGTTAACTCCAGATATTGGAAACCACCTGCTTGAAAACATTCAGACACCTTGCAATCTTGGAGTATGACATGTTTCCAATTTTCACAGCTGCCTTCCATCTTAAAGAGGCATCCAAAACTCTGTGTAAATGATCAAGACCACTTCTAGCTATACACATTGAAATGGTCATTTTTGAACATTTCTGAGTCTCACTTGTTTGGAGGCTAGATGATGCATATCTTCTTTTACATATTTCTATCTGCACTAGATGAGTTCTAACTGGATATGTAAGATTAATTTTACCTAGGAGTGCTTCACTCCAAGTTTTGGTAACCTTTGCCATTTTACTTCTTGACATAGTCTTTATTTTGTTAGATAGCATTTAGTATAGTGTTTGTCAATTTACTTTTGGACACCAGTGCATAATGTCAATCAGGAATATATGAAACAAGTGTTTCAGATACTCCAACACTTGTTTCATATCTCCTGGTAAAATGATGTAATCATTATAATTCATTCATCACAAAGTTTCTTAATAACAGATATTATTAAGCAGCACACAGATAACACAGTTGCTCACCTGGGTGTGATAACCTAATCCCTTATCATAACATTGAATGACTCGATGAACTAGACCAAGAGCTCCAAATGCACCTGCTTCCAAAGTCCTATCTCCTGATTGCTTCGCTAATGCCAGCTGCTTTTGATAGACTTTAATTGCTTCATCTGTATTATTCATTTTCATAAGAACATCACCAATATTTCCTAAAGCTCTGAATTTTCCATTCATGTTCTTAACCATATGTGCAATAGCTGATAGAATTCAAAGGAGATTAAAAAATATGAAGATTCAACATATAAATATTCTTCTTTTCCTTTATCATCATAATAAATACTTACCTAAGAAATATTTCTGACATTCCAATGCTGTTTCATAGTTATTGAGTGCAAGATGAGCCAGCCCAAGATTACAGTAGGCATGGCCCATATTCACTTTGTCTTGCAGATCTTTAGCCAGGGCCAAGTCCTGATTGTAATATCTAATTGCTTCTCGAAAATTTCCAAGGCAATAATGAGCATATCCAAGAAAATGGCAAGCTTTTGCTTCACCTTCTACATCGTGCAGTTCTTGTGACAACATTAGGTAACTTTCATAGTATGGAATTGCTTGGGCAAACTCTCCTAAAATGTTTCAAAATGAAATAGCTATGTTTAATCAGCACAATTGATAAATAGCTTTTCATAACATTTATCAGCATTTTTGTGATTTTATAAATTTGCAAAATAAAAAAATATCTTTATTTTTTATACAAATTGTGTCTAAAAAATTAGGTGAATGGCTAGGTATGTGTGCATAGGCATGTGCACTGAGAGACATGTTGAGAAGCACCACTTAGCATTGTACACAATAAATTGAAGATTTGCCTGCTGTGGGCAGTAGAAATTAAGCCCCCATGACCAGAATACACCTTTGAGATCGTTCATACAACTGTTGCATGGTGTATGGAGGTCCTTGGTCGTCTATGGAAGTGAAGACTCGTGTCATAGTGCAATGGAGCAACCAGTGAACATCAAGTTTTGTTACAAATTGGGGAAAACGACGATGGAGACTCATGGAATGTTATACAGAACAATGGTTCAAGCGCTTTTGCAATGGAATGGAAACTGCTGATGTCGAGTCACGTTTGGTCGACTGTCAATAAGCAGAACCTCAGATAACATCGATAATGCTGGCTCCTACGGACTTCTTTTTGTTTTCCTGCTTAAAGGGAGTCCTGAAAGGCACAAATCTTGCATGTGACATCAATGCTTCGAGTTGTTGCAAAAGAAATCTTCGCTGACAGTTTTGAATAGCTTTAAAATGTTGTCTAAAGTATATTGTGGCCAATGGTAATTACTTTAAAGTTATATCAATAAAGGAAATGATTTGTATCTTTTGTTTTCTTTGTTTTCTGATACCATTCAACAAATTTTTTAAGACATACCTGTACTTTATCAAAGCATCATAACACAGAATTATTGCTAATAAACAACAAAAATATAATCTTATCGTACATTTTCATATGAAATTTTTTATTATGCAAACATTTTCAAATTGGTTTTTATATGAAGTATTGCATTTCTATTAATACCTGTAATAGTTTTTTGTAATAAATTTTACAGACTGTAACTATTTTGCTACAGCATCCAATTTTGGGGCTCAACTTCTGACTTTAATTTAGCTCTCCTTCACAGATTACAAAATTAATAGATTAAAATGTATAAAAACAACTTTCAGTTCTCTGCCCTCCCCCTCTCATCCTGATATAGAGAGGGGCATCAAGTTTTAGGATTTCTGTTATATCACTGGGCAAAAGGGGTGCAAAATACAGTCAACCAAAGGAAATAATCCACACGAGTTTAATACTTAATATTACATTTCATGCTAATGTGTTGTTTTAATAGCTTTTTTAATTATAATTATTTAAATTTAATAATCTTAATAATGTTAACTCTAAATGTAATATTAAATTATTAAAAATAAATTAATATTGAAACGGTAAAACTTAAAGTAAAATTCAAGTGTGGATTATTTCCCTTTGATGACTGTACCTTTGGAATCATGGTTTGCAGAGTCAAAGTTTCTATTTGTTTAGGTATTTACTGCACAATATGAAAGCATTCTGCATGGACAAAAAACAGCAAAACCATGTAGTATGTAAACTTGTTTCAGGCTACTGTAGAATCAAAAATACTCTTTTGTTGAAGAGATTCCTGACAGGTTCTTGCAAACAGAAATGACATCTTGTTCTAGTGATCGTCTCAAGAGCAGGGACGGGAAGATCAGAGAGCTACCAGTATTTATCAATATTCTGAGATATTTTTCTAAATAAAATATTTGGTTGAATCAAAAATTTTCTTTAGTATTGATGTTATAATGCAAAAAAAAATAAAAATATCCAGTCAAATTTTTCCACCATAGAGTTTACCTTTAACTAATGAATAATAGCCATACAATGAATTTTGAATAAACAAAGTCAACTGATTTTGATTTGTGTATTACTTTAATCTACAGGGTGGCCAAGATTAATATATACAATCTTTGAAAGCGCCGTGTGTGCGTCACGCGCGACTGACGCAATTCAAATTGCGCGCGTTATGTGAGCAAGGGGATGCGTAAAAGGCGCGAATCATGAGGATCGTCCATATCAAGATGGTGGCGCAGCGATTGAGTCTGGAAGAGAAGGTAGATTGTGTGAGGTTGTACTCAGTGACCAACAATTACTCAGAAGTGAAACGTCGTATGGCAGCTAAGTTTGGGACACCCGGACCTTCGTTGATAACGATCAAGAACGTAAACAAGAAGTTTGATGAAACTGGCAGCGTTGAAGAGCGTAAACGCAGTAGACCCAAGACCGTTGTTACTGATGCCAACAAAGTGTGCCTGCAAAAGAGTTGGCCAGTTCTCAAGAAAAGGACAAGTCGCAAATGCGGCTTGGTGCATCTGCTCGGTGCATCTGCTCGGTTAGACATTTCTCATATGAGTATTCAAAGAATTCTGAAGGATCTGAAACTGAGGCCATATCATCCTCGCTTAACAAATCACTTGCTCGAAGATGATCCCGACAGGCGACTGGAGTTTGCCGAAACTTGGCTTGCAATATCCTGAGAAAGCACGCCAAGTGGAATGGAGCGATGAGGCAAAATTTCACGTCTCAGTAGAGGTGAACCGCCACAACTGCGTGTATTGGCGTGCAGCCAATCCACACATTGAATTGGAGGTAGACAACCAGAGCCTGGTGTCATGGTGTGGGCCGGCATAAGTTACGATGGACTGCTCGGCCCGTTTTTCTTTGAGGACACAGTCGCAGGAGACAGCTACCGTGACCTTCTGGTGAACACTATGTATCTACTATTGACGCAACGTGATGATTTTGACACCATGTGGTGGCAGCAGGATGGGGCACCACCGCATTATGCTCTCACTGTGCGGAGTTGGTTGGATCAAACATTTCCAGGTCGGTGGATCGGCAGACGCGGTCCAGTTGAGTGGCCCCCCAGATCACCCGATTTGACTCCACTCGATTTTTGGTTATGGGGTTATCTCAAGGACAAGGTCTACTGCCATAGGATCCATAACATTCCAGAGCTTCGGGAAGCAATAATGGAGGAATTTCGCAAAATTCCCCTAGACCTGTGCAAGAAGGCCTGTGACAACGTGAAGTTGCGACTGGAAGCTTGCATCGCCATGGAGGGCCACATGGTGGATCACTCCATGGAAAACAGAGTGTGACTCTCTTCTTCGATCCTTTGACAATGTATTCCACCATAGTTACATGCAGGTATTAAAATACTTAAGTCATATGGCCTTGTTTAAAATTGTATATATTAATCTGGGTCACCCTGTATAAGTAGCAAAAATATTTGGCTGGAAACCAGATCCTTACAAAAATTAAAATATAAACTACAATCGGTAACAAAAAATTAGCACTAATTTTTTAACTGAAATCTGTTTAATAATATAAAAAAATCTGCATTGTATTTCAAACGTATTATTTGTAAAGTTAGTAACAAGGTGGATTTATAAAAATGAAAATATTTTATAATTTACAATCAGAGAAAACTTCTCTTTTATGACATTTTTCATGAGTGACAAAAAAATTTTTAACACCAGTAAAATTAATACCTCTTTAGAGTCCTAATAATTATAGTCCATCCAGTAAAAGAAAAACTATGTCAAGATCGGGAACTTCAAAATTAGCCAATCAAAGCGATTTAAATCTATCATTTAGCTTTCTTTATTTACGGCTTTGAATTGGCTAATTTTGAATTTCATGACCTTGACATAGTTTTTCTTTTGCTGGATGAACTTAGTGGATTTGCCTTGTTAGAGACTTACCTCAGAAGTATGATTAAGCATCCCAATAATTATGTATCTGATTGTGCACTGATTTAATATGGTTTTTTTACAAGTCATGGTTTTTTTAATGCCCATGATTTTTTCCCAGTCATGGACATTTAATATGGACAGTTGTTTTTGTACATTTCTCATAATAATAATCCCCACAATTCTCAGTGTGGTTTTAATTGGAAACATTTCATTACAGTGATGTTCCGTTGTTGGTTTGCTCTATGGGCTTTGTGAATTGGTGCATTGTCCTGTTGAAGTAGCCATTGATCTCCAGCCATGATTGGCCCTTTAATGGATTTGCTTTGAAGTATCCATTGATCTCCAAGGAATTAGCTTTGGAACATCGATAGATAGCCTGCTGTGTTAATCCAATTGTTGAGAAACTTCACATCACAATTTTTTTTGAAACCAAATGCTTTCCATATCTTTAGTGATCTGCCACCGAGCTGTCTTCTTTAGAGAATCCCTCCCCCCCACTCCCCTCCCCTCCCATAATCACAAAATGAATATGAGAACCCAATTGGTCCATCCAGGTTGAACATCTCATTCTTCCATTCTGAAGCTCACCCCACACGATCTTTGGTAAAGTGAAGTCTGCCTTGTTGATGATGTTTACTCAGTTGTGACTTTTTTTGATGTGCTCCTGTACGAGATGTGAGCATTCTTGGATAAAATGTTGAACACTGCACATATTTGTACAGAGCCCAAACCCATCACAAATTTGTCGTGCTGTTTGATCAGTATTTGATCAGGTTCTAAAAATGCATCTATTGTTCTGCCATCAATTGCTTGAGGTCTTCCAGAACGTTTATATCTTGTTTAGACTTCAGGATTTCTTAAGTAATTCAAAAGAGCTTTTGAATTGCTCTTCAATTGACACCCAGCTTCATTTTTTTTTTTTTTTTTGTTTCAGAACATCAATTTGACCTCTTCCATTTTTGGATAACACTGAAGAGCATGCAAATGCAAACAATTATTACATGAAACTTTGTCTTTCTATAAATAATGAAAGCTTCTAAATGTAAAGTTGTATGATTACCACCTTCACTTCAGATTAAATCAACTGCTCTTTATTAAAATTCAAATTTTTCTTAGGTGACGCTATTTTTTTGTCGATTGAAAAAGTGTCGAATAACAAATTGTTTCTTTAGATATGTAGATTATAAAATATTTCATTTTTGCGAAAAGTACCTTATTACTAATATTTCTTTAGATCTCAACTATACAAATAATGTAGCCTATGTTGTAAACACAATTCAGAAAACTTGCTTTATTAAACAGATTTCAGTAATAACGTGAGTGTTGCTAATTTTTTGCCACTGACTTTAATACACCAGAATGTGAACAAAATACGAGGTCTGTTCAAAAAGTACGTAGACTGACGTCATAAAACAAAATATACTTTATTCAGAAGTTACACATCTGGGTCCCCTTCAAAGTACTCTCCTCCCCAATGCACACACTTATCCCAACGGTGTTTCCACTTTTGGAAACAGTCCTGGAACGCTTCTTTTGTGATGTCCTTCAGCGCCTTCGTCGCATTTGCCTTTATGTCGGGAATCGTCTCAAATCTCCTTCCTTTCAAAGGTCTTTTGAGTTTGGGAAACAAGAAGAAGTCACAAGGAGCGAGGTCAGATGAGTAGGGTGGGTGAGGAAGAACAGTGATCGAGTGTTTGGCCAAAAACTCTCGAGTTCTGAGGGCTGAATGGGCTGGAGCGTTGTCGTGATGAAACAACCAGTCACCTCTCGTCCACATTTCTGGCCTTTTCCACTCGTCCAGTGGCAGTTTTTCCGAGTTTAACACAAAATTTCACAGCAACTCTTTGCTCGTTCAAGTTACTCATTCTAAAAATCCGCCAAACGAAAAAAAACACACTTCACAAACAACCGCGTAGCTAATCAACCAATACTGATATTTGCAATCAAAAAACTGCCTTGTAATCAGCGGATCTGTCAGAAGATGGCGACACCAAGCGATTTTGATTGGGACCAACAGGGCCCGTGCAATTCAAACAGTCTACGTATTTTTTGAACAGACCTCGTATAAGAAAACTACCAATAAACAGGGATGTATTTTTAAGAACTTGAATGTATGAGAATTGTTCAATGGAAATATGTTTAGAGGCTGGGAAGCAATCTGTATTCAAATAATTTAAAAGAAATCTTCATGAGCATTAAAGCATGAGTCCCATTAGTAAAATAATATATAGATTCCCATTTGGTTAAATTCCTGCAGAACCATTGCATAGCAGCAAACTCTACGTTGGCATTGGAATTGAACCACCCATCGAAATTGAACATTCAGGAACAGTGATGTTCATCATTTCAAAAAGTTCCTTAATATTAATGTGTCTATTGGCATGTAAAACAATTTCCAACTGTCTCATATTTTCAACTGATGCTGCAACATGAGCATGTCCTAGACATGTCAAATCTTTCGTGGATTCCCTTCCTTGTCGTGAAAATTTCTATTGGCTGAAGCCGTTCAGTGACCAAAATCTGAATAACAGCATGCAGACTATCATTGAACAATTGTCTACCAGCATGCAGAATATTGTTGAACAACTCTTAGAAAGAAGGAAACTGCTAATATGTGTGACAGATGCCTCACTAGTACTTAAACAATGGATAAAAGCAACTGCTTTCAACTGTCTAGGAGATACCTTCGTGGCTGTGAAGTCCAAACGTCTTTCTAGTGAACAATTCTCATACATTTCAGGGGCTAATCCTCCTTCGTCAATGAATAACAAGCAATAGGAAAACCAAGAATTTCTTCAGAAACAGGAAAATGCATATCTAATTTTAACCAAAACAATTTAACACACGAACTTACAATAATTAAACAAAATCAATCAAAAGATAAACAAAATGTTAGGGTTTTAAGCAGAGAACGTGGGATTTGAAAGAATATATAAG
>JAHWFO010068719.1:7726936-7794612 GCA_023313115.1 Rhysida immarginata | reverse complement strand
AGGAACGTAAACTGTCTGTGTTAATACAGTTCAACAATCTCTAACACAAAACAAAATAGAAAATCACTTGATGACTTGTTAAGTTAGAGCAGGGCCGTCCAAATTGTGCACGTCGCTCGCGTGCAACATAAAAAGCTCGTGGGCAAAGCTCACGGGCAACGCCGAGGAGATAGTCCAAAACTCAGGAAGGGAGTGGATACAGTTTTTCCTATGCAGTGTTGCCAGACTTTAGGGGGTGATTCCGTTAAATGAGGCATTATTTCTTTTATTACTAATACTTGTTTGTTTTTCGTCTCGCATAACGTGGCGCACGTTCCGAAAAAGCATAAAATCACTGAACCAGTATTTAAACCGGAGTGGGAGAATCTGTTTTTTTTTTGTTTTTTTCTTCATTTAACACATATCAGATTATAAATGCTTAATATGCAATCACGTCCTATCGGGAAAAAAGAAATTCAATTCTACCTGACATCCAGAAAATTGTCACATTAAAACGAAGGAAATAAAATGGTAAACTGCCTCGGTTTGTTTTTTTGTTGTTTTTTTTTTACAGTATAGAATTGATAATTAGCAACTCGATTAGGAACTGATCAACGTAATGTGCAATAGGGGAGGAAGGAACATTACTCGCGTGCACGGGCGCTGCCCACGGACAGAAATCTTGGACAGCCCTGAGCTAGAGGCATCCAATCAGCTACTGATGTAAGACCAGCATTCCTATTCAGTAGGTGAATGGACGACCCTCTGTTAACAATTTCTGTAGACTCCAGAAAGCTTAACAATTTCACATCTTTTGAAGTTTGTATAATCTCAAAGAAATTAGCACATGTATTGTAAGAATGTCCTTCTTTTAAAATGTTTTCATTGTTATATTTTATTTCTTGAAAACTGAAAAGTTTCTTTTAATTCATCAATTTATATACAAAGGAGGGGGGGGGGGGAGAAAAAAGAAAATGCCCTCTATTTAAAATAAAGAACTGCATAAAGTTCTTAACTAGTTGTCTTTTTCTGATTTTAAAATCATTTCATATCATAAACAATTTGATTAAAGGTGAAAGGATTACTTTTATACTAACAAATTTGTAAGTTTGGATGAAATGAGATTTTCAAATCTAGCAGTTGTTTAGATAGATTATAAGAAAAACATTCCATGTGTATCTACAAGTTCAATCCAAATAATCTGAATGCCAGAGGAGAGTAATTGCCACATCATGAATTCAGCCAGTAATAGTCTTCCTTTACAATAAAAAATAAGAGCAGCATCAGTCTTCTTTCATTTTAAAAGGAGTATGGTACAGTGTATTTAAGTTTTAAGTTTTGTCTAGCAGGTTTAGATGTTGATTTGTTCATAATGCAGGTAATTCAAAAAGCATTAACAATAAGAATAGTAAAATAATATCTAATTATGGCAATTATGGATTATGATAAAGAAAAAAAATTCTATGGACCAATTTTAAATATCATAAATAATATTAAAACACTGTACGAAAGCATTTTATCTTTCAAGATAACAAGTTCTTTATGTGCCCTTTAATAAGCACAGGAAAATGGACTGAGGGAACTGTTATGTGCCCTTTAATAAGTCCTTTGATAGGATTAATCACCTTTTAATAAAAAAATGCTCCATGTAGAAAAAAGACAATGTAATAAAATTTATAGTTTCTTAATTTTAAATATAAAAGAATGTTAAAATTTGATTTAACATCTGTTTTTATAATAAAAAAAATATAAATTAAATAAATTATAAAAACACAGAATAAATTAATGAATTAATCAGTATGGCATAATGCCAGTCGTAGCAGAAAGTGAAGGTCAACAAGAAAAGGGAACATGACAAAGAAAATTTTTAAAAAATATATAAAAAAAGAATTGTTTCTAAAGTATCCTTTGATGAGTTCACACATTGTAAAAAGTCTCTATAATGCAAGTCTTTAATGAGAAATTTTCTCAGCTGAATTTGTAATAGTACAACTTGCTGTAATTCAGATCATTATTAACTGCAACAATTTTACATTATACATAGATTATAATTTATTTTCATTATTGAAAACTGCTTAAGGATAACGTTCAGCTTAAGAATCACGATTATTTGTGAAATATGGAAAAAAAAAAATTCATTTTTAAGTTCTTTATACTTAAAACTATACATTTCCAACTTTACATAAATTAATTATAAGCCATCTTTAAATATCAGCTTTTTTATGAAGCAAAAATTGCTCTAACTAATATTGAACAGTATCAGGGATAGATCAAGGGGGGATCTGACAGTATCTTTAAACCTCATTTTCTCAAAATCTAGTTTTTTGATGCTTTGACTTACATTTGGCATAATATCATGAGAACTAGTGTCAATTTTTTTTTTTGTATAGTTTCATTTAGAAAAGAATGACCTAGAATTATGATTGTATATTGCTTAAAAGTTCGTTTTTTTCATCAAAAACCACCAACAAATGCAAATTTCCACTCTTGTGCACAGTTTTTGCAAAGTCGAGTGCACTAGTTATGTATTTTTAAGGTGCATTAAATGTGAAATTTGCATTGATAATTTAAACATCTGAGATGTGGTGTAGGATGAAACCGTTGTCGATCATTGTAGAGTTATTCTTTATTGAAAAACATAAAGCTAAGTTAAAAATTTTTCTTTATAATTACTGGTTTGGGATTTCGTCTGTTGCATCATCATGCTGTATATAGTTCGAGGTCTTTATATCGCTATTAGATACATGAAATATGGATTTGCAATACATTTTGGTAAAATTTATTTCCATAACTGGTTTTGCCAAAATGTATTGCAAAGCCTCCATATTTCATATATCATATGAATGGTTGAAAATATAAGTACAGTAAGTCCACTTTCAAAAAAGTGTGGATTGATACCAATTGTAGGCCAACACCAAATTGTAGGGCAAGAAAAGTTGTTTTCGAGACACAATAGCAAGCATCACTTTATGTAAATCATGATTCCTCGGTTTGTTTTTTTTAAGTAAGGATGTCAATTTAGTAAATTCGTCTACATGCATTTTCAGCATTTCATATATGCATTTAATAATTTAAAAATAAGAAAAAGAAAAACCATCAAATTTGGATGGCTTGTTTTATACATATCATGCCAAACTGATGTACCTTTTTTTGTTATATAAAATTGACCATAGTTTTAAAACTAATAAAGTTTGTTTTTTCTTAAAATTTTTTTTTTATCTATCTTCATTATTTAATACAAAAATTCGCAATGCTATACTTAATGCAACACTAAATTTTTAAGTTACATTAAATTTTTCGGGTGAAAAAAATTAATTCAACCTTCAAAAATGTGTTTAATCAATTGAGTTGTTTTTTTAAAAGGCAAATATTTCATTTGTCTGTTTGTCAGATTTCTTTAGTTATTATACAATGGGTACTGCTTAATGTGATCATGTTGGGACCAAGCCAAATTGATAACAATAACCGAAGTAGAAAAAAGATGCATTGTGGGAACTGTACATTACACTGTATACAATACTTATAAGTGAAACTGTCTTTATACTGATTGTAAAACTCTACAATAAAAAAGAATACACTTATACTAATTAGTAATTTTAAGCAGCAGTGCCGACTGATTAAAGAAAAATGAAAAGTGGCTATTATAAACAGAATTCAGGAGCCAATCCAAATATTTTTACTACATTTAGGGAAAAATTTGATAACAATATCTGCAGTTTTGATCACAATAAATGGCATTTTTAGTATATATTTAGAAACAAGCATTCTGTACCAAGCAAGAATGATAACAAAACCGGCTGATAACATTAATGGTGATTATATTAAGTGGCACCCATTGTATTAGTACAATATTTGCAAAACATAATTTTTTAAGATACTGATTACAGTGTGCCTCCTAGAAATTCTTATGCTTTAGTTAAAATAAGAAATAACCAGATAGATAGGAAAACAATTATCATTTTGTAATATTTTAATAAAGTTTACATTCAAGCAGTCAGGTAAAAGCTCATTCAAAAGGATCTGGAAAGTCACTGAATCAAAAAAAAAATTCTTGGAGGTGGGGGGAGGGGTCCTGTTGACAGCAAACAATTTTTATCAGACAATTTTTTGCTTTAATTTATTTCATTACCCTGTAGATTGTAAGTTATCAATGTTATTTCATGTAAGATCATTTAGCTCAATGAAATTAAAGTATGTGAGAAAAAAGTCACAAAGCTATAATTGTTTTTAATTACAGATATAGTAGTTAAAAGCAGAAGTAGTGAATTTAATGCTTTCACTGCATGATTAAATTTCATTTTCATTTCTGATAAGATGGAATTATCCATTTTGATCAGCATAACGAGAAGTTTTTTTAAAGCCTGTGGGATGAATTCAATTTCCGCAAGTAAAGGTAACATATATTAAAATAATTAACATTATATTAAAATTCATTACTTTTGTTTTTAACTACTGTACTATATCTGTAATTCTTTATCTGAGTGTTACAGAATGTGATCAACAAATTTTTAAACTAAGGTCTGTCCCAAAATGATAGAAACACCTTCAAATTCCTATTTTTTTTCACTTTTCTCAGAAAATAAAAGAATAAGTCAACTTAAAATCATCATGTAATCATATATTGTATAAAAAAAGTGGTGGTTTATTATGGTGCAAATGTTCTTGCTGTATTTTTAAACTAAAATACAAAAAATCACTGTCCCAAAATGATAGAAACACCCCTACAAATTCAATAAAAAATGACCTACTCTTTCCTCCACACCCCCAGTGTGATAGGTAATAACGGAAAGATCCAAACATGCAAATTATTTGGAAAAGAAATTTCCATGTTAAAAGAAACTAAACCAGCCTTAATAGCAGCAAATTTTATCTTCACCAAAATGGGAAGAGGAGTCGCACTGATAGAATTTGAAAAAGGAAGAATCACTGAATTATTTGCTTCTGATATTCCCATAAAAGAAACTGCAAGACGGTTGAAACGATCACCACATGTAATTTTAAATTTCTTACGATTAAACGAAGAATATGGGGGGAAAAAATCAAGTCGTCGTCCATCAACTCTCACTGCACGCCAGAAAAGGATGGTTTTACGAAAACTGAGTAATTCCACAACAAGTCTTCGTCAAATCGCAGCTCAACCTGACATCAACACATCTAAATCTACAATTCACCTTGTTGTGCAATCAGCAGGATATCTTGTGTCCAAAAAAATGAAGACAATGCCTCCAGTCAACAAACACCACAAGGAGGAGCGGGTTAACTGGACCAAGTATCACATGAACTGGACTGACAACTGGAGAAAAGTTATCTGGAGCGATGAAAAAAAATTCAATTCGGATGGGCCAGATGGTTTTGCATATTATTGGTATGACATATGGAAGCAGGATGTGACTTTCTTAAAGCGGCAACAAGGCGGTGGAAGTGTAATGGTGAAGGGTGGATTTGGATGGGCGGACAAAACTTCCTTAGCGTCTGCTTCTGGCAGAATGAAGGCTTGTGATTATTAGCAAGTTCTGGAAGTACATTTTTTACCATTTGCTGAAAACATTGGTGGTCCCTTTTTCAAATTTCAGCAAGACAACGCACCTATACACACTGCAACATCGACTTGGAAGTGGTTCCTTGATCATGGGGTTCATGTGATGGACTGGCCAGCACGGTCACCTGACCTTAATTCAACAGAAAATCTGTGGGGTATCTTAGTGAGAAAAGTTTATAAGGATGAGACTCAGTCGTCAGTTTCTAATGTCCAAAATGCACGGGATGAGATTCAACTATGTGAGCTTCAAGCACTTGTTAATTCAATGCCTGACAGAGTATTCAAGGTTATTAATAAGAATGGGGGCTTTGTGGTTATTAATTTCATTTGTAAGTAAATGTTTCCTTTGACTTTTGTTATTTTGGCATGTGTTTCTATCATTTTGGGACAGTGATTTTTTTGTATTTTAGTTTAAAATTACATCAAGAACATTTGCACCATAATAAACCACCACTTTTTTTATACAATATATGATTATATGATGATTTTAAGTTGACTTATTCTTTTAATTTCTGAGAAAAGTGAAAAAATAGAAAATTGAAGATGTTTCTATCATTTTGGGACAGACCTTAACTATGCAAACTGAAGCTATTTTTAAAATCATAGTTTGACAGGTATAAAGTTCTTGGAAACTGCCAAGCACATTGATGTCATTCTGGCATTTTTAGGGCTCATCCACCTGATCCTGTCTTCCTGGTCATTGGAATTTCATTCTACATATATTAAATTATCTTATAGATAATCAAATTTCTCTTCCCCTGACTTATTTCTACCTTTATTCATAAAATTTACCAACCAGTAAAAACGATGCTAACATATGTGCATATTACTCAAAGTAGTCGTAACTTATCATTCTACCTAAAGTGTTTTACAATGGCATATTTCCCTAATGGCTATGTTTATTTCTATGACACTTCAAAGTGTGTCTAAATTACCTAACCAAATTACATTCCAATTAGCAATTAAGTAAACAAGATTTTCATGCAAATAATTTCTATTTTATAACAAACAAATTATAAAAAATATGAGTATATGTCTAAGAAATGCAATTAGTTTTATCAATATTTTACATGTTAGATTGATTTTAGTATAAAAATTTTGTTCTTACCTCTTGAACTATGACAGTTGCCAAGATTGCATAAAGCACAGGCTTCACCTGCCGTATCCTTCAATTCTCTTGCAATATTGAGATGGCTGTGATAATGTAAAAGAGCCATTTCATGCATACCCAATGCCTGATAGGCAACAGCCAGGTTACCATGTGTTGATGCTTCTGAACTACGATCATTCACTTCCTTTGAAATTGTTAATTCTTGCTTATGGTATTTGATTGCTTCTTTGTAATATCCCATGGCACTATAAGCATTACCAATATTTCCAAATGCTCGACCTAATCCAGCTCGGTCTTGGAGACTTCGAGCTACGTTTAAATGAGCTTGATGAAGTTTCAGGGCTGCATCATGATTACCTAATAACTGATAAACAATTCCTAAATTTGAACATGCACGACCTTCTGCAACTTTATCCCTCGTAGCAAGTGCAACGTCCAATTGTTTTTCATGCCAGCGTTTAGCCTGTTGATAGTCTCCCATGCAGCGTGCTGCATGACCCAAGCCAGCATATGCTCTTGCCTCAATGGCTTGATCTCCCAATTCTTGAGTGAGTTGAAGAACATGGCTATGAAACATTATGGCTTGATCAAAATTTCTTCGATAGTGATGTGAACTTCCAAGGTTGCTATATGCTCGAGCCTCCTCTATTTTATTTCCTAGTTGTTTTGCAATCCGTAGATGTTCTAAATGGCATTCAACTGCATTCTCAAAATCACCCATGGCTAAATAAACCACGCCTACATTTCCAATTTCTCGAGCTTCTTGAAGTTTATCTCCCATTTGTTTAACTAATTGAACACACTGTTTGTGGCTAGCTAAAGCATTCAAGTAATCTCCAGTAGCTGTATATACATGACCTGTTAAGTAATGTACAAAAAAACTTATAAACAACTATGTAGTTCAATAAAATCAATCAAAAGGTTCAAAACAGAAATAGTTTTTGATGGATGGAATGGTGAATTAAAAAATAGCTACCTAAACTGGTGAGAGCTGCTGCAGCTGCATGAGTATCTTTGCATTTCATGGCTAAAACTAATTGGTAACGATGGCTAGTAAGAGCAGCTTTATGGCAACCTTTTGAGAAATAGGCTGCACCCAGATTGCCATGGGCTCGGCACTCTCCAATAACATCACCTATATATTATTTGAAAATATTACAGAAATGGCAGTATTCAAATATATAAGAAACTATCCAAAAAAAGGGGGAGGAAAAATATTTACCTAAAGATCTAGCTACAGCTAAATCTTGTTGCATGTAGCTGATGGCTTTGTCAAGGCTATTTAAAGCCCAGTATGCACTGCTTAAAGCTGAGAAAACAGAACCCCTGAGCTTTAAACTGCATGTACTGATCTTCAATGCTGATTCAAGGACGACAATAGCAGCTGCATGATGACCTGCTGCCAGAAGTTCTTGACCAATAACCGAGATGATAACAAATGGACTTTTATCAAGGTGCATTGTCTGTAACTGCCGATAAGTTGGTTCTAAAGTTGCTGCAATTAAATAATACCTTAGTTATAATGAAACAAAATAAAAAAAAATAGTCAGGCGCTGATTTTGAGTTATGAGCTCCTGACTCATGATATTTATAATTACAATGGCTAACAACACTACTCTATGTAGGAAAAGAATGTTTGGATACCAGAGGTATGGAAGTATGTTTATTTTACAGATTTCTGTATGGTGTTGGCCCACCTTTTGCTGCAATCGCACTGTACTCAATTGGGCATGGCTTCAATATATTTCTGATATAATTAGGCTGGAATACCATGCCATGCATTTTTTAAAATGTTATGTAACTCAAACAAAGAAATGAAAACTGTGACATTCCAATTCATTCCAAAGGGCCTCTACGGGATTTAAGTAGCATATCATGAAGGCCAAGGCAAGTTCTCCACACAAGAGTCTTAAAGCCACTGCATATTGATATTTAATGACTATACAGTATATGGCACAGCACTTTATCATGCTGGCAATTGTATGGCCCCTAGAACAATGTTGAAAGTGCAAACTTATCTAGAACATTCAAGTTTTACAGATATTCAATGCATTTTTTTTTTGTTAGTTATCACCAGTTGGATGCAACTGCTAGGCCATAAAAATTCAACTTATGAAGCTCTATATGAATTATCTTACTGCAACTGTTGACCTGTGGACTCCTGGAAGTTTCGACAATGGTTTCAGCAAAGAATCACTATATGGCTTGCGGCACACTTCTGAGCATTCCATCCCTTTCCGTCAGTTTTGATGGTCAGTCCCTTCCCTTGACTATTATGACTGTTTTTGCGTTTTCTTGCACAGCTGACTAAGAATTCCCCAATTTAGTTGCAATAGCATGCCAAAATGTTATGCAAATGGCATCTTGTACAAACCCTGCTTTGGAAGTCCCTTAACTCAGCATACACACTCACATTTGGTTGCAACAAGCTCGAATAGTGTTCAGTTGCCATACACTACTTTCAGCTTACTTATAGCAATCTCGTGAACAGAACCGCCTCTGCCCAGGGGGTATCTGGTCTCTTTTTTTTTTTTTTTCTCCCCTTTATAGAGTTAAGATTAACTATGTTCTTTCTGGGATCTTAAAATGAATTAGAAAAGTAATGCAAATATATACAATACTTCAATTTATGCAGGCAATATCAATATTAACAGACTGTATTAAAATATTAACCTCTAAAGCTTTAATAAACAATTTAAGAGTTTCTATTGGTATCACTAACTAAATAATTTTACATCCTACATACAGTTGAACTTCAAATTAACAGACCGCGAAACAACAGATTTCGCAAGCAACGGACACATTTTCAGACGGTCCGGCATCTACTAGTTTCGAAAATGACCAGTAGGGGAAGGTCAATTACTTGCTTACAAGCGCTACTTTACAAGCATCTTATTCTTAGTGTGTGTTTGCCTTATTATTTGTTTTAGGATATTCTATATTTTTTTTCTTCTTCGCTATGGCATCTAGGCAAAGGATAGTGGTAAGTGAAAGCCTACCAATCTTAGTATTAAAGTTATTTTAATAGTCATTTCCATATTTACTATGGTTTTATACAACGAAAAACAATATCTCGAAATAACGGACTATTTGGGGGATGTCCATTGATGTGAATTGTCCAGTGTTTCGAAGTTCAACTATATTTCAATTATTGTTATCAAAGTTATTATTATTAAAATTAACAACCTCTTAAAGGTGATTTCATAGCAGATTCAACAAGACCAGCAAGAAGTTGGACATTTTTGGGATCTTGCGATAGGCCTGATGCAAATGTTGCCAAAGCATCAGCATGTCGGCCTAAGCACTGCAAAGCAACTCCCTGTCTATAGTAGGCCTAAAAAAAATTAAGATTACACATTCATTAGTATTAAATTTACAAAAAAAACACTAAACAGAATAAAAAAATCTATATTATCACCTTTGGCCATTTAGGGTTCAATTCTCTCGCTTTAACGGCATCTTGCAGTGCACGAGAATGTTTTCCTAATTTGATAAATGCTGCTGAGCGATTGCTATACAGAATGTGGTTGGTCGAGTCTAGAGCAAGTGCATCCGTGTATAACTGAACAGCATTCTCAAAATCTCCATTTTGGCATGCTACATTGCTCTGACGAACCTTCTCCAAGAAGGAAAATTTACCAGGTGAATCCAGTTTGCCATTGATCTCCTCCTAATTGAGAATGGATAGTAAAAATAGCCATTATGTTAAATAATCAAGAAATTAAATTGCTTAATCATGAAAATTTAATACTGTTATTTATTCTTATAAATACAAGGGACATACTGAAACTAATGCCTACTATATTTTATCTCTCCATTAGGATAATGGAAATGAATTTTAGGTAGGCAAATTAAATATTTGAACATCCTTGATCATCAACTGCAAATTTAAACATGTCTACTAAATGCTCCTGCTATAGTGCATTGACTACCAAAATGGCAGACATACCATCCAAAGAAATTAATTAGTGCTTGAGAAATTTCTACGGGGAATAAGCAATTGTTGGATCAATGATTCATTATATGTTTCAAAAGAAGTGCAAGGCAACTTGCTCCAACTATATTTAACTCTGAATTGACTCCATCAGACTTCTATCTGTTTGGTCCAATGATGGGTGGATTTCGAGAAGAGATTCTCCAACATGGATGCAGTCATCAATGCTATCAAGCGAGTCCAATAGCAGGAATATTTGTATAGTGCTGAGGAAATGTGTAGGACTCAATGGGGTTTTGTAGAAAACTAATGGCCAATAAATAAAGCCTGATAGTATACAAGTTTCAAAATGCCTCAGCTTAATATTTTGTCTTATTAAAAACTTGAACTTTTTTTTTTTTTTAACTTGAAATGAATATTATTAGAATGTTTTAATAATTTTACAGCATTAATAAGGGCAACTATGTATATATGAACAATTGGTCCTAAGTAGAACTTGAGTGATGTGAAGATAAAGTTACTATTTCACATAAGGATCAAATGTGCCCTTTACTTGTCATTACATATAATGTATTATCAGAAATTAAAAAAAAAGAAAAGTAAAGAATCGAAACCCAAAGTCCATGGCTTACTGTAAATTGAATATCCTGGACTTAAGTACAGGGTGATTCAAAAGTTACTGTGCACTGGCATCCAATGAGACACAGGTACACCAGATATCTTTTGAAATAGCTGTCGAACCTCCTGTATGTATTTGCCAGTGTTCTGGAACACATTATCCACTAGGAACACACACTTTCCGTTGTCAGCAAAATTTTTCTACTAATGCCCTCTGTTTCCACAGTAACTTTTGAATCACCCTGTAGATATATTTTTGCATTGGGAAGTCTACCCTGAAATTAAGGCTTACTATGGACATATATACTTTATACATGTTAAATAATTTATGTAATATTGACTGAAGTTCATGTTTTTTAACTTCAGATCACAATTTTAGAAAAGCCAGCAACCCTGCAATGCCACATTTCCCCTGCAGAAAAGTCTAGCCCAAGAACAACCTGCTGCTGCTGCTTGAGAACTGAAGAATCCTGCCTTTTATAGAATTTATAGAATGTATATGTAATATTTAAAAATAATGAAGCACAGCATTTAGTTTTGTAAGTGCTTTATTCATATCAGTTATATATGAATTTGATGATCCCGATGCATTTTTGAACTTGATAATGATTGTCATATACACTGACAAGAGAAAAAAATTCATTGCTTTGATCTATGATCATCTAATCTATCACAATAATGGAATTTGGTTGCATTTTGAAATTAATTTGCTCTAAGTTAATTTTTTTTAAACTTTGAATTCTATTTGGGCCTCATGTTTTGTCCTTTCGAAATTTTTATGCTTAATCTTGTTTTCTTTTAAAAATAAAAATAAAAAATATTCAGCAATAATCATTAATTGCAATAATTAAGAGAAAGACTATTACAAAATCACTTTTTTAGAAACTTTAGCTACTTATAAGAATGCATGCTTGGTCTGTATATTTATCCGACCATCCGTCTGTCATTTGATGATAATTTGTTAGTGGATTAACTCTTTCAAATTCTCTTTTCAATACATGATCACAAAGGCTTAGCACAGCTGCATCAGCTTTTTAGGCATTCTCATACATTCCTTCAAGTAATCTGCACTTGCTCTAACAGTGACTGTTAAAATTTTCACATGCCAAGTGATGCAACAATCAATTCCTAATGACAAGTCATTAATGACTACAATGTTATTTTAGTTTATCATTAAAGCATTGTTGATGCTGGCTTGTGAATGCATTGTTGATACTAGCTTGGAGCACATACTCGTGACTATCTCTTCATCGAGGCTCTTGTTTTCTTTGTTTTAACAATAAATGGCAGAATTCATTCAGGTTGGATGCCAAAACTACCAGAAAAAAGAAATTAAAAATGAAACTGAAATTTTGATCAACTTCAAAAAAATCATCTACTAATTATGATACCAACTTGATCAACTTTGGAGGGCATGTAAAGCCGTCGGTCCCGGCTGCTGCAGCCACCTTGCAGCAGTCGTTAAACAAAAAAAAACAAAAAAAAACCAAAGTCCTCAATCACTATGCCGGTCACAAGCCGGATAGGAGTATTGGATGAAGAGGTGCAGATACCGCCATCCGCAAAAAGGACCAAGAAGACAAATAGTCATCCTACATTGGGTGACTCCAACAGGCAATGGGCCTATGGATGGTATCATCATCATCATCATCATCATCATCATCAATTATATCAACTGCTTATAACCACATTATTCTAACTCCATTTCAGAAAATTTTTCAGTGAAGTAAAATTAAGGTTTGAATCATCACCTGGACTTTTTATTGATCAACCAGATTAACACCAAAATTGCATACAAAAATATTGTCAATATAGAAAAGGAGAAAAATTTTAAAAATATAATTGAATGTAGAATAAAATTTGAGCTTAATTATTGTTTTTCCTGATATGTTCATAATGGTATGAAGAAATGAAAATGACATTCCACATTGCATTTTAAACAATTTATTTGTAATAACTTCTCTTAACCCTTAAAAATGCACTGAATGGAATCCATTGTGAAAACTTAGACTTATTTCAAAACAGAATCCCAAAAGATCTTATCTGTTCGTAAAAAGAATTTGTACTGTGATTCTACGTTCAGCTGCAGGATACTTTAAATTTCATCTGAGGAGTTATAATACTATAGAACTAAACATAAATTGAGAAAGTTGGGAAAAAATGGAATCGTTGATTTATGGGGGTTTTAGTGGTAAAATTATTATTTTCAATGTTTTTATATTTGGTAAACAGGAGTTAGAATGATCTTTGAAAAAAATCTCAATTTTCACAAAAAGTGGAATTAGAAGAACCTGGTTGCAAGCAGTGGATGTGTTGATTGACTTTGCACTGCTATGTATATTTGAATTGTTTTGTATTTAAACATGAAAAGTTTCTCAAAGTTATTCAACAAATTCAAAAACTACTAATGCATCACACCTAAAGCTCCTTTTTGGAAATATTACCGTTTGAAGATTAATTCACATTTAAATAATTTACACGTGTAATTATTAAGATAGTTCAGTTTTCCTCTCAATTTACAATGTGGTTACATTCCAACTGATCTGTTGTGGTTGCAAAATGAAATTGCATTATTGTGCTGTTAAGTGACCTTATCTAATGTATTATTAATTTACATAATTCATATAAATAATTATTAATTGTAGATACATTTTGAGTTGAAAGAGGATAATTTTGAAATTATGGCTACAATCTCTGCCAGATTAAATGTGAAAATACTTCTGAAGGTCTTCTGGGGCTTTCGTTGTAATTGCCAATGGTCTCAAGTCAGATGATAACAAGGTGAGGTATATAGACATTTATTTCTCATACCTCTATATTAATTTATCGAAAATAAACATCAAATTACTGAATAAACATCAAATTACTATCAAACATATGTTTTCAAATATCAAATTAGAACGCAATTTATAATTGTTTAAGTTAATTTACAATTTTTTTTTTAAATTTATTATTCAATAGGTGATTCTTAGGCTGGCTTGAAGGAAAAAAATTCTATTTGCTAATTCTAAAGTTGCTTTTTTTTTTCTTGTCTATGTTGCCCAAAATGTTGTTTTTTTTTTAATGGATTTTCTTGAGATTTTCTTTAAAAACATTTTATGTGAATGTTTTTCTCTTCTTTGCGGGTAAAATTATCTTATATTAATTTACCCAAAAAATATTGTGCTCTTGGGTTTTTCTAATTTTTCCCCCTGCAAATTTATTAATTAAAATTTGGCTTTGAAAACCTTATTAAGGATTTTTGCACTTATGCAACAGGTAGTCTTTTTCAGGAGGGGGAGGGGGTTAGGTGAGTGCTTTAAAAAAGTGCGAGGAGGTCGTTTTCTGTCGAATTTTCTTTTTTTAAATCTAAGCCGCTAGGAAGAATCCGATGTTTTCATGGTTATGATATGAATCTCGAGAATGTAGATGCAATCGGGGAAATGTGCAGTTGCCGTGCGCTTTTGTAAGGAGAGTGAGCGCCGAGCTAAGCCTAAAACTCCTTTAATCACAGGTGTTACTCAGGGACACAAGGTGCGCTCGTCTTTTAAACGTTTGTTTACCTCGACCAAGTCCTTCATCGACGCCGAAGACACCACAGCCATTCTTCTTGTCCGTTAGACAGTCGAAAGGGATGACCTGCACCCTCCGGATCGGCCGCCAACGCATGCCGAACGGATCCGCCGCCGCCGAGAGATCGTTTCACTCTCACCTCCAGGACTTTGACCGAAGCCGAACCGACGCCATCTTGTTTTCTTTTGGGTCCCGTCCGTCGTCCTTCGTTGGCTTTCTCCCGTGCGCGAGCGTTATCTGCAGGTGGCCACGAGCGATAGACGCGAAGGAAGGAGGAGGGGGGGGGAGACAGGTGGGCGCGAGGAGCGTGGGATTGGCGCGAGCGGCTACCTGTCTCACCGGAAGGAACCGCCTCCGAATTCCGCGATCACTGATGAATGAAACGAGAGTGGAGAACAACGCGTCGCCACGATCATTTTTGGGACCCCCCTTGTCTCCTCTTATTATTGTTTTCACTTTTCATTGTTATTTCAAATGCACTTCACAGACGACAATTGGAATTTCATTGTTAACATAATTGATCCCATTTCACGAAAACGCTCAATTAATAAGAGCAACTATTTCTCATTGACTTAACGAGACGTTATACGATTAATAAAAACATTTTAATCATTTCAGCGTTTAAAATCCATTTGTTTTTACAGCAGGTAACGAGCTTCGAATTTCATTTGCGCAATTTTTTTTTTTTTTCATTCCTCTTTACTTTCTCCATCAAACGTAAAATGAGAATGTTTGGCATTTGCCTATTAAATGCTGAAAGAGAAGATGAAGAGATAGTGAGAGTGCGCTTCGCAACGAGAAGGAGAGAGAGGAGATTGGTGGGGGAAAGTTAAGTTTTAAGGGGGAAAAAAAAAAAGGCCAAGGAGCCACGAGCAGAACGATGGACAGTAGTCGGTGAGGAACCACTTAAAATTCTTTAGTTTTTCGTGATTAGCTCCAGATGGCGTTCGATGCCGAATTTTTGCGGGTGACCTTGTTTGAACTCCCGTCATCAGAATTTCTGAAAATAATTCCGCCGAGGACGTTGATTAAAAAACGCTTCGACGAAACCCTACAATGAAATTACACGAATTGAGACGTTTGATTAAATTTTTTAAACACTTTAAAAATTGTTTTAAAATATTCCGCGTTAAGATTTTATTTTCTTCAATGTACGCATTTAATTTTGGAGAAGGTTAATGGGTATGAAAAAACTAGCCCTTGTTATGTATGAAGTGGAGGGAAAATGGAGCAGGAATTCAATCACAAGAATCCACAAAGAAATATATTATCCTCAATGACCTCTTCAATACTTGACAACATTCAGCGTTTTAGCAATCCTGTCGCTAAAAATATTAAATAATGACATGGTTAACAAAACCGGACAAGTAATTTTTCTTTCTTATGAATATTTTGTAACATGTTTTATTGAGAGAAAAAAATTAGTTTCAGTGAGAGAAGTCTTTCCATTGATTAAACACAACTTTAAAAGGCATGGGCACAGGACGGCCGTGTTTACACAGTCTGATGACTTTTACTCTAGCGTTAATACACTGCTCATAAATATTAGGGAATGAAAATACTGCTCAAAAAGAAATACAATGTTGAAAATGAAAATGAAGCGATAAAAAAGAAGCATTTGATTTTTTATTGAACAAGAAAATCAGAAAAGTCAGAGAAAGCTGTCCGATTATGCAAATGAGATGCGAAACCAAACTTTCATTTCATTGGTCAAAATGCGCTATAAAACTACTGGAATAACATGAAGATCTCTTCAGTGTATTTCATTTGGAATTTTTTCCAGAAGGGTGAGCCTCGTGAAAGCACGGCTTCCTTCACTTTACTGTTCTACTGTCCATTGTCGGAGTAACATGATTCATATCGGAAAGTTTATCCAATATCTCCTAATGAGTATGGCACAGACGACGAAGATCCATGACAAGGACCTGGTGGCTGGAATATTGGAAAACTCGATGGAAATGAAGTGGCATTCGAAATATAGAATGCCGAGACATATTCTTGACGTCAACTTTGAGGACATTGGCAACGTCTCCTTCCCGGATTATTGGAAGTCGTGATGGCCCCCTATATCCCCCCCCCCCCCTCCCTACCTTGACAATCGTCGATCATATTTTTTTAATGTGGAAGACCTCTTGGGTTAGTCAGGCTTCTTGCCTACTTCTGTGTATTTCATTTGGAATTTATCCTGGAAGGGTGAGCCTCGTGAGAGCACTGCTTCCATCCCACCTGAACTAATGTACACGTCACTGTTCGATTGTCGATTGTCGGAGCATCCGCATATGGAGGCTCGTTGAAGACCTGAGCACCCTCCTGAACCTTTTCAGGTACTGTGGTGTGGTTTTTCTCGATGTCAGTAAAGCTTTCGATCAGGCTTTCGATGTCAGTAAAGCTAATCTTCAAGATGATTAGAGACGTGTTTCCTCCTGATTTGATTTCGATGGTGAAATCCTTTCTTAGCGACAGGTTCTATCAAGCTAAAGTTGGAGAAAATCTGTCCACGCCCCGTAATTTAAAGACCGGTGTTCCACAAGGTTCTGTCCTCGGGCCCGTTCTGTTTAATTATTTTATGCAAATTTTCCAAAACCCCAAAACTGTAATTTATATTTCTATGCTGGCTGATACTGCTGCCATCATGACATGAGCACACCAGCCATCTCACGTTATCATTTGTCTGCAGAACGCCTTGAAGAAATTTGAAGATTGGTTTAATTGCTGGAAGCTGAACCTAAACGTCGAAAAATGCAAGGTTGTATACTTCAACAAAAAGCTTAAGCGTCCTCCGGCTCTCTTGTTCTATTCAATGAGAAACTCGAATGGGTTGACAACTACAAGTACCTTGGCCTTATCATCGATTCAAGACTCTCCTGGAACTGTCAAGTGACTTACGCTCTAAACAAAGCGAAGAGGGCCAAATACAGTCTTATACTCACCTGGGTCGAAACAGTGCTCTCATCATCGACAATAAGCTACTCCTGTACAAGGCGCTTATTCGGACCATCCTCCTCTATGGCTTGCCTGCGTGGATGACTTTTTGTAAAACCAGAATGTTATTACACTGAAGACCGTTGCCCAGTTGGAAAAAGGACCGTGAAAAATCAATACATCCATTCAGATTTGAAATGACTCATATCTTATTTACTGACGAGACCAACGAGAAAGACCGGCTTGGCAGAATTGAAAAATCACATCATCGGGGTCTGAGCAACAATCCAACTTTCATTGTCTTTATTTGGATATTAATAACACTGGCCAACAAAATTTAAGATTTTTCTTGTGACAAAATGAAAATGGGTGATTTTTGGTAGTATTTTTTCTGCTGATTACGAATATAATTTTTAAATTTCTCTAGCACGCACAGCTTTCTTGTTTTACAATGAAACATTTTTAAATCATTCAGTGTTTGGGGCCTGGTAAATTTCCTTGCGGCCCCAAAATATGAATACTTTAACATTGTAGCCGCTTCTCTTCACACCCATTACTTTAACATAGAAGTTTCGATGTGCAAAACTTGGAAACTTGACGTGATAGAAAAAATCTAAAAGCAGATTCGGATTATACATACAAATTACTACTAAGAACATTAGTCAAAAAATGTGTGTTAGCTAGTGTGATCAGTGTTTTTATCGTTTGTTGAAAACAATGTCCAGCCTTTCTGGTTGACCTCGGTTTACCAATGTAGCCGACGAAAAAGACAGGCCACGGCCAACACCATTGTTAATCCTATTTCTACCAATAATAAGCCCTAAATTTGGTCGACTAATGATGATGTTGGCATATCGCGGAAAAGCACGGCCTCCTAGAAACTACCAGGCCTGAACATGACGGCAATATTGTATTGTTGAACTAACTTCTGTAATGGCACCACCAGTTTGACGCAATAATGTTTTATCTTTTCCATGTTCAGGCCCGGTGGTATCTAGAAGGCCGTGGGAAAAGTCACCTATATCATCTTCGTAGGCTGAGAAACAATGTAACCTTCATTTTTCTATCTTGGATTTTAACAATCAGAATTTTTTCCTTAAAGAGTAAATAAAGAATGGTCTGTGAGGATTTTTACACGCCTAACCTTCTGATGTTTAAATCATTGATGACAATAGGAAAGAAAATTCCACAGCCTGGATTCGAACCAGGAACCTTCAGCTCACTGTGCCGACGCGCTAACCAATTGCGCCACCGTGGATACATAAGGATCAGGAAGCATTACGCTATCTACATGTTCTTAGGGATGATTAGAGCAGTTGAACTGCCGTCAGCTGGACGAATGCCACCAAAAATGAAGCAATAAGCTCCGTTAATCTTTTGGGTCCCATGATGGAGCATGATCACATGTCTATTGGAAGCATTCAGAAAATCAACGCCTTTGATATAAGGTCCACAGACTTTTGGTTATGTTTCGCTATTTGGACCACCTTTTGAGAGGCAAATGTTTCAGTAACTAGAATACTGTGATTCATGCCGTCAGCGATTTTTTTTAGATCACTCACCGCGGGATTTTTTTCACTTAAGCACAATGTGTTGCTGCCAAGGGTAGATATTTTTCTGAATATATAAATTTTTTACTGTTTGTCAAGATGAAGGAAAGATATTGGGTTGTTATTTGTATCAGAATCGGCCAATAATTATGAAACAACCTAATATATCTTGATCCAATCATAAAACACAAGAAAGAATAAACAAGAAAATCACTAATCCACATAACATGGTTTCTTTGTTTATTCTTATAAGTGTTTGTGCTTATAAGTGTCCACAGGTTTTGGCTTATTGTGTTTCTATGACATAAGACGTTATGAAAATCAAGAGTGTTTAAAGATGTTAAAATGTTATTTTTAAAGTTTATTAGTTGGGTACGGTAATTGTAATTGGTATGCCAGTTGCTATTGTCAAGCCGGTGGGTAAGAAAGGGAAGGATCAGTCTAGAACTAGTTGGCTAGATCAACACCACCTCCATAGACCCCTGTGGAAGGGGTGTTGGCTAAATTACATAGAGAATTTAGGTTCGAGTAGCTTGGGTATTACCATTGAGGACATGCTGAATATCCGTTAAGTTGGGAACACTGACACTGGCTGACTGATGAAAGAAAATGGCGGCGGAGCACATGAATTGAGAATAAACTCTCAAAAGCACGCATCCAGGGAGATCTTTTCCACGGATACCCGAATCTCTGCCATCACCAGAAATCGGTCGTTATAGCCGATAATGGACCCCATTTTGGTCGAAAAGTCTCCCGCTATATACGGTTCCGTCGTTATAGACGTGTCACTATAACCGATAATTTTGTTGTCATTTAGGCTAGATAGGAAATCAATTTTTCGAGAAAAATCTGGTCGTTGTATATGGTTCGTCGCTATAACCAATGTCGTTATAAACGATTTCAACTATATTTAATTATTTTGGTTTTATTTAACCTCTCGTTTATTTATTTAACTTTTCAGTCCTCTGGATCTTCTTTATTTGACCTGATTAACAGAACATTTTTAACATTCTGAAATCAACTTGAATGGCTTGCAAAGTAGCATGAATCGTGATCCACGGATCGACCATACGGCTTGTTTCCGTTTTGTTGTTTATGCTATACCGTAGAGTAGTAGACTTATTAGATAATTATAAATGACATATCGGCTTATTAATGACCCCTATGTCTAACAGTGATGAAGAGAAGATGAAGTATTTAACATTATCTATTGAAGAGAGAATTAAATCTATTGAAGAAACTGGACGGCGGTGTAAAAACGAAATAACTTGCAATGGAACAGATCTTCAGCTAATGTGGAATAATAATCTTTTTTCTTATGTAGATAAAATATTTTTTGATGACTTCGATGATATCCATATACATGTCGTTCAAAATAATGTCAGATAAATATTTTTGATCACATTATTTGAGAAACATCAAAGTGCATTCAAGTTTTTTAAACTTAAAATAGTTTGCTGCGAAACTTCTCCGTTAGATAGTATGCAGGTAATAATGGTAGTCCGTTAAGTCCGTGCAAACATAAAGAAAACCGTGTTAGAAGCAGTATTTCGCAAAACTCGCCTTGCCTGTAAGTCTGTCTCAGCCAATCTACGACGAATTGTCGCCGTTGATATTGGAGCATCCATTATTCACTCTATAGTATCTTAAACTACACTGTAAAATCTCGTCAACTGTATTCGTGAGTCGCTACATGCAGCAATCTGTGGCAATACCACCTCCACCTGAATGTTGTCTATGGGTTTGCCACCTACACTTTCGTTTACATGCTCAAGGAGCCTTCCCCTACGACGATTGACATTTCGTTCTTCAGAATTCACTAAAGTTTGTTGCATCCCGTACAGTTTCTTCTTCACAGAATTCACAAATGTGCGGATTTTTTTTTTTGCCAAATTTCGCTGTTTTCCACCCAAAAAACACCGAAATACGTGGATTTCCACTACTAGGCGACTGTAGTTAGCCCTATAATTAAACGCCGAATAAAGGACTAAACTGTCTTCGACGGCATCTTACAAACTCTCGAACGTTTGTGTCTGCAAGGTCACAATTTGGTATCGCAGCTTAGGATTTTAAAGGCACCTTCGTTTAAGATGTGCACGTAAAATTGCTTTATTATTAAAGAAGTTGAAAAATATACGTAAGTCCAGTGAAGTGAAGGAAAAATCTTACTTCCACCATTATCACTTGATCCACTTTAGGGCTGAGATAAACGAGTTTGGATAGATTCCATACGAGTAACAGAAAATTTCTCAAACTGTGGCAATGGAATGACTCGCTAGTGCTCATGAAAAGTTCCAATGGTGCGCTTATCCACATCTGGCAAGTCGAGTTCTTCACGATAATGCGAAGTCCCATAAAACAATTGCCCACTCTAAACAGAAAAAAAAGTAGTCATAGCTGGGGCGCCTATTTTCCTGCACTATTTGTTTTTGTCTAGAAATCGTTATTTCTCAATCTGTATATCAAAAATAAAATGATAAAATTGTAAAGACTTGAAAAAAGTCAATTATATTTCATGAATGTGGCAAAGCAATAAAAGTTGAGAAACGCTATTCGGGTTCACTCATTTAGCCAAGAATTCCGTGATCAAGACTCATTAGAAGCAAGTTTTGCAGAGCTTTATGCTCTCAAAGGACAGAGAATTCTATAGGAGTTGAATAAATTGAAAAGCCTATTGTCACTTGGGAATAGATTTTCATTGTGTCGAGTACATTGCTCTGAATAAAATGCGTTGCTTGTATCTTTGTTTTGGCTTTTCCCATTCACTGAATGACCACATAATTAGAAATACTTGAGTAATATCTCCTTTGGCTTTCAAAATAGTTTGAATTCGCAAAGTGGCTGTTTCTCATAGTATGGATTACGAAACTATCATAATCCTCTCGCTAGCAGCGGATCCGGAGACTTTTTAAATTATAAGATACCGTATCTGTCTAATTTTCCTTTGGTCTGACTGCATTTACAGCAAATGCATTTGAATTTATTAAAAAGTCTTTTCAAAGAGCGCATTATTTTTGCCACCTTTCTAATCTAACAAACATTCGGAGAATGGATATTATAAAAGGAATTTCCTTATTTTTTCTCCTTTCCGTTCCCCCGTCTCCTTCAAAGTAGTTCTCATTGGCTACAGACTGGGTGTCTCAAAAATCCGGTCTCACAGGGAATAATAAAATATCAAGAGGTTTCCTGGGTTCTAAATTGTGGCCTTACAATACTTAACAGAGAGAAGACACACAACTACTTTCGCCTTTTATTCCCAACTTTATCAAAGTGACGAGAAGACAATTGATCATCGAACAGCAGAGTGTATCTTTCTTCGGGTGGGACAGAAGCAACGCTTCCACAAAGCTCACCCACTCAATAGATACCAAAGGAAATACATAGAGATAGGTAAGAAGCTGATGAACCCACGTGGTCATCCACACAATGCAACTTGTAAAATAAGATTGGCGATTGACAGCATTAAAAAAAGAGAATAAAAAAGAAGTAACAAGGAAAGACACAAAATGGAGGAAGGAAAGAAAGAAGGAAGAAAGAGAAGAGAGAGAACACATCACCCAATAGTCCGGGAAGGAAACGTTGCCTATGTCCTCAAAATTAGCACCAATACTTCATGTGCCACTTCATATCCAAGGAGTCCTTCAAAATTCATATTACTAGGTCTTTGCTATGAAACTTCATCTTCTCCAGCATTTTCTTCAAATATGTTCATTTCAAAGTCGCTGTGGATGGACCTATTCTTCGCAGTTTGGCAGTTGTCCTTAGGGTAACATTCTAAAATGATTGAATCCCGCTCCATCTACTTCTGTATAAGGTCGCCCAAGTCAGCAGAATGGTCCGAATAATTGTTTCGTACATGAGTAGCTTGTTGTCGATGCCGAGGGCACTGTTATGCCCAAGGAGAAAAATCAGACTGAGCTTGGCCCTTTTTGCTTTGTTCAGGGCGTACGTCACTTAATGTTTCCAGCAGAGCTTAGAATCAACAACCACACAAAGATTCTAAGTAGTTATCGACCCAGTCTGGCTTCTTGTCGTATAAAATGAGCGAATTCGGTGGGAGGGGGGGTGGCGCTTACGCTTGTTGTTTATGTACATAGTTTTGCGTTTACCGACGTTCAGTTTCAGCCAGCATTCAAAAACTTTTAGGGCTTTTTGTAGATGAAATATAACATGGGAAGGACAGCACTCCCATATCATCACATCAATATCATCTGCAAAAATATATAACTTGCATCGGGCTTCGGAAAATCGTGGACAAAGTAGATGAATAGTTGGGGTCCAAGAACAACCTTGTGGCACACCGGCTTTCAGATCATGTGGTGAGGAAACTTCGTCGCTAAGTTTGGGTTTGGTAATACCTATTGGTACCATCCTTACCAATCGAGAGAAAGTCGTCTCTGATCATCTTGTAGATAAGTTCTCATGCCAAACTTATAAGAAGGCTTTGCTGACATCTAGAAAGGTAATACCGCAGTAGTATATAATGGTTGAGGGGGTGATCAAATCTTCAACGAGCCTTCAAACTTCTATCTGGTAGGAATGGTTGATATGAAAACCAAACTGCTCTTGTCGTACAAGGTTCTTGGCATTACATTGATCCTGAAATCTGGTCAGGATTGCCTTCTCTAGGATATTAGAGATAGAAGGAAGCTTGCCAATAGACCTATAGCTCACAGGAACCCGCCGGATTTGTCCAGTCTTTGGGATACTTCGGACGACATTTCTTCCAAGCAGCTGGAAAGTATGAAAACTTTCTTCAATCATTAATAATCTTAGCAATGTCATAAATCAGAAGGGAGGTTCTTCAGAAGTTCATTGCTCACTTGATCTCTATTTCCTGGGGCCTTCTTCTTGAGCTTTGTAATTTTACTGCTGGTCTCTCCAGTTTCGATACTAACCTTCATCAATTGTTGTTGCTGTTCATAATACTTCGTAAGACCGTCTTTCACACGCTCAGCATTCTCGAAGCTGGTGATCCCAAGCGTGATAAACTGTCTTGCAAGAGAATTCCGCAATAAGAAGTGCTTTGACTAGGTCACAAAGCACAAAATCATCTGTTGGGATACACAGTGATAGGAGTGTGTCATTTTTCTTGTTCCTCAAGGCACGAACCCTGCTCCAGATCGAGTTGTCGCGGGTCGTCCTCCACTTTATCTCTCCATCGGTTATGGCGAAGTGTTTGTATCTCCTCATGGACTCTTCGCGCTAGTCTGTTGTTGTTAGTCAAAGTTCACGATAGCGTTGCCAAAGTCTTCGGGTCTTATTCCTTTGATCAATTAGATTACCAACTCCTGGAGTGAGCTTGAGATGATCGGGAAAAGCGCTAGCATCTCTGATACCGACAAATCTCGGGGCTTCGACATTATGATCAATGTGACGAGAAGAGAATTAAATAGCATTTTTATATATAGATTTAGAAGGATATACATAACATGATTGCATAATATTTATAGTTATAGAACAATCATTGGAAGGGGTCTTGATAGGCTAATCATAGCCAATCACATATGGATTTTAGAATATGGAAAAACATTAAATTGGGTTTGTGTGTTGAGAATCTGATTGGTGGAATGCATCTGGGCCTGGTGTTGAGAAACATTAAATTCTGGGAAACTTGCAGCCAGTTACAGCATCGTCTTTGAATCTTCTATTGTCGTCGGGGGATGGGCAGCTTCAAATAGATGTGCTGCGAGGTTCGATCTCTTGTCCTGTCTCGAATATTGAAAAGTCGCAGATTAGGAAGAGACCTAGATGAATAAGTACAGGGTGCGGCAGAAAAAAAACTCCAAGATATCAAATGCAAATAACAAAGCAATGACAGAAGAAATTCAAAATTTTATTTCACAGTTTGAAAGAACAATGTTTACCATTTATGTCATATACATTATCATTTACCTTTGAAAAAAATATCGTCCAAATGCTTACCTTCATTTTCTATGCATTTCGGGATGCATTACCCGGTCATTTCCGGTGCTATGGCGCAGTTTATTGGCAGATGGCAGCTTTCAGTTCTTCTTGTGTTCTCTGCTTTTGTTTGTACACTTGAGCTTCAGATACTCCGGAGAAAGAAACCTCAAGATGCGAGATCGGCGGAACGTACTGGATTTTGAATATCAGCTCGTAAGGAGGTCAAGCGCTGTTGGACGATGTTTTTTCAAAACTAACTGATAGTGCATGTGACGTAAATGCTAAACATTGCTCTTTCAAACTGTAAAATTTAATTTTGAATAGCTTCTATCATTGCTTTGTTATTTACGTTTGAAATTCGGGAGTTATTTCTGCCGCACCATGTATAATATAGCGATATTATAGGGTGAGTCAGGTAGGAAAAGCGTTACGGCAACAAATGTTCAAATTGATGTCCCTCTTGAGCCTTGCAGGTATTGATCCGAGCATGGAAAGCTCGTTGTGCATCGCCTATGAGAGGGGCATCAATTTGAACGGTTTCATGCATTTTTGGAAGTCCAAACTTCTATCTCCAATGGTCTCATCTTGGGAAATTGAGAAAAAATCGCAGGGAGCAAGATCACAAGAATAGAGTCTATATGCGTGTACGTGCATGCTTGCATGCGAATGTAACTTTATTGCTTAAAGAACGACAATAATACAATATTTCAAAAAATGTATACATATTTCAGAGGAAGAAAATACTATGAAATATTGTAATACTAAATTCATACAGACATCAAAGGATGAATATAACTCCCTGTTTTGTGTCTTTCCTGTTTGACTTCTACAATTATGACAAGTGTTCAAAGTGATTATCATAAGCGTCGAGATACTTTTGAATACGGCGAACAGTTGCGCTTATCCATTTCTATAACAAAACTTATCAAATAATCTTTTACGTCTAGGTGGCAGGGTGGTCTTCTTCGATCTAAAGCACTAGATAATCTATTGGAGTCGTCTTCATTCAATGTATATAAGCTTGGGATGTAAGCTTTCGATTTTGCTGTTACAGAAGACAAGTTATAGATAAGTTTTAGTAAAGTGTGCATACGGTACATTTTTTAAAACACCATATATATAGAATTTAAATTATGCCATGATTTTCTTTCAAATAGTAACGGCACATAATTGTTATGGGGCCCTGCCCGTCGCAGTCATTTATGTTATCCTATGTCTTTTCCCTGCGATCTCTTCTAGTTCCTCTCTTTACGAAATTTCGTGGTCGTAATCTCATCGATTCGAAATTATTACCATTTAATTCATAAGCAAATAACTTAGTTAGGATTCCTGGAAATTGACCACGCACCTGACCCCAAAATTTCCATTCGTCTCCTAATGGATCAGCTTTTTACAGTGATTAGCCAATTTATTATGACACCTGACAGTTTCAGCGCCAGCTAAGGCGTCACTATGTTGTCGCTGGAAGACGAAACTCAGTGCCGGTCAAGAAAAGTGGGGGGTTGATGCAAAATGCTCGTGTGGGGTCTAGTTTCAAAAATATTGGCTTCGTGGAAAATCAAGATTTTTGTGGGGGCCTATTTTCAAAAATGTTTATAAAAAAGCAGCCGCACCGTTCCCATCCCCCTGGCAAGACTTTTATAAAAAAGGAAAACTTAGTGCTTACGACAGCAGTAGAAGTGATTTGTTTGTGACGATATTGTTTACCAACGCGATTTAAACGTGGGATGATTGTAGGAGCTCGGAGCCATGGAGTGCAATAAAATTTACAATGCCTAACAATAATTGAAATTTATCTGGGCACTGAGTGATCAATTTATTATAACCACCTCCTCAGTACTTCATTGGACCACCTTTAACTATTAATAGTTCGCCGATTCTTCTTAGGATGGACTCCACGAGATATTGATAGTGGTTGTGGAATCTGAGACTATGCTGGATGAATAGTACTTTCCAGCGGTGTGAAAATTTGATGGTTGTGGATCCAGCTGTCCGTTGGTTGTTTTAATATCATCTCATCCACAAACGCTCAATGGGATTAAGATTTGGAGATTGCGGGTGCCTCCTTAAACCATCAACGTATCGCATGCGATGCAGATATCGACGAATACTGCTTTCAGAGATCTGAGAGGATCCTTGATTTAAATGTGCTGTAAATGCTGCAGTACTCCCTTCTGTCGCCTTTTACAATTGAAGGGTTTGAGGGAAGACTATGGTAAGCCACAAAAAAGTAAATTTTACAGGAGAGCATGTTAAAGTTTTGAAAATCCGGCCAATTTCTTTCAAGTGAAGACAATGACTCATTTTTAATGGCACCATATAGTGAAAGATTCACATAAAATTCGGACAATGCATTACTATTATCAATCCCAGTTCAGTACTATAAAAAAGTTAATTTTGAACGAAGTGTGGCTTACCATACCGAGTTTTGCAAAAGTTCCGTTACACCTACGGATGCGTCGATATCGGGGGGTAGAAGCATCCACGGAGCAGGTGCTGTTGAAGATGGGGCGATACCATAATGTAAACGTACATAGATGGAATGAATGCGATTCGGATGCAAGGATATTACGATGGAACGTAAAAGAATCCAGATCTCTGCGCTCCTTCGCGCGGGCCACAACAAGTCTGACATCGCTAAGCAGCTCAACTTCAGCCGGATGACTGTCCACAGAGTCGCAGAGAGGCTGAAGAAAGGGGAAGACTTCAAAGATCGCCCACGTGCAGGCAGACCTCGCGTTATCAATCGTGTGGTTGTCAGAAAAGCCTTGGAACCGTGACCCGACTCTCAAAATGACACAGTTCGCAAAGAAAAAGAAGATTTCTGTGGCCACGGTGTCCAGAGCCATCAAGGAAGAGGGTGGAAAGAGTTTGAGACACTTGGCAAGATCTTTGCTGACGGATGGCATGCGAGAAAAACGTCGGAAGCGTTGTCGTCGCCTTCTCAACGACTTGAAGAGCCATGGCAATCGCATTGTCATCTTTTCTGATGTAAAAAACCTTCACGGTCGACCCGGTCGTCAACATGCAGAACGACCGCGTGGTCAGCTTCGGCCAGGGCATCTCTGAGGTCCGATACGTGAGTACAACCGTGACCACCGAGAGAGAAGGCCTCTGCGATGAAACGTAATACATTGTTACACCATCATAGATAGTGCATTGTTATTCGTATTTCAACCACGGTCTATAGATATTCATGGTCATCGAGCTTCATTGTTAAAATGAAGCTAAAGTTTCTAGCTCCCAATAGGGCGGGAACTCTATTGAAAAGTGGCGCTGCATGTACAATCGGCCCAAAAACGCCTGCAGTGCCGCCCTATCGACAGACAGAAACTTTACTTTCATTTTCAGTTTCAATGAAAAACCTCTATCGCAGGTCACGGTCAGCCCTGGTGCGATCTATGCGGCACCTGTCGCGATCTGTTTTCCTTAGCTTCTCGATACAATGGAAAATGGCCGAAGCTCGATGACCATGAATATCTATAGACCGTGATTTCAACCAATAATAAACCCTGATTTAGCACTATCTATGATGATGTAACAATATATTAAATTTCAATGCGGAGGCCTTCTCTCTCGGTGGTCACGGTACAACCAAGCACCCGGCCTCAGTGATGATGCTCGGCGTCGTGGCGTCGAATGGCATGAAAATGCTTCCAATCTGGTTCCCGACCACTTACAGACTTACCGCGGCCGACTACAAGGACATCTTGATCAAGAACTTTCTGTCCTGGGTGAAAAAGGTGACGAGGAATGCGGACTACGTCTTTCAACAGGACGGTGCCCCGGCCCATAGTGCCAAGACCGTTCAAGAGTGGTTGGGGTCGAACATGAACTTCTGGTCTAAGGACTTTTGGCCACCTCAGTCGCCCGACCTCAACCCTCTTGACTGCAGCGTGTGGGCGCTTATCGAGAGCAAGGCCTGCAAGTTCCATCACAGCAACGTCGACAAGCTGAAAGCATCTGTGAGCCGCGTGTGGAGCGCCATGAAGCAAGACTACATCCGTAACGTTTGTCGGGCCGTTAGACCGCGCCTAGAGCTTGTGCTTGCCGCCGATGGAGGTTACATCGATTAATATGTATTGTGTACACACCAATATCAATTTTGACTATAAAAACCGTGTCTAACTGCATCACACATGCAGTTATGTCATTTTTGCGGGGATCCTCACATGTGTAACAGAACTTTTGCAAAACCCGGTAGTCTTCCCCCAAGCCCTTCAATTCTGAACATTATCTGTTCTGCCCGTAGCTTCGCCCACAGAGTTCTTTATTGCTGAAAATACAAGTTTACCAAGTCACATAATTGATATTCTTAGTAATTTAGAGTTAAAATTATAAAAAGAGGAGTTGTGATTTACACAAAGTGATGCATGTTATTGTGTCTCAAAACTCAATCTTTCTTGCCATAAAATTTGGTGTTGATATTGAAGAGTGGTGGAGTGATGGAATTAGGAGAACAGTGTGCAAGAATGCCAGACAGGTTACAGCAAGGGAAGACGGTTGTAGCTAATATACGAGGGATAAAATTAGTACCGTTAATTATTTATTTACAACAGATACAGAATATATATGATGTTTACTAAACATACTGAATTGCGGACGTAGACCATAAATTCGGGGAGCTCCGGCTTGCTTACCTTGTATCTCCTTGTATAACAGGCATAAGCTTGATCCCTGTGAGCTCGATGGTCTACTAAATGGGCCCATTCCAGTTATTATGGCGGGTGACTTGAATTCAAAACACCCACACTGGAATTCCAAACGTATGAACCATAACGGTTCTATTCTCCATGACTACTTGATGAACCAAATTGATACCTTAGTCATCGGTCCTCTTGATGACACCTACTATTGCGACCACCCGCCCGTTAGTGATGTACTTGACATTGCCGTCCTCAAATGGTTTTTAAAACCGTATAACATCTTTACGGTGAACGACTTATCCTCTGATCATCGCCCAGTCGCTCTCAACTTCGAGGGCTTAAGCCTTGACCTGAGGGTCAGTCTCCGCCGGAAGCAGGATTGGAAGCTATTTAGAGATTTGCTCAAGGAGTGTAACATTTCATATACGGATCCTGCCAACAATGTTGACATTGATGGTAATGTTAATGATATCACCCAGTCGATTAAATCAGCCAGTGATGCTAGCGCTACTGCCGTTGGCCAAAAGAGACCTGATCATCTCGATCTTCCCCCATCCATCAGGCAACTCATATGTGAAAAGAACTCCTTCAGAAGATTGTGGCAACGCATTAGGTGCCTGCAGTTCAAGACTAAGTACAACAGGCTAGCACGAAAGGTCAGCGAACAGGTGAAGGAGCTACGAATCTAAAGGTGGTGCAGCAAAATCAAGAGTCTGTCAGTCCAGGACAATTCACTCTGGCATACAGCCAGGGCCCTCAAGAACAAGAAGGCCACCGATCTACCTCCTCTGCTTACGGAAGATGGGAATTTTGTTAGCAGTCCCCAGGAAAAGGCCCAACTAATTGCAAACTCACTGAAGAGTCAATTCACCACTCCCTTTGAAGATAAACTGGCTGGTATTGAGAACACATGTCCGATTAAAGATGGCTGCATAAAGTATAATCTCATCCATCGTGTACATAACCCTCTCCATGTCATTGACAACGCCGAAGTATCGAACATCATTAAGCGAGTAAAGAGTAACAAGGCTCCTGGTCTAGACTCCATCACTAATGGTGCTCTCAAAAATTTGCCTCCTAAGGTAATCTGCACTATTACTAAGATTTTAAACGACTGCGTGAACGACTGCTGGAACCACGGCAACTCAGTCATCCTCTCTATACCTAAGCCTGGCCTTAATCCCGCTCTTCCTGTCAGCTACAGGCCCATCAGCTTATTGCCTACTCTTTCTAAGGTCTTCGAACGCACAATCCTGAAGAGGTTCAATGACTTTTGCGAGTCAAATAATCTAATTCGCAAGGAGCAATTTGGCTTTCGTTCGAATCACTCCTGCCAGCTCCAGATTTGGAGGCTGGTTGAAGACTTGAGCAGTCCTCTCAATTATTCGATGTACGGCGAAATTGTTTTTCTCGATGTCCATAAAGCCTTCGACCAAGTATGGCACGACGGTCTCATCTTTAAAATTATTCAACACGGACAAACAAAACGCTAATTATTCAACACACCACACCTGGATTCAACTCACGCAACGCACACACAAAACCACTCGATCCCCCCTCCTATTCATTCCACGCCCAAATTGTGGTTTCTCTGACGAGCTGATTGCCTTGGTTCGCTCCTTCTTGTCGCATAGATCCTATCGTGTCAGGGTTGGTAACTCCTTGTCTGACCTCTGTGACGTCAACGCCGGTATTCCTCAGGGTTCAGCCCTGGGCCCGGCGTTGTTCAATTTTTTCATTCACGACCTGCCGGAATTCGCAAAGTGTAATCTGTATTTGTTCGCTGATGATGCGACCATCATGACTTGCGCGAGGAATCCCGCACACGTCATCAGTCGCTTACAAAAGGCTTTGCAACAGTGCGAAAAATGGTTCGACACATGGAGGTTGTAACTCAACGTTAACAAATGTAAAGCTATGTTCATTATACGTAAACGCAAGAATCCTCCAGGGACCCTCGCCTTATATGGCAGGAATCTGGATTGGATAAAGAGCTACATATACCTGGGCATTAAGATTGACTCTAAGCTAAACTGGAATGAACATGTTCAGTATGCTCTCAACAAGGCTAAAAAGGCGAAGTTCAGCCTGATTGCGCTCCTGAGGAGAAACAGTGTCCGCACCATCTTGCTCCATGGAATGCCTGCCTGGGCGTCTATCTGTAAATCGCGGTGGAGGGAACTACAAACCTTCCAAAATGTATCTCTCAGGGCCATTGTTCAGCTCGATAGAAGAGTTGCCAACAACTACTCTATTTATGAAGATCTTGGTTTGGCCCACTTTGGTATCTACGTCCAGATGCTCCTTAAGAAATTGCTTCTTAAAATCGAGACACGATAATTCCTTGGTTTCCAGTATATTGGATCACCCTCTAGCCTTTAGGGGTTCCATAAGTTCTACTGGAAGTCAATTTCGATGATATCAATAAGGTCGTCTTCCCCGACTTCTGGATATCTTAGCCGCAGATGCTCAGGGCTATCACTACGTCAATCAACAATCTTATTCCTCGTCCTACCAAGTTAGGACTCTATTCTCAGGATGACTCTCGAGGGACATCAGGTTTCTCCTCTAATTCAGTGTAATTCCCTTGGTTACTTTATGTGGGAGTGTGTTATAGAAGCTTGACTCCCGGACCGCTCGTGTCTTTTCACTGCACTGTTCGATTGTCGATTGTCTTGCTTACCTTGTAGATGTCCTTATACCCCGATGAAGAAATTATTTCGAAACGCGTTGGCTACTTTAAGACTCTACCGTTTTGTTATTCCTGGACATATTTATTTCCTCATCTTACATATATGTTGTTTGCTTTTGTATTATTTAATCAGCTATATAAATAGCTGACTAAATAAATATTATGAATATGTAATAAAATAAAATACATGTTGCATTTTTTACTCTTAAAAGATAAAAAAACAAACGAAGTGTCTCCAGTCCCGGTACAGAAATTTTGCTGGATCCCGGCACTGATTCCTGATTGGCCAATTCAATCACGTGAAGGAATCAGTGATTTTTCAGTTATTTTCGTTTCATAATTTTTGACGTATTGTCAAAATCAACTAAATAAGTAATACCAGTTTGCTAAATTATATAAAAGACAGGTAAAAGGGTTCATAATCTTTCCAAGAATTATAGTATTTACTTTTCAATATTTGAATACAGAAACTTATTGGAATACAAATTTCTTAGCGGGTGAATTTATTTTTTTTTAAAGGGGAGTAAAATAATTATGATAATAAAAGTGTACAAAAACGAAATAATATTTTATTGATATTATTAAAATTATTTTTTATTTACAAATCGTCTTTATAGCCTAGTTATCCCAACAAAGAATGCCTATTTCGCCGCCACATTCGTTAAGGAATCATCATCAGCATTTGTCTAAGTCGCACGAAGAAACAAGTCGCGATTTTACGTTCACAGGTAAAAATCACTGATATCAGAAAGTAACAATCAACAGTTATATTTGTGAACGTGGAATCAGGAGTTAGCTCATCACCAGCAAACGATAGATGCGAAGGTAGTGGAAGAATCGCTTGACTCTTCTCCTGTCACGTTTCCACAATTTAATGAACTTGTCTTTCTTGTACTCAATTTATTTTTCCAATTCTTTAATGAATTCTTGTCCAGCAGAATATTGCTGGAGCCCTCTGTTTTCATTTTGTATCTGTTTTTCTTATCGGTCAGTTGGCAACGCGATGATGATGGCCGATCCCGGCTGCCGTGTCGTCACGTGACTGAATTGGCCAATCAGGGATCAGTGCCGGGATCCAGCGAAAATTCTGTTCGGTTACCGGCACCGGGACTGGAGAGACTTCGAAAAAAAAATCCAGGGTCCCGATTTCGCGATATAACGGTTCTCTAAATATATTTCATTTTATACGTAGTTAGGATTTATCTTGTCACGTGATATTGTGATATCAAATTCGATACAAGAAGCCATTGCCATGGTTATTGAATTAGTTTAACAACAAATACTCGTTCATTTAATTTCTTGAAGCTTTTTTTATTTTATGAATAAATAGAGAATAATTTTAATGAAATACAAATTTGCATGGAATCCTGTTCGTATGAAGATGCTCCTTGCTTACTTTAGAAATATCGATTTTTATTAAATATTCATAGGAAAGTGAAAGGAGCGAATTTGAATATATTATCACGTGGATTTTTTTTTTCATGAGCAGTTTTCTCCGAATAAAATGTGATAAACACTAGTAAAAATGCCAATTCCATTTTTCATCGCTTCGATTTTTTTCTTTTTAAAGGTATCGACCTTTTAATCTGACGACAGTTAAATCGTCTAGCACTACAGTAATATTTTCTTACAGTTTGTATCGCAACCATAGTTTAAAACAACGGAGCTCTCATAAAATTCATCGGGTGACTTTTATTTTATTAATTTGATTTTATTTATGTCATTTAATTAAAAAAGGAGATTCACCTATTTAATTAAAAGATCTCATAAAATTAGTCAACGAAATCGAATTTTTTTTTACATTATGTTTTAATATTTATTGCCATAATATTAAACTAGAGGCAAACCAAGCAGGCTTACAGCCTGTGAAATTTATGTTTTGAGGATTATAGGTATTCTTGGAAGAAATGGATGCATTCAAATAATTGCCTTTGAGAATCATTCTATTTTATATTGGTTTGTCTTAACTAATTCATTACCTCACTCAGGTTCATCCATGTCACCACCTTCGCCAGCACCGAGTTTCTATAATTGATGAAAATATGAAAGAAAATTCCACAGCCTGGGTTCGAACCAGGATCCTTCTACTCACCGTGCAGAAGCGCCAACCAATTGCGCTAATGGCTGTGGAATTTTTCTTTCCTATTTTCATCAATTATTTAAACATCTGAGGTTTGGCGTGGGGAAAAAAATCCTCTTTAGATCATTATTTACTTATTTTCACCGAGTTTTTAGTCAGGTCGTCGATAAATACCCTCAATCTTAATCAAAGACTGTCGCGACGATGTCGGGTCTATGCACCGAAGTTTCGTACGGAGCCAGCTGTTTTGTTATTTCAGTCCAATTTGGATTGCATGTAAAGCGTGGTTCCCACTAGCAGAAAACAAGAGAGCAGAAACCAGGGCGTATTTTTTTCTGCCTTTTTACTTTCTGCTCCTGCAGGTGTCCCACATGGCAGAAACTCAAAGGATAAGATAGCAGAAGTTTTGCCCAACAAATGCACTGCACCGAAGCCGTCGATCGATCTAAACGGTCGGCTTCGACTGCACACAGTACGTACACAGTTCGTTTTTGCATTCAATTGTTGTTTATTCAATTTAATTTGATTAATTAATTAATAAATATATATTTCACACCTCTTCTATTAGCGCTTCTCATCAATTTTCTTTCTCGGCCTCTTCACCTTTGTGAGCTGAGCGTCCGGCATTTTTATTTTGTGAGAGAGAGAGGACGTCACTGTGACGTCACTGCAGAGATCGTTTTCTATTGGCTGAGCAATCGTTTCTGCCCTGCTTGTGCCACAGAAGTTGAACTCAACCCAACTCTAAAAAGCAGAAATTTTCAGTCGGGTAGAAGAGACGAAAACAGGAAGTGACATCATAATATTTTTCTGCTTTGTGGTTTCTGCCGTTGTTTTTACGCATGTGGGAACCACGCTTTAATGTGATGAAGAGATCCTGGTAGTTTTGCTGCAATGCACATTTGCTCCCGGTAAATGACGTAGGTAAAACACAGGCCTTTCATGCTTTCAAATTAAAGTTTTGAACAGCTGATTTTGAATAATCCATTAAGCCAAATGGTAAGCCTCCACTCTCAATGTTTTCTCATTTTAGCCGGCCTCCTTCAACTTTTAAAACGCGTCCACAATACTGTATACTGCTGAGTGAGTTTTCCCACCTGCAACACCGGATTAAACAGTCCTGGCCTTTCGTACAGTTTGTAGGAATAGAAGGCTAACATGCCGAGTTTCGTCCCTTCAATGCTCCTGAATTTTATCTTCCAGCCTTCCAACGGGTAGGTCATTGGATCACGTTCGGACTCCAAATCGACATGTGTTGTAAGTTGTTCCCCGTGCATAGATCTCGCTTAAATGGTGGTTGGTTCTCCATCGTCGGCTTCAAACACTGCTGCTACCGCACTGACAGTTGGCAAATTATATCTTCTGTGATCGCGCTGTATTATCGACATTTAAACGTTTCCTGACATTCTTCATCATCTTGTACGCACGTGCAAAAGGGTTGATATATCTGATGTTCCTGTGAAATTTCTGTTTTGAGGATCAGAACCGTATACGTTGAAAGTGCGAAGGCAACACAAATTCATGCACCGGTATATCCACTTCTGCCGAATGATAACAAAAAGGAATTGGTATAACTACAAAGGCATTAATGATATGACCATTAGATTAGGCTTACTTTATTCTTACTCAGAGCAAAAATGTTGTGTAGTGTATATTTTTACATTTGAGCACCATTCCATTTATCTTAGCAATGTATGTACATCAGTGTTAATTTACAAATAGGTACATGCTAATTATCTTACAAAATTTCACAGAATACAGAGTTATAAAGATAACTACAGTAAGTTCCAAAAAGATAGGTCCGCCTAATTAAAGTAGCCTCCAAAGCAAAAATATATTTAATCACAAAACAACTGGTATAAATTCAAATCTACACTCTTTGTAGTACAAAATACAATTTAAAAAATTCAAATAAAATCTAACAATCATAAGTTATAACAATATTTTTATTGTAACTTGTTGCAAAATGATAGGTCCATCATTTCTCAATAATTGGGGTTTGCCCACCATTTTTGGAGATCACTTTAAAAATGCGATCAGGCATTGACTGAATTAGTTTTTGCAGATACTTGATGCAATTTTTTTCCCAATTAGCAACAATTGCAGTCTTCAAAGTATCAATTGAATCGTACTGCTTACCTCCACTATAAACTCCACATGCAAGCATCCCCCACAAGTTTTCTGTGGGGTTTAAATCCGGGCTACAGGCAGACCAATCTAAAAGTTGAACCCCATTTGCTAAAGTCCGCTCTATTGTTGATTTAGCCTTGTGCAATGGTGCATTGTCTTGTTGGTAAATCCAAGAAGCACCTCCCAGAGCCTCACCAAATGGGAGCAAATGGGTTTCCATCATTGTTTGGTAGTCTGCAGCTCGCATTCTACCTGACAGAAAAGCCACATTGGTTTTGCCATTCCATCCAAAGGCTCCCCAGATCATTATTCCTCCTCCTCCAAAGATTGATGGGCATAGATTGTCCTGGGCAAAGGAAATGATGTCGTGGACTGATGAATGGAAGCGTGTTGTTTGGAGTGATGAGAAGAAATTCAACCTCAATGGCCCTGATGGTCTAGCCTATTATTGGCATGACCTCAAGAAGAAAGAAAAGTTATTCTCCAAACAGCAGTGTGGAGGAGGATTTGAATTTATACCAGTTGTTTTGCGATTAAATATATTTTTGCTTTGGAGGCTACTTTAATTAGGTGGACCTATCTTTTTGGAACTCACTGTATTAGGATCATTGGAGAATACTTTTCCTTGCTTGGAACATGATCTAAACTGAAATCAAAAAGTCTGCTTTGTTTACCCGAGGCATGTAAACAAAGCAGAGTGAACAACTGTTGTCAGTTCCGTCTCGTGCACCACTTCAGACTTTAGAGAAAGAAAGATTGTTTGTTTTTGAACTATTTTCCGTGAGCATAGTTTAAAAAATTATCGCGTGCGCCCTTTTTTTAATCGATTCTTGATGTTGAAATTAAATTAAGCCTTCAGAAAACCAATTGCAGGAGACTGTCTCATAGGCAGAAAATTATTTTTCATTTGAAACTTGCCAAATTAAAAATACATGGCGTTTCAAAGAGAGCCTTACAATTTTCAGGATTGTACATAAGTTTAAGAATTGATGAAGTAGATTGTCCGACCTGAAACCTATCATAGAAAAAGGCCGAATAGGTGGCTACGTTAAAGGGCCATCGGAGAAGGACATCTATGAAAATGGAACATCTTACAGATGAAGCAGCACATTCAACTAAAGCATGCTGATTTTAGTCAACTAACAAGAATCAAATGATTTAATTTAACATTATTCTAAAACGACGTATCCATGAAAACAACCATGTTTAACAAAAGATATGACTGTCGTAAAACAATGCTCTCTTGTACGAGGTAGGTTCAAAAGTTCCAGAACTTTTTGAACATCCTCCGTATAAAAATTTTAAGATCTTGAGGCCTTTCAGCTTTGTGCACCAGGTTGAAATAAATCACATGTACCTGCATGTTCAAAGATGTGTAGCGTAATGTGATGCGCGTCGCATTAGTTGACCCCAGTCAGGGTGAATCATAACGGACAATGAAACATGGCGCTTTCTTTACTACTCTCAAATTATCCATATAGAAAACAAGCTCGTCTCCCCGACCACAGAAGTTCCGTGCTCACCGCTCCAAAGGAAAGGTCATACGCGTGGGTTTTTTTATTGCAAAGAAATAGTCCACTACGAATTCAAACCGGAAAGTCGTATAGTTAACAAAGAAAAGTACGTGGGTATTCTGCGATGCCTGTATGAAGCCATTCTCCGCAAAGTCCACATCTTTGGATATGCGACAGAAGCTCTGAAAAAGGTGGCAAACAAAGGTCTACAAAGGTCGACAAAATGTATGAACGTTGGCAAAAATTGAATAGTTGCCAAAGGGCATTACTTGAAGACCAGAGTGCTTAAAAAATGTTGTGTCCAATGCTTCTTTTTTCCGAAACAAAGTTCGGGAACTCTTTGAACTTGCCTCGTATATACTCGTGATGCCACTGAAGTCTGAAAAGGCCTTCTTCAGGGATTTCTATCTCTCTCTCTCGTCATACTTCAATCCTAAACATCCTCCAATGACCTAACAAGCATGCTATATAGGAGACAAGTCGGAAACAGACACGTCACTCTAAGGTCCTTATGTCATTCAAAGTTTGTGTGGTATCATTTGCAACGTCTTGGGCGAAATACCATTTGGTTATCATGTGCATGAACGGTCTGATCACAAGGTTTCCCACTCTTTCCATATACTGGTGGACAGTCATTATTTCTTGAAGAATAACTAACCCAGTGATGTTGTCGTATTTAATAGCTCCCCAGATCACCGGGAACAGGTTACTTGAAGTTACACGTGTTCCTGTATGTAGTGCGTATATTTGGCATCACAATCACAGACAGCAGAGGCAGAGAATTTTGGGAAGTTCAATAGCATTTTGTGGTGCTCAGCGACCATCTCCATTTCTGTATGGGGCAGTCAGAACTGGTAAATGGCCGCATCCATAGCTGATTCTCAAGAAGCATATCTCTCAAAGGCTTTGAGATTATGAAGTGTGTGTATCGGGGGGGGGGGGGGAGCTACAAAGAATGATAAGTGCTAAACCCTGTTGCGAATATGATGAGCAAATGAAGTAAATATTACACAGTAAAAATGACATAAGGTTTTTAAAATAACCTTCCCTTTAACCTGTCTTCCATAGAGCATGTGTGTCGTTGACATGGAAAGAAAGAGTTTCCAATCGTGAATTTCTTCAAGAAATGAATAAGCACGTCCGAGTAGCATAGAGAATGTTACGTAATCGTGCACAGATTGATTTTCGCCCTGTTCAATGCTAATTATTTACGTGAACAATCATTAGCGCTCCGATGGTTTACAATGCCACGAAATTTCCCGAGGGATCATGGAATTTTGTGGATGAAAAAGGGACTCGGACGGCGACGACCGCAAAATATTGAGAGACTTGAAAAGTCTGTCAAGAGGTGTGGTACGAATTTCCACTGCACCTTTTATGATTAAGCTTGCTGTAATGGAAACTTCAATGCAGAGCAATTGTCCAGGCCCGTGGCTCACGCATAAAACAGAATCGGCGATGAAGGGTGTTTCATGAAGTGCAGCTAAGACTGCTCATGCTTCAACCTTCTTAATTCATTTCAACTGCATTGGCCACACATTTGACGATGGAGTAAAAGATTAATTTTTTTGAAACTTCGCTTAAGCGGTTTTGAAAAATATAACTTTATTTTCAAAAAATATACATTTTTAAAGTATACAGAAATAAACACAACAACATAATATTATTAATATAACGGAGGACTTTTTTTTTCATTTTGATTTTTGTTTTATTAAAGATTGAAGAGAAACAAAGAAAAGGAATATTTTCGTTGTACCTGAAGGAATTAGGTTGATGTGAGCTTGTATGAAAACAAAACAAACAAAAAAATAATTGAAAGTATTTAAAAACATGATATTTTTATCTCTTTAAATATAACCTCACAGCCATGCTATTCGCATATTATCTATAAGTGATTAAAGAAAATCATGAGTTAAGAATGATCACATTTTTAATTAACGAGTAAGTTGTACGTTTAATTACTGCAAAGTGAAATCGATGAAATTTTTAATGAATGTGTTTCAGTGTCTCATGGAGTAACCTGCCATGCCTCCCACGCCTGCCATACCTCCCGCGCCTGTCATGCCTCCCATCATGCCGCCTATGGGTTTCACTTGGGTTACGGGTTGTGACTGGGGTCCGTGAGTGCTGCGGATAGACTCCTTGAACATCTCGAAAATAGACTGCACCACTTCAAAGATAGAGAGCACGGAAAGGCCGAGGTAGAGGCCAAGATTGCCGCCGACGTCGCACAGCAGGGACATCCAATCGTAGGCGTAGGATTCCTGCACGATCTCAAAGTAGTTGCTTGCGTAGTAGATGGATACTTCCGTCTCGTCTGAGCTGAATTTGTAGCTTTTGGGCAGCATGCTGTACATCACACGCAGGCATTTGCGGATGCAGCCGCAGTCACGCGTCGCGTTCAAATCGAGCAGGATATCGGTGGCGCGTTCGTGCTCGTCCCGTGCTTCATCGGCCGTCTTGCACGGGGGTAGGCGAGACCTCTCCTCCATATAGGGCATCCTGTAGAAACACAAACAGTTTTTTTTTAAATCATGGAAATCTGATAATGTCTTATTCTCGTTTGACACTGAGTAAAGAGCGTGTATAAAGAATTAAAATCACTGAGAAAAAGATAATTAACCTGCAAGTCAACTGTCATGCAGTTACATTTTCAAATTTAAATATCAATATATTAAGTTGCAGTGGAAGATGATTGTGAAGAGTGGTGGAGTGATGGAATTAGGAAAACAGTTTGCAAGAATGCCAGTCAGATTACAGCAAGGGAAGAGGGTTGTAGCGAATATACGAGGGTTGAAATTAGTAGTGTTAACTATTTACTTACAACAGATATCGAATATACAGGGTGTTTACTAAACATACGACAAGAGGTGATTCTTTGGGCTATTTAAAGAATCTTTTTCCTTTGGAATAATCTTTATTAAGCAACAAATTTTCATTAAAAATTTTAGAAACAAAACTTCAAACATTGTGGAAAACCATCAAATTGCTACCGTCTGAATCGCTATTGAGAAAAGATGGCAATTTGCATACCTTTGCTTCATCGGAATCATCTAATAATTCAAACGGCGGCTCCTTCAGTGCTTTTCGAAACCCGTTTTTAATGGTATTTATTGAAACCCTGCCATGAAGAATGCACCCATTCCCAAATTTCCATGTATGAAGCTTTTCGTATTCTTTCAGTTTTAGTGAATGTGTAACGCTATCACGCATCCATTCTTCCTACTTGCTTCTTTATCTTAGCTTTCAAACTTCTGTACACACTCACATCTAAGGATTACAACAGTTTTGTTAACCACCAGGAATTATTGCCAATTCAATCTTTCTTTTTAACCGATTTCAAAAAAAGGAGGTTATCAATTCGACTCGTATGTATGTAATATTCTTGGAATTGCACAATATTCGTATGTGGGCTTCTAAATATGTGTGCCAAATTTCATAAGTGTGTGTATGTATGTATGTATGTATTGTTGCGTGAATTTTTTGCAATATACGCTCCCAAACTCTTAGGAGTTTTTTTTCCCCCTAGTTCGAGTTTTTTACGAGTTCCCTTGTAAATTTTGACCCAGTTGGTCGAGAATTTAGTTTTATGTCTTTATTAAAACCTCTTTCCCATCCGGGCGTTGGGTATCTGGAATCGCTCTCTTCTATCACGGGTTTTCGGTCGAGACAAAGATCCCTATAGGTAATAATTGGTTTACCATGGGTATACGCTAATTTTTCCTTCTTCCGGACACTCCGGGATTTTTGATTGAAGTTTATAAAGTTATCGTAATGTCTTGCTCAATTAAAAGAAAATCCTCATTTTTCTTAGCATAAGGGAGGTTACAGTGGACCGGAATTATGTCCCAATGATCATGATCCCCGGCGTGCTTTCGCGGAATGGTTTATGCAGCAACAGAATAGGATTCCAGACTTTCCTTCCATGGTTTTGTGGACAGATGAGGCAACATTTACGCGAGAGGGAATGTTCAATAGCTACAATAGTCATCTGAGTAATTAAAGGGTTCACTTGACGTGTTCGTGCTACGTCGTGCGTTTTTTGTTTATAGTTTTGGCCCTGGTCTATATGGAGTTTTGTCTTCGCCCCTATCTATGTTCATTAATCATGAGGAAATCTATATATTTCCTTTATGTTGTACCTAGCCAGGTAATCACAAGATTATGTTTAATTTTTTTTTTATTAGTGAACGTTGTTATTTATTTGGGTGCATATTGACGGCTATACATCGACCGAGCTTACTTGCTGAGAACTTTTAGAGTGAATTCTTTTTAGCTAAGCATTTTTATTTTTTGATTGTGCTTCTTCTGAGCTATAAGATCTTTTTTAACTTTATTAGAAAAATATTTTTCCGGAACGTGTTAGGATCGTATAGATTTTTTTTTATAGAAACACGTTACTGTTGCGCATATCAGAATTCGTGGTTCTCTACTGATAGGAGTTGCGTGTAACTTGGGGTGATTATTTTTTTTTCTTTAATAATATATTTATGATATTTATTTATTTGAGGATTATTCCTTTTTAAAAAAATATTTCTTTAGCATTGACATCTATTTCAAACGTTATTTGTTTATTTGGATTGTTGTGTGAAGCGATCGCTCATATAACGAGTCGCGTTACATTGTTGACGAAGCTTTCGTTTTGTTATTAGGGGCTTCTCTTTTAGAGCGTCTCCTGACTTTTGATTTGTGGTTGCGCGCGTCGGATTCAGAAAAATCACGTGTTGTGAACGTGAAAGAAAAAATAACGAGTCAGAAGGTGTCGAGTCAGAAGCCTTCAGGTCGAGCTTGGGCACAAATCTGCCAAGGAGAAAAGTACCATCATTTCCAGTATTCACCTTAGCTATGGATTAGCTAAGCGCTTATTATTTGTTATGACTCATTTTGACGCTTTTCCGTTTGATTCGACATGAAGCTACCTTTTCCCCATTACGACCTTTGTATTTACTTTAGTTTGGAGTCCTGCCTTGAGTTGTTTTTTGTCTTTATTTAATTTTTGTTGATATTTCTTTATGCTTCTCTATTTTTTTTTTATTTTCTTTTAGGACCTTGTGATGTGTAGATGCTCGTTGCCCTTCAGTCTTCCCACTTATCAACAATTGCCTGTAGAGAGCCTTATGACTTGTTTCCCTTAATTGTACAAGTTCACCCAGTATGTATGAAGTTTGTGTCGCCATGGTTGTTTTCTTGCTGTTTTGTGTTTTCATTTAGGTTTACGTTTTCCCGTTGATGTGACTGCTGCCGTTTGTGTGGGTCCTTGGGCATTTTTTTTCCTTCCTTTTAATCTTTACTGCTTATTATTAAGTACCGAAAGGTGCTTTATGCTATCAGTGTGGGGAAACGTGTCTGTCTGTCTGTCTGTCCGTCCGTAACTCTAACTCCTCCGAGGCTATGAAAGATTTTCAAAATCTGTTTTCGTCAGTCGCTGAATATGGTTCATGACACGAACCAATTACAATTGTTATCTAAATCGGTTCATTGGCACGTGCACAAATGGTACCTCAATTTTCCCGCCAAGCAATTTTCAATGGGAAGATATATTAATTAATAAATCAAACAAATCGTACTGACGAGATAGAAGCGGTTATTCATTATTATTTCCGTCAGTCGATGAATATGGTAAATGGCACGAACCTGTCACATATATTATCTAAATCGGTTCAATAACACTTCCACAAATGGTACCTTCACGACCCCATCTAGCAATTTTCAATGGACAGATATATTAAGTAATATATCAAACAAATCGTAATGACGAGATAGAAGCGGATATAAATTACTATTTTCGCCAATTGATAAATATGGTTCGGGAAATGAACCATTTTGAAAATGGTTGTAATCGAAACAACGGCACGTGCTCTAATGGTACCCTTATGACACCCTCAAAAATTTTCAATGATAAGATATGGCATGTAATATATCAAACTACTTGGAATGAGGTGTCACGTATGAATACAACGTAAAATTAAGGATAGTCCAAATTGGTTTCAAGGAACCTGGTTTAGTGGAACCATTATGGTTCATTAGAATTTCAATGCTAAAATATGGCATGCAATGTATCAAACGACTTGGAATGATGTCATGAATGAATATAACGTAAAATTAATGATTGTCGAAATTGGTTCAAAGGTACGTGGTGTAATGGTATCTTTATGGCCCATTAGAAACTTACAATGTTAACATAGGGTTGATTAAAAATATAATTCCGCGAATGTTTTAGTTTAACCGTTCGGTACTTGGTTTTGTCATTCCTTAATGGTTTATTTAATTTCTTTCTGATTTTTTTTTTTAATTTTTTTTTTCTTTGCTTTACTTTTTCCTATATATATCCATTGTTTTTTTGTTAGACTTTTTCTCAGGTAGGTACCTTACTTTTTTCCCTATCGCAATTTCTGGTTACGGGAATCCGCCTTCTGTGCTCTAGTTTCGAGTCTCGAGGACCTAGACTTTTTTTATCTATTTAGTTCGAGAGCCACGGAATAAAAAGGAAACAAAGAAAAGTTTTTTTTTCCGGCTTGGAAACGAAGAACACGTTTGCTTCAGTTGTTTTATTTACTATTGACTTTTTGGACTTTGAACTTTTGTCTAACTACTTATATATTTTTTTATTTCCAAACAAATGCGTCGGCTTCTTCCATTTTCGAGGATATCATAACGGATGGACATTTGTAGCCCCATCATCTCCTAGTGAGTTCCACTTTGCTCAATTTGCACCTTTCAGCCTCGGAGCTTCCTTTGGTCTTTTGGGTAGCCTGGAGTTCCTCGATTTTTTTCTCGTCTTGGGCTCACTAGATTCTTCAAGTGGTCGTTGAAGCCTTTCAAGAAATTATAACCAAAACCACTTTGTATATTTCTTGCTCTTATATTTTATTCTTTTTTTTACTTCGTCCCTTGTTGTAATAAAGGAAATATTTGTTTGGAACGTGGGTAGTTTCCGTATTTACTTAATGTTTTTTTTCTTATATTAAACTGGAGAAATTAGAGGGGTTTAATGTAGTTCGGTGATTATATCATAAGGCAAGAGTTGAATTTTGCCTTTTTAAATTAATAATTTAAAATTTAACTTTCCTCTTATAATTAAATGCTTGTTTACTAGACTTTTGGGAAAAGGGGTTGGTTTGCTTTTTGATTGCTATCAAGGGAAAGGATCAAGTCTGGAAGGGTTTTTCTCTTCAGATAAAGCTGAGCGTGCAGAGAAAGGTTCAGCTTCTTAGCACGCTACAGTATGTATGTTTGTACTTATGTATGTTTGTCCACGTATTTCTCAGAAACTAGAAATCGAATTAAAATAATTCTTTTTTTATTGCATTAAGTATCTTTCAACTTAGGGAACGGTCCAAGTTTCATCAAAATCGGCTTAGTAGTTTTCAAGATATGGACTGGTTATAGTTAGACGATAGTGAAAGTTTCATCAAAGTCGGTTTTTTATACTATGTTTAATCTTGTATTCATTGTAAGTTTTTTGTTGGCTTAATTCCAAAAGGCAGATTTTTTTTTTTAAAAGATATTGAAAGAAAATGGGGCTATCGTGAAAATTTGACTTTGCTAAGTTTGTGGGCGACCATCATTACGTGTATTTTTTGGAAAAGTAAAACATCCAGGGCGCATAGCAGCTTTTCTCTTGGAGAAGGATGAAATATTTGAACTCTATTTTTTTTCCGTATATTAAGTCTATTTTTGGAGAAAACTAAAATTTTCGAGGGTAAAAATTCTACTCTTGGGAGATTAAAGCCTAGCACCTGTTTCCTCGGATGCGCCCCTAAACCATTTAGTACAATTTAAAAAGGATTTATTGTTTCACTTTGTAAGTCTTGCTATTTCACTCAATATCTTTAATAAATCAGCTTTTATTTCGACGAACTTCCAATGCAAGAACATTGTGCGTGTGTTTTATAAGCAATCGTAAATAATAAACATTAATGAAGATCATATCCGCGTAACTGAGCAATTGAGTTACATGTTCCAATGCTCCTGATTTTAAGAGGAACCCCCATCGTATTATAAATAGAATATTCTTGTTTTTAACCGATTTCAAAAAAAAGTTATCAATTCGACTCGTATGTAATATTCTTGGAATTGCACAATATTCATATATGTTAGTCTACGTGGGTTTCTAAACAGGTGTGCCAAATTTCATAAGTATATGTATGTATGTATGTATGTTTGTCCACGTATTTCTCAGAAACTAGAAATCGAATTAAAATAATTCTTTTTTTATTGCATTAAGTATCTTTCAACTTAGGGAACGGTCCAAGTTTCATCAAAATCGGTTCAGTAGTTTTCAAGATATGGACTGATACAGTTAGGCGATAGTGAAAGTTCCATCAAAATCGTTTTTTTTATACTTTGTTTAATCTTGTTATTAAATTCTTTGCGGAGATGAAGAAATTATTCTAAAACAAATAAGAGAATACAACTTCTAGGGCGTGCAGCTGCTCAAGCTTTTGCTGAAAAGGTGATGGTACTTTCCCTAATGAGCCAATAACTGGAGAAAATTTATTTTTATATGGTTTTTATAATGTAGTAACTTCCTTTAGAGAAGTTATAGTAACTTCCTTTAGAGAAGTTATAGATAATGTTTATCTAAGCATATTAGAAAATTATAAAGATCTCAACTCATTGTGTGAGAGGGCAATCCTTGCTGATAAAGCTGATACTGTCCATATAAACAACCACATTCAGGATATGATTCCATCCATGGTATTTGAATGAATACAACTCTACTGAAACGGTTACAAGTTGATGAGACTGTAAACAGAGTTCCTCAACTCTCTCAATCCTTCTCTGAATATTTTTTTAATATAGACGGAACTATTTCAGTACTCATAGCCTTTCTTTGATATTCTAAAATGTTAATTGGCAATGTCGAATTTTCCTTGGCAAACCCAACTGGACACAAAATTCCAGTGGGAGAATTTTAAAGAATGGGGCGTGCATATGCTTTTTGTTCTCATTGATGGCGCTAGCGTCAGCTTGATGTATCGGGTTTCCCGCGGTTTATCAATGGCGTTTGTTAAATGGAGTTCTTGACGATATTCTTAGCGGTTTTTTTTTGTGTGTGACGTCAACATGGATGAAGACAGACTAACAAACGAAACGGTTGCTGAACTAAGAGGATACGGGATTAACTCAAAAAAGGATAAGGAGGTTTTAAAATTCCATATCTATCCTCGGGATATTGAGAGGAAAATGGAATTGATTATAAAAATTAGAACAGAAAGCCTGTGAGTCCGATTGTCCGGGTCGCAGCTGACGTTTTTCCGACTCCGATTATGATGTGACAAGCATGGGTAAATTATTTAGTGGCTAGATATATATAGCTTGATAAATAGCTGCTTGATATTTCTGTAAGACGTAGCAGACATTTGTAACGAAACGAAAGCCATGGCCGAGAAAAAAGCTGGATGAAAAGTCCAGCGAGCAGCCCCGTTCGCGTTTATGCTCTGAATTTATTATTGTAACATATCTAATTAATATGTAAATGATTTATCACATTATCGAAATTATATTTTAAACTTATGTAGGAAAAAAAATGACGAAATTTTCGTGACGAAAAATTTTCGTGATTTTTTTCTTGCATAAATTTCTTAAAATATAGTTTCGATAATATGATAAATCATTTACATATTAATGAAATATGTTACAATAATAAATTCAGAGCATAAACGCGACAGGGCTGATCGATGTCAGCTGAGAACGCTACACAGGAATTTTACCCAGTTTTTTTCTTAGCCATGGCTTTCGTTACGTTACAAATGTCTGCTACGTCTTACAGAAATATCAAGCAGTTATATTAATCCACTTATTTAAATACATCTAGCCACTCAATAACTTACCCATGCTTGTTACATCATAATCGGAGTCGGAAAAAAGTTGGCTGCAGATCTTGGCAATCGAACTCACAGGCTTTCCTGTTCTAATTTTTATAATTAACTCCTTTTTCCTCTCAACATCCCTTTTCGATCACCCTGTAGACTACATGGCCACAGGAAATGACACAGGGAGCACCATCCTCGTCGACTGGCTGGAACCGAGGAAGTAGTCAACCAAGGTAGTTCCAGCAGACAAACGATTTCACGAGGGGTATGGTAACGGACTCAGAAGGGCAGGTTGGTCCTTTCATCAAATCGCAGCAGACTGCAATCTGCACGTCCATGGTGCATCGGCTGTGGCGAAGATGGATGGAACAAAGGACAGCGGACATTTACAGCGGACATCGTTTTGCGGACTTCGGAGAACTGCAAGTAGCTGTCCAGGCTGGTTGCGATGCACTCTAAAATGATTTCAGGAGGGCCTGGAGATACTGCCATACGGTAGAACAAGTGCCTACAGCCGAATTGAAAATATATTCAAAAGGTAGCTTTGCCTTGTTTCAATTGTAACTGATCTGTTGGAACCAATGATGTGAATAAAAGATGTTCTTTTATTCACATTATTGGTTGGAACCAAATACAGGGTGATTCAGTCAATTTCTGACCATTTCAGTACTATGATTTATTGACCCATTAATGTTTACAAACCTTGCATTTCAGTATGATATTTTAGGCAGTTCGGAGTTTTTATTCCCGTGGAAAAGTCTTGATGATATGCTCAATGTGGCCACCACGAACGTTTTGAAGTGCTCGCAGCCGAATGGTGAAGTTGGTTCATAACTCTATCCAGGATTTCTGCATCCACAAGGGTGCAGCAGTCGACGATGCTTTGTCACAGCTGGTCTAGGGTTCTTGGTGCTGTAGTGAACACTGTCTTTAAGGAACTCCCAGAGATAAAAATCACATGTGTTCAGGTCAGGACTGGTAGGAGGCCAAAGAAAGCCACCCCCGAATCGATCTGAAAACCTGTTTGAAATAACACGATTTCCGAATTTCTGATTGAGAAAGTCTAGCACTTCATTAGTGGTGTGAGGCATAGCCCCATCCTGTTGAAACCGTTGATGTCGAAGCGGTATACGCCTCCTTCGCAGCTCGGGGATGAAGAAGGTTTCCAACATGTTAAGGTAAGCCTGTGACGTTATGGTGCCCTCAAAAATGAACGGACCAATGATGCCTCTTTTGGAAATCGCGCACCAAGCCATAACCTTTCGTGGATGAAGAGGTGACTTATGGATCTCATGAGGGTACTGGGAACCCCAAAAACGAACGTTGTGTTTATTAACGTCACCTAACAGATGGAAGAAGGCCTCATCTGACACCCACAGGTTGTCCACAATGTCCTGATTGGCTTCCATTTCTGCTCCAAACTCCATCGCAAATTGTTGTCGCTTCTGTCTTCCAGTGTCTGTTAACTCCTGATAAACATGGATCTTATACGGGAACAGGTGTAAATCCTTTCTCAAAATTCGCCACGTCATGGTATACGACAGCCCTTCTTCAATGGATAGGCGGCGAACAGATTTTTTGGTAGGGGAATCGACCAACCTTGTGCGAACATTTTCGATAACTTCGGCCGTTCGAACACGAGCTTCGCTCCCGCCTTTTTTCTTGCCTTTAACCCATCCAGTGGCACGAAATTGCTTGACAAAATCCATGATTGCTTGCCTGCCTGGTGCGTCTCGACACTTATACTCCTTCCGGAACTTTCTTTGCACGGTTACAGGTGATTTTGTCTCGAAATACCATTCGACAACCTTGCATTTCTGCTCTGTTGATAAAGCGGGCGCCATTTTTCAACAATACGATTTTCATGCAGCGCCGTTGCAACAATACAAACTCCAACTATTTAGAAATTCGATATGGTGCTCATATTCTTTCAGTTGTTTATCCCTAGTGCACATCATTCGAGTGAAATGGTCAGAAATTGTGGGTGTCCAAAAATGTTACGCAACAAAGGCAATATATTAGTGTTAGGGGTAGTGACCAATAACCAGTGACAGTATTAGTTGAATGCGAGCATACTGAGATCGTCTTGATAGTCGGCCAGCGCAGTAACAGGGGAAGAGTTCAGTTATAAGCAGCCAGAATGAATGTTTATGACTGCTCGCAAATCGGAGTAGCAGTTGCAATATGCATGGAATGACTAATGACCCGTATGAACGTCTGCGTGCAATAGGATGGCAAGCATTTGAATATGTGAACTGCCATTTAGCATGTGGATGCGTGACTTTGGGATAACCTGTAGCAACAGATAATAACAAGAAAAAAATAGAAATAATAATAATACGTATGAAATACCATGCAAGGGTTATAATTCCAAGAGAAGAGAGGAAGATCACGAAAGGGCTATTGAGCGATAATTATAACCCTGCACCTGAATGGGAGAGCACAAAAATCATAACAAACAGATAAATAAAAAAAAGAAAAACAGAAAGCACATCAATTATAGCAAAAAAAATCTGACAAATCAGTAATTTAGCTGACAAATTTAACTTTTTCAACTATATCATCTTCAAGGTCTTAGCTCGGCTATATCAACTTTTCAGGCTTTTTCGTGACCCCTTCAAGTTAAATGCACGTGTTTAGCAGTGACCCTGTAAGAATATCGAGATATTGCATGTGATATAACAATCGATTCGTACTGAGAAGTTAACAATGTTACTTTCTGTTTATCTTTTAAGCATTGTTGACGTAGTACGCGAAAGCTACGATCGCTTTGTTGAGACACGATTACTCCATTGCTTATGATAAAGGGTGTCTCAAAATGAGCTGACATTTTAATTGTTTAATAAAACACAGTTTTCATTGGAAAATTTATAATATTTTTGCTTTATCAGAAAGTAAACACATGGAGATTATGTGTGATAAAAAAACATCTGACAAATTCACTTTTTTGAGGAAATTTTCCCGATTTTAAAGCTCTTTCTAACGATATAACATTTAACATAACATTTTCAGAGTTTTTCAGTAGTCACAAGGAAACGTCATAAAATGATCATACAGGATTTTCTTTCTGCAAATCTTCAGTTTATTTAATTCAAAACAATGATTGAATATTGTCTCATTACAACAATCCCTGGCTTCTGATGGATTGTCGTAACTTTCTTTGTTGGCTTCAGATGCACATGCGCAGAAGTGCCAATTTTGCTGTTACAAAAAATGCTTTGCGTTTTAATATACAGGGTGTTTTTGAATTGAGTACAGATTTTTTTGGAGATGATAGAAGAGGTCCTTAGAAGTATTTTTTGTCATATGAACATGGGGTCCCCGCAGCTCCGTTTACTTACAATACTGCATTGAACAATCAAATGACACAGGGATGCAGTGTGCGTTGGTAGGCCTAGATTATTTTAACAATTAACACAAGCAATCTACTGTATTAACTTTTAAAGTAATTTCAAGGTGCACGTGCTTGTTTGTTGAAAAGTCTTAGGACAAACTTCGTCAAGGAGATTCCATGGTATCCAGCCCCTTTGTAAAATACGATTATTGTGCGAATTGTGCTATGAAGCAAATGGCGGTCATTTCGAACAATTACTGTAAAAGTCATACAGTAGATTGCTTGTGTTAATTGTTAAAAATAAAATAATCTAGGGCTACCAACGCACACTGCGTCCCGGTGTCATTTGATTGTTCAATGCAATATTGTAAGTAAACGGAGCTGCGGGGACCCCATATGACAAAAAAAATTTCTAAGGACCTCTTCTATCATCTCCCAAAAAATCTGTACTCAATTCAAAAACACCCTGTATAGGATTGCAGTATATATTTCAATAGTAGAGACTATTAAATGATTTGAATTAGTGTATATTTTATTAAAAACTAAAATATAGAATAAAACATGACATGACAATTAACATAAAAAGTTTTTTAAACCCTCAAATAAATAGATCAAATTGCACACTTGGATGAAACAATTTTAATCTGTTTATGGTGTTGTTTACATACACTGTTTAAAACTTAAACGCAATCAAAAACGCGATAATGAGCAAAAAAAAAAAATGTCTATCCATATCGGATTCGAACTTTACCATTCGAGACAGTAGGCAGAGACTTTAACGATACTGCTGTCAGCCGCTATCGCTTATTAATGTCAGGAGGGAGCACGCGACGAGCACATCCCAAGCGTATACCTGCTACCCTATTTTCATTCAGAAGGGACAGGTCCATTCTAATCTGCCTTGACCCTCAGTACAAGTGCTTGATTTTGCAACCGATCAACATCCAGAAAGCTCAGCCGCTACTTAGCAGGTAAAAACCTTTTTGCACCCGACTATACATTTCTATCATTACGTAATGATCTTTCAGTATGCGAAGAAATTCAATTCACAGTGTAAAGGGGATCAGAAATTCAATATACGATAATTCATGGATCAATCAGACCAATCAGAGAAGAGAGTCTGACTGGTTATTTTATACAACTTAACAGAATTGACCAATTAGTTAAATTTAAAAGACGTTTGTCTTGATTTATTAGGCAATCTGCGGGGTGTTTGAAGATTTCCCATGGTTCAAAAAAAAATTAAGGGATCCGTTGATCATCATACTATGCAAAATGTGGTAATATTTCTGGCAGTGCACTCACTTGTCAAAATATGTTGAGCATAATTTGGCTTTTCGGTTTGTAATTTTTAACATAATTTTAGTGTTCATTAATTAAATATAGAATTTTGAACACTTAAGTTGTGTGAGAAATTAATAATCTGAAAAACAGACAGGTCAACGTATAGAGGAAATATTTTTTTAGAAAATTGTCCATTTACAAACCTATATGCCGTATGATCGGAACGACCCACACAACTCCAACTTCAGTGGGCCAATCAGGTCCAGACTTCATAGAAATGTACTTGTTGCCTCAATGAATATCCATTCTAAGCTTGTATACCATTTACTATATGGATTGCAATTGGCCAATTTAACACCACCACTACTCAAAGCCTGAGCACGAAAATTTCAAACATTGTTAAATCATCATGCGGAGGCATAATTTAGAGCTTATTATCGGTAAAAATGCAATTAAACATGACTCATAACAATGTATGAAATTTTCGCGCACAGGCTTTGAGTAGAGGTGGTGTTGGCCAATTCGACCCAAACCAACAATACAACTAAGAAAAATGCATCCAATGAATTTAAACGAGATGTTAAAGCACGAGTGCGTATTTGTTTTCACTATATTATACAGTAGCTGATGGGGTCCCACAAAGGAATTCCTAATTTTAAGAGCAAATATCTCGAAAATGGAGATCGATAGAAGAACGAAACAAGTGGTAAATTTTTTTCGAAAAGCCATAAAAACCTGATAAAAAAAATTTCAAATTTAGTTACGAATTAGTTACAAATGTTGCCTATGACAGATGGCGCTATACGTAGCATTCAGAAAATTTCATTCTTGGTTTGCGCCATCTGTGCTCGAAAGGTGCACAATTTGAATCGATTGTGATGTGATTGCAATGGCTGCTTGCAAAGGGTAGTTTATAGCCTATTTTTCGGACTTGGTACTGCGTACAGCGCAACCTATCGGCAACATTTGTAACTAAATTTGAGACTTACGTATCAGATTTTTACGGCTTTCAAAATAAACATACCACTTATTTCATTCTTCTATCGATCTCCGTTTCCGAGATATTACTCTTAAAATCAGCGATTTTTTTGTGGAACACTTAAAATTATTGCCTTGGTTTCTTACACATCCTTGGTTTCACCATGTCCGTCTGTCTGTCACAGTGACAGTGTCGTTCTGTCTCCATTTCTATTTTCAACACGCTTTAAACACTGAAATTTTATATGTAGATTGCTCTGGCAAGTATTATTGACTAGAAACCTTGGATTGAAAAATTAAGTTTAACAACTCATTTTCGATTTTCAAATATCGTTGAAAGAAGAAAACTGTACACGAGAAGACAGAGCTGCAGGTGTTTTAACTATTGTCGGGAAAGCAAACGCCGCATGTGCTTTATTAAAAAAAAAAATTATTAAGTAGCAAAAGCTGCTTATTAGTTTTGTCATGTCCGTCTGTATCCTTCCTTTCTTTGACCTAGAAGGATGAATTTGACAGATTCTCTAGAAACTTTGTCCGCCAAGGCTGAACTCAGGCTTTCGTTACTATCCTTGGTAGAGGGGGGGGGGCCAAGAGATTAATTTTTGATTTTAATTTTCCCTATTACTCAGTTTAAAGAAGAAAAAAGCTATTGTTTATTTATAAATTCGTCTACTTTGTGTAGATAATATTATAATAATATCGGGTAGATAATAAGATAATGATAAATGGGTGACACGGAGTGAAATAGATGCGTTCCCGTCGAAGAGGCTCATGGGAGCTCTAAGGCGGGAAAATAAACTTATTTATTGCTTTTTCAGAGCGCCAAACGAGAAGGTAGGTCTCGGAGAGATAAAAGAGGCTGCCTTACCTGCAACTTGGTCAGCACAGATTACGTTTATTCTGTGTTGGCCAGTTCTTTGAGATTCAGTCAACTGAGACCCAGGGAGAAGTCCACCAGCTAAGAGTTAATAATTCCAAGCCCGTATATGCTTCCTCTGTTAATAGTGCAGTAGCAGATTATTAAGTAGCGGAAGAATGGAGCTACTTATTGTTTTCACAATGTCCGTCTGTCTGTCCGTCCCCTTCATAATTTCCGCATATTTTGAGGTAAAAGGTTGAAATTCGGAATGTAGCTTACATGTGCACCTTCACTATTTAGTTTGGTTTTGATTGGCCCACTGGGGTCGGAGTTTCGGGGGCGGAAATTAGAGGGGACCAAAAGGTCTACGCGTATTTATGCATATAAAGGAGTGAAATTCGGTATGCAGATTCCTCTAAGCAAGGTCAACATTACTATGAAGTTTGGGCCAAATTGTCCCAATTGGGTCGGAATTGTGGGGGTAGCAGTTACTATTGGCAACATATGGCATGTCATATATCATTTGATCGGAAATGATGAGAAACGAAAGAAGATAGAGAGAGCTCTTTTACACTTTCTAAATACTACGTTCGAGAAAATAAATTCTTCGATTTAAAAAATTGAGGAGGGGGGGGGGAGGTAAAAAGTGAAATAAAAGGGTAAAAATAGATGATCTCAGGGCTTCCGCTACTTTCCTATACCTTCCTCGGGAGGCTTAATTTCTTGTTAAGTAGCGGAAGAATGGAGCTGCTTATTGTTTTTACAATCTCCGTCTGTCCGTCCCCCTCCCGTAATTTCTGCATTTTTTGAGGTAGAATGTGTACTTTTCAGATTGGCCCACTGGGGTCGGAATTACGGGGGTGTGAGTTAGAGGGGACCAAGTGATCTATGCAGTATTTAGGTGTGTAAATGAGAGAAATTCGATATGCAGATTCCTTTAGACATAATCTACATTACTATGAAATTTGGGTCAAATTGTCCCAGTGGGGTCGGAGTTGCGGGGGTGGCATTCGCTTGGTCTTTAGAACTATGGCAACATATGACATGTGCTATATCATTCGATCGAAAATGATGAGAAAGGAAAGAAAATAGAGTTCTTTTATATTTTCTAACTACTATGGTGTTTTTTGGAAAATTAAGTTATATAAGAGGAAGCCGACATAGCAACAGAATGATAAATGGAAGGCTTCCATCAGTAGTGTTTTCATATGGGGCCAATAGATTTCATAGAGAAGATAAGTGACTACTGTATTCATTGCGAGGGTTAAATGTTCGTGGAACTCACTTGCAGTGGACGCGGGTCTCGAGCATCGTGTGCGCACATTCCTTATGGCACTTAAAGTTGTCTTCGGTTGATACGCACGCATCGATCGGGGTGCTCATGGCTTGGTACTGATCAAAGGAAAAAAAGAGATAGGAAAGGATAGAAGATGCATACATATAATTAAATACACTGCCTTATCATTAATATTTAATATATTAAAAAGCTTTTATTGTAGTATATATCTAATGCTGAAGAATTTGCCTTTCAGGATAGTGTTCTAGCTTTGTGACATATTTTCTAATAAAGTTTTATAAATTTAACTTGATAGAGGTTCCCCAGTCGTCTTTAAAAACTCGTTCTGTAGGCGAAGTTAGGTATACCTACTCATACATCCGATAACCAACTTCCAAAGTTTCTCGATAAGGTTCGGATCAGAATCTTACAGACATTAATTTTTCCACATCATGGTCCTCATTCTGCTATGATCACAGCAAGATCTTCCGAGGAATTGCCATAACATCAGGAGCGCGTAAGTATCCAGAATGTCCTGCTATTGCAGAGAAATCCTAGTTTTGTCAACAATGACTAATGGTCCTAAATAAGAGAAACACACAAAAGCTCTTGTCCACTTATAATTTTATTTATATAGTAGCTTGCATGCGCATGTCGATCACACTGGTCATCATTCAGCAAGAATATGTTTATAAAATTATACAGGGTATTTCAGACCACCCGTATCGGGCTTTTCACTTGAAAGATCGACGTCCTAGAGCTTTGGGGGGAAATTTACATGACTAAAGACTATGTGAAGAATGTAATGGCGACTATCCCATTTTCCGGAAATACCTGTATGGTGGATAATCAACCGCAACGCTTCCACTCCTTTCATATTCTTCTCCACCAGGCGCTTGGAGGGCGTGACTTCAATAGGAAACTGGATTTTTGTCAGTGGTTTAGAAACCAGAGACAAAACTTCCATCAATGTAGTTGGCGAATGAAGCTAGTTTTAAAAGCAACGGGGAGGTGAACATCCATAGTGCACATTACTGAGCCTAGGAAAATCCTCACTGGCTCCGTGAGGTAGATGACCAACATCTGTGGGAGTGTGAATATTAGGTGTGGCATTGTAGACCCGTATTTCTTCCATGGTAACCTGAAGGGGTTGTTTATGTCCACTTTCTGGAAAATGTGCTGCCTGAACTTGAAGATCTGCCCTTAGCAACGAGAGTTGGTATGTGGAGGTCGATCGCATCTTCCCCCCGTGATGGATTGGTAAGATTGGGCCCATAGCATGGTCTCCTCGGTCTCCAGATCTCACTCCCCTCGATTTTTTCTTCTAGGGGAAAAAATTGTGTACAAAGAACAGCTGACAAGGAGAGAAGACCTGCAGGACCGAATAAGGAGGAGACGCAGAACGATGTCCTCTCGGCCTGTAATGACGTGAAAAAGAGACTGCGCAAATACCAGCAACAAAATAAACGGCAGTTTGAACATTTAATGTGATGAAACCTGCATCGGCCCTGAAAGTTTTTTAATTGTTTATTTTCTGAGGGAAGCAAACTGGAAAAAAAGGTTTCTTACAAAAGTTGTTTCCTTCTTCAATCCCTATCTAACATTTCCTACTTGAACCATATTCCCCTACTTCGACCCCGGGTGCCCTTATTTCCAGCCATTTCCGGAAAATGGAATAGTCACCATTAAATTCTTCACTTACTCTTTAATCATGTAAATTTTTCCCCAAAGCTCTAGGACGTCGACCTTCAAGAAAAAAGCCTGATAAAGATGATCTGAAACACCCTGTATAACCAAGCTGTTTATTACGTGAACACGAGATTTTGTCTTCTTCTTTCATGGTATTGTATTATTTACTGTAATGGACCTGAGTCAAACCTTGAAAATCGTTCTGATATCATGACACTACCTTTCACTAAGCTTCATCATCGGGATGATATAAAGGAATTCCTAGGCATTCGCCACTTCCAGCAGCAGCAGCCATCAGAATATAGTAGAGTACCAACCTACTGGGGTTAGGTCTACAACAGTGGTTCCCAACTGGGATTCCGCCAAAATCTTTTATTTTGTACAAAGAAATATTTCCATACTCATAATTTAAAGTCTAAAGCTAAAATTAAAATTAATGCATAATAATATTGCGTTTATTATTTAATATAAATTAATAAGGGTTCCAAAAAGTTGGGAAGGGTTCCGCGTTAAAGTAAAGTTAGGAGCCCTTTGTCTATAAGATACTTTCCCATTGGCGCTTCTTACTCCTTGCCAAACTTTGAGGTGATCAACGGCATATGAACATCTGTACGACTATTGTAAGCCATGCCTTATATTAATGCTAATATGACTCCTTATAGATATGGTTTTATGTGACTTGAGACAATGACAAAGTGCGGAAAAACTGTGTCGTCTGTTAGTTTTGATGGTTTAAGAGAAGACTGTCTGCGGTCGACTTTAGAATTTCCAAAGACTGACGCTTGTACGTGTGGTCCTATCCTACTAGCATTCGGCGTTGGAAGTCTCGAAGATGGCATTCCCACTCAAGCAATTGTCTCTTCCAAGCATATTCTATGACGGTGGAACTAGGATCTGCTTCACTGTCTACAGAAAGTCTCCAGGGATTAACAATAGAGCAGTGTATTTCATGTATATGAGTGAGCATTTACCTGTTTGACGAGGACTGTGAAACCGACTTTAGCGCCAGCAGTCACGGGCGAGACGGACTTCATGTCGACGGCTTCGTATGGTTCGTGGGTCATGATCTTAGTATTGCAACAACAGAAATTATATTTTAAAAACTCCTGTAACGTAATAATTATTGATAAGTTTTCTTCGTAATGCTAGTGAATTGTTTGCAATACCGAATAAGCGTAGCGTTCAGTAGTTCCTGTAGGGTTCTTGTTCTTGAAATATAGCTGCGTCGATATCCCATGGTACTGGACAATTTTGGCTTTGGAAAAAAACGGGAAAAGACAACATTATGTCACAATTTAATGAAACATATATTTTTTTGTTACACTCTAAAATTATTTGAGATTTTTTATATGGATTACGGAATGATGATGAAAAAACGAAAATAGCCAACCAATGTCGAAGCGGGTATGAGATTTCAACCCTAAGCAAAAATACATGCAATTCGATAAATTCAACAAAATTTGGATCTTTCAAGAAGTTGGGTCTCCAGTTGTCCCTCAGATCTCCTAAATTTATACAAACCATCTAGTCTCCTTTTCTCCTGTGATTGCTATTTTTTTTTTCACAGTAAACCATACATGTATATACAATAAAAATTTATGAAAGCAAGGTTTCTGTAACGGTTGCCGTGTTATGCGGTGCCCTCTCTACGATCAGAAAAAACATTAGGAAATTACTCATAGTCTAGTTGAATACATTAGAATTCATAAACACCAGTTTCTTAATTTCTATCTTTATAATTAAATACTTCTTTTATTTTATGCTGAAGTGAAATTTTATCTGGCTAACCTACAAGACTTATAAGGGGACCGCAAGGACATGTCATCACGGATTTGGTTGAAATTTTAGGAGGTCAATCTACAACATTAATATACACTGAGTTAGCAAAACTCATGGGATAGTTACTTAATATCTGGTCGGGCCACCTCTGGCCCTGTGGAGTGCAGCAATACGGCGTGGTAGTGAGTCTGCAAGTCCCTGGTACACTTCTGGAGGCAGTTGACACCAGATAGTCTGCAGAGCCGAAGATAATTGCTGCCCGTTCGTGGGCGGATGATCCAGTGCCCGGAGCCTGACTTCAACAGCATCCCAGATATGCTCGATGGGATTCATGTCAGGGCTCCGGGCTGGCCAGCTCAGTCGTTGGACCTCTCCTGCATGCTCCTCGAACCATTCGCGGACGACATTGGAGCGATGTGGTGGAGCACTGTCATCTTGAAAGACTGCTACGTCGTCAGGGTGTTGAAATGTCAAAAACGGGTGCAGATGGTCTCCGATGAGTTGACGATACCATGGACCATTCAACGTTTGGTCCAGGATAACCAGAGGGCTCATTCCAAACCAGGAAAATGCACCCCAGACCATCACTGACGCCCCACCACCTGGAGGGATCCATCGTTTCGTGAGGTCTGCGCCACACACGGTGCCTCCCATCAGCGTGGTACAGTTGATATCGTGACTCATCTGACCATATGACGTTACGCCACTGTTGCAGAGTCCAGCTAAGATGGTTGGTGGCAAATGCACGCCGGAGTGTCCGATGACGCTGGGTAAGCATTGGCACCCGTGTAGGACGACGGCTGCCAAATCCGAGGGCATGCAGATTCCGACGGATTGTCCACCGAGAGACGTTTCTAGTGCGGCCAGTATTGAACTGGTCTGTGATTTGCTGCACTGTTGCGCTCCTGTCTCTCTGAATCATTCGTGCCAGGTGTCGCCGGTCACGATCATTCAGGGCAGCTGGACGCCCGGTATGGTGCCTGTTGTGGACTGTGATGCCTTCATCCAGCCATTCCCGATACACCCTGGAGACAGTTGAGCGGGGAAAGCCAAATTCCTGCACCACTGCCGAAATGGAACATCCCATGCGTCGGGCACCTACTATCATACCCCGTTCAAAAGACGTCAACTCGCGACGACGTGCCATTTCTGATTAATCACTTATCCAAGCTCTTCCCACAACGTCTAATGGTCCATTCCCAGAATCCGTTACCCCTGTGAATTCGTGAGCCATGCCCATCAATCAATGTGCTTGCTATCCCATGAGTTTTGCTAACTCAGTGTACCTTCTGTGTAAAAGGATTTGAATCAATAGCCTTTCGTTTCGGAGAAAAAACAAAATATTTTACGTTTTACTATTGTAGTATCAGATAAGCCAAGTGGGAAGAAACGTATTCAACTTGACAGCAGTGGGGCAGTGGCTAACGTGAGGCTCTGTGATTTCCTGGTCCGGGTTTCGATTCCTCTCGGGTTTGTTTTTTTTTTCATTTTTTTTTATGGTTTTCGCCATTATTATTTGTTTGCACTTTGCAAGGTAACATTCACATATATAAGCAACGTCACAGGTTAAAAAAAAAAAAATGCAAAATGCGTTGTACCGTGATGTAGCGGTGATGCTGGCAGTGACGACTGCGTATAAACCGTCGTTGGTGCGAATAGATCTTTATCGTTTCTTTTTCATTTCACACGCCAAATTAGCATCCGTTTTCCAGTTTCTATGGAAACGGGTTTGGGGAGAGGGGAGGAGTGGCGAACGGATCCGTCATCATATCCTGAGAGGAAATCACAGAGCCTCACGTTAGCCACTGCGCCACCGTTGTTAAATTAAATATCTTTCTTCCCACTTGGTTTATCTGGCACTACAATAGCAAACATAAAATATGTTATGTTTTTTCTCCGAAATGAAAGGCCATTGATTCAAATTCTTTTACGCAGAAGGTATATTAATGTTGTAGATTGACCTCCTAAAATTTCAACCAAATCCGTGGATGATATGTCCGTGCGGTCCCCTTGTTAGACAAACTTATTATCACTTTAGATAATCACCATCTTGAGTCAGGTCTTTCAAATGTAGATTAAGGCTATTTTAATTTATTAATTTTATAAGTTGGCTGGTTATTAATTGCTTCTTGCGATCAAGTAGAGGTATCGAGAGGGAAAACCATGGCGTAATTCGTGTGCAATTGAATAGGCGAAAAAATACAAGGGACATATCACATTGAATTACGCTTTATTTCGTTTCCCACACGAACAAATCAGTTACAACTCGATAGATACGTTCTATAGTCTCGCTTCAGCTGTATGCACTTGCACCACCGACGTGGCAACCACTCCAGGTCCTCTTGGGAATACTTTTTCAGATTATATTGCACTCTGTCTGGACAGCTACTTGAAGTCTGCGAAATGACGTCCACGCAGGGGTTTCTTCAAGGTCCCGAGCAATTTAAAACGGCTTCATTATCATGAACGGAAGACCAAAGTCTATTCGATGCAAAGGAAGCAGTGGCAGGCCTCTGCTATAGAAATTTCGGATCGCGTCTTTCGACAAATACAGGGTGATCCAAGGTTATAAAGAATACCGAGAGGAAAACTTACTGTCACCCCATCTGGTGTTGGTAATTGGAATATCGCCAGCTTTATGACGTCACAAGGTCCAATGTTTAAAAACTATTACGAGGAATATTGCTTTTACACAGCAAAATGCCATCATGCGCGATTCCCACTTGCAATAATACAAAATAAAATACAAAAGATAAGAATGTTTCCTTTTTTCATTTTCCCAAAGATCCAAATTTAATTAAGAAAAGCTTAAAATCATGCAAATTGGATAAAAATATCTGTACCGCAACTGCAATGATTTGCTCTATCATTTTAAAGAAGATTATTAAAACAAATACCCATGCCTAATCAACTCATGAATCAACCACGTCTAATGAAATCTGCGATTCCGAGGTAGGAGGATATACGAATTCATTGTTTTCATAATCGTAGTCTTTAAAATTGTTAGATGACTACAAGCAAGAACGGATGAATGGGAGGGGGAGGGAGTGCAACAAGTGAATGTTCTTTCGTTCTTGCTACAAGTGAATGTAAGAGCAAATTGGCTAGATATTGTAAATATGTAGTTGTGCAGAATTTACAACTGATGATTTTTAAGATAAAAATAGAGACGATGTTAAAGCAATACAACTGTTTTTTTTGTTAAAGCTTACGCGTTTCGAAGCAATAGCTTTAACACTAAACCAGTCGTATTGCTTTAACATCGTCTCTATTTTTCTCTTACTTTAGCTAGCAATACAAGACCTTGACACCATGTTTCTATTCAATGATGATTTTTATTTGAACCTAACCTAAAGAATCCTTAATATCCCATGATTTAGTTGTAAATATGTTGTTGTGAATATTAGGTAAGAGGATATACGAATTCATTGTTTTTTCATAATCGTAGTCTTTGAAATGGTTAGAGCAAATCACTGTAATTGTGGTGCAAATTTTTTTATCCAATTTGCATGATATTAACCATTTTTTAATTAAATTTGGATCTTTGGAGAAATGGAAAAAGGAAACATTTTTAACTTTTGTATTAAATTTTATATTATTGTAAGTGAGAATTGCGTATAATGGTATTTTGCTGCGTAAAAGCACTATTCCCCATAATAATGTTTAACGATTGGTCCTTGTGACGTCATGAAGCTGTCAATATTCCAATTACCAACACCAGATGGGGCGACAATCAGTTTTTCTCTCGGACGGCGCTACCTGTATTCTTTATATCTTGGGGTGATCGAAAGTCAGAAAAAGCTTTAAAACTCAATAACTCGCACACGAATGCAGATAAAAGATAAAAGATTCTGTTTGCACAGAAACGATTGAAATGAAATCGGATTTTTTTCCCGGAAAAAAATTAACCTATTGTTCGGTTTTGGACTAACAGATGGCGTTGTCAGGTTACAGACATCAGTTTATGCACTTTTTCAGATGCCGGATTAACTATCGTTTTACAAATGTTCAATGTGCTGTCCGTCATTCAGCAACACTATTCACTGCATTAAGCAATATTTCTCTCTGTATGGCAGATGATATCTTTCAATGTTGCCAATGATGTGGATTGATGGCGGTACACTTTTGACTTCCGGATCCCCATAGCCAAAATTCACAAGGCGTCAGATCTGATCTGTGTGGCCATGCATGCGGAAAGTATCGACAAATGTTGAGCAATTCTGGAATGATGCTGGTCCGTGACAGTGCTGCAAGCTATGATCATTGTTGGAGCGAAGCAACCTAGGCGAAAATCGTGGGTCGTCCGATCTGGAGAAAACAAGCCTGCAGGTCGGCGGCACCCAGATACGAATGGCACATCTTGGACTTTGTCAAAATGTTCACTTGGTGGTGGCTGGACTAGGTCTGTTTTGTTGTGTTATATGTGCACACCAGCGATGGTAACTGTTTTTAGAACAGTCCCTGTGACTTCCACGAAGAAAAATGGACCGATTATGAAATCAGCCGTGAAGCCACACAAGACTGTAACTTTTGGCTGATGTAGGGGTCGTTCAACAAATGCATGTGGGTTTCCCGTACTCCACACACGCAATTGCATGCGTTAATACTACCAGAAAGTGTGAAATGTGTTTCATCGGTCCAAAGCACAATGAAAATCCAGTCGCGGTGCTGCTCCATTTTATTGGAGAAATCTTGGGGAGTGATGAAGTCGTCAGGTGTCAGTTTATGATTATGTTGCAACTTGTGCAGAAATCGCTTAAGGATAATTCGCAGTGATCGCCATACACTGCTGTACGAAATGCCAATCTGTCGGGACACTTCTGGCGCGCTACATTCCCGGTACGAAATGCTTACACAGGGCGACTCTCTGGGCGACAGCAGTGGATGATGAGGACCGGCCACTTCTTGGACGTGGAGCCAAAGAACCCGTGGCTTCAAATCATCGTATCATTTTTGTCATTGCAGCACAAGTCATAGGTCCTTTAATATCTCGCATTCCATGCATGCGTCGATATGCCCGCAATGCCGCACTGGCACTCTCATTATTCTGATAATAAGGTTTAACTAAGAGGACCTTCTCGATTAATGAGAGCATTTCTATGACTACAATTTCGTTACGGTGAGACGGAACAACTATCACTATCTGCTTCTGAAATGGTGCTGCTCTTTTTATATTCTCGTCTGAAAATGTGCATAAACTGATGTCTGTAACCTGACAACGCCATCTGCTGGTCATAAACCGAATAATTCTAGCATTAAATTTTTTTCCTGGAAAGAAATCCGACTTCATTTCAATCACTTCTATGCAAACACAATCTCTTTATTTGCATTCGTGTGCGAATTATTGAGTTTTAAAGTTTTTCCTGACTTTTCGATCACCCTGTAGACTACATGGCCACAGGAAATGAACCAGGGAGCACCATCCTCGTCGACTGGCTGGAACCGAGGAAGTAGTCAACCAAGGTAGTGCCAGCAGACAAACGATTTCACGAGGGGTATGGTAACGGACTCAGAAGAGCAGGTTGGTTCTTTCATCAAATCTCAGCAGACTGCAATCTGCACGTTCATGGTGCATCGGCTGTGGCGAAGATGGATGGAACAAAGGACAGCGGACATCATTTTGCGGACTTCGAAAAACTGCAAGTAGCTGTCCAGGCTGGTTGCGATGCACTCTAAAATGATTCCAGGAGGGCCTGAAGATACTGCCATACGGTAGAACAAGTGCCTACAGCCGAAAGGAAAATATATTTAAAAGGTAGCTTTACCTTGTTTCAATTGTAACTGATCTGTTGGAACCAATGATGTGAATAAAAGATGTTCTTTTATTAATATCATTGGTTGGAACCAAATACAGGGTGATTCAGTCAATTTCTGACCACTTCAGTACTATGATTTATTGACCCATTAATGTTTACAAACCTAGCATTTCAGGATGATATTTTAGGCAGTTCGGAGTTTTTATTCCCGTGGAAAATTCTTGATGATATGCTTAATGTGGCCACCACGAACGTTTTGAACTGCTCGCAGCCGAATGGTGAAGTTGTTCATAACTCTACCCAGCATTTCTGCATCTACAAGGGTGCAGCAGTCGACGATGCTTTGTCGCAGCTAGTCTAGGGTTCTTGGTGCTGTAGTGAACACACTGTCTTTAAGGAACCCCCAGAGATAAAAATCACATGGATTTAGGGGGTTTTCAGGACTCGTAGGGGGGCAAAGAAAGCCACCCCCGAATCGATCTGGAAACCTGTTTGAAATGACACAATTTCCGAATTTCATTAGTGGTGTGAGGCCTAGCCCCATCCTGTTGAAACCATTGATGTCGAAGCGGTATACGCATCCTTCGCAACTCGGGGATGAAGAAGGTTTCCAACATGTTAAGGTAAGCCTGTGACGTTACGGTGCCCTCAAAAAAGAACGGACCAATGATGCCTCTTTTGGAAATCGCGCACCAAGCCACAACCTTTCGTGGATGAAGAGGTGACTTATGGATCTCATGAGGGTGCTGGGAACCCCAAAAACGAACGTTGTGTTTATTAACGTCACCTGACAGCTGGAAGAAGGCCTCATCTGACACCCACAGGTTGTCCACAATGTCCTGATTGGCTTCCATTTCTGCTCCAAACTCCATCGCAAATTGTTGTCCCTTCTGTCTTCCAGTGTCTGTTAACTCCTGATAAACATGGATCTTATACGGGAACAGGTGTAAATCCTTTCTCGTGGTATACGACAGTCCTTCTTCAGTGGATAGGCGGCGAACAGGTTTTTTGGTAGGGGAATCGACCAACCTTGTGCGAACATTTTCGACAACTTCGGCCGTTCGAACACGAGCTTCGCTCCCGCCTTTTTTCTTGCCTTTAACCCATCCAGTGGCACGAAATTGCTTGACAAACTCCATGATTGCTTGCCTGCCTGGTGCGTCTCGACACTTATACTTCTTCCGGAACTTTCTTTGCACGGTTACAGATGATCTTGTCTCGAAATACCATTCGACAACCTTGCATTTCTGCTCTGTTGATAAAGCGGGGGCCGTTTTTCAACAATACGATTTTCATGCAGCGCCGCTGCAACAATACAAACTCCAACTATTTAGAAAATCGATATGGCGCTCACATTCTTTCAATTGTTTATCCCTAATGCACGTCATTCGAGTGAAATGGTCAGAAATTGACTGAATCACCCGGTATGATACGTCCTCTGGCTAAATGATAAAGAATTCGTGTAGACTCACGTAAATTGAAGGTGACGCATGTCCCGAGAGGAAGCTTCTCTTCCCTTTTGATGAGGTCAACTTTAGCTGTGCTATCCAACAAATCCTGAAGGAGAAAGAGAGAAATTTAAAAAGGGGGAAAAGAATAAAATCCAATGCTACTGGAAAAACAATAAAAATTTATAAAAATCCTAAGCTTATTATATATTTACAAAATCCATTGTAAGTCTAGTGTTGCTAAGGATAATTTAAGAACAGAACTAGGCACGGCAACACGGTATATTTTTATTATAGCCGACGCATTTCGATATTACATCAGTGTTGGTAGATTTTTACAGGCGAACCCGCAGAAATGGAAGTCAAAAATAGCCCACATTCCCGCAACCGCAAGTAAAATTCCCTGACTTTTCCCGGTTACAAGAAATTCCTTGATCATTTTCCCGGTCGCTAGTCATCCTGCTTTAAGTTTTTTAAAAGTTTAAAATGTCATGGACAAACGCAAAATGTAGGTTTAACGTCAAATATTTTAATAAAACTTGAGACTCTCAGATTTTAGGTTTTTATTCAACATGAGAGAGAGAGAATAAAAACCTAAAAACTGGGAAGTCTACTCACAATTGTGAAGTCTTCAAAATAAGGAACACCCAAAAATATTTACCAATTTGGTTGTGCTGGACGATTGATTGACAATCGACAATCGAACAGCGCAGGGAAAAACGAAACGAGCGGTCCGAAAGCAACGCTTTCACTGCCCTACTCATCCAGGAAGTAACCAGGGGAAGTACACTGAACTAGGCAAGAAGCCAGATGAGACCTAGTTAAGTCATCCAGTGGATAAGATTGGGTCCTTTCCTATAAGGACGAATAAGTTGATTGCTATGAGATCCAGTAGTCGGGAAAGATGGCCTTTTGGATTGATCGACTGTACCTTATTTATCAGCTCATATAAACCCGAAGCACCAAATCTCGAAACCGGATTGGCTACTGCATCCGTTACAATAAGAACGTACGAGCAGAAACAATGATATGACGTAATGACGCTTCTGGTCTTCCATTGGTCTTTACACCGGAAGAGCTGTTGTAATGTGTTGAGAATTTTCCTTCATTAAGTTGGTAATACTGATTGAAAATAGCCCATCATTAATCAAGGGAAACTCCGTTGCAATATTTGGAATGCAAGAGGAATCGCTCGCAAGCGCATCGAATTCTACAACTTCCTTACAAACTGGAATGTCGACATCGCCTTCGTGTGCGAGACGCACCTGAAATCTACTCAAG
>JAHWFO010068719.1:7680648-7716936 GCA_023313115.1 Rhysida immarginata | reverse complement strand
TTCACCGCCGGACACGCCTCGTCCCGGCGCATTGCACACACGCCTCCGTGCTTGGCTGCTTTCGCCTGGGTGAGCCTCTGCGCGTTCTCCGCTTCCATTCGCGACGGTGTAGAGTCCTTTCGCCTCTGGCCTCCAGCTGCCTTCTTTGCGACCACTCGGTTCCGTCGTCTCTGCCACTCTCCCCTTTTGCCTCCGAACCTCCCGCCAAGAAGACTTCGCTCCTCCGTCACCACATCTCCCTGCGGCATGATTGGTTCGGGCGTGATGATGGTTGTGACGACACTGTCTGCCCCGCTCCTCCCCCGCCTTCGAACGGGTGAATACTCGCGAGCGGTAGTAACAGGCAGTGTCGCCGGAAATCACGTCTGGATCCGATTTCCGTGACACTATGTATGTAGGTATTATTATTGTCTATAAATAAACATTTCATATAGTAAGAAATTCTATAGATTTTTATTTTTGGGGGTATTGAATACGAATTAATCAAATTCCCATAGTATTCTATGGTAAATCATTGATCGGTTAACGAACAATTTGATTAGCGAACAAGAAAAGATTGTCCCAAAGTCTGGAAACAAATAGTTTTTTTTTAATATCGCATTTTGATTGGTCACTCATTTAGACGTCACTCGGGGGTCTTCATCCATTCCTTTGCACAGACCAGCGATTCTCAAGCTTTTCACCACCGCGTAGCCTATCACTCAAACAAAATAACTAACATTGCCACGACCTTCAATTTTTTATTAACTTTTCTATACTTAAATTTATGCATTTATATTCTACTTGTGTTTAACGTTATTCTGCCAGTTATTAAAGGACACATTTTTCTTTTTATGAACTTTATTGTCGATGTATGCTGAAGGCAGTAAACTCAATGTCAGACTGTTTAAAATTAATGTTTTCATCCATTTGTTATCATAATTAGGGACTTTAGAATGCCCGCTTGGTCTGTACGTTTATCCGGCAGTCCGTCCGCCGTTTGCACGATAACTTGAAAACGGATTAACTTTTTCAAATTCTGTTTTCAGAAATATGACCATCAAGGTCTTAGCTCGGCTGTATCAATTTTCACGATTTTTCGTGGACTCGTTTTTGTTGTTATCAGTCCGCATCTCCTGATACACGGCGAATGACTGGGTCCGCCATTAGATGCTTCTATTCCACCGAGAGTATATATTGTTTACTCATGGACTCCTTCAAGTCGAATTCACGTACTAAAATAGTGACCGTAAAGAATACCAAGATAACGGCATGTCATATAACGTCAAGATTGAATACACTGTTGCTTTCTGTTTATCTTTTGTTAAACGCACACGCGACTATCGCTTTGTCGACACACGATTGCTCAATTGCTCATAATACGAGGCGTATTCAGAAAGTAAGTTTCGTTTTGTAATAAAATCTTGTAAATATTCCAAGGAGGAGCTTTAGCAGTTAAACAGAAATGCATTTATACTTTTATTAAAAATAAATTAACCCCCCCCCCCTCCCGAGTAGGGTAAGGCAAGTCGCCGTTTTACCCCTTTATCTGCACTTTTTACCTCTCCCCAAGTTTTTTAATCAAAAAAATTGGTTTTCTCGAACGTAATATGTACACAATGTAAAAAACTTGTATCTTCTTTCCTTTCTCATCATTTCCGAACGTATGATATATCACATGTCATATGTTGCCATAGTTCTAAGGACCAAGTGACTGCCATCCCCGCAAATCCGACACCCCTGGAACAATTGGGCCTAAACTTCAGAGTATTGTAGATCTTGCATAGAGGAATCTGGATACCAAATTTCACGCCTTTACGTACCTAAATAGCACAAAGATATGTTGTCCTCTCTGAATCCCACCCCCGTAATTCCGACCCCAGTGTAACAATCAATATCAAACTAAACAGTGCAGATGGACATGCCCATAGGAAGCTACATTCCGAATTTCAACCTTCTATCGCAAAAAATGTAGACATTATGAAGGGTTACACAGTTAAGACATTATAAAACCAAAAAATAACTCCATTCTTCTGCTACTGAATAACAGGAGAGGTTAAGCACCACGTAAACGTGAACGTGACGCGAACGCGTGTGACGTTTCCAATCTGAAATAATGTAGGTTTTTCATTGTTGACAATTGAAAACAATAAAAAGCTACGTCATTTCAGATTGGAAACGTCACACGCGTTCGCGTTTACGTGGTGCTTAACCTCTCTAATTATGAGCACTTGAGCAATCGTGCGTCGACAAAGCGATTTCACGTGCACGCGCCGATGTCAGTAATGCTTAAAAGATGAACAGAAAGTAACAGTGCATTCTTTCTTGATAAATCGATTGTTACATGGCATGCCATTATCTTTTTTATGCTTTACACTCACTGTTTTAGCACGTGAATTCGACTTGAAGGGGTCCACGAAAAATTCTGAAAAGTTGATACGGCCGAGCTAACAGTAAGACTTTAATGGTCATATTTCTGAAAACAGAATTCGAAAAAGTTAATCCGTTTTCAAGTTATCGTGCAAATGGCGGACGGCCAGATAAACGTACAGACCAAGGGCGCATTCTTATAAGTAGCTTTTACGCTAAAGCTCCTAATAAAAACAAACTACTAAATATATTTTCAATTTTTTTTTCTTTACCAGATTCTATATATCTTTAACTAATTTTGCACATAGTTTCCAAGTTTATTTAAACACTAGACATAGCGCTCAAGGAACTTCTGCATGTGTTGTTAATCTGTGACCATCACCATCTAAAGATAAGGCCTGAGCCAACACCACCTAAAGAGAAAGCCTGAGCGCGGAAACGTCGTACATTGTTAAAACGTCATAGGTAGTCATCTCGAGGCTAACGAGAAAGACAGGCTCCGGCACTGAAAAGTCACCTGACCAAGATAGGTCTATTAACAATGTAACTTTCATTGTTTTCATCTTGTATTTTAACAATCAGTGTTTTTTCCTTTGTTGGAAACAATGAAGGTTGGATTGTTGCTAGACCTATTTTGATCAGGTGACTTTTCAGTGCCGGAGCCTGTATTTCTCGTTAGCCTCGGTCATCTTTAATCGCATTTCTACCAATAATAAGTCATAAATTATGACTAGGTATGATGATGTAACAATGTATGAAATTTTCGCGCTCAGGCTTTGAGTAGAGGTGATGTTGCCTGAGTGCGGAAAAGTCGTACATTGTTACATCATCATACAGGGTCATGCTTAATCGCATTTTTACCAATAATAAGCCCTAAATTATGACTCCGCCGAGGCCAACGATATAACGGGCCCCAGCGCGGAAAAGTCACCTGACCATCTTAGACCGGCCAACAATCCAACCTTCATTATTTCCAACAAACGAAAAAATACTGATTGTTAAAATCCAAGATGGAAACAAAGAAGATTACATTGTTGCTCGGACTTAGATGGTCAGGTGACTTTTCCGCGCTGGGGCAATATCGCCTAGAGAGAAAGCCTGCTCACGGAAAAATGATACATTGTTACATCACCTACGGTAGGGACAATTTCGGGCTTATTATTGGTAGAAATCACGGTCTATAGATATACATGGTCATCGAGCTCCATTGTTAAAATGAAGCTAAAGTTTCTAGCTCCCAATAGGGCGGGAACTCTATTGAAAAGTGGCACTGCATGTACAATCGGCCCAAAAACGCCTGCAGCGCCGCCCTATCGACAGACAGAAACTTTACTTTCATTTTCAGTTTCAATGAAAAACCTCTATCGCAGGTCATGGTCGGCCCTGGTGCGATCTATGCGGCACCTGGCGCGATCTGTTTTCTTTACCTTCTCGAAACAATGGAAAATGGACGAAGCTCGATGACCATGAATATCTATAGACCAGTGACGTATATTAAAGATAGACTCCGAATCCTATTGTTAACAGCGGCAAAAAGTGAAGCAAATTGAGCCATGACAGTTCTGGGCAAGAGTGAGCCGTGGAGTAATTAGCTGTCTGGCTGCTTTGTTTTTGATGAATTTGGGCCCGAGGAAAAACCATTCCTCAAAGTTGTTTCGCGCACAACTGTACAAACAGACACGAAAAAGGATCAGGAATCATTTTCCACAAGCATAAATCAAAAATACGTAACTAAAATGAAAATACATAACTGAAAGACGAACGAAACGAAATTGAAATTGAAACCATGATCGAAAATTGTTTATAAAATATAATAAAATACTTCAAATCCAAAGTAAACGAAAAGATAAACTTATCACTCCGTGATCGGCGTGTGAAAGAATTATTAATCAGCTACTCTCATGTTTAGCCATGTGTTTTGCATCATCTTCACTCACTTTCAGCCATGACAGTTCTGGGCATGGAGCTTCCAATTTGCTTCAAGTTACAGCAATAGGATTCGGAGTCTATCTTTAATATACGTCATTGCTATAGACCGTGGTAGAAATATGATTAACAATACCCTACCATAGGTGATGTAACAATGTATGACGTTTTCGCGCTCAGGCTTTCAGTAGAGGTGGTGTTGGCTGGGGCAACACCACCTCTACCAACACCTCCTATAGTCCATCCAGCCTTAGTTTGCGCGAAATGTGATAGCCATTTCAATTGTTGGACATTGTTACAACAAAAATTAAACAATACATAACAATTAACATGTCCATCATATTTCGCACAAACTAAGGCTGGATGGACTATAGAAAGAAAACCTCACAACTGAAAAGTCATGCATTGTTACATCATCATAAGTCGACCAAATTTAGGGCTTGTTATTTGTAGAAATACGTTCAACAATGGTCGAATTATGATGATGAAACAATATATGACGTTTCAGTTGTTTGGCTTTCTTTCTAGGAGGTGTTGCCTCTACACATTTAAACATATATTCATATAATAAATAAAATAAATAAACGATCTTAATTAATGATACCGAAACTCGCGTTCCAGCAACTGTATCTCACGCATGCGTAATACGTACGAACGAGCCGGTTCGGTCGACTCGACCGATGTTGTATATGCGTCGATGCGAGCTCATGCTCGATCAACATGTATGTGACGGTACGGGGTCGCCCTGACGTCATGCGCTAGCACAAAACTCGATGCGACTTTCTCAATTTGCGGCGGCGGGCCTTAAGTGGTGCTGGGAAAGCCAAGCAGTTTTCACTTCTTCATCATCGCTGAAACGCAGGCTGCTGATGAACACTTTGTGAACGCAGCAGAACCCGGAACAGCTGGTAGTCACTGGACGCGAGGTCCGAACTGTAAAGGCGACTGGTGAAGTTGTTCCCAACTAATCAGATTTTTTGATTGGGAACAACTTGACCAACCGCTTAACAGTCCGAACCTCGCGTCCAGTGACTATCACCTGTTTCGGTATCTAAAAGAGCTCGTCGGCTGTCTGCATTTCAGCGACGATGAAGGAGTGAAAACCGCTTGGCTTTCCTCACCGGCGGCGTACTTCTGAAGTGAGCATGCATAAAGGTGCGTTCCCATAGCTCGCTTGGGATTTCAAGCGAAGCTTGAGCTTGGAAGCAAAGTCTACTCGCTAGAAAAATATGGCTTGAAAAGTTCAGCTTGAAAAGCCAAGCTAGCGTTGAAGCTATCCCATCGCTAACGTGTCTCGCGAGAAATCGCAGACGGGAATTCAAAACAACATGGCGCCTCTCAATGCACGAAAACGTTTGTTGTTACAGAGAAAGGGTTTAATTTTAAGAAGCTATTGATAATTAATCGTAAAAGTATTTTGTAAAAAGGAAAACTTATTTCCACTTTAGCAGTACGTGATATTTATTTTACTTTCGCTGACGATACAATAAATGGAATAAATAAAATAAAACAAAACCAATTAAATTTAAATAAACAGAACTGATAATTAATTAAATAAACTTAAGTAATAAATAAAGTAATAATACACAAATTAATAAAATAAAATGAGCAAAATAACAATTAAATATATATAATAAATTCAATAAAGACTATAAACTAATTAATGAATATAATGTATAATAAATGAATAAAATGAAAACAAAATAAAAGTAATATAAAATAAGAAATTAAAAGCTATATAAAATTAGCTCAATCAAATGTAATATAATAAATAAAATTAAATAAAATAATAAATAAATAAATAAATAAATAAATAAATAAATAAAATAAAATAAAATATATATTAATAAAAAAAATTTAAACCATAGTATAATACTTAAAGAAGAAATATTTATAAACTGAAGATATTCATCAAACAAATCATGAATACAAAGGAGAAAAGGGAAACAAATACATGTACAATTCGCGGAATTCTTCCTTCACTTTTCTCCTTTGTATTCACACTATCATCACAACCCCATGCACGCACCCATTGCTGTCATGAGAGAAAGGCGTACTGCGCATGTGCCTCAGTCATTTCCAAGCTGCTTGTAGCTTTAAAATCAAACTGACCTAGATATCCGCTTGAAGCGAAAATCAGCTTGAAAATCCAAGCGCTTCATGCAACTAGCGCATATCAGCTTGGTGTTTAGGATAGCTTGAGCTTGAAAAATCACAAGCAACACGCTCAAAAGGCGTGTTTCAGAACTCGAGGAGATCTCAGTGGGCGGAGCAAAAAAATCTACCACAACGTCATCGAAAACGTCACCATTTAGCTCGAGTTTTGAAACAGCAAATCTCGAGAGAGCAAGCGTCATCGAAATCTATTCATGGCGCTTCGATTTTATCGAAATCATACATTTGAACAATTTGAACAATTTCTTCATTAAATCTGTTTATTTAAAAATTTTCAATAATAATTAGAAAATTAAAAAAAGGAATAAGTACTATAAAGAATTAAATATCAAATAAGAGAATACAAAGAATTATTATAATACAAAAATAAGAAAAATAGTTTGCAGGATTGCACGGTTTTTAGCCAAATTTAAAAAAATCAAACATGGCATCAGTTTATTCATCAGATTAACTGAACTGGCGATTTGGCGAGCGGACTGCGAGGACACTGCATATAGCTTTGAAAAATATTGTAAGGTTTGCCAATAAGCAAATGAACATGAAAAAAAAAGATAATCTTTTAAAAAATTGTCAAAGTTGAAATTTGCTTAAATGGCCATTCACTGGTCAAATTATCTTATAACAATGAATTATTAGTACAATAAAATAGACTCAATCAAATTACAAAAGCGGACTTTTAATAAAAAAACAAATGTAAACTAATTAAGAACAATAAGAAGTGTGGACTGTAATTATACAAAGACTGAAACAGTGCATTGATCCCAGGGTCGTACCCTGAATTTTATTTCGGGGGGAAGGAGAGGGGGCTGGCTCTATTCTTCTAGCGGAGGGGATGGATCCCCAAGCAACAGAAATTATAGTTGACAAAGTGGAAATTTTTTTTTGGGGGGGGGGGAGGGGTGCTGTAGCCCTACCCCTGGGTAAGGCCTTGATTGATTCCCAATTTTAAATTTTTAAAAAATTTCAATGTTCGTCAGTTAACGTGATTGTTGATCTGGTGGCAGCCATCTTGATGATCCAAGGTGTTTAAAAACTAGAGGAATGTAAGATCTGCGCGGAATGTGAGAATAATGACGTGTAATGAGACTTTCGAGATTAGTGAGACGATTTTCAGAAGTCTCCTTCTCCCGAGCCTTCTCCTCACTTTAATCTACTGTATGTGACGTCAAATTTGCGTCACGGACGCGATATCTAGACGAGATATCTCGAGTTTTGAAACAGAAAAATCTCGAACTCCTCGATTGCCTCGAGTTCTGAAACACGCCTAAAGCGTCAAGCTTCAAGCTCCAAGCGAGCTATGGGAACGCACCTTTAGTTCATTGAGCGCTATGAGAAGTGTTTAAATAAAAATAGGCGGAAAAATAGTTAAAGATACATAGAATCTGGTAAAGAAAAAAAATTTGAAAATATATATAGTAATTTTATTTTTATTATTTAGTACTTTCTGAAAATGCCTCGTACATTATTAAATGTATTTCTGCTTCACAGCTACAGCTCCTTCTTGAAATGTTTACAAGATTTTATTATCATACAAAAACAGAAAGTAAAAATTAAGCCCCATTAATTAATTAATTGATTATGCATCTGTGTTCAGTGTGATTAAAGGAATATTTATTTAATTACAGTAATTTATTTAAAAGTAACATATAAATTTTTAATATTTTAATTTACACCTCAACAGACCTTTCTTTATATTCTAAAATATGCATATTGCTTGAGTATTTTTTTTATTTTGCTTATTTTATAAAAAAAGCAAAAAACAGCCAAAAGAATTGACTGCTCTCCAAGTCCAAAAAATTCATCAGTATATTTCAACAGACTTTTCTGTGAGTATACTATATAAATTTTATGGTTAATTTAAAATAACAAAAGGATTAAGATTAAAATTATAATAATAAAGCTCAAACTAATAATTTTTTGAAAAGAATAGGAAATTAATTCAACAAAAATTAAATTATATTTCATAAAAAAATTACATTTAGAAATAAGAATAAAAATAATCAAAGGCTCATAGCAAAGGCTGCGGTTTGTTGGGCGTCTATTTTATATTTGGAGTAGCAGGGATACCAGTAGAATAGTTAATTGACGGCAGATGGCGATTGGGTTCTAATTTTCCGACGTACTTTTCTGTTAATGTGGAACAGCTCACGCCACCAGAATGGAAACGGATCATTCTTACCGGAAAATTTCCGTTTTGATTTTCTGATTCCGGTTTCTGGTGATGTGGAAACCACGCTTAAGTTTATTTGAAATAATTCTTTGTTATGTTTCTATAATAACTAAATTTTAAACCGAAATAAAGAAAATAAAATTAAAAGTATAAAAAATAAATAAAAAAAATCCAATAATATTGAGTCTTTCATTTGAATCTATTTATCTAAGATGTAATAGGTCTCATTCTTGGAACTTTTATGATGTCACATAAGCAGTAAATATGATAAGAGATGACATCATAAAAGTTCCAAAGCGATCGTCACGTGATGACATCTTAGATTTCATCTTAAAATGAAAAATTTATTAGATTTATTTTCATTCATTTTTTTATAGTTCACTTTTATTTTCTTTATTCCGGTTTAAAAGGATAGTTATTATACAAATATAACAGAATTATTATAAATAAACTTATTCCCATGATTCAACGGCGAGTTGTCACTAAAAGCCGAAATTCTGCAGACTTTACCCAAAGACCTTTCTTTTAGTCTTTGCTTTACCTCTGGAAAGTGGGTAATGTTTTTGGAAGTATTTAATGATAGCATATTGATATTTTAGAAGAAGACTATATTTTTTATATTTCTTTGCAGAAATAAATTTTAAACATATAAATTTGCGAAATATTTGGTCATTTAAACTTTTTTTTTAAGAAAAATAAGACTTTTATAATCATTCATTTGTGTCACTTTTTTGTTGTTAAGATATAAAAAAATAATTTTTATAAAAACTTTATCAATTAAAAAGGGTTAATTCTTTTTTATTTTTGAAATAAAGGAATCTTTTTAATTCTTATTTTATCAGCTCTGTCAGATACTGTATATCACGAAGGGGGGAGAGCGATTCATCGAATCGTAGGCAGCGATAGTACACGCTCATGCCTTTGTGTGCTTGTCTTAGGAATGTCAAGTAAATATCACAGACGATTGTAAAACTGTTGGTCTCCTTATTATTTGATAATTTTAATGGGCTTTTTAATGGTCTGAAACCACTGTCACCTGCGTATCGATAAGCAAGACCAGAGAGCAATAATTGTTGCTCTCTGGAGGTCCACTCCATTCGCTAATGAGCTTCCCTGTAAGAGTGGGAACCAGCCTTCATAGGTTGTCTGTAGCTGCACAATACAAGAAATCAGTAGAAATCGTTGTGCACATTTCATGAATTGCGTAAAATTCTGCACATTTCACGAACTGCGCAAGAGTATTGTACAATTCATGAAATGAGCAAAAAGTTGCGCATTTCATGATTTGTGCATTTTCACAATCGGTGCGTAATACGAGGGTTGTACCAAAAGTAAGGTTCCCAATGAGCTACAGCCTCGAGGGAAGGTGCTAGGCTAAATCCGACAACAGTGCCGTGCGCAGTGGTTCCCGCACTCTCGAGCGATTCGCTACGGCGCTCAGTGTTCGCTTGGCAGCCGTCAGAGATGGAAGTGTTGATCGCCGCTCCCGCCAAGTGCGAGGTTCGAGCAGTAATCCGGTTTCTCCACGCAAGGAAGTTACCGCCCGTGGAGATTCATCGGCAACTGACTGAGGTTTATGGTGAAAAGTGCATGTCCGTTCAGCACGTCCGAAAATGGTGCAGGGCTTTTGCTGAGGGTCGCACGGAAGTTCACGATGAAGAACGGAGTGGAAGACCGCCGGTTTCGGATTCGATTGCCCAGAAGATCAAGAGTGAGCTGCTGAAAGATCGGAGGGTCACTGTCCGTGAACTTGTTGAACGCATTCCTGAAGGTTCCCACGGCACACGCTTCCTCAACGGATTGGCGGGAGACTTCTTCGACTTAGGAATACAAAAGCTGGAGCACCGTCTTCAAAAGTGTGTCGAAAAAAATGGAGACTATGTTGAAAAATAGACAACAGTGTAAGCTTTTCAACGATGTATAAATTAATAACAATAAACAATGTTTTCTACTTGTAAAAAATATGGGAACCTTACTTTTGGTACAACCCTCGTATATATACCATTGGCCTTCTCACATACGAGAGGCTGCCATTTAGTTGCACTTGCGCTTTAGTGGGAGCTGATGTTACTATAATGCTGTGATCTGGTAGAAAACAAACTTTTTCTTTCGTTTGAAATCTCGGAGGCCACTGTTCTTTGTATTGTTAACGAGTTGCGAATATTAAGGGATTATGAAAAACTTGTATAAAAAAAGATTTCTCTCCAGCTTTACGGAAGTACGAAATTTTGTTTGATTCTGCCTAATTACATGATGATTTCAAAGCAGCTTTCACTAATCTGTGCATTTTTAATATATGAGAATGTAACTGTCACGGAATTCAAATACGATCTTGAATTTCGATGTCACAAACGCTCACTTTCACTCTCGAATTATTTACAATTCGGGAAGGAAAGTGGAGCGACGTCACACTCGTCATAATCGTAGAGCAAAACGTCTACACGCATGGGCCAATCAGGAGACAACAGCTGATTCAAATAAAAACGTTTTTTGTGGAGCTAAGAGGAGAGAGAGAAGAGTGGAGCCACGAAAGAGACGGCCGGTAAAAGAAGGGTTTCCTCATCGCGGAATTCCCAGCAGGATCCGGGAATGCCTAATGGTCAACGAAAGCTCCGATACGGGTTCTAGAACTACGGCGACGGCAGTGAGCGAGACGAGTTCTCGTGCGACGTCGGAGAATTCAGCTCAGCTGTGCGGAGAAGCCTCGTTGGCGGCGCATCTCCCGACGGAGAAGGCAGAACGTCGTTTGCGAGTTCCGCCATTAGCGCGTGTTTCACGGAAACTCCCGGACACCTGGCATCGCAGCATTCTGGACCACTGTGCGAACCTAGTAAGTGCTCGTTTCCTCGTAGGGGTTAACTCACGCCTAATAAAGGTGGCTTTTTGGGAATTGGAGTGCAAGGAAGTGATTTATGTGTCTAATGTGCGAGGACTCTGGCCGTTTGGGCTCTTAGCCTTCCTGCGACACGACGTGGGTTTTGTTTTAACCTAGATAGGTTAAGTGCCGTTAATTTTTGTCACGAAAGTGCTAGTGTTCTCCGTCTCTCTCAACGTGTGACAAAATTTGTGTGTGTTTCTCTTGGAAAAGAAAGAGAATATTTTGAATAAGTGAAGTGTGTCGTCTAGCGCGCACTGGTTGTGTGTGTGTTCCTTCGTACCTGCAGTTCCCTATTTTATGTATGGTTTACCATTGTGTATAGTCACAAATTATTGCTTTAATTACATGTTCATTTTGGTGTGTTTGTTTTTATTTTAGCGGCCGAGTTGTCGAGCCCTGGGTGTAGTAGACTGTCATGCTAAATATGAACGTTATTGGTCTTGACAGGAATATCATATGTTACATTTTTGTTAGGCTTATGTAGCCCCTTCAGACACAGACCTTAAATTCGATTGTAAAAATTTTGTTTTTACATTTATTATATTGATACTGTTACATTAAACATAACCAGCAGTTTTTTATTTATTAACATTTTTTATTATCTTTTTACATGTATGGCTATATTTGCTACCGAAATATACATATTTATTAGAGAATCAACAGATTTTATTCATGTCATTTATTTAGTACGAAATTTTACAAAACATAAAAAAATACCGCACTTTTGACAAGGTAAACGTCCAAGATACAAGTTGGAAACATGTTGCCAAGATGACTGAAGGGGTTAAATGTCCCGTACCTTGGACTAATTGACTTTGCCTCATAAATGACTTATTTAAGTGGGCATTTATTTCCACTGGAACTCATTCTTGATAGCTGTGACCTCATTAATTGTGCGTTGTATTTTTGATTCAAGTAACGTGCTTTCTTTCTTACATAAAGTGAGCAATCTAGTGTCTTGTATAGTTAGTGGGAACAGAAATTTTATTTCCCGATCTTGTAATTGGTTTAATCATTATTTTAGGCTATAGTTGGGCTTTGTTTATTATTGTTTAAGATTTATCATTTGCTGGAGCATCACCTCCTTTATTATTACAGACCTGTTTTACTGAAGGATTTCCATTGTTGTTTTTGGCATTTCTCAGTTTTGCCATGGCGCTGTTTAACCTCCCTTTGGTTACCATCTGAGATAAATAACATGTAGTGCAAACAAAATAAAAAAGATACAAAACGTACTAAAATTTTTTTTGCATAGAATCTTTTATTTTAAAAAAAAGTTAAATTGCGAATAAAAAGAAACAAATTTGGTTAATGAAATGACTGCTTATTCAGTTTGTTTTTAACGTCACTGAAAAGTCACCTGACCATCTTAGTCCAAGCAACAATGTAACCTTCATTGTTGGAAACAATCAGATAGGGAGGTTAAACAGCGCCATGGCAAAATTGAGAAACGCAAAAAGCAACAATGCAATTATTCAGTAAAACAGGTCTGTAATAATAAAGGAGGTCATGGCTGGAGTATAACAGCGATTGTTAGTTTCTTTAATTGTAGCCATAGTGATAATTTGTTACGTTTTAACCTTTATACTTATTGTAGCGTTATCTTTATTTCCGGTTTAGTCATTAGCCAATTGATTTCTGAGTATATTCAGAACAAGCTTTTATGTGAATAGAAGTATTTGGAATTTTTGCCTCATTACCGTATTATTGTAATTGTCGCACTTGTTTTCTTATTTTACCCTCCTAGTTGGAGTGGAGTTCATCGAAAGTTTATCTTTAGTTTGACGTTTGATGCCAGTGGCATCTTGTGTTATGATTGTTTATGCTTATACTTTTCAACAGTGATTTTTGCATTGAATGTTCTAATGTTAAATAAATCTCAGCAATGCTTCTAAAGTTCCCAATACATAAATATTCTATATATTCTATTTTCTTATCTTTTCTTTAATGTACATGTACTTTTAACACTCCTTAAAAATGTGTACTAGCAAATGCACAATCACATGTTTTACCTTCCACTGCGTGCTCTAAGTGATTCTCTAGTTTATACGTGACAGTAACATTCACAAAGAAGCTGCCTGCTTATTTCAAACTAAGAGAAAGCCTGAAACTGGGCTAAGAAACTTTGTGACAAAATTCTAATTAAAATCAACTGATACATAGACACCGCGAATTGGCACGCTGACTAGCAATAAGGTCAGCGCTAAAGAATCACATTTGACAGGTCTGAAAGAGTCTTGGGAACCTCGGGATCTTTGTTCTTCTCAATTAAGTTCATTCTTAAACCGATACTTTGTGTCGCTTATAAAAGAGGGGGGGGGGATAGAGGAGGGTATCAACGAATAAATATATATATATTTTTTAATACCATCTGGTATGAGCACACAGAGATGCAGGCGACGATGATGACGGCCCAGAAGATCTTGCAGCCGAGCACTTGTTTCTTGTCAAAGACGTAGCTGAGGCCCGTGATGCCCAAGTTGAGCGAGGGGGCCTCCTGCTCGGCCGGCTTCTCCATCTCCTCCTTGATGATCTGGCGGATCTTGATACAGAGTGGGTCCTCCGCCTTGTCCCCCGAGATGGTCTCCAGGGGAGTGCCGTCCAGGCCATACTGGGCTTTCTGATCCATATCTCCCGCCATAAAGGCTGAAAAGAAAAAAAAAAGACATTTAAGATCAGAATGTGATCGAGACATTCTCTGTATCAATACTTCTTATTTTTCAACGCTATAAAGCGAATGATTTACGTCAAAATACCAACATCTTAATTTGATTGAAATTATTCGGAATGGATGGAGCTTTTTTTTTCTTTCCCTCTCCTGGATATTTTAAAAATAAGGGCTATTTTCATTATTTTTAGATTAATTCCTTGTTATCCACCCGATAACAATTTAAAGATCGGATTAAAAAAAAAGTGTCACTAACTGTACTCGTGTTTGCCCAACGAAAGAAAAACTGGCGTGTCCAGTTAAATTTTCGGTGAAATTAATGTTATGGGCCCCGATAAAAAAAAATTGAAAAAAATGCAGCAGTAGAAAAGGGGAAGATATAGTCGGGCGATTATAGGAAGACACATAGCCATTCCCATTTACTATAGTCCATCCAGCCTTAGTGTGCTCGAAATGTGATTGTTATGTATTGTTTATAACAATGTCCAACAATTGAAACGGCCATCATATTTCGCGCAAACTAAGGCTGGATAGACTATAAAGATCAAAACGTAGTCACATGCCCAACGCAGCCAATCATTTTTACCGATAACTTCTCATCTTCAGCCTTTGTTAAAAAATAAAGTTTTCTGTGAGATTTTGCTATCGGATCATGTGATCCATGGCAACGGAAGTTTTATGCCATGTGTCTTCCTATAATCGCCCGATTATAATAACATTTATAATAACTATTATAATGTAAGATGTTGTAGAAATCAAGTGGGTACTCAAGGGTTGTCTTAAAGTTATTATTCTCCATAAGGTTGTTACCACTTTGGGTGTAGAATGCCATCTTTCTACGAATAAAATCGCTAAGATCACCACATTTAGTCTTAGTTATTCATTCCAAGCACTTTTTAGGAACTTTAGGTGTCCCCAAACAAGACAGTAATGTACGAGCTTCATCTGGCAATATTCACTATGCGCGCGGGAGAGGGGATGCCAATTTTAACATCCCATTACCTTTGACAAGTTCAAATGGCCTGACCATGGTGATCCACTATAATACTAAAATACGTGCGCGAGCGATTTCTCCAATCTGCCACCAAAGGTCTTCTTTGAGGATAAAATTTAAGGGATTTGGGATTTGGTGATAGAGAGACCCCAGAGCTTTAATAAAATCTAGAGACCCTGAATAGAATAGAAACCCAGAGGTCCTTCAATTCAGGGTCTCTAACAAATCTCTGTAAAACTATGTTACAACAATGTTATAATCTACGGTAAAACAGCAATGTTCGCGAAGCTTTTTCAAATTCAGTGAGGCTTTCATTGAGCACAGTGTTACCTAATGTCAGCACAGTATTCATTTTGATACTTTCTAAACTTTTCGAGAAATAGGATCGTAATTGAGCCTCAGGTGCTCGATATCTCCCATGTTAACTTCGCCGATGAATCCATCGAGTTTTTCTATGAGGGGCGTTAAATTTGATCTTGACTTTATTTTTTGTAAATTTCAATGTTGTAAAAATCTAAACATTCATTGTTGGGATGACAACTACCGCCTGTCATGCAAATACAGCACTACTCATCCGGTTGCCATGACAACCGAGTGTTTGTTTAAACAAAATGGCGGATAGCGATGTGTCGACCAAAGTGGAATAACGAATAATCATCAACTTTCTTCACAACGAAGGTGTGAAAGAATCTGAAATTCATCAGAGACTTCAAAGACAGTTCACCGAGTCATGTTTGTCTCGATCATCCGTCTTTGCTTGGTGCCAAAAGTTTGAAGAAGGACAAGAATCCACCGACAATGAACCTCATAAGGCAAGGCCAGCAACTGCTGTCAACGATAGCATCATCGCACGAAAAAAATGAGCTGATAAGGGACAACAGGCGGATTCATGCCCGAGAATTGGCTTCAATACTGAACAACAGCACTGGCAGTGTGGAGAGTATCATCCACGATAAGCTGAAATTCAACAAGATCTGTGCCAGATGGGTCCCTAAACAACTCTCCGAGGATCACAAAACCACCCGGGTGGAAATTTATTTATTTTTATTTATTTATTTATTTATTTATTTATATTTACGAATTGGGATCCAATACGTCCATCCAGGGCCTGTATGGCCAGAGGCCAACGAGTTGGGTCCCTGGATGGACCTGGATTCACGACTGCTGTATGATGGTCGCAGCAGCCGGGGGGGGGGGGGATATTGGCTATCACGGATGGTCACCCATCCAGTGACTAGCCGTGTCTGATGTAGCTTAACTTCACAGACAAACGTTTCTGTCTGTCTGTCTGTCCGTCCGTCCGTAACTCTAACTCCTCCGAGGCTATGAAAGATTTTCAAAATTTGTTTTCGTCAGTCGATGAGTATGGTCCATGGCCTCCCCCAATTCCATGATGCTGCTGCGATATGACAGGGAAGGTGACAGCTTCCTAAGGCGTGTTGTGACCACCGATGAGACATGGATTCATCACCGTACTCCTGAAAGCAAGCGTTAGAGCATGGAGTGTCGACACATAGACCCACTATGACCCAAGAAATTCAAGATGAGACCGTCGGCAACGAAAGTGATGGCGACTATATTCTGGGACATTAAGGGTATCATTCAATTCGATTTACTGTGACATTTTGAGGACGTCCCTGAAGCCGGCACTAAGGAAAAGGCGACCAGGACTCCTTACCAGCAGTGTTTGTTTTCTGCAAGACAATGTCCGACCACTCGCAGCCAAACTGACTATGGACACACTGACTGAACTCAAATGGGACATCATACTACATCCTCATATAGGGCAGATCTTTCCCCTTGCGAGTATCACCTTTTTGGACAATTGAAAGAATTCTTGGGAGGGCAGAGGTTCGGCTCCAATGAGGAAGTGAAAAATGCTGTCCTGAGTGGTTTTGGACATCAGCCTGAAGATTTCTACAGAACCGGTATTCAGATGCTCAAGAACGCTGAAAAAAATGTATAGAGAAGCAAGGAGAGTTATTTGAGAAATAAATGTGTGTGTCTGTTTTTGTAGTTTCCTGATTTTATAAAAAATAAAGCCCAGGCCAAATTTGAACGCCTCTCGTATTCACAAAATACGTTCACTAAAATTATACAATTTTGACCCTCTCCCTTTCCTTTGCAACATTACTCAAATCCCCACTCCGTAAATGAAAGTACATAATATATTCTAGTACCCCACCTTAAAAGAGGAAATCTTTCACATAAAAAAGAGCCTTAACCACGTGCATAAGCAGAGGCAATTTTTTCAGGCGAACGTTCATATTTTGATATCCCCCTTGCTCCCCCCCCCCATTTATACGTTCCCTTTTGTCACAGTTTCGAAATCCTCCCCACCCCCGTCAAGCGAGCGTGAAATGATCCCTAAGTTGTTAAGCGCGAAATGGCTTGATGCCTATTTCATCAATGATGAGTAAAACATTTTTTTCCTCAGTGTGGTTAGTGTTGAAGATTCTCTTGCACTCATTTTAATCAAAGTGGCGATTCCAATTTCGCCACTGGAGAAACCGATATACATGTTTAGTGTATGTGGATGTGGTAGATCAATTAAATCAGCTTATGGATGAAGGAGGATAATATGCCGTTTATAAGACTTTGGATGTTTGAACCTCGCAATGGGCATCCTCGAGTTTGCTTTATTTGATGACCTCAGGCCCTTTTTACAGTTGTTTGATAGCGCCTCCTCCCACCCCCGTTCCTTCTATGCCAGTGTCTTAAAGTGGTTTCTGTCCACTTTTTCTTGATATGATTGTATTCCACTTGTATTTTAAATTGTCTTCTGACGGAAAACCATGAAAATTGTTTTTAAAATATTTTTTGCTTTAGGAGTGCACATCGGAACAGAATAGTAACCCATTCTGTCAAATTTCGAGGTAAAAATAAAAAAAAAAAATACTGTTTCACATTTGTTTTCAAATTGCCATGTGATGAAAAACCATAAAAACATCGAAATATTTTTATTTATTTATTTATTTTTTTACATGAAATAGATTTGAGTTTTATCTTTTCTTTTTTTTACGCAGTGGTGGCTTATTAAGTACCGAAAGGTGCTTTATGCTATCAGTGTGGGGAAACGTTTCTGTCTGTCTGTAACTCTAACTCCGAGGCTATGAAAGATTTTCAAAATTTGTTTTCATCAGTCGATGAATATGGTCCATGGCACGAACCGATCACAAATATTATCTAAATCGGTTCATTGGCACGTGAACAAATAGTATCTCAATTTTCCCGCCAAGCAAATTTTCAATGGGAAGATATATTAAGTAAGATATATTATCTAAATGGGTTCAATAGCACGTGCACAAATGGTCCCTTCACGACCCCACCTAGCAATTTCATTGGAGAGATATTAAGTACTGTAATATATCAAACAAATCGTAATGACGAGATAGAAGCGGATATAAATTACTATTTTCGTCAATTGATTAATATGGTTCCGGGAATGAACCATTTTGAAAATGGTTGAAATCGAAACAATGACACGTGCTCTAATGGTACCCTTATGACACCCTCAAATATTTTCAATGATAAGATATGGCATGTAATATCAAACAAATTGGGATGAAGCGTCATAAATGAATATAACGTGAAATCATTGATATCGAAATTGGTTCCAAAGAACCTGGTTTAGTGGAACCATTGTGGTTCATTGGAAATTTCAAAGCTAAAATGTGGCCCAGATTAATATATACAATTTTTAACAAGGCCGTATGCCTTAAGTATTTTAATACCTGCATGTAACTATGGTGGAATACACTGTCAAAGGATCGAAGAAGAGAGTCACACTCTGTTTTCACACTCTGTGTGAGATCTGGCGGTCTCGGTGGCCAAGCAACTGGTCCACCACGACCAATCCAACGACCAGGATATGTCTCATTTAGGTAATCTCTAACTGCTCTTATGTAATGCGAAGGTGCGCCGTTCTGTTGAAACCACATCAAATGTCTGGTCATTAGTGGAACATCTTCAAGAAGACCAGGGAGCTCCTCCTTCAGGAAACCAAGGTATGTTTGCCCGATAAGACGGCATGGCAGGAGATATGGCCCAATCAGGACATTGTGAATCATGCCAGCCCAAATATTCAACGAAAAACGATGCTGAAAACTGTTAACATGTATTGCACATGGGTTGACATGAGACCACAGATGACTATTGTAGCTATTGAGCATTCCCTCTCGCGTAAACGTTGCCTCATCTGTCCACAAAACCATGGAAGGAAAGTCTGGAATCCTATTCTGTTGCTGCATAAACCATTCCGCCAAAGCACGCCGGGGACCATGATCATTGGGACATAATTCTTGCACCTTTCGAAGCTTCAACGGATGTTGCAGGTTGTCATGTTAAATGTTCCATACAGTGGTATGACTAGTATTCAGAGCAGCTCCGACCGCACGAGTACTTGTCGACGGATTTCGGTTAAACCTTTCCAAAACTTCATCCTCTAATTCAGTGGAGCGTAACCACCGACGACGTCCACGCTGATGATTATCATGAGCGAATGCGCCTGTTTCTCTTAAACGACGATCTACTGCACCAAATGTTCGTGAATTGGGAAGAATTCTGTTGGGATAATGTTCAGCATACAAACGCCTTGCACCATCCATGGTACAAGCAGCACCGAGACACAGATGCATGTCTGCATAATCATTCCAAGTAAAACGATTCATGCTGTTTGTTTAACTTTACACATGTAAAAAGTACATCAAGTGAACTTTTTAAAACAAATCTTTACCTACTGCTTTCCCAGAATGCGATTAGTTCATTTACATATGGACTAACCGTATTTTACAAAGGGGTTGGATACCATGAAGTTTGTCCTAAGACTTTTCAACAAACAAGCACGTGCACTTTGAAATTTCTTTGCAAACAATCACTTTAAAAGTTATTACAGTAGATTGCTTGTGTTAATTGTTAAAAATAAAATAATCTAGGCCTACCAACGCACACTGCGTCCCGGTGTCATTTGATTGTTCAATGCAGTATTGTAAGTAAACGGAGCTGTCGGGACCCTATGTTCATATGACAAAAAATACTTCTAAGGACCTCTTCTATTATCTCCCAAAAAATCTGTACTCAATTCAAAAACACACTGTATATTGTTGGTCCGTGCAGAGTATTTGTGAATTGCGTGTTGATACCATTGTTAAGTATTGTTGCACAAACTTTGCCTTGTATTGTTAATCATGAGATATTTCTCATTAATATGCCTTGCCATAACCATGAATATCGATTTTTTTATCAATAATTATTATTTTTGCTTTGAAGGTCAAGTATGCAAAATTTCATCAAGATCTGAATTAAACTGTAGATTTGTATAAGAAACAAACAAGCCCACCCACAAACCCATAACCATCCTTCTATATACATATACTAGAAGAGGTACCTGGCGTTGCCCGGGATAATTACACTTGTAGGTAAACAGAACAATGTCAAAAAATTAAATTGTAACTCTCAATTGGTTAAATAATAACTCAATCAATACAACACAGAGCAAAGGGACTATCCATTCTACGAAAAATACGAAAAACAGGAATTCTATGTGATATACCGGGACCATATACTTTAGACTCAAGTTTTTTTTGCTCTTGACGTAGAAGCTCTTGGTGTATACGGACACGGCGCTAAAGGATTGCTTCCTCTGTCGTCTTTCCACTCTTTCTCAAATGTCAACTGTCCATTATCTCCGGTTACTGATCATTTTTAAAGATTTTCAATAAATTGTTAAGTACTAAGAACTCTCTTTTCTAATAAAAGCCTGATTAACAGGAATAGTGTATTGAAACTTGCATTGTTGGTCATGAGATACATATTGTTGAACCTTGCATTGTGTTGGTGCATTGCGTGTTGACACCATTGTTGCACAAACTTTTCCTTGCATTGCTGGTGATGAGATATTTCTTATTAATAAGCCTTGCCATAATCATGAATATTGATTTTTTTATCAATAGTTATTATCTTTTCGAAATCTGAAGTAGACAGTAACCTTCCTCATGCTTTGAAGGTCAAGTATGCAAAATTTCATCAAGATCGGAATAAAACTGTAGATTTGCATACGAAACAACAAACAAATCCACAAACAAACATCCTTCTTCTCTCTCTATATATAAAGAAGGATGTTTGTGGGTTTGTGTGTTTGTTTGTTTGTTTTTTATACAAATCTACAAGTTTATTCACACTTGTTAAAATTTCGCATACGTGACCTTCAAAGCATGAGGAAGGTCACTGCCTACCTCATATTTCGAAAAAATAATAATTATTGATAAAAAATCAATATTCATGGTTATGGCAGGGCATATTAATGAGAAATATCTCATGACCAACAATGCAAGACAAAGTTTTTGCAACAATAAGTAACAACAATGGCATCAACACGCAATTCACAAACACTCTGCACGGACCAACAATATATATCTCATGACCAACAATGCAAGCAAAGTTTGTGCAACAATAGGTACCAACAATGGTGTCAACACGCAATTCACCAATAACAATGAACATAAAATGATGATGCAATATGGATAAGTTTCAATTTGTAACAATGCATAGAATTCCTGTTATTCAGGTTTTTCTTAGAAAAGAGAGTTCTACGTACTTAAACATTTCTTGAAAATCTTTAAAAATGATCAGTAACTGGAGATAATAAAGAGTTAGGACCAGTTCATTATCTACTTTCTCAGCTAAGACTTCTCAACTGAGTGTTCAGCAACAATACAATGATATTGTTGCAATCAAGTCTTCCTCATCTTAACAATGCAAGTCCATTGTTGCAGGAGACTCAGTTGAGAAGACTCATTTGAGAAAGTAGATAATGAACTGGCCCTTAGCAGACTATTGAGAAAGAGTGGAAAGACGACAGAGGAAGTACTCCTTTAGCTGCGTGCTGTATTGAGCAAATCGGAAGCAAGTAAATAGAAGAATCGGCGATCGCTAGACTACACAAAGTGATGAATGGCCAAGTTTTGCTTTAACACATCGAGAGAAGAAAGGGAATTGTAGCAACATCAATTATACATCTGAAGTAAGATTACGTGAGTAAGAAATTATCGGATAGGTCCATCCATTATGACCCTTAAAATTTTTTTTTTTCGAATTTTCATTAGGAATTTTTACTGTATTAATTCTAAGCATTTTCATGTGTTTATTTTAAACTTTTTTGCCTTGCATTGTTGGTCATGAGACATATATTGTTGATCCTTGCATAGTGTTGGTGCATTGCGTGTTGACACCATTGTTGATACCTATTGTTGCAAAAACTTTGTCTTGCATTGTTGGTCATGAAATATTTCTCGTTAATATCCCCTGCCATAACCATGAATATCGATTTTTTATCAATAATTATTATTTTTTCGAAACCTGAGGTAGACAGTGACCTTCCTCATGCTTTGAAGGTCATGTATGCGAAATTTTATCAAGATCGGAATAAAACTGTAGATTTGCATAAGAAACAAACAAACCCACAAATAAACCCACAAACAAACATCCTTCTTTATATATATAGATAGAAGAAGATAAGGATAGATAGATGATAGATAGATAGATAGATAGATAGATAGATAGATAGATAGATAGATAGATAGATAGATAGATATAGAAAGATAGATTGGTTCGTAATATTAGAATACTAGCTGATATGTCCGGCGTTGCTCGCTCTGTTTGTTTGATGAAATATTGCAATATCTGCATTTGAAGATGAATAAGAACACATGAAAAATCCTTAGAGTTAATAAAGTAAATATTCCCTTTGGAAAAACGAAAAGAAATCTTTAAAATGCTTGCACTGGAATTTTGTGTCCGATTGTGTTTGGCCAAGAAAATTCGACATTGCATCCTTAACATTTTAGAATATCAAAGAAAGGGTATGAATATTGAATTACTTCTGTCTGTATTAAACAATACTTCATAGATGGACTGAGAGAGTTCAGACACTCTGTTTACAGCCTCATCAACATGCAACCGTTTCAATAGTTGTATTCAGTCACAGAGGTGGAATCATGTCCTGAATGTGGTTGCTCATATTGACAGTAACAGTTTTAGCAACAAGAATTGCCCTCTCACATAATCAGTTGAGATCTTTATAATTTTCTAATATGTTTAGATAAACATTATCTCAAACTTCTCTGAAGGAAGTTACTACATTACAAAACCATATGAAAAATAATTTTTCTCCAGTTATTAACTCATTAGAGAAAGTACCTTCACTTTTTCAGGAAAAGCTTGAACAGCTGCAAGCCCTAGAAGTTGTGTTCTCTTATTTGTTTTAGAATAATTTCTTACATCTCTCTAAAGATTATAATAAATAAAGAAATAATAATGATTTTTATTTATTTATTTATTTATTTATTTATTTATTTATTTATACTTTTTATCACTATCCCCCTTAAAACATGAATCATTAAGACAAGCATCGTAGCTAACGAAAAAGACAGACCCTAGGATTGAAAATAACCTGATCTTCTTAGTCGAAGCAACAATGTAACCTTCACTGTTTCCATCTTGGATTTTAGCAATCAGTATTTTTTCTTTTGTTGGTAATAATGAAGGTTACTTTGTTTCTGGAACTAAGATGGTCAGGTGACTTTTGTGTGTTGGGTCAATACCTCCTATAGAGAAGGCCTGCGGACAAAAGGTTACATTGTTACATCATCAAGCTGCCAAATTAAGGGCTTATTATTGGTAGGGTATTGTTAATCGCACTTCTACCAATAATAACCCCGAAATTGTCCCTAGCGTAGGTGATGTAACAATGTATGATTTTTTCGCGCGCAGGCTTTCTCTCTAGGCGATATTAGTTTAAGAACACCACTGAGTAGAGGTGGTGTTGGTTTAAGCAACACCCTAAATCGAAACAAACACTGTAGACATCGAAACTGCAAAGCGCCATCTAGACTCTGTTGCCCAGGCTGCCCAACCGGAGATGGTTAGACAAAAAACGATGAGTTGGGTAGTCTCTTTATCCGACAGTCTCTGGTTTTTCGCAATTCATATTTTTTTGGGCCTTGATATGTTGACACGCGTAAGGGATGAAATACCTTATCGCCAAAGGTAAACGCATTGAGCATAAGTGAAATATCTTAAGAAAACTTGAAGAGGTACTTATATCAGCATAATAAAATTTTTTATTCATTACATAGTGTATTTATAATGAACTTTTGAAATGTTTCACGGACTTGCTCAATATAAGCTGAATAACTCTGTACAGCTAAATGCATGTACTTTATACAATAACGGTATATTGAGATCCAAACATTTCATAAAAATACGTTCTGACTATATTTTGTGTGAATGTGAATATTTTGGAAACTGAGATGCTGATAATGCGATGATTGAACGTTCGTTTCCAAGAATTATTAATAATGAGCATAAAATGATAATGCAGTGACAGGACATAGATAAGGCAGCGTCTACTGAGGAGACAAAGGAGTCACACGTTTCTCCCTTAAGCTCCCTATCAAACGTCCAGAAGACTGGCAAAAATTTATGTCTGGAAAGGAAAGAGAAAGAGCGAATATTGGTCAGAGAAACTCTGGAGCTAAAATAGAAAAATCTATACGGGCATTGGAATCATCTGAACAACGGGAGTTTTGAATAGAGCAACAAAGTATAAGAGCTTCTACGTCAAGGGCAATAAAAACTTGGGTCTAAAGTATCCAGTGATGTTCCCCGGTGGTGAAGATGGATATAATCTGAGGCAGGTCAACAAGAGGTTAAATAAAGTCCCGGTATATCACCTAGAATTCCCGTCTTTCAGATTTTTCTTAGAATGGATAGCCCCTTCGCTTTGTGTTGTATTGATTGGGCTATTATTTAACCAATTTGGAGTTATAATTTAACTTCTTGAGATTCTTCTGTTTACTTACAAGTGTAATTATCCCGGGCAACGCCGGGTCCTCTGCTAGAATATATCGGGTGATCCAAAAGTGTGTTACATATTTTTTTACATTGTTAACGACATTTTCAGTGTTTGCTTTCCAGCAATTCAATGCTTTCATAAGAATCACGAGGCACGCGCAAACAATTGTATTGCTAAAAAATTCGGTCACGGCAAAACAATTATTAGTTTCATGAAAAAATGCACCACGCTTTTGGATCACCCGGTATATAAAAAATGCTTAAACAATAACGGTATATTTTTATATACCTTTTTTTTTGTAACTGTTAATATGTGAATTAATTATTTATTATTTGCTTCTGGAGAAAAGATGGTTATAAATAGAAAATATGAGTATAATACACTTACGTACAAACTATAACGTATCCAAAAAAAAAAATCTAAAAATTGCTTTATTAAATTTGATGAACCTGAAGATGTCATAATTTATTATAGCGATCGCTAAAAGTTAAAATAACTTGGTTACAAGAAGAAATGTGTTTTTAATGATTGTTGAGTGATTGGTTTGTTTGGTTTGTTTGGTATCAACGTCCCTTTCAACTGCTATGGGCATTTCAGGACGGCGTTATAGGGGCCGCAAAGTTTGCCTCGCAAGGGTTCTTTAACGTGCACCCGGCAAACGACTACACGGGACCAACGGCTTTACTTCCCTTCCAAAGGAAGTGAGTGATCTCAGGATTTCCCCCTGAAAAATCTTCGTCGTCCTCGGCTGGGATCGAACCCGTGCACTGGGATCGAACACGCAACCGCTGAGCCACCGAAGCCGATGATTGTTGAGTGACTCGAGCGAACAATCTGTAAGATTGGTGATAGACCTTGTTGGAGAAAAATAAGAAGAATAAAAACACTTTACCGACAGTTTTTTTTTTACCGAGATTCAACTCGGCTTGGAGGAATTCGATTTGATAACGATGGACCAAAATCGTTAAAGAAACGGAACCGGAGAACTCTTTTTCTGGAAGATGTACTGGCGAATTATTTTGACAGGAGCAGAACGATGAAGAAGCTTAGGAAATATTGCGATATAATAATCGATTGGAGACATAATTGGGGATGATGAACTTCCATCGCGTATAATTAATTGAAGATTATCTAACGATTCCCTTTGCACTAAAGTTCATTATCGCAGAGAACCATATGCGGCAGACTAAACCAAGCCCGTACTGTAATGTTTTTTCAAAGCAATAGAAAAAGGAAACGTTACAAAACATTCTTTATTTTCTTATGTATAATAAAAAAATCCTCTATTTTTCAAATTTTTCTTAAATAGATTTATAATTAAAATAAATAAATGATAAATGAAGCTCAACATATGACCCCCTTTCGCCATGTAAATTCGTCTACTGATCATTTTCAAAAAGAATTTTAAATTGTATAAGCGAACAAGATCCGAAATTAAACAATAGCTATTTTAAACATAAAAGATAAACAAAATGTAAACAAACCAATTAATGCTAAAGGACAAGTTGGTTGTAAATCAGTTAGTGATTAAATACATAAAAATATAATTCGAGCTCAAGAGAGTACTGGCAATTATGAAACAAGAGGTGCGTCATCTATAAAGCGTCTGAGGACCACTGAAATAACAGTTACTGATAAGAAATAGTAATATCCGTAAATTATGCTTCCTCAATGGTTTTCCAAAACATCATTTTTGATCACGCGCTCGATGATTACATTTAACCTGAATATTCCGTTTCTCAAGGAGTACTTGGATAAACATAGTGATCATTTCGAAGCTATCTCAACCAATGTCACTTTCTCATTAAGGGCTGTTTACCCTTCTGGTAAAAACGAACGGATGCTTTTCTTCTCTTTCCTTCAATTAGGTGAATAATAAATTATCAGAGAGCGTGAAGATCAATCGCGTGAAGAGGGACAACGGGTGTCGTTCTCAGATATCGATTCCGGACGTAAGAATCAATTTCCTTCAGCGGTGGGCGGTAGTGAAGATAATTTTAACTGCAATGTCGATACTACGGGATACCAACGCTCGAAATTGATTGATATCGTGGATGAAAAAATAAAAGTTAATCAATAGCACCTGTATACCTATTAAATTATAGGTTACCATTGAGGCAGTGACAAGGTCGTCGTTTCTATCAACATCTAGTGAAGGCATTAGGGATTTATTGTCGACACGTAAGGACTCTGTCCAAAGTCCGTCCTATATGACATAAACAGACAAATACTCTGATAATCACCAGGTGTAAGGCACGCGATAGGTCAGGTTGGGAGAAAAAGGGCTGTAGCCCACGATAAAAAAAAATTCAATCAATATTGTTAACTTGTTGAGTGGAATTATATTGACTAGATGGGGATTGAATATATTTTTAAGTGAATTATATTTTAAGCAAGGTTTTTGGGGGTTCAACCTGAGCCATTCAAGACCAAAGGTTTCCATACAAATCAACCCATGAAGTCAAAAGTCACCGCTAATTCAGTGTGTTTGAAAAATAAAAGTTTAAAAATGAAGTCGATTTATTATACGAAAAGACACGTTAAGTATCTAATTTTTCCTGTTTATTACAAATGTTCGATGTGATCGTCCTTGATGAAACGACTAATGTCAAGATGTGTAGTCTAGTACCCCTTTCTCATGGACAAAAATTCTATTCTGAGAATAGTTCTAAGAACGGCCTGTCCCCTTCTCATGGTCGTTCTCGGAACCGTTCTGAGTAGTACATTGCTTCCTGGTCCGAGAGCGATCTGGGACCAGTCTCCCTCAGAATAGTTTCAGAACAGTTGCATGAGAAAGCTCAACGTGTCCGAAACTATTCCCTCATTTTGCATTTTATTATTTTGATTTCTAGTCTAATTATAAAAAAAATTCATTATTTAAATTAATTATGGCTACAAATACCCAGGCTGTAAATAGCTCGCGTGGATGTGTATGGAATGAAGCAGAAATTAAGACATTAATTTCTATATGGTCGGAAGACAATGTACAAGCGGCATTAAAAACTTCCGTCCGTAACCGGCAAGTATTTGAAAAAATTTCGCATGAAATGGAAAGCAAAGGTTTTATAAAATCTTGGACGCAATGCCGTGATAAAATTAAAAAACTGAGATTTGAGTATCAGAGGACGAGGGACCATAATAATGCAAGCGGCAATGACAGAGAAACTTTTAAATATTACGAGGAACTTGACAAAATTTTGGGAACAAGGCCTTCTTCGCAACCACGAGCGGTGCTCGATTCCCTAATAAACGTCGAGGATGATGAAGCTGAAGGTAATTCAAATAATTATTACAAACCATTGTTTTCTGAACAGATATTTTATTTCTTCATTATCATTCATGAACAAAAACAAATATTTTTTATTTTAATTTTAGTGCCTGAAGTAAGTCTCGAAAACCCAACTAATGTTTCTTCGGCTGGAAATGAAGTTGAACTTGGTAAAATATTGAAACATTAATAGAAATTAAATTTAAAATTCATTTTTTTCTTATTTTGTTATTATTTTAGAATGATAAATATTAAAAATTGACTAAAACTATTTATAAAGTCATTTCTGAATCTTATTTTGAAATCTAGTTTTAATTCTTGGAACAAAAAGATGACATTTTTAATTTCATATTAATTTTATATATAGATACCAGTAATACACAAGAAGACAGCAATGTCTCTACCCAATTACGATTAGATGAAAGTCAAGAAATTTCGCGTTCACTTTCAAGTAAATTAAAGGAAAAAACTGAACTTTACGCTAGCAACAATAAACTCGCAGAATTTTTTTCCATCTTTCCATTTATATATTTACTTTGATCATTTTTTAACATAAAGAACGATATAATTTTTATATGTTACAGATAATGCTTCACCTGCTTCATCTGCATCTACTTCATCTTCATCTACTTCATCTTCATCAAGAAAAAGAAAACGAAGCAAAAGCGATCAGCTGAGCGCGCAACTCGATAGTCTTATGAAAACATTTTACGAGCAACAACAAAAAACCGAAGAAAGCTTTTTTAGAAGAGAAGACGAGCGCTGGAGACAAGAGCTGGAATTGGAAAATAGACGAAGAGAAGAAGAAAATCAACGGGAGAACAGGTTCTTAAACATTTTAGAACGCTTAATTGATAGAGGACAACCTACACAATATGGTCATCAATATTACAATCAGCACGGTTTTCATCAGTAAAAAATCATATACATGTATTAACTTTTGTACACTGTCTATATAATCAATTTAATCAACTATAACAATCTGATTAGATTTATCATCTTTAACAAAGTGTACATCACTATTTTTAAGTTTTTAAGCTACTTTTTCGCAACTTACATTAGTCTTAAATTCAATATTTCTTTCAATATGTTTACTTAATTGATTCAAATTGAAAATTTAAATGAGCCTAAGCCTAATGTACGTTCCAAAAAAGGTAGCTAAAAAACTTAAAAATAGTAATGTTTATTTTTTTAAAACTGATAAATCTAATCACATTGTTGTAGTTGATAAAATCGTTTATATAAGAAATTATTATGTGATATTTTTTAATTAATTAATAAAGTGCTGAATTACTTTAAAATTTATCTTTAATTTCTTTGCATTTCTTTTCACTTACATACCTTTGCTATAACAACGGACTCAATAATGATCACAATAATTAAAAAAAAATAACTTTAAAAATAAAAATTTGTTTCAGCAGCATCGTCGGTTTTGATGAAGATATTGCGAAATTGCATCTCTTATTTCGTATTCAGTCTCATTTTGAATTTCGTTGTGTGACTGATGTTCTGGAATGAAATCGTTTTCATTCTCTGCCCACTCGTCACGAAAAATCTCTCCGTACATTTCACAAATATTATGCAATATACAGCATGTAGCAATGATATTAAGTAAATTTTCAAGATCACTATCATTACGTTTCAATAGGCAACGCCATCTGCCTTTCAGCCTTCCGAATGCATTTTCAATCACCATACGACTCCTACTAAGCGTTTTGTTAAATTTCTCCTGCGACGATGATAGTCTTCCAGTATTAATGTATGGTTTCATCAACCATGGTCTTAATGGATAAGCGGCATCACCGAGCAGCAGTGGTGGCACATCTTTACCTCCAATGTGCATGGAACTGAAAATATCACAACAACTACTTAATTAAATCTATAGATGAATTATCTTTAATTTAAAATTATATATGTTTTTTTTTTTTACCTTAATGTGAATAAAGTGTTGTTTTCTGCCCGATAAAATAACGGGCTATTTATCAAGATCCTGGCATCATGAACTCTACCCGGCCATCCTGCATATATGTTCATGAAACGGTAATTACAATCGGCCACACCTTGCAAAACTATCGAATGAAATGATTTCCTATTAAAATAATCCTGAGGGTTGTCTGGTGGAGCAAGAATAGGTATGTGTGTTCCATCAATTGCACCGACACAATTTGGAAAGCCCCACTTTGTTTCAAAAGTTTTTCTTATAACTTCTAGCCTAGTGGGATCTGGAATATTAATATATTTTTTCAAATATTTAATTTTGATGTCTCTACACGTTTCGTTTACTATATTGCAAGCAGTAGATAAACCAACTCCAAAAAGATGTGCAATTGTTCGGTATTCGACGTTTGTTGCCAATCGCCATATCATTATGGCAAATCGATGATGTGGCTTAATTGCTTTCCTCACATGATCCTTACGTTTCAGTATTGGTGAAAATTGTTGAATTAGTTGAAAAAATATTATTTTAGATATTCTGAAGTTCTCTATCCATTCTTCCGAATTCCAGGTCTCCATCACTATAAAATCAAACCAATACGTACTTCTGTTTTTCACCCAAATTTTCTTTTCTTGATGCAAACTATTATAAATAATTGTATTGTATAAAATCATAAAAAATGTCATTCTTTTTAATTTCTGTCGATGAAGGAAATTTGTAATTCTTTCACGACGTTGTAATCGAAGACGGCGTCTTTTCCTTTCTTCAATTGCATTAGAATATTTTTTAAAAATACGAAATATATTCACCAGTAACAGAATGATCTCCATTTCAATCACTGCTATAAAAAAAAGCAAGAAATTATCAGAGCCGTTCTCGAAACAGTTATCCTTTCTCAAGCTGTTCTTTTCAAACTGGTCTGAAAACGCTTCCGGGTTGGGAAGGAAACAAGCATGAGAAAGGAAACTGTTCTCGGAAGGGTTTGGGAGCGTTCTCGGAATAGAACGGTTATATAGCATGAGAAAGGGGTATAGTTCTGCCCAAACGCGTTCCATGGTAATTCCTTGGTGCGTTACACGGTGGAAAGAAAGGATGGTGTGTGCAATTTGATTCTCAATAGCCGGGTACTGACTGAGCGAGCAGCCTCGGTTTCAAGGAAACTGCGCAAACGTTTGCCTCGCGAGGCAAGCGTGAGCCACAAGTCGCCCGAGCATTTTATTACTCTCAGTTTAGACTGCACATACGGATAGCCGTTGTAGCTTCTGCGTTTATTTTAGTCATCTTGTAAAGAAAAAGAAGAAAAAATCTATGAATACAGATTGCAACATGGGAACAAATTATTTGAAGAAATGTGTTTTGATGATGAAGAAAAAAAATTTTACACGGATGTCTGAGACTGAATTTGAAACACTCTACTCTCTTGTAAATGCCAAAATACTTAAGAACGACACCAAATTTTATTACTCTCAGTTAATTTCCTGGCTTATATTTCGCCATGCGTCTTCCCTTAGCCCTCTATTTGTATATTCTACTCATTGTGAATCCCAAAGTCTATTAAAAGAACCATATAATTCGATGAGCTTTAAAAACCTTCTCTTTCTCTATAACGCGAGCAAGTGAGGCAAGATAGAACCGTCTTGAGTGCGCGAGGCATTCGTTCTGAGGCGCCTTTGAGCATCGACAAAAACCGACTCGACATGGCTCGGGCGAGGCACGTCCTAACCGGCCGAGCATATGCCTCATACGGCTGCCTCGCGAGGCTGCTCGCTCAGTCAGTACCCGTCTATTTACGAACAGTTTCGCGCATGACGTCATGTGGATTGCAAAATACGCGCGTCATTGCCATCCTAACCAATTAGAAACAACATAGATAACATTTTAAATACTTACTAATTATTAGGGGAAGTCTTGTATTTAGCAGAAAATGATAATTAAAATTTAATACATCTTAATATTAAATTTATACGAGCGATACATAGCCCGCGTGTCCTTTTAAACGGCCGTGCAATCCACGTGACGTCAAGAACACGCCATCCTTTCTTTCCATCATTAGGTTTTTTGGGGGTGAGGGGGTCAACATGTAGATCATTTTGAGTCTTACACATGGCTCATATCTTAACACAGTCTTGATACAATTTCACAGGACTATTATTTTATATATTCCTGGGGCAAACACAAGCGCCCATGCCCACGACGGGATTCGAACCAGCGACCAGATAGATTCGAAATAGAGAAAGCCTAATTCAAAAATTGGTAGTTTCATCGTTTGCATAACTCCTCACAGCCTCATGTAGTCTTCCGCTATCTGGCGCCGCTTTGGAGTCTGCGATAGAGCACTAGATAAGTCTACATCTAGTGCTCTAGTCTGCGAGTTAAATACACTGCTTTGCAATGAAATTGCCCCACCAACAAGGAATTATCCGACCTTATCCATATATATTGGGGGGGGGGGGGGCTCGTCTACCTCCGACTAGAAAACGAGTAGATGCATGCTCACGGGAGATGACTATTTTACATCGTTAAATAGATATGTTTGGTAAATTTTATTCAGATAATTCAGCTGGAAATTAACAAGTTTAGAACAGAAACGAGATCACGAACTTGGTTTTCGTTCGCTTGGATTGGAAATATTGCCGATCGATGTTGGCGACAATCAAATTTAAAATAATCTTGAAGACTTTATAAATACGAGAAAAATATGGACACTGAACAATTACATGTATCAATAAAACTAGAGTGTTATTTGTATGTTTTGTTTTGTTATGTTTTAATTATACTTTCTCAGCGACATATAATTACAGTTGAACTTCTTTATAACGAATTCTGATACAAAAAAAATAAACGAAACAATTTGTAATTCCCAACTGTGCCAATTGGCCTTTCAACAGTGATATAACAAATTCCGAATTGTCTCAGATATACAGTAGAAAATTTCGGATACTACAAATTTCTATGGACCATGAAGTTCGTCCAAAGTTTTACTGCATTAAAATAAGATCGAAACGACGCGGCCATTATATTTCTCTTCCCTTGCCGCTTCTCTCGTGCCGGTCCAGTGGGAACAACTCGCGCGAGCGGCAGAGGAGGCAGGAGGGGAGAGGCAGAAAAAGACGCTTTGCCGGCCCAGTGTGAACAGACATTAATGAGTTGAATGTGCTGAACACGAATATGACTGTGAAAATGCAAAATTGGCTCTAGTTTTTTTGTAATCTGCAAAAACAATTGTGTACATAATAAAATGACTACCAATAGCTCTGGTCAACAACATTTTTGGTACCGGGGAAGATAGGTGTTCTAGACTAATTTGAGCGTGCTGATTCCAAATTTCCCTATCACGTTAAGATCTCGAGTTATAAAAATAGTTTAAATTTTAATGGTAGCCATTGTTTAAATTTGACATCAGGAGACTGTTTTACACCACAGAAACTTAACATCCTGACGTGATAGAAAAATTTGGAGTTCACATATGGAATCAGCACACTCAAATTAGTCCAGAAAACCTACGTTTGTCAAAGTTGCAGTTCTACTGGATAAATATGAACTATATTAAATATCTCAAAAACTAGAGCCAATTTGAAAAAACTGATCTCATATTCGGAATCAGTGCAACAAATTTACCATAAAATGACTTTTAAATGATTGGAGGCAAAATGTGTGTTGACCAGTGTTATTAATTATATAAATTATTATCTTCCGGTATTTCAATTTTATTGATTTATAAATATACAATTTTTGTGATATTGTATATAAATATATATTTATTCACTTTGATTTTTTAAATTTTTTTTATTGTTAGTAAATTATTTCTTTAATTATTTAGGAATTGTCCTAAAAATTCTGTGTTAAGATGAGTTAATTAATTTAAATTTAATTAAAATAATTTTTAATCGTAATAATCGCGAGTTAATAAAATGAAGAAATATCTTAAAACGAGGAGGTTGTTTGAGGCTAATTGAAGAAATGTAAAAAGAAAGGCTACTTGGAGGGTAGAATTGTTTTTGCCCGTTCCACTAGATAGTAATGGCGCTAGTTAGAGGCATCATTTTCTCCTATGGGAAAACGTGAATCGTCCGGTCTTCCTTTCTTATCGTCTTTGGATTCGCCACCGCTTTGGCACGCTTTGGTCCTCCATTTTGTTTTGACTCAGAAAAACGGAAGAGCGCAAATAAACGAACAAATCAACGACAGCTTGTGTCGTTTTCGTTTATTTCGTTTTTCTGCCTTCATTTAAAACGAATTTCGTTTATTTGGCCAACATAAACGGTTTTTAAACTGACTATAGCCAGTGTGATCATTTTTGACTATAGCTGCCGCCACATAAGTTGAACGACAGGATGACGTCATTTCTAACGCCAGCCAATAGACGTTAACGGGAAGTAAATCGCTTAGCTATTCCATGAAACATCCGCTTTCGTTTTCGAAACATTGTTTTTGTATTTATATTTAGTTTCTATTTTCGTTTTTTATTTTAAATAGATAAATAAAATTAATAAATGAAATTAATAAATTAAAAAATGACGCAGAATAGTCGACTCGAATGTAATTTGTTTTATATTATGACTTTTAATAGGCTTTCCACGTTTCAACGATATCTCCACCATTACTATAGTAGAACAAGTGCATCATGGGTAAAATCCAGACACAGCATATTGATGTGATGACTTACTGCGCATGTCAAAAAGATCGTTCAACTTACGTGGCGGCAGCAACGAGATAGAACACATGTATTCTATCTCGTTGGGTGGCAGCTATAATCACAACGAATCGATTATTATATGAGACGCGTTGGCACACGGCCTCCTAGAAACTACCTGACGTCAATAATGTATTGTTGAAGCTCTAACATTGTGGCGCTGAACTTACTTCTGTAATAGTTAAACCACCCAATGCCAGCTAGATAAACAGGCCCTTAAGTGAAAAAAAATCACCTGACCATCTTAGACCAAACAACAATGCAAACGTCATTGTTTTCAACAAACGAAAAAAATACTGATGGTTAAAATCCAAGATGGAAACAATGTAGTTTACATTTAATGTATATATTTGTAATTGGCTGTCAATCAATCATTATGACAGTACCGACCCCCAACAGACGAATCCACCACGGGGTAAAAAGAGCCTAAGAAGAGGCAACATTACAGAGAGGTATCCGGGAGTTATTGTTACTCGGATTAAGACGGTCAGGTGACTTTTCCATGTTCAGGCCTGTTAGTTTCTAGAAGGACGTGGTTGATGTCTTATTCTTAACGGTCACTGTTAAAGGACAACTCTACGCAAAATTTCGATTATAATTTTTTTTACAGAATATCAATTTTTGATATAAATATAACACGATTCCGTTGAAATTTTTAATTTTGGTCCATAATTTCTTTATAAAGAATGCTTTGAAAAGCGAAAAATAGCGCGTTTGCACTCCCCTCGCGCCGGCCATTATTTTTCCGGAAGTGACGTAGTGCGAGGTTAGCTGCTGGGGTCGATTTAATGTTTTAATGCTAATCCCAGTTGTTTGTAAGCTTCCACAGCCTGATTTTTTTAAGGAAAAAAAAACTAGAAAGAGTTACCAAATATTACTTTGGTTATAATAACATAAATGTGAATCTCCTTTTTGAATGAAAATAAAATAAAATTAAAATAAAATAAAATAAATAAATGAAAGGGATCAATGTAAGTTCTAATGAAGGAGGGGATTAAAAAAGGTGGTGTTATTGAAATATTATCAAACCATTCCTTTTATTATACAATAATTATTTTGGTCATTTTAATTCATTTAATGTACTCTATGTAAATGAATATTTATTGAAATGTGTGTAGCTTTTAAAGCGAAGTCACGAATGGATGATTTTTAAAAATGAGACGTTACATGAATGACACTGAATGAATTTTGAAACTTTTTTTAGTTTGTTTACTAAAAAATCACACTATGAAAGCCTTCAAACAATAATTAATGCTAATTATTTCTCTAATTCACTATATTGACATGGATTTTACCGCCATGCCCCAGCATTAAAAATTAGCTCTCTCTCGCTCTCTCTCTCTCTCTCTCTCTCTCTCTCTCTCTCTCTCTCTCTCTC
>JAHWFO010068719.1:7508071-7680548 GCA_023313115.1 Rhysida immarginata | reverse complement strand
CTCTCTCTCTCTCTCTCTCTCTCTCTCTCTCTCTCTCTCTCTCTCTAACGTCTTCTGATATTTTCTCACTGAGTAGATATTTACGACCAATCTTCCTGAATGGTAAATCGCATATTCGTCATGCCTCATTCTTATTTAGTATTTGGCTATAAGAATAGAGGTAGTAATTATTGATCTAAGGAGTTTAAATGATTAATTTAAATTTAAATGAGTTCAGTCTCCTTTTAATGGGGAAAATCGTGAATTAATAAAAACAAAAAAATAAAAAAATAAATAATAATAAAGTCACCAATCTTGAAGAAACATGAAAGAGCACTTCGCCACAAAGACAAAAACAACCATTTAGTAAATCATTGTATCAAAGAAAACCACACACCAGATTGGAATTGCAAATAACAAAAATTTAGCCAAATAAACAATAAATGGACACTACTTTTAAACAACAATCACCCTAATATACAATAGCCAACAATCATAACCAACAATTACAACCAACTTAGCTTCATCACCTTTACATCAATTGTTAAATTCTTATTTCAACTGTTTTCAACATTCAAAAATATTTAATCCAACTGATGATGAGAAAAATTCTCGAAAACGTTTTTTTATATAAATTTTATCCCAAATATTTGGATCACCCTCTTCAAAATTTCATCTGTACTTCAAGATTATCGTTTTCCCCTATCAACATTATCTGCACAAGACTTCATCTACATCCTCAATAGACATTTGTTTTCTAGCATGTTTCGTTTGGATTTAGTTAATTAATCAGTCAGTTAATTTACACATTAGTAACCATTTGTATTACTACTGTAGTTAATGCCAGCCGTTAGTTTAAATTGACATTTCTTTACTTCAGAGAACAATTTTTGTATTATGGCTTTATCATTTTTGGTCAGGTATATTTTGTATTTTTTTAAAATTTTTTTCTGTTAAAGTTTTGCCTTTATTTTTATTTTTTTATTTTTATGTACACTGAGTTAGCAAAACTCATGGGATAGCAAGCACATTGATTGATGGGCATGGCTCACGAATTCACAGGGATAACGGATTCTGGGAATGGACCATTAGACGTTGTGGAAAGAGCTTGGATAAGTGATTAATCAGAAATGGCACGTCGTCGCGAGTTGACGTCTTTTGAACGGGGTATGATAGTAGGTGCCCGACGCATGGGACGTTCCATCTCGGCAGTGGTGCAGGAATTTGGCTTTCCCCGCTCAACTGTATCCAGGGTGTATCGGGAATGGCTGGATGAAGGCATCACAGTCCACAACAGGCACCATACCGGGCGTCCAGCTGCCCTGAATGAACGTGACCGGCGACACCTGGGACGAATGATTCAGAGAGACAGGAGCGCAGCAGTGCAGCAAATCACAGACCAGTTCAATACTGGCCGCACTAGAAACGACTCTCGGTGGACAATCCGTCGGAATCTGCATGCCTTCGGGTTTGGCAGCCGTCGCCCTACACGGGTGCCAATGCTTACCCAGCGTCATCGAACACTCCGGCGTGCATTTGCCACCAACCATCTTGGCTGGACTCTGCAACAGTGGCGTAACGTCATATGGTCAGATGAGTCACGATATCAACTGTACCACGCTGATGGGAGGCACCGTGTGTGGCGCAGACCTCACGAAACGATGGATCCCGCATGCCAACAGGTGGTGGTGCAGGGTGGTGGGGCGTCAGTGATGGTCTGGGGTGCATTTTCCTGGTTTGGAATGGGCCCTCTGGTTATCCTGGACCAAACGTTGAATGGTCCACGGTATCGTCAACTCATCGGAGACCATCTGCACCCGTTTTTGACATTTCAACACCCTGACGACGTAGCAGTCTTTCAAGATGACAATGCTCCACCACATCGCTCCAATGTCGTCCGCGAATGGTTCGAGGAGCATGCAGGAGGGGTCCAACGACTGAGCTGGCCAGCCCAGAGCCCTGACATGAATCCCATCGAGCATATCTGGGATGCTGTTGAAGTCAGGCTCCGGGCACTGGATCATCTGCCCACGAACGGGCAGCAACTATCTTCGGCTCTGCAGACTATCTGGTGTCAACTGCCTCCAGAAGTGTACCAGGGACTTGCAGACTCACTACCACGCCGTATTGCTGCACTCCACAGGGCCAGAGGTGGCCCGACCAGATATGAAGTAACTATCCCATGAGTTTTGCTAACTCAGTGTACAGTGTATGTATTATAATCACGACATTTGATTAAATTTTTTATATTTTATTGTATCACCATTATTTTTTTTACATTAATGTAAGTGGCTTTATAATTCTGGTCCTAACATCTGCTTGCTGAGACCAGACACTTAAAAGCTCCGTCGTGCACTGCACCAAAAACGCCCTGGAAAGAATATCCCGCAGCAGGAGAACGCTCTGCCCCATTCTGCGTTGCAGCTCGGGGAAGATTGAGAACATGGGATGGGAAGCTCTTTCTCTTCCCTCCTACAGTCACGGCTTGGCATTCTCCGACTACCATCTTTGCGACGGAACAGATACTAGACCAATGTTAAGCGACTATGGAGGACATCCAGAAAGCAGCGCGTCTGTTTTCGGGCAGCTGGAGCGGCGTTCTACCGCAAGGGAATTTTCAAGCTTCCAGAATGGTGAGGAAAAATGTATGGAATCTAATGAAGATTATGTTGAAATGTGAAGAAAGATCTATAGATAAGGATGACAAACTTGGTTTTTCTCTATTAATAAATTCTGGTTTTTAAAACGTTGCTCATTAATTTCAGTGTGACTGATGTACGTTCAATTGAAAAGTGTCTTTTTTTTAAATTTTCAGTACGATTTGCCTTCATTGTACAATGAACCTAACATTTCATTTTTCTTACACTTAAATATATAACCGCAATAATATCATAAGTTATGATAGACGAATTTAAACAAAGATACATAGTAATTTTAAATGAATGAAATACCTTAGTTTTCGATGAAAAATAAGAGTTTATATCGCGTGTCTATTTTTTCCCTTTATTTTTTTTTTATCCTAATTGGATAACAGGTTTCCTCCATTTAAAATTGATTTTCCAACTAACAACAGAGTTCCTTAAAGCGTTCAATATAACCGTATAACAAAAAATATATGGAAAATTTAAATGAAAAATTGAATTTCATACTTGTTTTAAGCAGGTTTTTATCTTTCTTGTGGATTACTGTATTTTCTCCGCCTTTCTTTTAGGTATTTCAGCGTCAGAATTCTTTATTTTTTGAAAGGTATCTGGTTCAATTGAACGATCAATCCCAAATGCAATTTGTCTAGTAAGTTCCAACATATTTATTAGTTTAATAAGAATATTCCATCTTGGAACCTCAATGATTCGTTTCATGTAAATGTAAAGATCACATGGGTGGAAAATGGGTATACAGTATCACACAACTTTGGAAGCATTTCAACAAGTGCTCAAACCAAAATCCACTTCCCATAGACAGTAGTGTTGAAAATTTTTCAAATTAGTTAACTTTGAATTAGTCAACATCTACAGGTTAGCAAACATTTTGGTATGCAATCTATCGAATTAGGAAATTTGTGCATGCACGTCTCTATTTACATTCGATAGTTCCAACGCCTTCTAGAGAGGAGGAGGCGCTGATTCCTCTCTAGAAGGCATTGATAGTTCACACAAAGTGAAAGTGAAAGATACGAGAGATATATCATCACTGAAAGATTTAAGAGCCATAAGCAGTCTACTATTGCCGATTACTTTGGTCATTCTGACAAATAAGTTTTTTAAATATGCATCTTTGTGTGCTTATTATAGTTGTTATTTTCTTTTTATTTTGATGTATGTTTATTGTTTATCACGTAAAAAGGATCACTAGGATTACTTTGTATATGTACAAAGGTTAAAAAAATAACACGTGTAATGGTTTTATGTAGCTAAATGATCGTTATGTTTGAATTTTAATAATAAAGCGTAAAGAAGAAATAAATTCATTTTTGTCACCTAATTGCTAATTCGAAATAAAACATTTTGATCACCATGGTAACAAATTTAAATTAGTAAACTTGTTTACCAACGTAGATTTTCACATCTTAGTCAACATGTTGACTAACACGACTATGGAAAGGCACACGTTAGGAAACCTTTCTTAAAACATTTTCATGTTGACTAAGTCGATAGACTACTGTATAGTATTAAATAGTGAAACGACGTTCAAAGATTCTTTTTCTGCAATGATAACACATCAAAATGATCGACCGAGATACTACGAACAAAAAATGATACGAACTATATCGCAAACACCCAACAGAAGTTTTAAACGCACGACCGTGTCTACCAACCTTCGTTAACGTATGACCGTGTCTTGGGTATACAACAAATGGTGTAAACAATGAAAACATGCAGCCTGAAAGTTCAACCGAAATAAAAAGGCTGATTAATCAACCGAAGGGCCGTATTGAAGGAAATAACAGCAGGTTTCAATGATTGTGCAGAAAGGAACATCTCGTCTTGGATGTGGTAGCAGAAGGCCATTTTGAGCACTACTGCTTTCGAAAAGCAAGAAAGCATGCCTTCTGTGTGCCAGAGAACACCGTCACTGGACTCTAACTGATTGGACATGTTGTGTGGTTGGATTAATCAAGATCGATGACTCTTCTATGTGGTGATCCAGCAGATGAAAGGTTTATCTTGAAGAACGGTTCCTCAACAATACAACAAATCTCGATTTTCTGTCCATCCATTCACTCTACCCCTCTATAGATGGCATCTGTCGACGGAATAATGCATCATACACAATTCCCGTTAAATGATTTGTAGAATGGTGGCCTTGCTATGGTAATCTGTACAACCATCAGATTTTAACTCTGCAGAACAGTTATGAAGCAGGATGTTCGCAGATGCCTTCATTATCGTCAAATCGACATGATTTACGTGATACACTTGTCTCAGAGTGGAGTTTACTTGCACCATTCGTATGATTCAGAGTCCACTCCGACGTAGTTAAACTGCATTGGATGCAAAACGAGGCTCTAAGTGTCATCTGTAACCTGTTCCCTAAATGATACGCCAGTATATATGCCTACACATTGACAAATTAGACAAAGGAAGACGATTTATCTGCAACTTAACTTTAATTCTTATTAAGAGTAACGCTTAGGATTGAGATATTCGCCATCCATTAGCTCTGAAGTCATCCAGTAGACTTGATCATGTGAGATCCTTACCAGTGGAAAACCTTTTTTCTACTGGAGATAAAAATATTTTTTATAATCTTGTCAACTTGTAGTTTTAAACAGAAAGAATGAATTTTAAGAAAAAAATCATTAATGTAAAATTTGAAGCTCTTCAGGAGTAGTTTATTTATTTTTACATTCAGTCAAAAAATCTTATATCCCGGTACATTTTTTGAATTTTTTCAAACAAAAAATGGTTCCTAAATGTATAATGTTATCAGTTTATACAAAACCAGTAATGTGTTTGTGATAGTGAATTTCTGTATATTTTGAATATAAATATCCTATTTACAATGAAGAGTCTGTATACAATAAACGTTGTCAAAACATGACATACCGCCCATTTTATAGTAGTATAATCTTAAATCTTACTATGCAATAATCAGAAAGTAAGTAAAACTGTAGATACTCGTTATAAGAAGAAATTGAAAGATGACCTTTCACTTTTCCACAAAGGTCGTCTCCCAATTTCTTCTTATTACTATGCAAATCAACCAAAAAGTCATTACTTAGAATCTGTACAATTATCTAAATGATCGTAACTTCTATTGCACAAAATGAAAAAGGCAAAAGTATTGCCTGAATAGGAAAAAGGACGAATTGAACATTTGTGCAACTTGGACTATCAAAAATGGGAAATTGGACACAGGATTAATAGAACACACAATGCTGTATCATGTTATTTGAAGAATTCTGAAGCGTATGGGACTAAAAAAGATGTATACACCAAGACAGCAAATCACTCATCAGAAAAATTCATAACGACAAGGTATCTTCGCCTGAAGCTCAGAAAGAGTTGACATGGAATGTGATTCAATAATATCAGTTTGTTAGTAGTAAAAAGAAACTAACAAAGCCAAAGCTTACACATCAGCATAAGCTAGCCAGATTAAATTTGCAAGAAAATATGTATCTTGAAGCACTGAATGGGCTAATGGCGTTTTCAGTGATGAGAAGAGATTCAGGTTAGATGGTTCAGACGGTATAGATACTATATGCAAGATTTCCGCAAGGAAGTTTTCTCTACGTGACAGCAGGGGGGTGGTGGTGTTACAGTTTGGGGAGCCGTTGGATACATTGAAACTAAAAATCTAGTGATTATTGATCATCGCCAAAAGGCCAAGACTATATTCAAGCTATTGACCAGCAACTAAAAACATCTGGTCCACTTCTAGGAGAGGACAACTAGCTCTTCCAACAGGACAATTACTCTTTTCATATTGTAAAAGTTAGTATAGAATATTTTAAAAAAGAATGCATTTCAGTTTTGCCTTGGATTTCACTTTCTCCAGATCTAAATCTGATAGAAAATATGTGAGGAACATTGACAAGAGCTATGATATACATTGAGGTATTAAATGAATAAAATAATAGACAGAATTGAAGGCTTGCCCGGAAGAACGTGACTTGTTATATATGAATGTGTGGAACAAGTCACGTTCTTCCGGGCAAGCCTTCAATTTCTGCCTCAATCAAAAAAAATCTGACGATATTCGGGTAAAGAATGGAACATTCGAACGAGTGCGGCAATCCATGGTGCGACGTGTCAACGCTTGAATTGCATCCTAAGGAGGCCACCAAACATCTTTTGTTCAACACAAGAAAATGTCCTACGGAAATGTCAAAAGCAATTTTATAAAAAGATACAAGACAGCATGAAATGATGAAATGTTCAATTTCATTTCAAAAGTTAAAAATTGGCAATAATTAAATACACTGATTTTATCATAATTTGTAATTTTTATTATTTTTTATTTAATTGTTTTTGATTCAGGAAGAAATTCTATTTATTGTTTTATTGACAAGAGCGTTTATCACGGTGGAAGACAGTTTACTTCAATGACCAATTTGAAGCATGTTATTCTTGAAGAAAGGCAAAATATTTCATTGAATGTTTGTAAGAATTGATTGATTCTATGCCCGATCGTTTGTTAGGAGTGATTAAACAAAATGGGAGAGTCAAATGATTTACAGCCAAAAAGTAATATGGATATATCATTTTTGACGACATTTACTGTGGTAGATAAGACTTTTCATTGTAAATGGGCTATTTATATTCGAAATTTACAGAGATTCATTGTCACAAACGCATTACTGATTTTGTATAAACTGATAACGATATACTTTTAGAAACTATTCTTTTAAAGAGTAAATGAAGGATGGTCTTGTGAGGATTTTTATACGCCAAACCTCAGACGCCAAATGAAAGTTTTCTTACACTCAGTCAAAAAATCTTATGCCTAGGTACAAACTTTGAATAAATTCAGATAATCTACCTGGATATAAGATTTTTCGGCAGAGTGTAAGAAAGCTTTCATTTAAATATTCTTATCCACTCATTTTCTTGGAGGCATTATTTCCATTCCCTTTATTTAGACGGTCAAAGTAAAATGCTATGTATGCTCGTCGAAGCTACACGGCGCTGGAATTCTAACTGCATTAGAGCACTAGATAAAGAATAGCTAACGTTCTAGTGCTCTAACTGCATAGCTAACGTTCCCAGATTAGTTAACGACTCATTATTTTGACGGGCAAATTTTTTTTTTTTTTTTTTTGTATTTACCTCCTAACAAAAGCAATTTGTAAATTGTAAATCTTAACATAAAGGATAAATTAATAAAACCACAAATTCAAAATTAGAAATTTATTCAAAGCTGACGTTATTTTATATTATTGACGTTATTTTGTATACTTTCATTTAATTTCATTTGTTTGTGTGTTTGTGCGTAATTTTTGTAAGCAATATTTTGCCCACTTCCTGACTACCTATAGTTCTGCAACTTTCCCCAAGGGTATCTTATCGATGGCAATGCATGTTTCAGTCGTAATATTCACTAGTCTGGATGGATGGATGGATTTCCAGCTCGCATCTCCCTCTTCCAGGAGACTAGCCGTATGCGATGAAAGGATGATGATGAAAATAGACAAACACACACATCCATGCCCTTGGCGGGATTCGAACCCGCAACTCGCTGGTTACGAGAGCGGCAAGACCTGCGCCTCAACGCTCTCGGCCACCGAGCCGGCATATTCACTAGTCTTTCATTTTTACGTAAGTAATTTAATATTTAATTTTAATATGTATACAGTACAATCGTGACTTAACGACTGCCTGTATAGTTGGAGTGAGCCATATTACCGATCGCGAAATAGCTTGAACATAACGTCATAAAAACGCGTAATGTAAACAAACATAGCTTCACGCGGTCGTGATAACTTATAGACTAAAATACGGGATGCTGGAGGCGATATCTAACGACATATAACTTTCCGTTGTTTAATTGTTGTAAATTTGATCATCAATGGTAAATAATAGTTATTAAATAAAAATAAAAATTAAAAAAAAAAAAATTTTGTTAATTGTTAATTATTACTTTTTTTAAATTTTTATTTAATAACTATTATTTATTGTATTCCAGGGTTTTTGTGTCTCGTCCTTTTCTCTTATAAATATCCGTTCATCATCAATGGTAGCAATGTTTATGATTGTTTGTAATTAGCCAGCGTAATGTATTAGGGCAACGCCTCCTATAAAGAAAGCCTCGGCACTGTAACGTCATACATTAGTACATCATCATAAGTCGACCAAATTTAGGGCTTATTATTGGTAGAAATCAACACCACCTAGACAGAAGGCCTGATAACGGAAACCTCATACATTGTTACATCATCATTAGTCGACCATTGTTAATCCTATTTCTACCAATAATGAGCCCTGAATTTGGTCGACTAATTTGGTCGACTAAATTTGGCGTTGATTGGGGCCGCCGCAAATTATTTCCTGAACGAACCTTCCAGCGAGTTGGCACGCGAACTCAAGCTAAATAGCTCTAATGATAAAACGCTACAAGAATAATTTTGTCTGATGTTTGTCGGATCGACGAACATTAGCTAACTAGGGTTAATAGCCATGTTTATTATTTATTTGTATGCGTTCATCAAATGCCTATTCTTCTAAGCAATTAAGCACTTTCTATTTGTCATGGACAGTTTTCTGAATGATCACTCAGCATTCAATACAATTTAATAATTTAATTTAAAATATTTATTTGGTCTATACTTAAAGCTTCTAAAATTTTAATCTAAGTCCCTCACATTAACCAACATGAATAAGGAGAACTAATTGCACTAGTGTCTGTACGCGTTCAATCTATTGAAAATTCAAATATAAACCAAATTTGAACCTATCAAATGATATTATTTTCATTTTCGTTAAAAATAAAGAAAAAACTTTCTTAGAGTGCCTAAAATGTATGGATTGCCTGCGTTTAATTTGTTTAGTATAAGTTAGAGCAAGAGCAAAATAAGAAAATTGGAAGGTATATGTTTGTGAAAGTAGTATAAACGACAGAATCATAAACATGAAAAGTAAAGGAAATAGAAGAGGAAGGCCGAGAGGAATTTTCTGATGATATCTGAAATAGAACTGAGCGGCTATCCAAACTGAAATGCACTTCGATCCCAAGAGAGGAAAAGAGTATGGTGAAGACTGAAGATTACTGGCCACGATGGTTCAGAGACCATATACATGTACGTAGGATGCAATGCTCACAGTGATTGAGAAATTACTCAGTAATTAAAAAATTACTCGGTTATTAATTACTAAAACCGTCGCAGTGAATATTAATTAGAACATCATTAAAATAAGAAAAAAATCACGAACACTTTGGTATTGCTCTACTTATCTCACATTGGAAAAAAATCTCTGGGGAACATGAAAAAGTAATTGAAATGCATAGCGTCCCAAAAGTCACTATGTGTTATGAAAAGATAAAAAATTGACTAGATAAAAAATATTAAAAAACTTTTTAATATTTTAAAAAGTTAATAAAATAATTGCTTGGCGCTTCTCATTTAAAGAGGAATTCGTAAAATTAAAAAAAAAAAAAAAAGTTAAAAGTGTGGCGACGGGTTTAATATTTTCTAAACTATCTTTCAAAATTATATTCGTTTAGAGTGCACTGAAAAATTTAATTCATCGTGTACATATACGAAAATGAATTATGTGTAAAATTTACAGAAAATGATGGGATCCCACCTAGCCAAACTCATAAATAACACCAGAAAAATGCTATTCATTATAAAAGATTAACTAGAGTGTTTTAACATCATTCCCCACGTTTAATTTAATTGATTTCATCTCATTCACTCAGGTTAATTTCAGTCTCAATTATTTTGTTTTGAACTTTTATTTTACTCTAATTTTCCTCTGTTCGCTTGCTCGCGTGCCTCTGGCAACTTTTTTTCTCTAATATAAAAATAAAATGAGATGGCCATTCACTAGATAGTTAACATAGATAAATGACGTCGATTAATACGTACTAGATGGTTATCAACATTTTCTCTAAGGCAGTAGTTGAAGTCAACCGCCTGTTTCTGTATTAAAATGAAATTAAACAACAAGGAAACACGTTCAGTACCTGGGACAACCAACTACCTAGTAAATTATCCTTTATTATGGGTTTCCTTTTCCTGTAACGTAAATCTCGCTAATTATTCGCTGTTGTTGGAAGGGGTGCATACGAGGTCCATTTCAAAAGTTTGCAGACCACACATGCACGGCTTTTAGGATAGCGCCATCGCTTTCATTATTGCATCAGTTACGAGTTAGAATTCAGTCTAAAATAAATTATGTGTACGAGCTTAACAATTGTGACGTAAAACGGAAGAAGAAAATGACTTAGGTCAAATTTCATGCAGTGACTAGAGATCATACATTCAAACTGAAACGTTAACAGGAAAGAACGCAAACGAGATTCGCCAAGCTTTGCTTAAAGTGTTGACTTGTCTTTAAACTGAAACTTGTAAAGACATATTTGGTGGCTACGACTGGAGCAACCACTCCGTGGGGTACAATTGAAGAATCTTCTGACGAGATGATTCGGATAATCAGACAACTCAACAATGAAGGTGTCCTGTTCTCAATATAAAACTTGCCCAAAGCGGCGGTAAAGAACACTGGAGATATGTAATCAAAGTGATTTTGTAAAATTAATTTATTCTTTCAATTTGATCAAAAAACTTTCGTGTGCAAAACTTTTGAATTGTTCTTCGTATGAATTTTTTAACAACAACTCTTGTAGTTTATTGCCTGATTGTTTCTTCGTAGTCGTTATGAAAAGCTTACTATAACCATAGCCTGTCCATTTGCCCTCCTCCATTGTTTAAATGGTGTCTCAAAAATCAGTCACAAACAGCAGGATTTAGCACCGCCTAGTGATAAAATGCAACATTGTTAGAATCGCTTATGCTGTCAAGTTATGAAAAATATTAAAACTAAATAGACGTTACTTGATTTTTCATTTAGAAAACTGACTTACCTTGTTAATCTTTGTCGAAGTGTGAATGGGCAGGCTTTCCCTATCATTATAGGCTATGAAACGATTGAAACAATGTTAAATTTTGTCGCTAGGCGGTGCGAAATCCTGCTATTTGCGACTAATTTTTGGTAACAATGGAGGAAGGGCAAATGGGTAGGCTTTGTCTTATGGGTAGGCTATGCTATAACTATAGCCTTATAACAATACTAGCTAGAGAGAAAGCCTGCGCACGAAACGTCATACATTGTTACATCACTTACGGTAGGGTATTTTTAATCGTATTTCTACCAAAAATAAGCCCGAAATTTGCCAAAATCATCAAAACCAAAGCAGCCAGACAGCTAACTACTCCACGGCTCACTTCTGCTCAGAACAGTCATGGCTTCAATTGGCTTCACTTTGGTGGCGATGTTAACAATAGGATTCGGAATCTACCTTTAATATACGTCATTGCTTGTCAGCCGAGGCTAACGAGAAATACAGGCTCCGGCACTGAAAAGTCACCTGACCAAGATAGGTCTATTAACAATCCAACCTTCATTGTTTCCAATAAAAGAAAAAATACTGATTGTTAAAATACAAGATGGAAACAATGAAAGTTACATTGTTAATATACCTATCTTGGTCAGGTGATTTTTCAGTGCTGGAGCCTGTCTTTCTCGTTGTCAGCCGAGGCCAACGAGAGACAGGCCAGGGCACTTAAAAATCACATGATTATCGGGGTCCGGCCAACAATTCATCCTTCATTATCTCCATCTTGGATTTCAACAATCAGTGTCTTTTCGTTTGTTGGAAACAATAAAGATTGGATTATTGCTAGGGCTACTTTGGTCATGTGACTTTTTAGTGCCCCGGCCTGTCTTTCTAGTTGGCTTTGTTGTCAGCCCGAGGCCTAGGAGATAACAAGGTCTGGAAGCGAAAAAGTCACCTGACCATCGGGGTGCTAGCAACAATCCAACCTTCATTGTTTCCAACAAACGAAAAAACACTGATTGTTAACATCCAAGATGGAGACAATGAAGGTTGGATTGTTGCTAGCACCCCGATGGTCAGGTGAATTTTTTGCTTCCAAGCCTTGTTATCTCGTTGGCCTTGTTGTCAGCCGAGGCTAACGAGAAATACAGGCTCCGGCACTGAAAGGTCACCTGATCAAGATAGGTCTAGCAATAATCCAACCTTCATTGTTTCCAACAAACAAAAAAAGGATTGATTCTTAAAATCCAAGATGGAAACAATGAAGGTTATATTGTTGCTAGACCTATCTTGGTCAGGTGACTTTTCAGTGCCGGAGCCTGTCTTTCTCGTTAGCCTCGTTGTCAGCCGAGGCCAACGAGAGACAGGCCAGGCAACACCTCCTAAAAAGAAGGCCTGTGCACTGAAAATTCATATATCGTTACATCATCATAAAAAGGCATTGTTAATCGTATTTCTACCAATAATAAGCCCTAAATTATGACTTCTTACAACACCTCCTAGAAAGAAAGCCTGTGCACTGAAAATTCATACATTGTTACATGATCATAAGAAGTCATAATTTATGGCTTGTTATTGGTAGAAATACGATTAACAATGCCTTTGTATGATGATGTAACAATGTATGAGATTTTCAGTGCACAGGCTTTCTTTCTAGGAGGTGTTGGGCCAGGGCACTCAAAAGTCACCTGATCATCGAGGTCCGGGCAACAATTCATCCTTCATTGTCTCCATCTTGGATTTTAACAATCAGTGTTTTTTTGTTTGTTGGAAATAATGAAGGATAGATTGTTGCCCACACCCTTATGGTCAGGTGAATTTTGAGTACCCTGACCTGTCTTTTGTTGGCCTTGTTGGTAGCTCAAAGCGAACTAGAAGGACAGGCCCTGACGCGGAAAATTCACCTGACCATAGAAGTACGGGTAACAATGTAAGTGTCATTGTTTCCATCTTGGATTTAAACAATCAGTATTTTTTCGTTTGTTGAAAACAATGAAGGTTGGATTGTTGGTCGGACTGCTATGATCAGGTAACTTTTCCGCATCAGGGCAGCACCTCCTAGACAGAAGGCCTGATAACGGAAAAGTCATACATTGTTACATCATCATTAATCGACCCCGAGCGTGACCACCGAGAGACAAGGTCTGAGCCAACACCACCTAAAGAGAAAACCTGAGCGCGGAAACGTCATACATTGTTAAAAAGTCATAGGTAGTCATCTTTAATCGCATTTCTACCAATAATAAGCCATAAATTATGACTAGGTATGATGATGTAACAATGTATGAAATTTTCGCGCTCAGGCTTTGAGTAGAGGTGGTGTTGTCTGAGCCAACACCACCTAGACAGAAGGCCTGCGCACAGAAATGTCATACAGTATTACATCATCATTTGTTGGTCAGGACCTTGCATTTCTCGTTGGCCTTGCCGTCAGCTACTATTATGTGTTCAGCAACAAATACGTAACATTAGCTGACCGTTTTGACGTAGAACTACGTCTATCAGGGGTGCAGCCGAGGAAAAATTCAGACGCGATTTTTCGTTCAAAAAGTGATGTACATATCTCAGTCTATATCTTTATATCACTATATCCTACAACTATGGCAAAAATTTCACCAAATGAGCCACTGGGTCAAACGTTACAGCAAGTTAAAGTTAAGTGAATTCTATGCTCGCCATCGTAATAACGGAGTGGCGCTGCTGCAGCATATACGTGTGCGGCGTGTATTGGAACTAATTGGAGCTAACCATGGCCTACGAGAAAAGTCCTGTGCATTTAATATAAAGAAGGCCTGTGCATTAGGTATAAAAACATGGAAACACAAATTATTAACAATTACATAAGATAATTAAGAACGATAACACTAAACAACAATACAGGCATCGTTACGTCATGATTGCACTATATACATATTAAACTTAAATATTAAATAACTTACGAATAAATGAAAGACTAGTGAAACTAACGATTGAAACATGCATTGTCATCGATAGGACACCGTTGGGAAAATTCGAGGAGCTGTAGGTAGTCAGGAAAGGGGCAAAATATTAATTACAAAATTTGCACATAAACAAGTGAAGTTCAATGAAAGTGTGTAAAATAATACCCAGTCATTAATACTCTGCTGGTATAATGATAACAAACAAACAAACATACACGCATAACCATCGGCACATTGTTGGTGACGGACAGAGCAAAGAGCATTGTCAAACAAACAAGCAACAAACGGAATTTGAGTTTCTTTTACATAAGATTGTATTTTTTAATACTGTAGCACTAATAATGGACGTGTTCATAAACGTATCCGAGAGCTGATATCATGACACGTACCTTTGTTGTCAAAGCTATGAAAAATCAATTCATTTTAACAATCCTATTGCGTAACCATTTGTCAGTTGATGCAACAAAAGAAAACTTGAGCATGCCAACCAAATTTCCAATTGGATTTTATTGCAATGTTTACTTGCTTACTAAACATAAGACTATGTCGTACCAGCCGAAGCATTTAATTCCATTGCGAAACGACGCACCAGAAGTGTGTTTGTTGACCAGAAGTGACTAACGGTCTTATTTCGGAAATTCAGCTCCTGATTCTTCTGTGCGGCATCGTAGACTAAAAGCCAAAGATTACGACCCTGATCGACAATAGCCCTTATCCAGGTGACCAGTGGACATCGTTTCGTAGATCAAATGCTGAAAGTACGCCAAGTCAGCTGTTGTTGCCAGATCACAGGCGTCTCTTAATTCACTCATCGGTTAACCTCAGTCTCCTGATCACGTAATCCTGAATGGCCAGTACTTAGCGGGTACATTTCGTGCTAGGCGTAGTTTGCGCTATGCGACAGGTTTAGCGAACGTTATCAGTAAGGACATTAATGACTGGCTTACAGTACATTATTTAGAATTAATTGCTATCATAAACATCGACGACTACTAATCTTTTCTGTTTTCTTTTGAACTGCCTTCCAGACGATCATTCACTCAGCTAACAACGACTTCGCTATTGAAAGATATTGATAGCAGTGCACTAGCATCTTCATTTATCATCGTGCCAACTATACAACCGTGCTTGTGTTCATCATCGAAGAGTCAACTTTCGCATTAATCTCACCTTCCACTGTAAACATTCGCTGTATTAATTCAGCTTATTTATCTTAGACTTTGTAAAATAATTTATTGATTTTCATTCGGCTCGCAAAGACAATGACAATAACACATCATATGTACAGTCGGGTGCAAAAAGGTTTAGATTTAAGTCATAGTTGAGCACGTGAATAGCACATCCCAAGCGGATGTGCTACCCTATTTTCATTCAGAAGGGACAGGTCCAGTCTAATCTGCCTTGACACTCAGTAAAAGTACCTGATTTTGCAACCGATCAACATCCGGTAAGCTCAGTTCCTATGGAGCAGGTAAAAACCTTTTTGCGCCCGACTGTACATACTGCATTTTATTAAAAGTCGATTCATTGTGGTAACCTGAGCTTATCTAATATTATTATTATCATTTTCGAACTCAGGCATCGCTAACGTTAAGAAATGGTTTATTCCGTCTCTGAAGGAAATAAAAAGTTGAAATCTGTAACTAAAATTACGAGTATTAAATCTCTTGCAGTGTAGCATCATTTGTTCCTTAGAATCTTCTTTAGTTCTGAGCGAGTTCCTTCTACAATGACTTGTATAGCCTAAATGGCTGTTCCATATATCGTCTGTCTAAGAAAAAGAATGTGCGCTATAACTTTCTGGGCAACATAGATTGGAAAATTTTTGTGGTAACAATTTTTATATATGTTCTGTACCGCGTGCTATACGAGCGACTGATTTCAATGCAAACAGTTTTCGTACAACTCTGAAATAGCAATGAGTGCGAAATATGCGAAACGATTCGAAGTAGTTTTATGTGTTCGTATGCAAAAGATCTGAAAATAACGCAAGCAACCGCTGCAGCTACATGAAAAAAATCAACGGCCTTTTAAGGAAGTGGGTGAAGCGTTTTGAAGACCGCAAGAATGTCGATGACCTACCGGAGCGAGGCGTAAAAAGAAAGACCACTAAACAACAAGATAAACAGGTCACAGAGACCTACATGAACAATCCGCAAATAACTTTTCGGGAAGGACAAGAAATCTCAGACATAAAGATACTAAGTTGTCTCTGGAGACAATATGAAGTCGTTTGCGGGAGAAAAACATAAAATGGCGGAGTACGGTGAAGAAACCACACCTAACTGAAAACCACGTGAAGAAACATCTCCAATGGGCAAAGGAAAATACGGATCGTGATTGGGGCAATGTTATTTTCTCGGATGAATCCTCGTGTTGGTCACAAGATTCTCCACGTCGAGCATGGTCATCCCCACAAACAAAACTTTGCACCGTAGCGTTAAGCACCTTGTATAGAATCAAGTCTAGGGTTGATTCTCAAGAAATGGATTTAGGAATTTGCGCATCTTTAATAGTAACCTGAACGCTCAAAGAATGACCAAATCTACAAAAAAAGTCTGTTTTTATCTGTTCGAAGTTATACGGAAGGTCAAATACCAACTGGTTTTTTCAAAAGGACAATGACCCGAAACATCGTAGTAGGCTGGGCACGTAATGGAAGGCACAACCTGACAATCACAGTTAGATTATCTGTCTCAGTCACCTGATTCCAATCCCATACAATGTTTGGATTTACATTAAGCTTAAGCTCCGCAGGAAACGCACCTGAAGTTTGAACCAACTGACTCGACAGAATTAGAAGTACTAATCTCTAGAGTTTGCTGTCAACTTTTAGAAAGCATGCCCGGAAATGTCAAGCCATTATTAAGAACGACTGCGATTGGAGCATTTACTGATATGCAAGCGCCCAGTACGTATAATGTATTATAGCTCTATCTGGATGTTGTCTTCTCAGTTTCCGGAAATAAATATTTTTAAAGTTCTAACTCACATCCTTTTCTTAGACAGACGGTAAATGTTGATGTTTTACCGCAGTTTTCTTCACAAAATTCCAGAATGTATCTCATATTTTCAGTCTTTACATACTTAAATTTATTTTATTTCGTGGAAGAATTGTATTCTATGACATTTTTATTACCCTCTAGACATTATTTTATGGATGTGCGCACGCTTGATCATATTGAACTATATCTTTAACACCAAAACAAATAGTAACTATGAAACCTCCTAAATGTACAAAATGCTAATAGAAAAACAGCCAAAAAGAGAAACCTCTGATCCAAAGGAGAATTGAAATACCGGATACGTATTTCGGGTACCAGGTACCCATTTTTTCTTTTTTACTTCTTACTTTTGTCTTTCTCCGCTGAAGATGGGTGCCTGGTCCTCGAAATACGTTTCCGATATTTCAATTCTCCTTGTGGAGTAGAGGTTTCCCTTTTTGGTTTTTCCATTGCTTAATTTTTGGAAAAACAGAACAAAATGAATTAAGTCCCTGGTCGCTCGCATTCGATTTTATTTCTTTTGCCGCTTCCCTTAGGAGACAAAAATTTGAACAAAGAAAAAAGATTGGGTAAGGTAAACATTTGCTGTGGGCATATCGTTAGCGTGCACTCATACAAGGGAAAATGTTGTTTCTGTAAGAGAATAGACAAATAAATAAAGACATAAAAGCAAAATTGTTTTTCTCTTTTCCCAACACGATCAGAAATGGACTGAAAGAGAGAAAAACTTAAAATAATAAAAAGTCAATTTAAAAAAAACCAAAAAAAAACTGTTTATAACAACCTGCATTTTAAAGCGTTGTGTGTTTATTACCTTTCTCGTGTTGATGCGAAGATCACGGATTTTTTCCAAAAACTAAGAAATTTAACTTTAATTATGTTAATTTTTCCGAAAACAAATAAAGGTATTGAATTTTAATTTTAAGAGTACCCGTCTTTTTTTATTTTAATAATTTTAAATTCTAAGACTGTTTCATAGTTACTGTTTGTTTTGGTGTTAAAACCTGCGTTCAATATGATACACGCGCGCACATCCGTAAATATGTCTAGAGGGTAATAAAAAAAATGCCATAGGATATGGAGCACGACCAACATCACCCCTAAATCATAATAGAACCAGTTTACATTTGAAAATAAGTTGGTATGATCCCGATTGAAGTACCAAGAAATTTATTTTTCGCCCATGAGAGATCGAATTTCTCTTATACAATCTTAAAATAAATTGCTATTTGATTAAACGATTCAGACAAACTTCAAAGATGGCATTCCGGATGAATAGTAGTTCCATAATAAAGACCCTTAAATTTCATTTTAATAAACTTGTCTCCTCAACACTAAGCACATTTGCCTTCATCCCAGTCGATTTTTCAGTAGATGAATCCCCCAGGACAGTTTCGCCGAGTAATTTTAATCACTTAAGAAATACCTTAAACTTGTACAATTTCGTAACCAAAACAAACGAACTGGGTCACGTGTAAGATTTGGTGACCTACTTATTAAAAGTCATCTTCTAACGAGAAATCAAGTATTATGTAAAAATCTGATTACAGTTTTAATTTTAGACACTTCATAATAAATTCTATTGATTTCTGTAATTGCTTTGACCTATAGAAAATAATCTTAGAACTTGTCTATCAAATTAATTCGTTCTGAGAGTGGACAAAACCACTTCAAAATGTCTTACCAGTTGCTAGGAAATTTCCTGAAAGACGAAACGAACCAAACAAAGGGTTGTCATTGTATATATACAATTAAGAAACTGAAGTAGTCAAGCTGTAGAAAAGCAACACGAATATATACATATTCCTGTTATTTTCTACAGTTTCCCCTTCACTTTCTCAATAACGTTGAGAAAATTCTAGAAATGATCTTATATTATTCGCATCTCTTTTTTTCTCCAATTTAAGCGGGATTAAATTCATATCTGTTAAGTTTTTTTGTTTTTGTTTTTTTTTTGTAAACACCAAGTTACTAATATTCTAGTGAACATAGATCAGATAAATGCTTTTTATTTAGAAAGCATTTTTTTATTACAAAAAAGAAAGAAGGAGACCGCTGGTATTTAGAAAACAAGAAGCAAGACACTTGCAGCTTAAGCAATCAATTTTCATAATCAATTTCGTTACTATCTCAAATTTGAAAATAATTATCCATCCTTTTTTTAATGATAATAAAAAATTGTTTACAAATTTCAAACGAATGAATACAGAACAGTGTAGAAAAAATTATGTACTAACACTTATATGCCAGGAAATTTTTGTTTTTGAAGTCTGAACCAAATCATTACATATGCAAAGACAGCTGTCTAATATCCGTGGAGAGTTCACAAATTAAAGAAATAATTATTATTTTACTTACAATAGTTGGTCCCTTAAAAATATCTGAAAGTCAAGGTCTATAACTTCGACACTGTTAGAAGTTCATATTGTAAGGCATCGTGTCGTATACTCACAATTCACGAGGAGGTTTGTAGAATTAATTTAAATGCAATAAGAATCAACACAATTTAAAAAGTTAATTTTAAGTAGTAATAGAGCATTTTATCACCGAAATGAATAAAACAGAACGACACTGCGGGCACACATGGCTTTTTTGAAAGATAAAAATGCAAAATAAACCAAAAAATTTCATGAAAAAATTCAGATCCAAAGCGTCGAAATTTCTAGAGAACAGTCGACGACGCTTTGTTCTCTTTGTAACCTATTATAATCGTTCCACTTACCGTCATGTTTCGTGGTCGGCAAGAACTGGCTGGCGTAGCTCCTCTTGGTGTCCTTTTCGACCATCCATGCGGCCGGCGCCAAGCTGTGTACACGATTGGAGTACATGGCCGCGCTGCTCTCCTCGCACTCGTCGCAGACAAACTGGATGCGTTCGTTCCGGGGGACGATTGATCACCCGGGACAGGGACCTAGCAACGACGCTTCTTCGCTCGGTTAGTTATTAATGAGTATGCTCGGTATTGACCCTCGGCAGAAGAACCTTCAGCAAAAGGAGGGGACGGAAAGGACGATGCGCGGTCGCTGTCATCGCAACGGAAATAAAATAAAATAAAAATCAAAAGATGTAAAGGGGGGGGAGGGACTTTATTAACACTTTTAGTACTAACACTCATATCTTTGGGAAATTATTTTTAAAATTTAAACAAATCGAAAACGGCCGTTATAATCATAAGGTCAACACGTTAAAAAAATTATCTTAAAAGGATTTCTGGTTTATTTCTATTCAAAACTCTCCTAACTATATATTTGATGTTTATTTATTATCATTTTAATTATTTACTAAAAAAAACAATAGAAGCCCATACCTACTGATGCTCGTATCATGTTGAGATTATGGATACGTTATAGGGTTATTTTATGGCAACGGAGAGATATAATAAATATCATTCAAAACAGCTTTATTAACAAAAGGTTAAAAAATAAGACAAATCTTTATGAACGTTTAACTGAAAAAGATCTTTATTTAAGCGAACTTAAATCTGAAGCTAGGAAAAAGTTTGCAATCGGTAGAGCCGAATAAATCTCCTATGTTTGAACTTCAGATTCCATGGAAAAAATGGTCTTCGGGACAAAAGCCTAAATTATCGTCCTGGATCGGGTCACGTTTATTTTTACGTATGCAATGAAAGTTGTAATATAACAACAGAACTAAAATAATTTAAAAGTTTAATGTAAAAATAAATCTAACATCTCGTCATCTTTTAAACTCTGAAAACAATACCTAATTCTTGACATAAATTATCGAATGCACAAAGGTAAGGTAGCAAAACTGTAATTCAACAAAACTTTTCGAAAATACTCGTTTTCAATAATTCTGCCTTCCAAGACTGGTGGTTTTTCAAGATTTCGTTGACTTTGCTGACATCAATATAGAACGAACTATATTCAATGAGCAAAATTGAATTCTTAAGTAAGTGGAACTGAGTTGACTTGAAGAAACACAGACAAGCTCCAGAGATGCAATCTTGTATTCAACTTATATTCGCTATTCACCTTAGAGATGCAATCTTGTAGAGCTTAAAAAGAATAAATAAAGAAAGAATTAAAATAAAATTATATAATAAACAAATTAACAATTAAACAGCCAAAAAAATCTCTACAGCACATCATTTGATACGCAAGAAAATGCTATGCAATCAACAGCTTCAAAGATAGCAAATCAACAGACTCATGCATCTTCTTTTGATATTCGACTAATTATGTTTTCCTATATCTTTCCTATGTTTTCTCCGGATAGGATCCACGGGAAAGTTCATACGTAGCAGGTTTCTGCAATTACATACACATTCAAAAGAAAACTTCATCTATATAAAAGTCATACTTAAAGACTGAGATTCTAGGTTCCAAAAAAATAGTTCTATAAAAAAGGAAAGAGCACACCCCTTGAAGGGAGTTCCTGACTCGCTTAGCCATCACAATCATACAAGAAATACTTAGTTTAAGTGATTAAAATGGTTTCCGTGAAAAGTATTACGGGTGTGACAAATTTCTTAGACAGCAAACTTCAACTTAGCATATTCGACTGCCTTCATCTCCTGTCCTTTGAATCGCAAATGGGAATTGGACATTTTCACTTGTGGATGAAGAGGACAGGGTATTGGAATCAGTTATAGCCTTTTCAGATTGTAACTCGTTATAGTTAATGCAACAAAATATCAGGACCAGGGGAAAGTTTTTTCGTTTTTCCAAATATTACACTTGGCGCTCAGATCAGTGCATAAATGAATTTTTTATTCATCGAAATAATCTCCATTATTATCAACAACCTTCTCCCAACGAAATACTAAATCATAAATTCTAAATCATAAAGTCACGAGTTTTACAGTTGAAAAACACACCCAGTTAATGTTTTAGCTCTTCTTCTGTCTTGAAGCACTTGTTTCTCAAATGGTTATCGAGAGATCGGAAAAGGTGATAATCTGCTGGAGAGATATCCGGAGAGTACGGTGGATGAGGTAACACTTCCCAGGCTCCTAGGCAAGTTTGTTTATTGCCTGACTGGTTAGCTTTGCCGTATGCGGACGTGCATTGTAATGAAGAAAAATAACACCCTTACGGTTCGCAAGAGCTGACTGTTTTTGCTTGATTTTTTCATGTGTACATTGAAGCTAACCAACATACACGTCTGCTGTGATAAGTTTGTCCTGGATTTTGGAGCTCATAATAGAGTACACCAGCTGTTGTCCACCAAACACTCAAGAGAATTTTCAAGACGCTCATCACCAGTTCTAAATTTTTTGAACCAATTCTGTGCCGTCCGGTCGATGACAGAATCCTCACCGAATGCTGTACAAATGTTACGAGCAGCCTCCGCTGATTTATGGCCAAGTTTAAATTCATACAACAGGCAGGCTTGAATTATCGGTGAGGTAGGTGCCATTTCAGACGTTTTTTCAAAATAAAATTGAATGTTTTCACTTAGACAAGTAAGTGCAAAAGAATGACCAGCCATTTCTCTTTAATGTATAAAAAAATTACATTATTCAAATCATCCTACGAGAGGATTGTAGCCATTCAAAAAGTAAGGGTAAAGAAACGAAAAAACTTTCCCCTGGACCTGATACAAACAGTTGGGGAAAAGAAATGCACAATAGAGATTCATTTTATTGTGGAAGAAACTGGACTCTGGATATGGCGTGTAGACTACAGCTTAAGGAGATGTGAAGATAATTAAGCAGAGATAATAACTATAAGGTGGCTAGACTGACAAATGTCCAGGGGCCCACGCCAGTTTAGCCCGAAGAAAGGGGGCCCACGCCAGTTTAAACCGAAGAAAGGGGATCCCATAAAAGTTTCTAGCCAGGGGCCTCAACACGTCTAGTTACGCCAGTGTAATTAAGTGTTCTGTCCAAGTAAAATCTGCGTTAACGAAGTTCGAAGTATTTAATCTTAGTCACCAGAGAGGTAGAGTCTAGAAAATAAAAAAAATTACTATAGCCCAGAAGAGCAAGGGAGTGGGAGCAAGCCCAGAAAATTATATTGGGAAGAGTATTGTTAAACTAAACATAAGTATAGAAGATTTTCGTGATATAAAATAACTTTTTGACATATCTTCAGCATATAAAACAAATTTTTGGAATGAGGAAAATTAAAATAATGTCGTTAATAAATAGGTTAAATAAAAAAGGGGGAAGAACCAGAGTCCTGAGGAACACCGGAAATTCAAAAAGATTAATTACTATGAGAAATTTGGTTCCACTCATCTACAAGCTCAACACCATTTTCAAAACTCTGGCACAACTTTTCAATTCTTGGTTTCACTCTAGATACACGATAAATTCCCTTTGTTTTTCCTTCGGAGATTAATTTCTTGGATACAACGAATTAAAATCATGCGAGGGTCGGTATGCGTTTCTAAAACGTGAAATGTCAACTCAATCCCAAATGTTAATTTCGCCTTCAGGCGCTTTTGCCCACACTGAATAGGTAAACGTTTCTGCACATTTTCTGTGACATGTTAAACCACATTCAGTACATTCCATTCTTTGGAAATAAACATAGCAATCACACTCTCTACACTGAGAAGGGGTTTTTAATTTACGAATTTTTTAAGTTACCTAATGAATTTGGAGATTTTGGTTTATTTCTCCGTCCAAGCATGGTTTCAGGGCTAATCATTATACAAAGCGCAATGGAACGTTTCGGAGCGGGAGTTTCGGCGCGAGACTGATTCGGCGCGGGCCATTTCGACGCTGGCAGTTTTGGTGCCAGTTCAAAATCCCCAGTTTTGAAAAACTGGTTCCATAGAGGACCAATTCAAACGAGATCGAGGAGGGAGAAGAGAAGGAATACTATTGTGGCGAAATCCAATATGCGCTTACTTTATTTTTACATATAAGGGTGAGGCATATATCTTGAGATATATCTCGGAAACTAAGCATTGTACGAAAAAATATCCAGAATCAAAAGTGAATTATCTCTCGGGGAAATTCATTAGTTAAAATATTACCCCCCTCCCTTGTGAAATCTTTGAAATCTTAAAAAGGAACCCCTATTTTTAATGGTTTATTCAGATTGTACACAATATTGGAGACATGCTTCAAACAAATCGTAAATACAAAGGAGAAAAGGGAAGGAAAAATTCCACAACCTGGACTCGAACTTACAAATGTACTTCCTTGAAGTCACAAGTTAGCTCAATCGGCAGAGCAGGCCCCCGACTCCAAATCGAGTCCAGTTGCGAAATTTTTCCTTCCCTTTTCTGCTCTGTATTTATGGATGTTTGCGTTTGTCCCAGGATGGTCTAAAGATAATAATAACACGGAATTATCTCAGAACTGTGCTAAGATACTACTCTTTAGTAAGAAAGCAAAATGACCTATAGATATTGATGTGCCCAGAAACCTAATGAATCAATAAAAGAGTTACCCTCTTTCCTATTACTATCCCCTCCCCCAATCTGAATTGGACACGAAATACAGTTGAACTTCGAAACAACGGATTAATTGTGGGGAGATGTGGTCCGTTGATGTGAATTGACCGTTGTTTCGAGATATTGTTTTTCGCCGTATAAAACCATAGTGTATTTGTAAATAGATCTTAAAATAATTTTAATACTTAGTTTGGTCCGTTTTCGCTTACCACTATTCTTTTGGTTAGATGCCATAGCGAATAAAAAAAAAATATAGAGTATTCTAAAAGGAATAATATGAAACATAAAAAAAGAATCATGAATCAACATTTGTTAATCCCTAGGTGCTTATAAACTAGTTCTTGTAAACAAGTGATTGACCCGCCTTTACCGGTTGTTTTCAAACTAGTAGACTTGCACCGCTAAGCCGAAATTCCATTCAGGCCATCTGAAAATTTGTCCGTTGCTTCCGGAATCCGATTTTTTCGGAGTCCGTTGATTCGAAGTTCAACTGTACTTCTTTTTCGCTTTCTCATTTTTTGTGGAGTTCAATGTGAATATTATTTCAATGTGACATCACAGCATGTGGTGAACCTGAATTTAAGATATACAGGGTGCTTTTTAGAGACTTTTTTAACGATACCAAATATTTTTTAACGATATTGATTCTATATGTTTGAAAAACAGAATTTTATGGACAAAACCTATGATAAAGAACTCATTTTTGGTTGATTCATTTTCCAAAACAAACAGGATGTAGGAGAACTGAAGTCAACTTTGAAAATTCAAATGAGAACATAGGTCATGTAATTCATCTTTAGATAGTACATTTAAAAATAAACAATTTTTAGTAAAAGTTTTTTTTCTAATCTTCATCGTTTATTCACAATTAAAGAAAATGAAAAATAAGTCAGTAAATTAAATTATTGATATAAATATAAAATAAATTAACTAAATTCTTGTGATATTGGTTTTCTAATGTTACCTTTATAATTGTTTAATATGTTCAAATTTTACATCCTGGGTTACTCTGATGACTTCAACACTCCTGAGAGACTTACAGGTTAATAATAATAATTATAAACTGGAGATTGTCTCCAAACACAGGTAATAATTTTTCCTTCCATTTTATCAAATTATATCATTAGGTGTGTATACATTTTTTGACTCACTTTGTATATTTATGATGTACGTGTAGCTGCTTCTAATAACAGATTTAGCATGATTAATGTTTGTTATAGGCATTTTAATGGATGATTTAAAGCACATCCAAAGTAATTAAATATATTGCGAAAAAGGGAAGGAAAAAGGCACTATGTGGCTTAGTAGGAAACACGAATATCTCTCTCGTTGCTCTAAGCAAAATAATTCCAGGTTGCGGATTTTTTTCCGTTATTGTAATGATTAATTTATTGGAGTATTTTCTCCAGTTTACGTTGTTATTCTTCATATGTCAACCAAAGTTTAAATTAAAATCTTTATGAAATAGGGAGTTCTTTGTACTGTCTTTCTTGATGAAGTTGATGAAGGCCTTGCGGTACATAGCGGGAAAGAAAACAAAGCCAGGAATGAAAGGCGAAATCGGTCGTAATTCTATGTGTTTTCTTTCCTGCTATGTATTGCAAGGCCTCCATCAACTTCATTAAAAACTGTTTTCCTAATCAGGAACCTTTCAAAAATAAAAAAAAGAGTAAAAACAAACACATCAAACAAAAAACTTCAACTCATAAAATTTTATCCAATAAAAACATAAAAACTCCATCAAATTATTATAAATATTCAACAGTCACAAAAAAGCCTATTTTTTTAGGGTTTCTATTCATTGGGCAAATATCCCAAGTATTCAGGAATGAAAAAAAAATTCATTTTAATTTAAATATATGATCAGTCTAAATGAACATCCCCCTATAATTCTCAAAGTAATTAAACGGCTCAAACGTAGCTATGTAAATGAGGGGAGTTAATCGTTTGCTAAATTATTTGGTTATATGAGTCGCAGTAGCGAGTTTTAGTAAATTTAGATAATTTGTTATTTATATTTTGAACCTGTCAAATAACAGCTTTCCCCATTCTCTTCTTTCTTAGAATGTTTATCATGCGTGACCGCCTGCGTTATTTTTTTTTTTCGCTGCGTTTTCGTTGAAGAGAAATCAATATCTTCCAATGAAAATGCATTTAAAAAGTGCACGACATACATTCAGCATCACTTATAAATTGGAGAAAGCTCATTTGCTACGTTTTCATCAAGTTTTCGGATATCTGTCGAAATGTTTTTTCGAATACGTTATAAAACCTCTTTTCATGTTAAACAATATTAGAGTTGTGCGGATGCGCACTTCCTAAATTTCCGAATATCTGGGTGAAAGTTTATGAGATTTTACGCGGTTTCCATTTTTTAGAATTTCCTAAACGTGAAAAAAAGGTTTTAATCTAAATTTGAAGTTTTAATTTATAATTTTGGTTGAGATAAGAAATATTAATTGTCTTAACGTATTTTGAATATTCATTCCGGTTCTCAATATTTCTGTTTTTCAATATAATTTTAGCGTCGTTTTGAGACTTTAAGTTTTTGATTTTGTTTTCTATGTTTCGGAAATATATTTGTCATTAATGAAATAACCTTTTGGGAAAACTGTTAAAAACTTGTACAGTCATGGACAAAAAAACGCTCCCTCGCTCTGTGCTGCTATATTTTTAAATGAGCGTTTATTACTTTGCCACTAAGTGTCTGATATCGTTTAGTTCAGTCAGAAAATTATCTACATTTTTAACCAATAAAATCGTACCATCCTATTTTAAACGCTCATTCAAAAATATAACAGCACAGAGTGAGGGAGCGTTTTTTTTGTCCATGACTACATGTTTACGCTATTTAGAAATAACCTATTATAAAACCAGCGTACTTTTAATGGGAATATTACATATAAAATACATAATGTGTGGAGATAATGATAGCATATCATTTGCTCACAAAAATTAGGAGATATTTCAAAATGAATATGAAGCGATAAAAAAGAAGCATTTGAACAAGAATATCAGAAAAGTAAATGACAAGGCAAAGACAGTTATCCGATTATGTTAATGAGATGCAAACTTAATTATCGTAATTGAGTAGCAAGTATATTGATGGGGCGGGGGTGAGCAGAAAGCACATAAAACTGGACGAGAGTGCCACAGATTGATTGTTCAATAGGATATTTGGTCACCCTGGACTACCACTGAAATCGATGAGTCATGGAGAGGATCAGAATAAATTCTGGACCCATGGCACCTCTGAATCCTCTTACGTAACCTTCTAATGAAATTGTTTCAGTAGTAGATGTTTTAATGATACCATTATGGTACCATTTGGAAATTTTCAATGGAAAGACATTGCATGTAATATACCAAACGACTCGTAACGACCTGTCATGGACGAATATATAAGAGTAATGACACACTGACATCGAAAAGTCATGGGCAGGATCAGATTGTCCAGCAGTTCTTGTGTTCCTTTGCAAACTCTTGCTGCAGGTCAACTTCCAGTTCAAGAATTGTTGTGGGAGGCATAGGACGGTTTGCTAGACGTCTTCCCAGTGCATCCTTGTAAGGGTTTGTACGGCGATTAACATTCACCAACATTATTGATGCCCCCCGGAAAGAATAATTATGTCTTAACCTACGGCGACAAGCAATTCTGGAGTGTCAATGTAACCAGCAAAAGCCACCTTCAGAAATTTTCAAATAAAATTTTCTATTAAAAATCCGAATTTACAGATTGATAGCTGATAGATACATTCTAACTTGCAAGGGAAATACACGAACGTGTACCTCACAGATTCCCACCAAATTGAAATATATTACCCATCTAAAGCCACTATTGATGCTTGTAAAATAAGAAATCGCTAAATTTTCTTTCTTTCAAGATAAACCGAGAGAACGAAAAAAATTGAGCACATATAGCCATACAAAGACTCCATTGTTAAAGCGGTGTGTATGTATGTTAATGCGCTGTAACTACTTTCTCTACTACTCAATCACTTCACCTGAAAGCAAGACTATCGCTTCCAAGGTATGCTTGCGCGCAAAAAAAGGTGCGTCGTACCACTACGTGTATGTCCCTTGTTAGCAGAAGAGAGGCAGCTTAGCTTTTGAGGAAAGAAACATTTTTTAGAAATTCACGAGAAGAACCTCTATTTATGCCGGTGAACTAAATAAAAAAATTATAAAAAATCTTAGGAACAACGATGATATCAAACAATGCCATAGCAAGATCAAAATCTCTAAGTACTTTACTAAGACGAACTAGGCGACTCATTCTCTTACACATTTCAACAAGAATCTTGTCCATGTGTTTCGAAAAAAAAACCCATTAGACTAAACAATTAATCCCAGATCTTTACTATTAATGGTTCTACCAACAGGCGAAGAATCAATAACATAATTGAAAATAACTTTGTTCACGATTAAAAAAATCGCGATATTAGATTTATAAAGAAAAAGCAACGATAAATGTAAAGAAGGTTTACTTACTGTGATATTAGATTTGTTAACACTTAATTTTAGACCGTTAATTTTAACCCCTGCAAATAAATGATATGTTGATGAAATACTTTAGTGTTGTCAAGCGATTGAATTTCTTAAAAAAAAAAAACACTTCAAATTGTCTGCATAAAGAAGCATTTTAATATTTTCATTATTAATAAGTGAACTAAATTTATAATATAAATATAGGTTTGGTTTGATTTGTTTGGTATTAACGTCCTTTTCAACTGCCATGGCCATTTCACGATGGTAGTTTGAACCTGAAAATTAACTTGTTCACCCGCGATACTTGGTACCTTATTAGCAAGCTCCAAATCCTATCTGGTCCTCTGCACATTTTTAAGTTCATCTTTCACCCCTGCAGAATGTCAATCCTTTCATTTCTTGTCTCAAATTTTGTCTCGCAAGGGTTCTTTAACGTGCGGCCGGCAAACGACTACACGGGATTAACGGCTTTACTTCCCTTCCGAAGGAAGTGCGTGATCTCAGGATTTTCCCCTTGAAAAAATCCTCGTCGTCCTCGGCCGGGATCGAACCCGCGTTCTCGGAGAGCGCTCCGGAGCGCATCCGGAGCACGCCAGAGCAGCCAGCCGAATTCGCAATAGCACAGACTAACATAGGCCATAGGTGTTAGTCTGTGGCCATAGGTGTACGTCCTTTGTAAGTTAGAATGTTTCGATCAGCTAGCAATCTATAAATCCAGAATTGCTTGTCGCCGTAGGGTTAATACATATTATTCTTGCCGCAGGTTTTCAATAATGTTAGTGAATGTTAATCGCCGTACAATCTTGGTTGATCGATCCTGCTTCTAAAATTATTAATGTTTTTAACAACAGTATTATTTGTTGTGACTAGATAAAGAGGACCGGTATCCGGGACGGTTGGGCCAGGCAGCGGAAAGCGAGTGTAAGATTTGAGGTAGATTTTCGTGCGCCTCAACCCGATGGCAAGTGGGTGGTTGTACACATCGCCGGCCATGAAGGCTTCATCTTGCCTTACACGATCTCCTGCCCTGGCTGCAGCACCATTGAAATAAACGCGAAGGCGCTGTTGTACTTGTTGTGTCTGTCTCACCTGGCCATATCTGTGCAACGCAGTAAGGCATTGCTGGCACTCGGCCTGATACTCCCGACGCTGAATTTGATGTCTGGGGTCATCCTGGATACACACACTGCTGTTCGTCTTCTTGATCACGTTGAAGCTGAACCCTTAAGCATTTCTTTGAAATGATCATTTATCATTATAAATAAAAGAAATAAAAAACTCTTTCACCACAACAAAAATTAAGGAAAAATACAACCTGAACCTGGAAGCGCTTTTCAACAGCAAGGCTATCATCATTCAGCAGGGACCAAGGAGTACACTAGGGGGAACTGAGTGAACTGACTTGATAGACAATTGACAATCGACAATCGAACAGTGCAGGGAAAACGACACGAGTGGTCCGAAAGCAACGCTTTCACTATCATACTCATCCAGGAAGTAACCAGGGGAAGTACACTGAATTAGGCAAGAAGCCAGATGAAACCTAGTTAAGTCATCCAGAGGATAAGATGAGGTCCTTTCCTATAAGGACGATAGAGTTGATTGTTGATTGACGAGGGGCACGAGGAGCTATGAGATCCAGTATTCGGGAAAGATAGCCTTTTGGATGTCGTCGAAATTGATGTCTAGGACGTGTCGAGGCCTGCGATGCCTGAAGAAACTTCTAAACGTGAGTGGGTGTTCCAGAATATCTGCAACCAGAGGATTTGGATGGTCCTTGATCTTCGGAAGCAACTTCTTCAGCGACTCCTGTACTTAGCTACCAATTGGAGGTATATGGAAATCTTCAGCAATAGAAGCATTTGTTGCGACTCTCCTGTGAAGTTGGGCGATAGTCCTCAGGGTAACGTTTTGGAAAGTTTGGAGATCCTTCCAGCCTGGCAGGCATACCATAAAGAAGAATGACTTATAAAGCAAAAGTTTGGTATCCACTCCAAGGGCGCTGTTTCGTCCCAGAAGGGCAACTAGACTGAACTTCGCCTTCTTGGCTCTATTTATCGCATAGGAGACGTGGTCTCCCCAATTTAGCCTGGCATCTACCACCACACCGAGGTATTTATAATGTTTTACCCACTCGAGCTCTTTACCAGAAAGGAAGAGGGAACTCGGGGGTTTTCGAAGTTTCTTCGTAATGAACATCGCCTTGCACTAGTCAATGTTTAAGTGGAGTCTCCACTTTGCAAACCATTTCTCGCACAGATGTAAGGCCTTTTGTAACCGTGATATGACGTGAGCGGGATTTTGGTCAGTAGTCATGATGGCCGCGTCGTCAGCGAACAGATATAGCTTGCAATTAGTAAAAGTTGGGAAGTCGTGCACACTTTTTGCCAAGCTTTCTTGATTTTCACTGAAAGTCACCCAAATGGGTGGATTTCCACTTTCGTGCACACTTTTGGTAAAAGTTCATGATTTTCACTGAAATGCACGCATTTGGGTGCAAAAGTTGGACAGTGCAGGGCCCAGGACAGAACCGTGGGGAACACCAGCATTGACGTCACAAGGATTAGACATGGAGCAGCCAACCTTGACACGAAATGTCCTGTTTGACAGAAAGGAACTAATCAAGGTAGTGAGTTCGTCCGAAAAACCACAAGTAATCATCTTGCATATCAGGTCGCTGTGCCAGACCTGATCAAAGCTTTACGGACATCCAAAAAGACAAGACCAACATACTTGGCACAGTTAAGAGGAGTGTTTAGATCTGCAACAAGACGCCAGATCTGAAGTTGGCAGGAGTGACCTGGGCGAAAGCCAAATTGCTCATCACGAACGAGATTGTTTGCTACACAGAATTCGTCAAACCTCTTCAGAATGATGTGTTCGAAAACTTTTGACAGCACAGGTAGCAAGCTTATGGGTCTGTAGCTGACAGCAAGAGCAGGGTTTAGACCAGAGTTTTGTATGGTAACTATGACGGACTCTTTCCATGGTCAGGGAAGTAACCAAGTTTCCAGCAGTCATTCATAGCTTTGGTAATGATCGATATTAGAAGGCAAGTTCTTGAGAGCACTGTTAGTGATGGAATCAATACCTGCTGCTTTCTTGGTTTTAAGTCGCTTGATGACGTCGAGATTTCTTGGGCACTAATGACTTCCTCAGAGGTGGGAACACGATGAATGTACTGGTAAGCGATACACCCATCGTTAACTATCTGAGTGTTTTGGAGGCTGTCCAAGTTTGTCTCACCAGGCGTGGTAAATTGACTTTTCAGGGAATCAGCGATCAATTGAGCCTTATCCCCGTCGCTGGTGACAACGTTGTCATTGCCTGCAAGCAGTGGCGGCAATTGGATTGGTCTGTTACCCTTTAAGGCTCTCACAGCTCCCCAGAGCGAGTTGTCCTGGACAGTCAAGGACTTCAGTTTATCGTTCCACCTTTGATTTCGTAGTGCTTTAACCTCCTCCTGCACCTTGCGAGAAAGCCGGTTGTACTTGGTCTTGAAGAAGGGAAGTCGCTTACGCTGCCATAATCTTCTGTAAGAGTTCCTTTCGAGAATAAGACGCCTGATATAAGGAGGCAGGTCGAGGTGTTCAGGACGCTTACGATCGATAGTAGAGGTACTGGAAGTAGTGGCATCGTTGACAACACGGGTGATTGCATTAATATTACTATTGATATCCTCCTTATCAATAACCTCCTTGTAAGGAATGCTATTTTCTCTAAGAATATCCCTAAAGAGCTTCCAGTCCTGTTTAGAGCGGAGCACAATCTTTTTATCGATGTTTAAACCCTCTAACATAAGCATCACTGGACGGTGGTCAGAGGATAAGTCGTCAACTGTGAACATATTATAGGGCTTGAGGAAACCTTTAAAAACTGCAATATCCAGCACGTCGCTAACAGGAGAGTGGTCGCAGTAGTATGTGTCATCAAGGGGACCAGCAACGAAGGTGTCAATCTCGTTTAAGGTGTATCCATATAATATATTGCCGTCTTGATTGGGGCATTTGGAGTTCCACGCGTGGTGCTTGGCATTCAAGTCGCCCCCAATAACAACCGGAATGGGCCCAGCAGCTCAAAGATTTTTTTTTTTTTTAGATTTTTAACAGTGAAGTGTACATTCGTTAGGATGGGACGAAAGCAGCGCTTTCACAAAGCTCATCTAACCAGAATAAACTCCAAATGAAATACACTGAGGTAGTCAAGAAGCCTAACCAACCCAAGCGGTCTTCCATATTATACAAAAAAGAAAATAAGATTGACGATTGTCAGAAAAAAAATAAAAAAATGAAAAAATAAAAAAAATAAAAAAAAATAAATAAATAAATAAAATAAAATAAATAAAAAATACAAGGAAAAAATAAGATTATCACATCTTCCAGTAGTCTGGGAAAGAGACGTTGCTAATATCTTCAAAATTGATGTCAAGAACGTGCCTCGGGTACGATATTTCGTATGCCAGTTCATATTCATTGAGTTCTCCAGTATCCCTTTCACAAGCTTATTGTCGTGAGTCTTCATCTTCTGTATCATAATCAAAAGGAGATCCTGTAGAAACTTACCGATATGGGCCATGTTTAAATCGAGGTGGATGGATTGGTTTTTCACCGTCCTTCTGTCCAGCTGGGCAATGGTCCTCAGGGTAACATTCTGGAATGACTGTAGTTCACTCCATCTGCTTTTACAGATAGTCGCCCACGCAGGCATGCCATAGAGGAGTATGGTCCGGATAATCGATTTGTACAGAAGTAGCTTGTTGTCAATGCTGAGGGCGCTGTTGCGACCCATAAGAGCTATGATACTGTACTTAGCCCTCTTCGCTTTGTTCAGAGCATAGGACATATGCTGGTTCCATGAGAGTCTTGAGTCAATGATAACTCCCAGGTACTTGTAGTTGTCCACCCAGTCCAGTTTCTTATTAAACAGAACAAGAGAATCTGGGGGATGCTTGAGCTTCCTATTGAGGTACAAAGCCTTGCACTTTCCGACGTTAAGGTTCAACTTCCAGCAGTTAAACCAGTCTTCGAACTGCTTCAAGGCGCACTGCAGCCGAGTGATAACGTGAGCCGGCTGGTGTGCCCATGTCATAATGGCAGTGTCATCCGCATAAAAATACAGATTACAATTATCGGGTTTTGGGAAATCATGCACAAAGTAATTAAATAGCATAGGCCCGAGGACAGAACCCTGAGGGACACCGGCCTTTACAACACGGGGTGTGGAAAGATTTTCTCCAACTTTGGCTTGATAGGATCTGCCGTCAAGAAAGGATTTCACCATCAAAATCAAATCGGCAGGGAACCCGTCTCTGATCATTTTGTAGACAAGGCCCTCATGCCACACTTGGTCAAAAGCTTTACTGACATCGAGAAATACCACCCCACAGTACCTGGAGAGGTTCAGGGGGGTGCTCAGGTCTTCAACGAGCCTCCATATCTGCATCGGACAAGAGTGGGCAGCACGAAAGCCAAACTGCTCTTCCCGTAAAAGGTCATTTGCTAGACAGTGATCTTGGAATTTGACAAGGATCGTTCTCTCCAACACTTTGGACATCGAGGGTAGCAAGCTAATAGGTCGGTAGCTCGCGGGAATTGCAGGATTTTGCACCTGCTTTGGGATACTCAACACAATAGATTTCTTCCAAGCCACAGGGAAGTAAGAAAATTTCCAGCAGTCGCTAATGATATTGGTGAGAAATTCAATAAAGTTCTTTGGGAAATTCATAAGGGCGTTATTACTCACCTTGTCTTTTCCTGGAGCCTTCTTCTTTTTCAGTTTACTTATGATGTTGGCGATCTCTCCAGCCTCGATGTTGTACTTCGTAAAATGCTGCGGGACTTCATCAAAGTTGAAAATACCTTCTTCCACACGCTGAGACATGATTTGGCTCTCGGGCTTATCGTTGGTAGGAGTAACAAACTGCATTTCCAGTGAATCTGCAATGACTTGGGCCTTGTCCTGATCAGTTTGCACATAGTCACCTTGTGGTGTACGGAGTGGAGGAAGCATAACATTTTTTCTTCTTCTGTAAAGCTCTAACCATACTCCAAATGGAATTGTCGCGAGCCGACAAGCTTTTGAGTTTTTCATTCCATCTAGCGTCGCGAAGCTCTTTTATCTCCTCTTGAACTCTTGGCTCAAAACCAAGTACAACAGGTTAGTGCGAAGGTTCACGATAGCGTTGCCATAGTCTACGGGTCCTGTTTCTTTCAGAAATTAGGCGTTGGATTCCAGGTGTGAGTTGGATTCGATGAGGAGGTTTATTCTCTGATGGATACTTACTAGCTTCTATGGCACTGTTAATACAACTGGTGATGTCTTCAACACATTGATTGATGTCCTCTGTACTGTTGCGTCCCCACCCCACTTCGTGGAACCTATGGACGTAAGACTACACGTCCTACGCTTGGAGTGGAAGATCGCTAAGGGTTCGGGACCGATAAAAGGAAATTATCACTCCACTACTGCTGTGCTTGAACACTCAACCCTTTATTCTCTTAATTAATTCTAAAATGTACAGCATCTAATACATGTTCAAAAGCTTAATTATCATTTATATGGGCCCATAATAACTCGCATGCACATTACATCTATTAATAAGTGAACCAACCACCACGTGGTTCCAAGCAAAACGGTAACTTGCCTCTAAACGTAATTCGTATTGCAAGCATTTATGCTGGAAAACTAAGCAGCATGTAACTTAGCATGAGTTCCCCCCATTCACGTCCCGTGCAAGTATTCCTACATTACAACGCCCGTTGGCGTCATGTCGCTCCTTTATTACGCAAACAGGGGGGAGGGACAGTGACCCCTATTACGGCAACAATGAATGAGTAACGGGATCTCACTGGCAACACTGATCATTACGTTTATTATGCACATAGGCCATGAGCAAGTGTGCCAGTTTTGCTCGTTCAGCTACCTTTTAGTCTATCCTACAATGAGCTTATTGCTAATCGAATACGTTAAACTATTTCCAACATTAAGCAACCATAGTCTTTTAGTCCTTTTCCTGATTTCAAATCTTAGTCATATTGACCGCGGGTCTCACAGCGTCGGGAAACTCTATTGTCCCACTTGAAGCGTCGAGGGCCAACCATCGCATTTAACAACAACTTTGTATTTCGGCGCAGTTCGCGTAGTTATACTACCATACGCGGAACGGACTCACCAGACATCTTCCTATTCCACAGACTGCTCCTTGGAGGTCCCGATGCATGGTTGACGATTAAACCAGCCGAGCTCCGCATTCGTTTACTAAATCGTCTATTTCGTGTCGCGGGCTCCTGCAGAATCTCCTCTCAGCTGCTGCGCATTGCAAGGGCGTTCTCCATAAACAAGACAAACACATGTAGCACAATAACAGTAAATGAAAGAAAGTAATAACAAGTACGTTTTTATATGCAATACTTATCGCATGGCAAAGGCGTTTTATCGTCTTGTCCCACTGTCTCGGTCGCTGTGTTGCACAAACTTCTTACTGGCGCTCATCTATGGCCTGGTTAGAATGAGGCGGCTCCTCAGAACGCATCGGAAAAAGGGGAATAGGAAGGACGTAATTCTCTTTGGAACAACATGTTCCTCTCACGTAATCAATAACAAAAGTAACATTCATGATTACTATATATGATCAAGAGTTTTTTGTTTTTTTTTATTTAATACGGCTTTGAGAACAACTTTTCCCAATGGATGTTACAAAAAGGAATACCTCTTAAAAAAAAAGCGAAATTTTCTTAACAGAGGAGAGGGCTCGCACAACGTTTTCTGCGAACGAGACCACAACAAACCCGTCCCAACAAAGGCTTATTGTCGATCGCTTACGCTTCAATCCCTCTCCTCTATAATAATAGATAAACAATCAAAACGAAACATACTTAATTACAAACAAAACACTCTTATTAACGACGAACATTTATTATAGACGACAGTAACAAGACAAAACAACGAATTCACTAATAATCAACGCACAAATACAACGTAACCTCAAACTGCGCGTTACAGTACAATAAGCAACGTCGGGATGGCAGCCATATTCCTTAAGAATATCTTTGTAGAGCTTCCAGTCTTGATGATGTATCAGTTCCTCTCGGAAACTTATGTCGACATTGTCAAAGTTTAACGCCACAGGCTTGTGGTCAGAAGAAAGGTCATCAATCGTGAAGATATTGTACGGTTTGAAGAAACCTTTCAAGAGCGAGATGTCCAGAACGTCACTACTAGGGGAGTGGTCGCAGTAGTATGTGTCCTCCACAGGCCCAGCAGCGATGATATCATCTCTACCTTGTACGTACCTATAGAGAATCATGCCGTTGTAATTCTGCGTTCTGGAGTTCCAGCTTGGGTGTTTGGCATTTAGGTCTCCAGCTAGGACAACTGGAGTGTCACCACTGAAGAGTTCATCAAGCTCGCAAATGTCAAGATAATGCTTAGGTGAATTGTAGAGCGCTACGAACTTCACTTCACCACAACTTCACTTCACTTCACTTCACAACTTCACTTCACTTCATACCTGCATAAGACTTGGATACTAATTCTTGGTGTTGAATTCCCCTCTTAATGATGATCGCAGCGCCCCCAGACGCACATCTTGCAGCATTTGAAGCCATTCGATCCTTACGGTACACACTATAGCCAGGTAGCTTGAAGTCTTGGCTTGGTCTGAGGTGAGTTTCACAGAGGAAAGCCACGTCGATTTCTTGATTTATCAGAAAGTTGTGAAACTCGATACGCTTTCGGGGAATGCCCCTAGTGTTCCATATCACGCACCGAAGTTCACCTTTGTTGATTACAGTATAACGTTGTGCAGCCATACTAAAATTAGTTGGTCGTAAGGAGCTCACTCAACTGTGGGCAGCTCAAAGCGGAAAAACTGAGTATATATAGCGAAAAGACCACGGTTTTAGGCCAATCAGAGAAATTACACCAAAAGGGACAAATTGATGATTGGGCAGTTGGGTCCACCATTGGATTAATGCTGGGTCACCAATGGGACCTGATTCTGAATTTAGTAACATATTATTATTGGCTTTTTTGTATGGCCATACTTTCAAAAGCGTCCAGCGGGTGTTTTTTATTTATTGAATGTAATAATTTTAAATTATCGATGGAAAAATCATGTCCAGTCTCGATGGAGTGTTTTGCTATGGCGGAAAGGTTGCTTCTCCCGAATCTTCTGTGGTCTATGTGTTCTTTAAACCTGGTTGATAAACTGCGTTTCGTTTGACCTTTGTTAAACCATTGGGCAATGGGAACAGTGGGCTTCATAGATTCCAGACTTCTGTAGGTGCGATACTTTGTCCTTGGGATTATCCAATAAATATCTAATTTGGTTCGGGTTGCTAAAAGATAAAGAAATGTTATGTGGTTTAAAGATCGAATTAAGGCCTTTAATAAAAAACTTATTATAGGGTAATAGAGGGTATGAAAAGTGTGACACAGCGTGACATGGGGGGAGGGGGATGTTTCCAAAAGTGTGACGTCACAGCAAACCCTTTCAAATTCTGAAATTTGAAATTCATTTTTTCATGTTACTTTTTTTTTTTTTTTTTTGTTATTTCATTTGGGTCTGCCATTTTTGTGAAAGTGAGTCAGTTAAGGTCTCTGCGCACTGGCGATTTTTGTCACAGCGGCTCTTTAACAAAAGAGAGGGACCTGGTTAACAAAAGAATTGTTGAATATAATGAAAAGCATTCCTGGAAATGTCGCGGCTGTCGCTCGACACTGCAGAGCCGCGACATGCAGGTGTTTAGCCCGAGGCCAGAAGGGGTTAATTTGCTATTCATTAGCCATTGTATTCCACTCTTATAACCCTCCTATTGTTAAGAAGTCGCTGCGACAAAAATCGCCAATGTGTTCTACACTTCCAGCATAAAAATAAAAAGAAATAGAAATCTCCAATGTGTTCTATTTTTATGCTCGAAGGTTCTACATCACATGTTTGCACCTTGACTCTTCATTGGCCAAGTCAGTAAATTCTGTCCCTATGATAAATTTTCTTCACCCTTTGTCACCTTTATTTCTGTTATCTCTGTCATTCACCCAGCCAAAACCAGAAAGACACATGTTTTTTTGTTTTTTTAAGTTATTAGACTTTTTATTAGGGTTTTCCAAAGAAAAGAGATTCCATTACAAATAATTTAGGAAAAAAAAAGAGGCAAACCTATAAATTAAAAAAGTAAGAGGCAATTTTCTCGTTTATTTTAATCGGATTAAAAACAAAAAAATAGTCAGAGGGGAAAAGCATTTGGAAAAAAATGAGTACATAACCAAAATAAGGCACCTAAAGATGGAAAAAAAAGAGAGGAAAAACGTGTTAAGAGAAATTAAAATGGGAGAGTTGGAAATCTTGGTGAATATGATAAACTACAATACCATCAGAATTTCCCATTTGCAACAGGTTATACCATTTTTGGTCTGTAATGTTTGGTCATAATCATGTCGTCTCATTCAAATCGCCACATTCATTTCACCCGAAGATTATTTTGTCACACAGTCAACTTGACATATTCAACGCGTCCAAGAACCATTTTGCCACTTAGGATGCTGTGCTTCAAAGGAATTGTATATAGGATGCTATTGAAAGAGGTGATAGGTCAAAGGAGCACATTAAATAGTATAATGTATGTTCTATAAGTGTAACGATTATCCATATACACTCACTCACCAAAAGTCATGGTACACCCCTCCAATCCATAATGAGACAGATCCCGCTGTTTCCATTCTCGGAATGCAGGTGCACAGGACTCCTTGATATCACACAATCATTGTAAGCAAAACTAGATGCAGAAATGGCAGCACACCGAGAGCTATCCGCATTTGAACGGGGGGTGATTGTTGGTGCCAGACGGATGGGTACCTCAATATTGGACGTAGCCAACGCCCCGCAATTTTCCCACACAATTGTTGCAAGAGTCTATCGAGAGTACAACCCTTGTCGGACATACGACGGGCCGCCCATCCTCATTGATGCCAGAGGTGTTTGCCGGGTCACCCGGCTTGAAACTGCTGACCGAAGGGTGACAGTGGGCCAAATCACCATGGGGTACAACCAGGGACGTCCCACAACTGTATCCATGACGACAATTTGGCGAACCTTGGCAGCTGCAGGCTTTGGGAGCAGGAGGCCACGAGGGGTGCCACTCTTGACAGCTGCACAGCGTCGGCAATGCCTATCCTGGGCCAACCAACATCGACATTGAACCGCTGAGGACTGGCGAAGGGCTGCCTGGTCCGACGAGTCACGGTTCAGCTGTATCGGACCAATGGTCGCGTCCGTGTCGGGCGCAGACCACACGAAGCCATGGACCCTGCTTATCAGGTGGAGACTCTAATAAGGTTCATCCACTACTTACTCTCAGACTATCAGTAAATAACATCGAAATGCCACTAAATCATCACAACCTAATCAATAATTCTCGTTCATCCAGTTAACACCATGAGAGTAAATTTTAAAAAATCCAAACCACATCCACCATATCCACTGCTAAAAATTAGTATTTACAATCAAAATATGGAACTTGTCAAAATTAAACGGTTTTAATTTACATATAGACATTTAAAGAGGTTAAAATATAATCACAAAATATAATTAAATCTAAGCAGACTTGGGTTCTTTGTTCCCGTTTTGGACTCTACACTCTAGGATAGAGCAATAGGTGGAGAACGTATGGTTGTATCAACGAACTTGTCACGCGACAAGGAGCCATTACAACATGGGAAATACAAGAGAACACGAGGGAAAAATATCTGACTAGTCTTCAAATTTCAGCTTCAGCTTGAAGGGACGCAATCGTATTATCAAAACGAATCTTTAAACTGAAAAGCAAAATAGAGTAAGGTCACCAAGGGCCAGAATAATATTTTTCCTGGGATATATCAAGGCACTACCAAGGCAGAAGATACTACTAAAATATTTTCCCAAACTGAAATTATCGATGCTATTAAAGTTAAAAAATATTAGATGATCATGTGGACTTGACAATATCCCATCATATATATTTAAAAAGCTTGTAGACAATTTTTTTCATATCCTTTTTATCTAATCTTTCTTTTCAATCGGACATCTTCCCTGATGTATGGATCCAAAGCAAAGTATTCCTATATTCAAAAAAATAAAAAAGAAAATAGAAAAGAAAAAAAAAATCTTAATTTTCGCCCTATCTCCATTCTTAGTTTTTCCTGCAAAAGTCTTTGAATATTTAATTTATCAGAAAACTTATATATTTCTATCTCCTCGTTTATCTTCCTGTCGGTTTCGTTTTATTACAGGTCGATCAACCGTCTCAAACCTCCTGACTATGCACGTACATTTTATTGGAGATGGTATAAATGAAAACAAACAAGTTGATGGTAGTTTATATCGATCTTGAAAAAGTCCTTGATAAAGTTGATCACTTTCTACTCGTAAAAAAATTGATCAATTATGATTTAAAACCTCGTTATAACAAACGGATTATCTCATATTTTAACTAATAGAATTAACCATGTAAATATTTATTATTCGTCTAGTTTTTTCTCCTCAAGGATCAATTCTAAGATCTCTACTTTTGATTACATTTATCAATGATGTCCCAGAATCAGGAAAATATTCCCAATTATACCTCTTTGCAGATGACATTAAAAATAGGCAAAATCATTAGTACTTCGATTGACTCAAGAATTACAATTCGATCTTCACTCGATTGAATCAAGGTGTGGTGAATGATAAATATCACTTTTTTTACTTATTCACTTAAAAAATCTCCCGGTACTTACAATCCTTCAATGACCATATTAACTTTATTACCACTAAACCTTACCAAACTACATATTTAATTCCTTAAGCTTTAATAATGTAAACTTTTCAATATTTTTTTAATACCTTAGTAAGACCAATATTAGACTAATGCCTCCACCATTTAATCTCCGTCTCATGTTACATTACAATTGGGTCATTCTCCGTTCTCATGTATTTTCGGGACGCAACAGACAGAGAGAGTGAGACAGATGGTAAAATGAAATAATTTTAATTAAATGCTTTGAAAAAATCAATACACGAATAAAGATATTAGTAGATAAATATAAATGCAATAATGTCAGTCAGTCCAGTTCAAATATGAGTCCTTCATTTAAATGGTACGATCCCAATGGCTGTTCGTCGTTACTTCCCGGACTGGGTACGATGTCATCTGCAGCAGAGTGAGCCGATTTGCAAGACTCTTGCGGGTTCGCACTCGTCTGGATCAGGTACCGCTAACTCGGAGGACGGCGACCTAATAAGGTTTGTCAACCGTGGCAGGTGAGCTGTAGCAAATAGAAGGATTAATTAATAAAATTCCACTACAAATAGGCACATGTATCAATTTCATCAAAGAACTAATTAAATCAATTTTTAGCACTAAGAATGGGTACCATTGAGGTTTACTCCTGGGTCCAAGCGCGGCTAGAGAAGTCAGGGGGTAGATGACTTCAATGCGTTCGACCTCCCACGGGAAGTTACGAGGTGCGTTCAAGTTATAAGGTCATTAGGTCTCCAAATTGAATATGAAATGGCATACGAAGTATCGTAAACCGAGGCACGTTCTTGACGTCAATTTTGAAGATATTAGCAACGTCTCTTTCCCGGACTACTGGAAGATGTGATAATCTTCTTTCTCGTTTGTATTTTGTTTCTGACAATCGTCAATCTTATTTTCTTTTTTGTTGTATAACATGGAAGACCGCTTGGGTTGGTTAGGCTTCTTGACTACCTCAGTGTATTTCATTTGGAGTTTATTCTGGTTAGATGAGCTTTGTGAAAGCGCTGCTTTCGTCCCATCCTAACAAATGTACACTTCACTGTTCGATTGTCGATTGTCCCAAGTTAGTTCACTCCGTGTTCTCCCTTGGGCTGCTGAACGATGAAAGCAAGGCTTTCGAAAAGCGCTTACAGGTCGTATTTTTCCGTATTCTTTTGTTTTTTGTCTTATTATTTTTTTGCCTTATTTTTCATTTATTATTTTTTCGTTTCTCTTTCTCTTGTTGTGGTAAAAGAGTATCCTCTAGTTTATTACTTAACTATTTCTATCCACATTAGATTTTACTCCATTATTCGAATCAAGACATAGGTTACCCCAATCTTGTGAGTCGAGTTGTCGAAGTCCGGGAATAAAATTCACTAGATCTAATTGAATGTTTTTGTAGAAGTCCGGGAATCGTACATTAATCGTCATTGGTAACGAAGATGGAAGCGGAAGCCTATTTACCTTACAGAAGAAGCAGAGATGCAAGATCATAAAATTCGCCCAGATAGGAGGGGGGAGGAGAAAGGCTCGAATCAATGTGGCCATTCTAGCCGCAATAAGGTATCGTCTGATGTCTGGCAGCCCCAAACCCCCTCCCCCCTATCAAAGAAGATAAAAATAAAGTCACTCTTAATTGGATAACAGTTGGCATCGTAACCCACTTCATGATTGCTCTGTGCACTTCTTGTAGCTGATGATGAGATGGCAAGGTGAACAGGCACTTAAGATGACAACAGTGGTAGACCATGAGTTTTAATAAACCTCACCCTGACAAACATCGACATGGTAAAAAGAAGATTTTTCTCAAGGCGGGAAACACAGTTTTCAATAACTAGTTGCCAATGACGAGAGTCCATATTCGGTAAAAAGGAAAAACGTGTCCTAGCACTGTTACTTGGTCTCACCAAGATATTGGGAAGAGTTTAAGATAGTCACTAGTCCAATTCCCAATAGCAACACCTTTTGACTTGACGAGGTTGATGGTGTTCCTCGTCGAAGTACTAAAGTGGTCAAAAGTCTCTTTGTAAATGCTCAGGGAATATGAATCCGACGCAAAAAGCACTATGTTCTCTGCATGTGCTAGCGACCTGATGTTCTTGGACGCTGCAGGTAAATCGTATCCCCGGTGGCGGTTAAGGTGTTGCAATAATGGTTCCAAGTAAAAGATGTATAGGAGGGGGGATAGAGGACACCCCTGCCTGACGCCTTTTAAAAATTCGGAGGTGGGCGATATGGAACCATTAATCGCCACGCATGATGTGGCCGAAGCATACAATGCGGTAATAACCGTAGCAAACACCCGAAGACGAAGTTGACGAAGAATTTCAAAAAGAAACATATGGTTCACTTTATCAAAGGCCTTCTCCTGGTCTATGCTTAGCACCGCGAGAGTCTGATGACGAACACGAGCTTCCTCCATAACACATCTGATGGTAATTAAGTTATCGGACATCCTGCGAGATGGAATAGAGCAGGACTGTCCGAGATCGAAGAACTCATCGGTGAACAGTTTAAGTCTTTGCTGAAGGACTCCAGTGAAGATCTTATAGTCCGTATTGAGGAGGGTGATTGGTCTCCACTGGGTCACGTTCTCCGGATCCGGGACTTTGGGAAGAAAGATGATTTTCCCGATGGTGAAGTCGGGTGTAATGGAGGAGGGATTCGCTAAGATGGAATTGAGTACTTGCACCAGGAAAGGCTCGAGAAGTTTCCAGGTCACGTTGTAGAATGAGTACGAAAGGCCGTCCAAGCCCGGGCTGGACTGGGTACGACCATTCGCTGCCAGAAACTTCTTAACTTCGTTTTCGGTAAACGGACGCATAATGAAGGCATCAGAATCCTCAGAAAAAGGCCGAAGTGCTTCTATCCAATCCTCGTGGCATCCGATGGGACGATTGGGTGATTGAAAAAAGATGCAAAGTGGGCATGAAAGGCTGATAAGATGTCAGAGTCAGCCTCCACAACTCCACCTTCCACCACTAGACGACGACATCGCTTGATGTTAGCTCGGCGTTTCTCCTCTGCGAATGCTGCTGATGACGTATGTCTGACGTTGGAAGCACAAGAGAGTTTAGTTCTGAGCGCCGCGCCGGCAACTTTACGAAACATCAAGGCGTTAATTTCACTTTTAACTTCTCAAATGTCACCAGCAAACTCCTCCTCTGGGGTGGAATTACGGAGAAGCCGAAGTATTTCTTGAAGCATGAGGAGATGACGCCGCCGCCGCCTGGCCGCATCTATCCCAATCTTCCTGAAGAAACGTTTGATTTTTCCTTTGAATATTAACCACGAGGCGAGAGACGGACGCACATTGTGGAGATTGCGTTCCACAAACTGAACGAACGAACCCATGTACTCCTCATCGTCGAGAAGAGAAACGTTCACGAACCAGTTGCGGTGGAAAGTATTCCCTGTAGCTGGTACTGGCAATGGAGGATTCCACGACCACATGATGGCGCTGTGATCGGAAAATGAGCATGGAATGACCTCCATTGTACCAGGTGCACCAGCAAAAGCATTATCAATCAAAAATAGATCGAGGCTTGATGACACATTGGGACCTTGATGGTAAGTGACACTGAGTGACACTGAAGTAACACTGAATCAAATTCTACCCAGGTTGTGCAGTTTGTGGATGGTGCGTCCAAAGATCGAATAATGCATTTTGCTGGCACAGGCGATGCACATGTCCGGGCGAAAAGATGTTATCTTCGTCAGGATGACAATTAAAGTCTCCAGCAATCACTACAGGAAGAGACGTGCACAAGTAACTGTCTATGTCGTTAAAAATGTTCGCTTCTCTGTTATAGCACATGGAGCATACACATTAAACAGTCGGAAGGTGACACTGGATGTTGTGACGTCTAACGAAATCACCCTGTATTCGCAATCGTACATACAGTTCGACACTTGGATGGAGGGGTTAAAGATGATGGTAAAAACCCCTTTACCATTCGGTGAGTGAGAGTTTATGAAGATTTGACCAGAAGGGTATTGATTGCGCAAGCCAAGCAGATCGTAGCACTGCTAATTTAACCTCCTGCAATAGAAGTATATCTGGCTTGTACAGGGCAATAAACGCTAATAACACCGACTGTTTGAATGAGGAGCCGAGGGAGCGAACGTTCAAAGAGATGACCTTCATTCTGGCGATTTAAGATGAGGAAGACTAATCTCTATCCGGCGAAGACTGGAGCTTCTGAGATGGCGATCGATGCTCGGAAGAATGCCGGATTGGCGAGCGGGTCCGGTGAGATGAGCTACGCTGATGATTTGCGCTGCTCTCCTTCTCGGAAGAAGATGATGCCTTGCCGTTCCTTCTGCTACGATGACGCTTCGGTTTCTTCTTACGGGGGCCCTTAGCTTCTGTAGGCCCTTCCCTATGTGCAGATGCACTGGAGTTCGTCGCTGGGACCGAAGATGACACTGGAAAATTAGGAGGAGGACACATATTCACTAAAGGCTGTGATGATAGCTGAGATGGGGGAGGAAGAGCCGGAAATTCTTCCTCCAGAAGAGTAGATACAGCATTTGATGGGGCGCTGGTGTCCTCTTCCGCAGAGTTCACATCGTCAGCCACCAGGATGTCACTTGATGGCCGTGGGTGTGGATTTCTCACTGTATCTGTTTGGGACGATGGAGGCGGAGGTGGCGGTAACGAAACTTCAGATGGAGGCAGAGGCGATGGTGGTAAATCGGTCCGCAACGTACGAGGTGGCGGTACAGATGGGACCGAATCTTGTGGCTCTGCAATATCCCATATTGATGTCATCTTCGGTCGAGGCGCTATCGCTCCTGCTGCTGATGTGCCGTCCATCCTCTCGGGGCAACGATGGTATTTGCCCACCATGCGAGAACACGTCTCGCATTTCTTCAGGAGAGAGCAATTTCCTCTCTTCTGACATGAGAGGACTTCTTGCAATACCAGCAGCACTGCTTCATTCCCTTGTATGACACGAAGACACGGTCTCCGTGCATCACAAGGGAGTCAGGAATCTTTTTCCAAGCGCATATCAAAAAATATGTCGCCAGTCATGAGTCAGGGACAGTCGGGGTGCTCGGGACGGTAGATACCGACACCTCCCCAAATTCGGACATAAAATTCTTGATATACGCCGTGGAAAGCAGCGGCGAACTCCCCCTGATGTGGACTGTAAGGTGGCCAGGGTCAGCATGAAACAAGTTTACGGTGATGTTTGACAATTTTGATGAATTTCGCATCTACAATGCGGTCAGAAATCGAAGGTAGTCTGCAGAGCATTCTCGACTCTGTTGAGGAGAGTCTCTGCAAGACCAACACGGAAGAGTCTTCAGAAGCTAAAACTGGAGGTACACCTGTTTTGGCATAGAGCTCCTTCATAAAACTGAAAACGGTAAAAGATCCATCACCGACCATTAAAACCATGCGGTCCATAGTCGTGAGGAAAAGATGATGTCTTGAAAAGTTCGAGGGAGGGGGGGGATCCAACCTCCCCAGGGGTCGCGTCTCTCACCACGACAAGTCACACACGGGCTCACACTTCTGACTGTTAGAAAGTTATCACACAAAGTCTTAAATGCGAAATTCTGCACAAAAGCCACTAAAGAACAGCAATGGTCACTGTTTCGGGCGAGAACTAAACGCTTTCTTCAGCATCGGGCGGGGACCAGGCACTTTCTGAATTCCGCGTCTCTTAATCCTGCTTTTATTGCGGCTCGGAGGATTCTGAGGCGCACCTGCGCACTGGCTCTGCCAATGGCCTTTCTTCTCTTCCTTCTCTCTCTTCTCCGCGGGTCCATTACAGCCGGGGGTGTTCCACCTTCGTGATTGAGAACTTTTCTGCTTTCGCCATGTCAAACCCTCGGAATTGTAACTTCTATTGAATCTTCCCTTTCGAGGATTTGACACATGTCAATTCAGGCAGAAATTTTATAGTTTTGGCACTTGACCTCTCGGATTTTAATGAAATTTGGTATATACAATTGCCTTAGGGAGTTGGTAATAAATGTCAAATATTGTTTGTTTTTTTTCATTTTTATGGAAGTTACGGGCATTTAAAATTTCCGAAATTTGAGTGAGGGCCTTATCTATGAAGTACTGTAATTTCGGTTGCATTTTACTTCGTCGGAGAGGAAGTCCGGGGTTGTTGTCGACACTAGCATTGAATGGCAGCTTTGGACCATCTTCTGCAGCACGATAACGCTCGTCCGCAAACAACCGCCACACTCTGGAAGTGTTGCAGCGCGTACAGTTCAAAGATGAAAGATCTTGCACCTTGTGACTTTCGCCACTTCTCAAAAGAGAAAAAGCACCTTAAGGGACATTCAATCCTTGATGACGAGATAAAAGATGCCATTCAATGCCCTTATCGACAACAACCCCGGATTGCCTTTCCAACGGGTTCACCTGACTAGGGATGGAAACGGATGGGGCCTATGTCGAAACGTGGATAGTGCATTACATAGACGACAAATGTAAGTATTGGGTATAATTAGAATTTTGAATATCGGTTAAAAAATAAAAAAAGTTACAGCCATTGAGGCATTAATTTTCGACCTCGTATATTACTTTTCTGATGGTGCTGCTTCATAATATAAAAATAAATATAATACGAGGGCATATGGAAAAGTAATGCCTCCATGGCTGTAACTTTTTTATTTTTTAACCGATTTTCAAAATTCTTTTTGTACTGATACTTACATTTGTCCTCTATGTAATGCACTATTCACTTTTCGACATAGTCCCCATTCCTTTTCACGCATTACACCAACGCGTGGACTAGTTGGGTGAACCCGTCGGAGAGGAATTCCAGGGTTTTCGTCGACACGAGGATTGAATGGCAGCTTTGGATCCTCTTCTGCAGCACGATAACGCGCGTCCGCACACGATCGCCACACAACAGAGGGGGTTGCAGCGCCTACAGTTCAAAGATGAAAAACTGCAGTTCAAAAATGAAAGACTTTGCACCTTGCGACTTTCACCACTTCCCAAAGAGGAAAGAGCACCTTAAGGGGCATGAGTTGCGTTCTGACGACGAGGTGAAACCTGCCGTTCGGTCCTGGGGACTATGTCGAAAAGTGAATAGTGCATTACATAGAGGACAAATGTAAGTATCAGATACAAAAAGAATTTTGAAAATCGGTTAAAAAATAAAGTTACAGCCATGGAGGCATTACTTTTCAATATGCCCTCGTATATGCAATCTACTATATCATAAACGAGATTTCGGAATTTCTGCAGAGTGGCACTATTTCGCCACATCTCAGGGAAGGGGCCAAGTGACGGATTTAGGAGGAACACTGAAAAGATTAGCTGCCAGAGGTAGCCTTCAAATGCAGCCAGAAAATCAAATACAAACTCCAAGGGATTTATACGATTTCTGTTTTAAAGGAAGAGATACAGGCATATGAAAAAAGATTACAGAACAGATTCGATTCAGCCAGAGCTGTGAAACGGATAAGAAATTATCATACGGCGGTACCTTTATCTGAATCACATGTTCAGAACGAGATGATTCAAAGGTTACTCTACAGTGGCTGGTCGGAGGTGGAAATGCCCGCCAACGGCCTCACGACATTGGCTAGCGCGCAGTTGCATGTTGTGAAACACATTGCTCAATGTGGCTGGTGAGATTTGCTAAACTTCAGTTGTGATTTCCTCCTTCAGCTCAGTCAAAGTGTGTGGATTGTTTGCATAGACTTTACCTTTCAAGGCACCCCAAAAGAAGAAATCGAGAGGTGTGTGGTCCGGCGAGCGTGCAGGCCAGACGCCACGCGATATGATTCGATCAGCAAAGACGTCCTGCAGAAAGTGCATTGATGTGTGCGCTGTACACGTTTCCACACTAACTTTTGAATCATCCTGTATAATGAAGCCTGTATCAACTTCAGCTGCCTCTGCAATTCATCTCGTCCTTCAGGGTAACTCAGAAGTGACTGACTCTGAGGAAGTGTAAAGTAAATATACTTTCTTTATTACTAACAATTCGAAATCATAATGCAAATTTATATTTTCTTACTAAATTATCTTCTTATTTAACAGGTGCTCAATACTTTTCTGACTTCTGAAAAAAAAAAATCTGAAGTTCTAAGAAACATTTTTCCTATTGATATAATTATTATTGTAATGCTACTATTGATTTTATTGTTTTCGTGTAATTATAATTAATAATACTGTTTATATAAATAATAAAACGTAAATAAATGAATGGTCCCAAGGTTACACGCTTTCTCTTCCCTGTACGAGTAGTCAAGTCCCTACTACCTGACAGCTGCTGCTTGGAGCTCAAGCTTTAAAAATTAATCTTCAAAACGGAGCAAAACACAGTTTTGAATTTTTTGTATTGCTTTTATGAAAGTATGTGTAAGATATTAATAATTTTTAACGAAAAAAATACCCATCATTTGAGAAATTTGCATAAATAGAATATTTTTATTAAGTTCAAGTATTTACGCATCTATATACTAAAACTCTTGCGTGTATTTATTTATTTATCTGTAATTCTATCTCCTCCTAGACGGTTTGAGCTAGCGACTTGAAATTTTCAGGGCAGGTTTATCAATAAAGGACCTGCTCTATCGCCAAAAATCAGCCCCCTACGACCCCCCCCCCCCTTCCCTACTTTCTGGGGTTTTCATTTAAAATTATCTGCTTTTGCTTTGTAATTCCCCTCAACAGATGGCGCGGGCGGGCGAAGCCGCGGATAACAACTAGTGCGTAATATAATTTTCAAAATTTTATATAGAATCTACATTTAAAGAGCTGTCATATGTCACCAATCTCATCTAAGTAAAATACAACCGAAGTTATAGTACTTCATAGATAAGGCCCTCACTCATATTTCGAAAATTATAAATGTCCGTAACTTCCATAAAAATTGATATTTGTTATTCATTACCAACTCCCTAGGGCCAGTGTATATACCAAATTTCATTAAAATCCGAGAGGTCAAGTGCCAATGCCTGCATCGTAGCCAACGAAAAAAGATAGACCGGGGCACTAAAAAGTCACATGACAAAAGTAGATCTAGCAACAATCCAATCTTCATTGTTGCTCGATCTACTTTGATCATGTGACTTTTTAGTGCCCCGGCCTGTCTTGCTAGATGGCTTTGGCCTGCATGAACTGACGTGGAATGACCCAATTAACGTTGGAAAAAGCACAAACAAATTTTTTGCGTAATCTTTACAAATTTTTTATAAATTCTTTGCATTTTTTACTAATGTATAAACTAATACTTATCTCCTCAAATATTTTACATGGGACAAACTATCTAAGAAATTCATATTTGATTTTTCCTATTTATTTAACCTATATCGTATTATTTATTCTTCTAATTTCTTAATTATGTCGAATTACGTGTACCAAAGCTCAATTCCAGAAACAAAGAAATTTTTTATTTACTAAAGAAAGCAATTTTATATATTCTATCTTCTATAGAATATTTAAATTATGCAATATTAAATCCAATCTGATATCAATACGAGTTATGACTATTTCATTAAAAATATTTCACTCATTCTGTAATTCTTGATTATTTTTCTGTACTTATTTTTTTCTTATTAATATTTTTATTTTTTTATAATATTTAATTCTATTTTACCTGTATTTTTTACCTATCATTGTAATTGTTTAGCTGTCACTGGGCCTGTTGCTTACAATTTTACATAAAATAAAATAAAATAAATAAAAAATTTCAAACAGACAGGTAGATTATCCAAGTAGAAAACTCTTAAGAAACTGGAAAAACAGTAGGAGATGCTTCACCAAAGGCCTATCCAGAACGAGGCCTTCGAGATTACCAAGGCCTGAGCATGCTGCTGAAAAGTGCGTGCGTGAGCGATTTCCAAATTTCATCACTAGGTGTCCTCTTTTCTCTATAAACAAGCAGAAAGCCAGCTATTTCATTTGTATTACATGTGCTTTTGTAACCATGATAAATTCAAAATAAAAAAATACCACTAAGCAAATGTTTAAATAAACCATTTGTGAAATTAATTCTGTACAGCTATATAAATGAATTTCAGATGTAAAAAAAATAAACATTTTTCGAAACCATGGAAGAAGTAGAAGTCTACGAAAAGATCGAAAGATGACAATTTAAATTCATGATAATTTCCAAAATAAATAAATAAATAAATAAATAAATAAATAAAATATTATGTAAATTTTTAATAAAGTACTACTGTGTCAAAAAAATGCTATACATCCGTTTTATCATGGGCGACATTAATACGGAAAACACAGCCTATTTCTCGAAAAGTTTTGAAACTATCAAAATGAATAAGTTACATTAGTTAGCTCTGTGCTCAATGGAAGCAATATATGAAACCTATGTTTTATTTGAAGACTCACTGAATTTAAAAAAGCCTTGCAAACATCGATGTTTTTCCGTTGTTCAACATGGTTTTACAGAAATTTTATTGAGAAAAGAGGACATCTGGCGACAGATTGGGGAAATCGCTCTCGCACGCATTTTAGCATTGAAACTAGTGATGAGCTAAGTCGTGATTCTACGTTCACAGGTATAACTGTGACTGCTACTTTTTGATATGAGTGATTTTTACCTGTGAACGTGAAATCACGACTTGTTTTTTTCCTGCTCCTTAGACAAACGGTGATGATGATTCACTACTATTAATCGTTAAAGAGAACGTGGCGAAGTAAACATTGTTTGATTGGTATAAACAGGAGTTTATTAAAGAGTATATAATCTATAATGACGCCTTGGTGAGAATAGTATATATTATTTAGTTTTTGTAAACTTGTATTATCGTGATTAATTCACTCCCCTTTAAAAATAAATTAGTTGTTTACTTGTGAATTTACCCCCCCCCCCCCCTCCTTCATCCGCTAAGAAATATAAATACTCCACTAAGTTTGTTTATTCAAATTTTGAAAATTAAATAATATAATTCTCGAAAAAATTATGGCCCGTTTATTACTATTTAATTTAGCAAACAGGTGTTACTTATTTGCCCTAAACAATATGTCACTATCAGTGGCATAGCAAAGGCAAATGACGCGCATTTTTTGACCTCGCCCATTGTTAAAGTCAAATAAGTAATATTGGTTGCTTAATAAAATAGAGGGATTATAATTTTTCCAAGAAATATACGGAGTGATCCAAAAGTCAGTTCACGCAGTAACTTGAAAAAAGTATCTTTGGGCGAAATCACTTTTGGATCACCCTGTAGCGCATGTAATTTTATTTTCAGTTATTCTCAGTATATTTGAATACAAATCATAGACAATTCTTTCATTGCAATTTTCGACCCCTAAAGCAATGAAAATGCGGGAGGAGTGCAGCTCTTTACCTCCCCCCCCCCCCCCCCTCCTCAATTTGACTACGCCACTGTTGTTAACTATATTATATCATATAATTGTTGTTATACAGTTTTATATTCAGCTTTTTATCATTGTATTAACAAACTGCTTGTAGCTAGTATATATAGGGTGACATCTCGGCTTTGCGGGATTGTCCCGTTTTTCTTATTGGTATTTATTAATTACATGTAATTCAATTAAAAATTATCGATGACATCGATATTTGACCAAGTTCTCCCGGTCCCCCATATATAATGTTTCGTGTTTGATCACTGCATAATTAATGTATAGACAATAAAATTAGTTGCTATCCCTCTGAATATACAAATATCTACAAGTAAAGAAATCACGGTATTCTGTGAAGATGTCACTTGAATTAGATATCACATCTATTGTTTATCAATTGCAGATACAAATAAAATAAATATATCATGAGCCTTTAGGCCTACATGCTCTTCCTTATGTTTTTATGAAACGAAACTATGTACGAAATATTATCGATAAACGACATAGAAACAAGCACTAGTACGAAGTGCTTGGTCAATTAATCAACGATCGCTAGAAAACATGACGGAAAAAGCGTATGCTCTCTTTCCTGTGCATTCTGATTGGTTAAAAGAGTTGTAATCGTTAACGCATGCGTCAGTTTCCTCGATTGACCGTGAAACAGTGAAAATCACACTTAAAACGACTACTGGTAACGATAACAGGTTCGAGAGTAGAGTTTGTGAAAATCACTAGTAACGGTTTCGAATGTTCGAGAGTAGCAGTGATTACCTGTGAAATATCACTATCAGTGAAAAAGTCACAGGTAGTGAAATCACGCTCATCACTAATTGAAACGGAGCAGCATGCTCAGGCCTTGTTAATCTCGAAGGCCTCGATCCAGAAATGGATAGTTACAGCCTAATAAATGCCATAGACGATTATAAATAGCTTCCATATCATTCAGTTGGACTTTTTTATATATATACATTGGTTCCCCTATAAATCATTTGAAATATAGGTGGGGGAGTGCCTACTCTAGATAGGGCTTGCAAGCCCGAAGACTCTTGGAAGGGCAGCCAAAAAGTTGCTTTAGAACTACTGCATTAAAAATCAGATTACAATTCCAGCCAATTCTCTATATTGCTGAGGGGCAATACGTTTCAAAACAATCATAATCTGTTATCGATGCAGGGCCATCCTTAAGCTTTGCTTGTACCTTCATTCCGTTCTTAGCAAGCCATTTCCAGTTCTCCTATTTTTGGGCTTTTATTTCAGTCTCTGGAATTTCTATTTCAATACAATAATAAAATATTTCAGTTTACAATAATACAACGATAAAAAAGAAGCAATTCTTGATGTAAGAGACTGCAACAATAGGATATAAAGATAAATTGAAATTGTAGAATGCTACATTCGCACAGGCCTCAAATTAATATAACTAGAGAGAAAGAGACTTACAAATTTTTCTTTTCTAGATCTTTTTTCCAGTCTTGGAGGTGACCTATGGGAGGGAAAGATTGAGATTGGTTTATAGAAAGAGCAAACTTTTCAGGGGTGAGAATGCGGTGCAAAGACCGATTTTATGAAGGAAATTTTTGGCGAGTGAAATCGAGGTGTGCATGCGTTTTTCGAAGTGTCCTCAAAGAGCAGGATCAATTGTACGGTAAAGGGGATACAGTTGTAGTAGAACTAGGATTTGGTGATGTTTCGTACAGGAGAGCAATATGGTCAATATCTTCAATGACCCCACAAATGCAGCAAGGATCTCGGGTCAGATTGAGCCTATAGAAGGAAACTTTCTTGGGAAAAAGGCTAGTTCTCAGTCTAAGGAGGAAGCTGAAATTACTTTTCGTGAGAAAAGCGGTATTTGGGAGGAATACATGTCCATATTACGACGGTTTCCTCAACTGAGTCTCTCCTTAGCAAGAATAGACTGACACTGTTGTAACCAAGTGCTTATCTCAACAGTATCACAATTATTACTAAGGAAAGACTCACTTGAGGAAACCAGTCGTGATATGACCATGAAGTCAAGAATAGGCAATAAGAGGCGAGGTACGTCCAAACAGGGATCCCGAGAAGTTGGTTTTGTCATTGTTTCCAGTCACTTCCAAGTTGATTTTTTAATGAAGGTCTCCAGAATGAAGGGTGCAACTGGAAGGTCAAGAACTGAGGCAGTAAGAGGCTGCGAGGTACGTCCAAACTTCTCAAGGGAATCTGCAAAAAGTTTCCTCTAATACCTTGGTTACCTGGAAACCAGAGAATTTAAAGTGAATGCGGTTTTGAATGCGGTGGAGAATACAAGTTATTAGGATACCAATTTGGGAAGCGGAGACCCAGTGGCTTTTTACCATGGCTTTCCAAAATGCAGTGATAACAGAATTTGAGTCTCAAGAACTTTTTTTGAGTGATATACGAAATTTATTGAAACTCGTCAGCTGTTAAAATACATTCAAGAATTTTTAAAGTAATGAATATAAAAAGCAATTGTCAATACATAAAATTACCAATTTTTCCTACATATATTTTTTTATATCGCATACCACTCTTTCTACAATAGCCATTGTTAAATTTTAAAATTAATGGTGACTTCAGCAGCAGGATTTCTTCTTTTTGGCGTCGATTATCAGCTTGCAATCACAGTACTCCCATTTAATGGTGCATTTGTCCACATCGCAGGGTAGAGGGTACTTCTCGGTGAAGCATTCCTTCTTGCCACACTCTTCCTTGTTGCCACGGACCTCCAGACAATCGTCGCTGACTTTAACGCACAATTGATTAGGCTTATAATCAGGAACATTGACGGTCACCTGAAGTTTCTCTGGCGTGTCGCACACCTTACCACGGGTGTTTCCACAGGGGTCACAGCAAGACATGATGGAGAATAGAAGAGGAAAAGCTACGGTGTAGACGGGAGAAGATGGTAAACCCGTAGGTTGCAAGCCTTGGTAGAGGCAGAAAAAGATGTTTACTTTAAGCCGACGAGATTCGAAGTCACAAAATTTTCTTTCAGGCAATGCTTACGATGAACTCGAGCACGTGAACGTCACGATCGCATTGTTGGCGTTAAGATGATAACATTGTTGGATGTGAACAAATTTTTAATATTTTTTAAAAAAATAAAAACTTCAATAACTCCCAAATGGCTCATTAGAGCCAAACAATTTATTTACAGTTTATCACGTTTCACTGCGAGGAGTCTGTGCATGTCGAATTTGTTGGCTGGTATGAATGCTACAACTATTTCTTTATTTTTAGAAAAAAATTTAATAGCTTTTAAAAGGTTTAACCAATTGTCATAAAAATACGTCAAGGCACAGTTTATGGAATCCTCTAAGAGTGTACAGTAATCCCTCGGTATCCGCGATCTATCATCCGCGTCAAATTTTTTGCATACCTCCCCTTCATTCGCGTTGGGAAATTTGCTTATTTGCGGTTTGTCCTGATCTATTTTTATCCGGGTCTCCCTTTTTGCTTCCTATCTTTTTGTTCACGTGGGAAATGACATGCAATGCAAGTGAAAGTATCAGTGTTGATAATTATGCCAGAATTCCTTGTTTGCTAATGGTTATCATATCGCTGGACAAGTCAAGAATTAAAAAAAAAACAACAAGTTTTTAATGGCCCTAAGAAATATTCAATACCCTTAAAATCCCTAATAAGTCATTTTTCAGTCATTCTTTTCAGTATGATAAAGAATACCCTTAATTGGGAAAAATATTAGAAAACAAAACAGTTTCTGAAAAGAATTATCTGGTTTCCTTTGATGCGAGTCTATGTTCCCGAGCATCCCGCTAGAAGAAGAAACTATGGATATCCTTGATGAATATCTCCATTACAATGATTTTCCTCTTGGCAAAGTCAAAGTCCTGCTTTTTACCAAATTATGATGTTACAACAATGCCTTCACTTTCAACTACAAGTTTTACAAAATGGAGAAAGGAACCCCATGGGTAAGTATTTCCCCATTTTAGCTATTCTGTACCTTAGCCTTGTAGAGAACAAGGCTTCTTCAACTTTTCCCTACTTCCTCAGTACCTGGAGTAGATATATGTTGACGACATGTTTGCTATTTTTGATAAAGGACATAATATAGATTTATTTTTAGACAAGATTAACAACCTCTCCTCGATTATTACCTTTACATGAGAAAAAGAATTGGACAGGTCCTTGCCTTTCTTATTATTATCACATGGTAGGTAAATAGAGCATTAATATACCAATGAAAAGAGAACAGAAAAACTTCAGTTCATCAATAGCGAATATACATGCAGTGGATAAGAGCTACAAAAAGCAAAAATGGAAAACCGAAGTGGGGAAAAGAGACACCTTCGGACGCATAGAAAGGAAAGGAAGATATTTATATCTTTGCTCTTCAATAAACCGCTTTTGAAAGGGATGGAGACGAGTTGCAAGAACTTCCAAATTTCCATTGCCTGAAAAAAAGCAGCCACACCAAGAAAAATCTCCTAGGCAGCACAAAAGATAAAATTGACCCCACTCATAGATCTGGAATTTATGAATTTAATTGTGGCTCGTGCAACCTCAAATATCTGGGACAAAGGGCTCCTCCATATATTAGGTCATCATTGAATAAGGGGAGAGAGGTTTGAAAATGAGGAAGATTGATCATGAGCGCTGATCTCTATAGAGGTTGTTATAGAGATCAGTGATGATGAGGGAGAGGGGGGTGGAAATTTCCACTGACGTCAGCACCAAAGAAATACCGCGATGATCACGTTGCCCTCGGAGCAATAGAGAGGAAGTAGATGAGCATTCTACCTAAAATCAGGCGCGTTCGGAAACTTGAGTTAACTAAGTTAATTTAGTGAATGATTCAGTATCTGTAACTTTTTCATAGCCATACAGAAAATGAAATCCCTTCCTTCAGAACTGTTTCTGAAGAGTTGAAGCATAGTCATAAAAAGGGAAGTAGAGAAACTCTGTAGTTCTGTGTTCCACCGCATGATGGCACCATTGCTGTTATGGCTCTAAGTTTATTTTCCTGTTAAATCTCATTTACAAAGTGATAAAATCTAAAATGAATGACATCACATCAAAAATAAAATTTCAATTGTGTATTTATTAAACTTTATTGCCTTTAATTGTTAATAAATTTAAAACAGAAGTGTACTCTTAAAAATAAATAACAGTTCAAGCATGATCAGAGAAAGAGTTCAAATATTAAGAGAGCAATTTTGCAAATTTTTTTATTTGTTTTACTTTTCACTGCATTACAAACGTCTCTCCTCAATTCTCTAGCCAGAAAATAAAAACGAGTCTGGATATAATACAAAATACAGTCGCTAAACACTTAAATTCCCGTGGCCACTCCTTACAAGACTTTAGTCTTTTTATTCTTCATAACAACTTCCATAACAAAAAAGAAAGAAAGCAATTAGTCATTTTCTCATTTGGAAATTCAGTTCCCTATAATGGCATTAACCTTCGCAAATGCACCATTCTTTCGTTACCTTTCCCACACTCCCCTGTCCCTCCAACTATTCCCTAATTTATCACGGGCCTTTCTACAGTTTCTTTCAGTGTCTTTGGCTTTCCCTCCCTACATCCCCCCCCCCCCCCTCTATAAGCCCCTGTATATAAAACGTCTTCTAAGCCCCTATTATCACTTTCATTCTATCCAAAGTGTCAGTTTTTTTTTCAGAGTCTTACCACGCTTTGTTCATTTCTTTTTAATAAATTAATTATAAATTTAAAGAAATATTTTGTGTACCATAATCATGATTATGAGAGTACTATGATTATGCATCTATTTGATTTTCTTTATTCAGTTTATTTTTTAAATATACTTAATTTTATTAACATTTTATTTAACTTCATAACAAAGAAAAATTAAATAATATTAGTTCTACAATATCTTTTAAATCTAATTAAATAAACAACCCAAACTGCAAAACAATTCCTGTGATTAGAGCCAACACTGCAGCAGCGCCACAGGTTCACAAACTACCACCGTGACAATTTGGAGTGGCTGCACACGTTAATGTTCAGTTGCAAGTTTTTCTACACATTTATTGTAGAAAATTGTAAACTAAATTTATTAGTGTACTTTTAACTCTAATAAAGAAATGTATACTACAATTGGTTTCAGATAAGCTTTAAATCTTCAGTAATAAAAAATTATTTTCTTCTATGCCAATGTATAATCATAAGCAATTTTCCCTACTTCCCTTTCTATGATTATGGCTGAAGCAAGGACATGTGAGGAAATTCCAATACTTTCTGCAAATTGTCTCTTGCAACGATCAGCTACTATAGAAAAGCCAATACGGAGGGTTGATTCAGATAAAATGAGACGACTTTAAACGCCGCGTATGACCTTGACGGAATGTGATTTGCATGACTCGTCCACTTATCATGGGGATTAGCTTTGTATACACTTGTTGCTGCTATTTGGGACATTGCGTGCTGAAACATGGCTTCTAAAATCACAGCTTTTTGGGAAGGGTACATGTTTGGCCTTTCAGACGCTAACTTCGGCCTTTCGTGCATTGTGGAATTATGCAAACGAAATGGTATTGTGGTATCCAAAGCTACTGTGGGTCGAATAATCAAAAAGAACAAATTGCGACCATCTAATGAACGTGGACGAGCCCCACAGAAACAAGCCCCAGCCAACACTCCCAGCTCAGGTGGTGCGAGAAATCCAGTCTGAAATGCTGAAAGAAAATCCCCACACACAGAGAATTCTAGCCCAAAGGAAAGGTATTTCACAGGCAACAGTCTCCAAAATAATTCAAGACAATCTTGGGCTGGAGCGACGTCATAAAGCGCGCGGTCACACAACTGAGTGACTGAACACTGCCAAGTCATCTATGGCTTACTACAGGAAGATGAAAGAGGAGACGGGCATACGAGTTATTCCCTTCTCTCATGTGCCTGTAAAATCTCCTGATGCATCACCGATGGATTTCTGTGGTTTTGGTCTCCTGAAACGACGGCTCGGAAATCGCCGACCAAGAGCCGTTGATGAGCTGTGGAAAGTGTGTCAGCAGGTGTGGAACGAACTTCCCATGGAGTCCCTCAAACTCAGCCTACTTCAGTGGAAATTATAGACCGGGCGATAGTCCAACAACGTGGCTCTCACATCGAACACAACCGATGGTGGCGCCATGGTATTACACCATCGTAACAGAACTGCAAAGTCGTCTCATTTTATCTGAATCAACCCTCTGTATGTTATGATTATTCCCAACCCTGTGCCTAATGTAATGAATAAAGGAACAATAACTGTAGTATTTTCAGGAGATGGAAAGCAAGTTGGAAAGTTTTTGCCACTCTTTCAAACTCTTCAGTTTGGGTAAAACCTGGACGAAGAATCTTGTGAATTTCGTCAAATACCTTATGATAAATTTTTTCCATCGACATAGAAATGAATCTGCAAGCACAGTATTATGAATCTGTTAGAATCACACTCTTAATTAAGAGTATGGTTTATGCAAGAGTACAGAGTGTTGTCAGGGATCTATGGTAACAAATTTCAGAGGGCCAGAAAAGGTGGAAAACCCCTTTCGCCACCATAGAGTGTGTTCAATCTGGTAGCCACGTTGAGTTGAAAAGGGACAGTGAATGAGGGCATTATCGCGCTGAAAAACAGTATCAGAGTGATTCAATTCATCTTTTTATGGCAATAGGTAATTCCCTAAAATGTCCTCATAGTCCCTGCTCTTGATTTTGCACTAACAAACACAACATTGGTTTTCCCTGTGCAGAGAAAGCCGCCAAATCATAACGGATCCTCCTCCTTGTACACGACTTAAAAAATAGTCCTCTGTCTGTCTCAAATCATGCCAGTAGAATCTGATACCATTGAGTCCGTCTAGGTTAAACTTTTTTCGTCATTAAAAATGACATGATTCCACATATCAGAATTCCCAACGTACTGCTTTGCAAAGGTCAACCTAGTGTCCATGACGGTATGGTTGGCTTTGACTTCATTTTCAGATAATCATGATTCTTAAAAGCATGAATTACGCGACGGGTTGTTCCAGTTAACATATGAAGGTTGAGGGACGACATGATACTGGAAGATGTTGCTCCAGTGGTGGTAGATGCCATTCGGAGGCTGGCACATTTGTCTCTTGCAGAAATCAGAGATGACCTTCCCGTAAGAGGATGCTTGCCATAAGCGTCAGCCAAAGAGGGGAAAACCTCTAATCCACAAGGAATAAAATTGAAATATCGGATACGTATTTCGGGGTACCACATACCCATCTTCAGCCGAAAGACAAAAGTGAAGAGAAAAAATCCGTCACTTTTTTCCGCATTTTTTATAAGCTGTAATTTGTGCTTGCTGTTTGCTTTCGTACACCGTCCCATGATAAGCTTATACAATACAAATAACAGATTATGTTCTGTAGCAAACTAATGATATCGACTGTTAAAGAAAAAATATGCAAATTTTTACAGGACATTCCAATATACCGAAGGTGCTCTTATAATTTAGTCCACATATTTAAATGAACTGTTCCGAAAAACAACCATTCCGTATCTTTTAACTTGTTTGCAATGATTATTTCTTTTCTGACAACATCTGACTGATATTTACTAATCGTATTATATTCAAAATGTTTGTTCCAACAGGGTAGTATTTATCATTGTGGCTGGTCCTAGGACTATACAGGGTGTTGCAAAAGTATACAGGACACTACTGCTGGGTAGCCTAGCCTCTCGTTTCAGGGGCTGCTTCATAAAATAATAATTGGAAAATTTAACTTTGTTAACCCATTTATGCCGAAATTGGTAAAAATGGAAATTGAGACTTCGTATCTTAAATTTATATTCTGTAGCATGTAAAGACATAAAAAATAATTATTCTGAATTAGGACCCCCAGGGACGCAAAATGTTTTTATTCTGAATTAGGGGACATTAAAACCAAATAATCAATATTCATTTCCCCCCAATCTGTTCCCCTTGAGTCGTTATTTGGACCTAAAGACGGGACACCAATTATGAAACACCCTGTATATAAAATTGTATGTATGTATGTATGTATGTATGTATGTATGTATGTATATTTATTTGTTTGCCTCTTATACAAATCTACAGTGTTATTCCGATCTTGTGCACACTTGACCTTCAAAGCAAGAGGAAGCGCACTGTCTACCTGACATTTCTCAAAAAAATTTAATAATGAGTTCAATAAAGTGCGCACTTTTTTTTCCTTCAATCACAGCTTTGTTTTTGAACTCAAGAATCTCTTTCCATTTTGACTTTCTTTCACTCATTCATTCATTTTCATAATTAACATTTCATTGGTCAAATACAGTCAATCAACCAAACGGAATAAATTTAAAAAAGAAATTAAAGGAACAATAAACATTATATCCAATTTATCCAAGCATCAACAGAAATTAACAAAAAATGGAAAATTTTATTTAAAAAAATAAAAATTATAAGTAAACATCATAAAAACAATAGAAGATAATCCTCTTTTAGACAAGAGTAGAAATAAATCAATTCCACAAACAAATTAGAGATGTGTGGAAAGCTTGAAAACTTTTATTTTTTTTAATTATTATTATTTTTTTATTTGTATCAATTATATACGGTTTTGTTTTCTATATTATTTTGCAGTAAATAAAATTTATGAACTGGAAATATTTTGTACTAAAAAGTGACTATTGTACGAAGATTGGATCTCTCAATAAAATAAAACCTAATATTTTAGATTTATTTGTTCATTTATAAAGATCTATATTGTTGAAGTGCAAATTAATTTTAAACTGAGTAACAACATTGTAAAATTACCCCAACTTTAATATGATTTACATAAAAAAAAATCTATATGTTTTTTTTTTTAAGTTTCGCAAGTCTTTTGTACGCGGTTTTTTTTTTTTTTTTTGTCTCTTCTGCTCGGTTCTGGCATGAATATTTTTAAATTTTAGTCTTATGAATAATCTGAGTTAAACTGAGGGTTGGAAAGCTTGGAGACAAAAGACAATCGCGTGACTTGGAGATTTTCTCTTACACTCTGACAGAAAATAAGATATTTGCGACTGCAAGCAAGCAGAAAATGGGTAGATATTTCTACTGTATTTTTGCAATGTAAACAAATGTACGAAACAAGTTAACAGTTAAATCACCAATTGAGCTTTCGTACACTTTTTTTTTTTTTTCCTGAACTACTTCAGTCACGTGACATGTTGATTCCCGCTATCTTTGCTTGGGCTTTTCAAATTTACTGTAAAATGCGGATTACGTGAAAACAATTTCGGAATGCATATTTTATTAAATGCGGACCAAAGGAGGGGCGGAGTAAACGCACGAAAATCCGGTGTTAAAGGTACGAAACCCTTTATCCAAAATTGTAACAAAAAACGCATTATTTTGTGGAGAGTCGAGTGTCAATATTGATTAGGGTAAAGTTTATTGTAGCGTAAAAAATTTGCAATACCGAGGCGAATTATGGGCTAGTAAAAATACATAGCTTGTTCCCGTACTAGTCAACATCTGCAGTAAAATCATGGCCACCCGTAGCTAGCGGACTTTTTGAGTTTTTGCGTTTTTTCTCATGATAATTCCTTAATAAATAAGTTATAAAAATAAGGTAAATGAGTTGCTTAGAAAACAGAGATGGTAAGGTAAAACCTTCAATGCACGAATACAACCGGGCTGGTCAATATCGTCTCGCTGTTTGCGTTAAATATTGTGACTTGGTACACAAGCCGATAAAACAAACATTAGCTCTTACAGTTCTGTCGCAGTTTTTTTTTTCTTGATTTTGTTTTGACTTTGCGTGCAAAAGTCAAATAAACAGACTACTTTTACATATTGAACATTTCATATACTGTGAAACTTCTCAAAGCAAATTTTTTAATCGTTTAGACACATTGCAGGATTTGCAGATTATTGATGGCTTGGGTTCTATTCCCTCCATGGTGCACAGTTCATATCTTCCTCAATTTGTATTTATTACTGCAAGTCAGATATAATTTGGCACTTTGAAATGTGTTTAGTTTTTAAAACATGTTTTGAGGACTTAGGCATTCTTGTTTTTCCTGTTCGTCATCAGAAAACCATATTTTAACTATCTTAGAATGATGAATAACTGACTTGTTCATACCGGGTGTCCCAAAAATGATTGATGGATTTTGAAAATCAATAAAAAAAAGTCGGAATGCGATAGATATGTATCGTTTGCAGCCTTATGCTTAGGAAATCAGGGAATTTTATCCCACCAAATTTCAAATTTAGTTAACATTTCTACCAAGAGATAGCGCTGCAGGCTTTAACAAGCTGATAGCGTGTGCTGTTGAGGTTGCAAGTCCGCTCTACCAAAATGGTTTTTTCAAATGGGGGTTACACAAGGTTGTTAAAGAGAAGGTGGCCTCTATCGGGGTGATCGATGGTCATTGGCTGCATATGTGTGACGTCAGCTGGAAGGTTTCGAGCAGACGAACGCATAGAAAACTATAGGGAATAGCGCGGTGACCTTTAGCTTCCAGCCGAGCTTAAAGCCGACGCGTTTCGATTTTACACCATCTTCAAGGGACATTGACAAAAATAACAAATGTGAAATAATCGACACGATCATCGACAATCGAACAGTGAAGTGTACATTTTTTCAGATGGAACGAAAGCAGCGCTTTCACAAAGCTCATCGAACCAGAATGAATTCCAAACGAAATACACTGAGGTAGTCAAGAAGCCTAACCAACCCAAGCGGTCTTCCATATTATACAAAAAAGAAAATAAGATTGACGATTGTCAGAAACAAAATGCAAGGAGAAAGAAGATTATCACATCTTCCAATAGTCCGGGAAAAAAGTTGCTGATGTCTTCAAAGTTGATTTCAAGAACGTGCCTTGGTTTTCGATACTTCATATGCCACTTCATATTCATTGAGTTCTTCAGTATTACAGTCACTAGGTCATTGTCATGAATCTTCATCTTCTGCATCATAATCAAAAAGAGATCCTGTCTAAACTTTCCGATGTGGACCATGTCTAAAACCGAGTGGATGGATTGGTTTTTCACAGTCCTTCTGTCAAGCTCGGCAATGGTCCTCAGGGTAACATTCTGGAATGACTGTCCATCTGCTTCTACCGATAGTCGCCCATGCAGGCATGCCATAGAGGAGTGTGGTCCGAATAATCGACTTGTACAGAAGTAACTTATTGTCGATGCTAAGGGTGCTGTTGCGGCCCAGGAGAGCTATGAGACTGTATTTAGCCCTCTTCGCTTTGTTCAGAGCGTAGGTCACGTGACGATTCCAAGAGAGTCTTGAGTCGATGATAACGCCAAGGTATTTGTAGTTGTCTACCCAGTCCAGTTTCTTATTGAATAGAACAAGAGACTCTGGGGGACGCTTGAATTTTCTGTTGAAGTACATAGCCTTGCACTTTCCGACATTAAGGTTCAGCTTCCAGCAGTTAAACCAGTCTTCGAACATCTTCAAGGCGTGCTGCAGACTAGTAATAACGTCAGCCGGCTTGTGTATCCATGTCATAATGGCAGTATCGTCAGCATAGAAATATAGATTACAATTTTTAGGGTTCGGGAAATCATGCACAAGATAATTAAATAGCACGGGCCCGAGAACAAAACCTTGAGGGACTCTGGCCTTTACAACACGGGGCGTGGAAAGATTTTCACCAACTTTAGCTTGGTATGACCTGTCAGTGAGAAAGGATTTCACCATCAAAATCAAATCAGGAGGAAACCCGTCTCTAATCATCTTGTAGATAAGGCCCCCATGCAACACTTGGTCAAAAGCTTTACTGACATCGAGGAATACCACTCCGCAGTAGCTGGAAAGGTTTAAGGGGGTGCTCAGGTCTTCTACGAGCCTCCATATCTGCATCTGACAAGAGTGCGTGGCACGAAAGAAGAAGATCATTGGCGAGACAGTGGTCTTGGAATCTGACGAGGATCGTTTTCTCCAAAACTTTAGACATTGAGGGGAGCAGACTAATAGGTCGGTAGCTCGAGGGAATTGCTGGATTTTGTTCCTGCTTGGGGATACTCAAAACAATAGATTGTTTCCAAGATGCAGGGAAGTAGGAAAATTTCCAGCAGTCGCTAATGATACTGGTGAGAAAGTCAATAAAGTTCTCTGGGAGATTCATAAGGGCATTATTGCTCACCTTGTCTCTTCCTGAAGCCTTCTTCTTTTTCAGTTTACTTATGATGGTGGCGATCTCTCCGGCCTCGATGTTGTTCTTCGTTAAATGCTGCGGGACTTCATCAAAGTTGACAATACCTTCTTCCACACGCTGAGACATGATTTGGCCCTCGGGCTTATCGTTGGTGGGAGTAACAAACTGCATTTCCAGTGAATCTGCAATGACTTGGGCCTTGTCCTGATCAGTTTGGACATAGTCACCTTGTGGAGTACGTAGTGGAGGAAGCGTATCATTCTTCCTCTTCTGTAAAGCTCTGACCATACTCCAAATGGAATTGTCGCGAGCGGACAAGCTTTTGAGTTTGTCATTCCATCTAGCGTCACGAAGCTCTTTTATCTCCTCTTGGACTCTTCGCACTAGCTGCTGTACTTGGTTTTGAGCCAAGGTTGACGATAGCGTTGCCATAGTCTACGGGTCCTGTTTCTTTCAGCAATTAGGCGTTGGATTCCAAGAGTGAGTTGGATTCGATGAGGAGGTTTATACTCTGATGGTTAGTTACTAGCTTCTATGGCACTGCTGATACATCTGGTGATGTCTTCAACACGTTGATCGATATCCTCCGTACAGTACACAACGTCGGGATGGCAGCCATAGTCCTTAAGAATATCTTTGTAGAGCTTCCAGTCTTGATGATGTATGAGTTCCTCTCGGAAATTTATGTCAACATTGTCAAAGTTCAACGCCACAGGTTTGTGGTCAGAAGAAAGGTCATCAATCGTGAAGATATTGTATGGTTTGAAGAAACCCTTCAAGAGCGAGATGTCCAAAACGTCACTAGTAGAGGAGTGGTCGCAGTAGTAGGTGTCCTCCATAGGTCCAGCAGCGATGATGTCATCTTTTCCTTGTATGTACCTAGAGAACATGCCATTGTAGTTCTGCGTTCTGGACTTCCAGCTTGGGTGTTTGGCATTTAGGTCACCAGCCACGACGACTGGAGTGCCACCACTGAGGAGTTCATCAAGCTCGCTGACGTCAAGATAATGTTTAGGTGAATTGTAGAGCGCCACGAACTTCACTTCACCGCAGGAGACGTCATTGATAATGATGGAGGCCGATTCCATACCTGCATAAGACTTGGAGACTAATTCCTGGTGTTGAATTCCCTTCTTAATGATGATCGCAGCGCCCCCAGAACCACATCTTGCAGCACTTGAAGCCATACGGTCCGTACGGTACACACAATAGCCAGGTAGCTTGAAGTCTTGGCTTGGTTTGAGGTGCGTTTCACAGAGGAAGGCAACGTCGATTTCTTGCTTTATCAAAAAAATGTGAAACTCGATACGCTTTCGGGGAATCCCCCTAGCGTTCCATATCACGCACCGAAGTTCACCTTTGTTGATTAATGTATAACGTTTTGCAGCCATAGTATGGGTGTGTTTCGATAGACTCACGGACCTAGCGAGAGCTAACTCGTGTTAACTGTGGCCAGTGAGCTAAAGTGAGAATCGCGACGATCATGCTATCGAAACGCTATGGGGAGGTATCTTTATTCAGGCGATGTTTCACTTTCGGTTTTCGCTCTTTCTTCCTGCGCTTTATCAGAGATTTCTTGTTTATTACTGCTTATTTCTTGTTTAATTCCAACACTAACTGTAACTTACTACTGACGTTGTTGAAAGTAGACATCGACATGTTATATTATCGCTTTATAGCACCGCGAATACCACGATACTCGATCTACCCATACAAGATCGAAACGGGCTGCCGCCATTTTTAAACAAGCTGGATCGGTTCTCACGAAGCTGTACGACCTCAGAAGCTCGTACCGTTTCGTGGGGTCGGGGCCTTCCTTCTCGTGAGGTTCTCGGCTCTATCGAAACGGGCGAGACCACCTCACGAAGACCTATCGAAACGATATAGAGAGAGGAAACCCTACTATCGCGAGGTCCGTGAGTCTATCGAAACACACCCTATAATTAGTTGGTCGTAAGGAGCCCACTCAACTGTGGGTAAGTTTTGCCTATGTTAGAAAACAGATGAAAGATACGTCCTAATTGCTTATACATACCTGGTAGGTTCGTTGATGTTGAGGCCTTTATCCTCCGGCTTAGACACAGCAGCAGCATAGGATCTGTCTGCTGTCACTTTAGAACTAGGCATCCTTTGAACCTGTGGGTATTTTGGACATTTCGCGTAACTTGAAGTGTACTGTCCACCACATCTGACGCACTTTGGGGGGTCTTGTCCTTTAATCTTGGGGCAATCTCTTGACTGGTGCCCCTCTGCACACTTGTTACAACGAGGATCTTCCGTGCAGCCCATGGATACGTGTCCGAAGCGCAGGCAGTTGTAACACTGTAGTGGCTTCTTGTTCCCTCGAAAGGCCTCCACTAGCACTGCCAGCGCTGACATGTGAAATACAAAATCATCAGTATATATAGGTAAAAACAGTGATAGGACCACCAATCAGGGAAAAGGACCACTGATTGGAGGACATCATAAAAAACAAAAACTTAAAGACGAAGTTTGTGATCAATGAGCCGACCTAATAGAGGTATCTATTTCCGATCTGTCTTGTCGGTAAAATCAATTATGAAATCTATGATAGTAACTCTATCGAAAGAAATCTGATTTAGTAATTTGTCCCTTGTTGAGTCTTAGATGTTTCCTTATCTCGATTTCCTCTTGTATGGCAATTCTTTCGGGGTTCTTTCCAACCCATATAGTTGTCATATAATGTTCAATTGGGAGCATCCTGTGTCTGTTAGCGACCAGATGTTCAGCATAGGCTGACTTCTTATCCTTGTTTAACTTCTTATCTTTTATGTTCATTGTATATGATAGTAAATGATCGTTTTGTTTAACCCAGGGCCAAGTACAGTCTCGTAGCTCTCATACAATGCCCTCAGCATCGACAATAAGCTACTCCTGTACAAGGCGCTTATTCAGCCCATCCCTGACTATGTAAAAGCAGATGGAGTGAGCTGCAGTCGTTCCAGAATGTTACCCTGAGAACCACTATCAAGCTTGGAAAAAGGACCGTGAAAAATCAATACATTCACTCAGATTTGAACATAATTCAGGTCGGAAAGGTTATCGATCTGATGAGTATGGTGCAGACGATGAAGACCCACGACAATGATCTGGTGGCTATAATACTGAAAAACTCGATGGAATTTAAGTGACATACGAAGTATAGAAAGCCGAGACATATTCTTGATGTCAACATTGGCAATATTTTCTTCCCGGGTTATTGGAAGATGTGATAACCCCCCCCCCCACTCTCCCCATCCCAATATTCTGACAATCATCAATCTTATTATCTTTTCATAATGTGGAAGACCTCTTGGGTTAGTCAAGCTTCCTGCATACGACAGTGTATTTCATTTGGTATTTATTCTGGAAGGGTGAGCCTTATGAAAACAAATGTACACTAAACTGTTTGATTGACGATTGTCGTCCTCCTATTATCACTTTCAGGATAGTTCTCTATTATCCTCTTTGCTTTGACAAAGGGTAGCCCCTATCCGAAACGTCAGCTTTTTTCAAGGTCTTACCACCCTGTGTTCAATCTTTATTAAATAAATGGAGATACAGAAGTGAAGGATGGAATCCATTGAACTAAGAAGTCCACTCACCTGAAAAATAGCTGCGAGTGAACCCCTTCAAGAATCCGGTGTGACATAATGGATTGAGATTTCTTCCAAGTTAAATGAGACAGGTCTAAAGTTCACTTTGCAGCACGCAGAAAACAGATTTAAATACATGAGAAAATGCACAAAAAGAGCCCGGACCACAATTGCTATGACCAGCATTGTACACATCCTGTTATTTATATAATGAACTACTGTTAGCTAATGAGCAACAGTTTTTCTTCAGTTGCTTTTTTATTTTATAGCCTCATGTATAAATGATCCAATTGAGGAGGATGCATTCCCAAGTAGGAATGAGTTGCCCCAGTTCTTTTCCAACTAATGAACCTCTTTGGATTTTAAATATTTCACCTTCCGTAGCATTCTGGCACATCCAACCAAGGAAGCTCTAGGAGTTCCTATGTAAGCGTGTAAACAAATAAGCATTTTTATAAACAACCCATAATTTTTAGTTTGATGTTTTTAAAATTAATTTATTCTTATTTTAGAACCAACAATGAAAAAATTTGAAGAGCTGCGGGACGACGCTAGAAAATGGCATCAGAAAACATGAGTATGCTCAATTCTGGGATTATTGAAGAAAAAGAATAGCGATAATTAATCTTGTAAATCTTTATTTTTTATACAAATAAATTTAATAGGCCTTGTTCATTTTAATGCATTAACACACAACTACGTACAAGTCTACAATTGTAGTTTACATGAAAACTAAATAATGAGATACTTTTAATTTTTATGGTAATTACAATAATAATAATAAAATATTTTATTAAAGATAAAAAAATGTACAATGTCAAAAGCTACGCATTATTATACTTACATTTCTTTTCTATACCACTTACTTCATTGGGAGTTGATTTGTAATTCGTGTCTTGCACATATTATGAAGTCTGGAATACAATCCACATTTGTAAGTTCTAAATTGTGCTAAGGCCCTTTTGATCATACCGTGAGTTTTGGACAATCTTAATGTTAAAGTTTTTCTCTGTCATATGGTCATTGTCTTTAAAAGAATTTAGTAAATTACAGGAAAGAGGATATCCCGGAAAACTGTCCGGGATACTTCATATCGCCTAGTAAACTTATGTGTGTGTCAGTAAAAAAAATTGTATGCAATTCGCCTCACTTTTTTCCTTCAGATCACTATTCCTCTACACTCTGGTATTGTGAACACAGCCAGGATAACCACAGATACAATGAGTAAAAATCATTCGATTGTCACATACAGCTTATAAAATGACCAAAGAAAATTTCTTTCGGTTGAAATTGTTTCAGATAAGTGAACAATCGAACATTCATCCTCACCACAGACGCAGAAAGCACTCTCATCGGCAAGAGCTGGCAAAATCCTCTTCCATGTGAGTGAACCTTTGCTAATGATTAAAACTGGGTGATACGAGACTGTGCAATCCTAGAGATAATCCAGAAAGCTATCAATAGCCGATGCCCGGGAAAGTTGTCCTGTTTCACAACAATGCCGAACATCCTCCAACTTTTTCTTTGAAAGGTGCTTGCTCACCTTCCATACAGTCCAGACTTCTCCTCCTGTGAATTTTTCATTTTTCAAACCTGGCATAAGTTCATCGAATAGGCTAACCGCTAGTAAATTTTTCATTTTTCTGAATTTTCTGGTGAAGAGTTCGAATTCCTCTTCTGAGTAAGCTTTAAGTTGTCCTTGATGTGCATTTATCTAGATGTCCATCAAGGATTGGGCATCGAATGACATTCTACAGCTCATGTCTCTGTAGTTATTCATAGACTTCACATAATTCTCGGCCTTCACATAATTCCCAGGAAACCGTGAACACTTGCAACATTGTTGCTCCAAGTAGCCTTTTGACCTTGGTCGAATTTCTTGAGGAGTTCAGAGCATTTCGTGATCTTCTTTCTTGGTCGAATTTCTTGAGCATTTCAGATAGCTTAGGGAAGAAGGATGGAGGCAAGTATAATTTTTTGATAAAGGGAAGGGGAGAATCAAAGGTTCGATGAGGTCGATGAGATAGGGTTCAAAAGGTCCATGCGTTATATCGCTATACAAAAAAAGAAGTATGGATGCTGAGCCAATCGTAGTGCCAGCTCACTCATAATGAAAATATATCAAGAAATCATCGAAACTCTTGATAAGAAAAAAGCCTTAATCTTTGCAAAAACAGACCTATCAAAACCATTTGATACTATTCCTCGTCGTCAAATCTTACACGATCTGTATAATATAGGACTCCGTAGTTCAGCATTATCACTGTGTGCTTTGTACTTTCAGAATCGCTATTTCAGTATAATTGATGAAGATAATTCCGACCAGTTTACTTCTCATGCTTCCAACAATGGTGTCGTCCAAGGATCTGGGTTTTCCAATATGTTTTACTTCGCTTTCTCAAGATCCCTTTTTGATCTATCTCTACATTGTAACTTATTATCATACGTTGATGATAACTTTTTGTTCTCTCAATGCAACTATGACGATATTGAACAAGAGAAGATATTATTACAAGCATATTTAAATAGAGTAGAAGCCTGGTATTGTGAACGCGCCTTGATATTAAATACACAAAAACAAACATAATAATATTTCTTCATCCTAATACCCCAGCCACCAATGAATCTATCAGTGTTTTAGGAATAGACTTTGACACACAGTTGACCTTTCAAAATCATATTCAAAACTTAATTCGAAGAATTACAAAAAAATGCTATTTGTTTTATCGTCTTGGTAAACTTTTTTTAAGCTAGCCATTTTAATACGATCACAGATATATGCCACCATTGAATATGGCATTTGCTTATGGTCATGAGCATATTCCTTTCGAGTAAAAATGTTAAAACTGCAGTGAATCAATACATTAGAGTAGCCTTCAGACTTAACCGTTGTCAATCAATTTCATAACATTGTTACAAAATTGGTCTGTTGTCCTTTGAGGCCTTTGTAATTTATTGTAGATTGAAATCGTTGGCCAACTCTTTACGTTATCACGAAGACCCCAATTATTTCATCCTACAGTATATTTTAATAGCTCAATAGATATTCGTCAATTTCAACGATTTAAATTTGTCACTCCCAGGCTATCTAATTTTAAACGTAGAATGTATCCTTATAACACTTTTAAATTTTGGAATGACTTGCCAAATTACGTGCGATGTCGCCTCTTTGTTCTCGTAAAATGCACACATTTTGATATCTCTTAAAAAGTCGTAAAAACTTTCAACTTTCTTAATATAACCATTGTTAACCTGATTGTAACCTCAACTTAGCGATTTTATGATGTAATACTCTCAGGGAGTGCTTATAAATAAATAAATAAATAAATAAATAAATAAATAATAATAATAATAATAATAATAATAATATATTTAATTACTTGTCTGATTAGAAAAAAAAACAAAGAAAAAAAATAGCGGTTATTTTTTTGAAAACTGGTTACATTTGAAATGTCAGATCCTGAACACAAAATCAAAGTTTGAAATTAATAATTGGTCTATTTTCTTTTAGATGCGAGATACAATATATCAAAAAAATAAAGGTGTTATTTCTCAAGAACAGGGGGGAAAAGTTTTTGTGTTTGCCACAAACGAGAATTATTGTTGTTTGATGATGAGATTATCGAACATTTCAACACAGACTGCAATGCTTTGCAGCTCTAAATTCAGGTATCACGAAAATGTAACTGATACCGTTGATAAGAAGATACTTCAATTTCCTGCGTTTTCATCCGGTTTACAGGCATCTATCAAAATAATTTTGAAATCTCCTTTCCATATCAAACTCTCGGGGACTCTGAAGTCTACATTTTGTGAGATCTTAACCATACAAAGTTGTAATCTGGGCTGGCAGAAGCGGGATTTAAGACCTTGTTAGGGATAAAATTTGAGTTGATCTACAGGCGCAGTGGAAAGTTAATGCTGTATGATTGTAAATCCTAACAGAAGCACTAGAAAAGTCAATTTGAAAAGAAATGATTTAATTTCTTAATTGAGGAAAGTGAATACAAAAATAATTAAACAAGTCAACATAAGCATTTGATTGAGCAAATTACTAAATTGAGTTTGTATAAAACGTAACTATCTCAATAGTGTTTGGCAAAAAAAAAAATTAAAGGCGTTTTTAATGTGTCTACTATGAGACTTAAATTACCACCTTAATTATGTTAGAAACAAAAAAAAAATTAGCTTACAGAATTCAATGCCTATAATTAGTATAACCACCTTATGAGCTCTTGGTATAACCCTTTTGTACGGAATTAGAATTCTTAAAGTAATAAAACTATATTACAATTATAAGCCGTCCGTCTTGTGTACAGACTAAATCTCCGGCACAAGTCACGGGAAAGAAAAACTTCTCATTCTCCCCGACTTACAATCGTCGTACAGAAAAGTAGGATATTGGCCTATAAGTTCACTTAGCACACTGGCTACAGATTAGACAAAAGTATCTAAAGCAAAACCCAAACTCTTTATTAGTAACACTTCAGCTCTCGCTCCTTTATAGCAGAGAGGGGCGACAAGAAAAGAAACAACTATTACAAACTCTGTATGCAGTTCGGAGGATAATTAAAAAAAAAAACACGTTCAGTCAAGAATAATGCTTTAGTCCATCCATGGAAATTAGCTCTGAATGTTTCACTAGAAAGGTAAGTAAAGAACAAGATAAGCATTAAGTTGCACTATCTTTAGAGTGCCTTCGTACACTTTGTATCAATTTAAATGTCCTTAAAACAATGATTCGTTAACACGGTGAAAACTAGATCCTTTTACGTCTTACACTACGCACACCTTTAACCCAGCAGCAAAAGAATATCGGTCAGTAATGGAGTTTTGAAAGGGAACTGGCTTCGCTTACAGCCCAGTGAGATAAATTCTATCTCCAAAATAGCTGGCCCCTCTTCGTTACGCAGAACGCCGCGAAACCCAGCGGGAAAACGCCTTTTACTCGGTGCAAGTCGAATATGCTGATGGCGCTTTGGCTGTCTCCGTACGCCACTAGAAAACCAGCTCGAATTCCGTTATAAAGTTCGTGCGCGGTATCAACGGAGCTTTTACCGGGTGTCTGTGACCCGCGACGTAGCTCGCGACGGATGAGAGGAAACAAAACTCTTACTTTGCAAGCCGAGCTCTCCAAGCATCGCTCTCTCTCTCGGTTCCGAATCGCCTTGCTGCGGATTCGTCTCAGGCTCCGTAGGAATGGCTACGCATGAATTTGTCCGTAAATCTTCCACGCTTTTATTGTCCTTTGCCATCGCCGCACGCTTTTTCGTCTGTCCGTTCGTTCAGGCCTTCGAAACACTTCTCTCGCTCTCACACGGCCTCGAACCCATCTCGCTCCCGACGTCACTCTTTTACTTCCTTGGACGTCACAGATTACCCGTTTCCCCGTCATTGGCTGCTCTCATCTTCTTCTTGCCGTAAAAGACTCTCGTTCTGTAACGCCTTTCCTCTTAGTTCCCTAACAGACCTGCATTACAGGCGGGCGCCTCTTTTGGGTAGCGCCAAATTTTTCTCTCTTCCATTTCTGCTGTCTATGGTCAACTACGATTGCCTTACATACTTGATGCTCAGTATGTTCTAAATTTAGAATGAGCAGTTCGGATAATTGCTGTAGATCTTTATTGTGGTTTAGCCTTTGTTTTACAAGTCTACGCTGCAGCTTTACTGTGTTGATAAACCGAAGATTCCATCGGCACATTATCTTTCTGACATCCCATTTATGCAACCACAAGCATATCGCTTCAAAATAAGGTCAGATTACGATGTTACCGATTGGAAATTGTAGTGAAAATGACTTAGAGCAGTGGTTCCCAAACTTTTTATGGGGGGGCGCCCCCCCCCCTGATGCTTTTTGCTAATAGATTCGTGGATATCCAGAACCATTTTGCTGAATCAATAAATCATGTCATGTTCAGGTCGTGATTTACATGATTCAAGTGTACTTTCTCCCCCTTCGGATCGACTTAGGAATCAACGGATTTTCGAAAAAAAATGTTCCATAATACTGCTATAGTTGTAAAGATTTGCGCTACAGATGAAATTTGTCTAGATAGGGAAATATGCGAAAATTTTATTCACTGAATGGTGTGAAAAGAAAGATGGCACCAAAAAGAAAGGTATTTATCATCAAGATTAAGTCGTCAATTCGGAAAACGGTTGAGGCGAGAAGAAATCACGCTTCAGTAAATCCATTATCCACTTCCCCTCAGAATTTGCGTTGACATACAAATGAGAAGAGAGCCTTCACGCTGTGAAAGAATTGACGGGTACGATTTACTGAACAATGAGAGCCTGGCACGAATTCAAAACTAATTAATAAATCATGAATGGCGTGCAAATCAATAAAACACTTCGCTCCGCCCAGTTTTCCGGTGCGCAAATAAAGCCCGCAATTACCTTTTCCAGTTCGTACTTTGTTAAACAGAAAGGGATAAACCTGCCCATAAGTACACTTGAAATTAATGAAATCTTTTAAAAAGAATAATGACATTTCAATTTAACTCGAGTCTACTGGATGGAGTTTTGATCTTCACCACTTAATAAGATATTGCAAACATTCCAAGAAGATGTACCATTATTAATGTATCATGAGCAATGGAGTCTATGCATGAATTTTAAATTGCTAAAATTTCATAAAAACTGAAAGAAACGGTTTCAATAATCACGTATTGGAATGTAAAATTTGTGAATTTTTTTCATACATTTTAATAGCTCAGTTTTATCATTTGCTAAAACACTGAAGCGAAAAAGTCACCTGACCATCTTACTTGTTAGTCCAAGTAAACCTTCATTGTTTCCATCTTGGATTTTGACAATCAGTATTTTTTCGTTTGTTAGAAACAATGTAGATTACATTTTTGTTTGGACTAAGATGATCAGGTGCCTTTTTCGCTTCAGGGCCTGTTTATCTAGCTGGCCTTGTATCATTTGCGAGGCTAACGAGAAATACAGGTGACTTTTCAGTGCCGGAACCTGTATTTCTCGTTAGCCTCGTATCATTTGGTCGTGACATCATGTGACTTTTTAGTGCCCCGGCCTATCCTTTTCGTTGGCTACGTTGGTAAACCGAGGCCAACGAGAAAGGCTGGGCATTGTTTCCAACAAACGAAAAGCGCTGATTATTAAGTAGCGGAAGAATGGAACTACTTATTGGTTTCACAATGTCTGTCTGTCCTCCCCATCATAATTTCCGCATTTTTTTGAGGTAGAAGGTTGAAATTCGGAATGTAGCTTACTATGGGCATGTGCACCTCCACTATTTAGTTTGGTTTTGATTAGCCCACTGGGGTCGGACTTTCGGGTGTGGAAATTAGAGGGGACCAAAACGTCTACGTGTATTTATGCATATAAAGGAGTGGAATTAATTTATTGATTGTAATCCAATACGTCCATCCAGGGCCTTATGGCCAGAGGCCGACGAGTTGGGTCTCTGGATGGACCTGGATTAACGACTGCTGTAAGATGGTCGCAGCAGCCGGGGGGGGGGGGGGGGAAGATCGTATCTCACTGATGGTCGCCCATCCAGTGAATAGCCGTGCCTGATGTTGCGTAACTTCCCTGAAGTTGTGTGTTCAGTGGAAGCCCACCAGGCCACGGCCTCCCCCCAGGTATGCAGATTCTTCTAAGCAAGATCTACATTACTATGAAGTTTGGACCAAATTGTCCCAATAGGGTCGGAGTTGTGGGGGTGGAAGTTACTTGGTCTTTAGAACTATGGCTACATATGGCATGTGATATATCATTCTATCGGGAATGATGAGAAACGAAAGAAAAAAAGAGCTCTTTTACACTTTCTAAATACTACGTTCGAGAAAATCAGTTTTTTAAAAACTTAAAAATTGGTTAAACTCAATTATGGTTAAAAATTGGGGAAGGGGGGGGGGGGTTAAATAGTGAGATAAAATGGTAAAAATAGATGATCTCAGGGCTTCCGCTACTTTCCTATACCTTCTTCGGGAGGATTAATTTCTTCTTGTTAAATACAAAATGAAGATAACGAAAGATGGATTGTTGCTCAGATCCCGATGATATGATTTTTCAATGCTGCCACGCCTGTCTTTCTCATTGGTCTCGTCAGTAAAAATGACCGAGCTTAGCCTTTAACGAGCTTGCAGCAGAAAATTTGCACTTATTCGTGTTACTAGCAGTGCTTTACAGACAAAAATGGTCTACCTAGATTAAACGTATTTTGAAGCATATTTATATAAGCGATATATAAATTTATACATACATTTCATTCTGCATAAATTGGGAAGTTTAGTTTATTATTAAACTTTATTATGATTACTATTAGGTTATAAGTTATTACTATATAACATAAACCACACGTACAGAGCATCTCAGATGGTTCTAATGGTATAAATCGCTGTTCAAGATTGAAGTGGATGCTATTATTTTTAATATATAAACGAAATAAATGCTTTAAGTTCACCTTTCACAGTTATTTTTCTATTCAGTACTTCAATTTTGAAATGATTTTGGCAGACAAATTGATTATGATGGAGAAACTCTTCTTCAGAGCTGCCGTGATTGTGTTAACTGATTTATGACGTCGCATGGAGTGACTGAGTAGCCAACTTATAAAAATTAATTAGAAAAAAAAACGGTAAGGATTTGGAAAGCGAAATTTTTTGTGTATTATCTAAGAGCGTGGTCTTTAATAGACCCCATTGAGCAATTGTGCCTCGACAAAGCGATCTTCGCGTGCACGTACATGTCAACAATGCTTAAAAGATAAACAGAAAGTTAACATTTTATTCATTGGTGACTCCTCATTACTAATCGATTGTTATATCACACGCAATATCTTAATATTCATTGTTGATGGCCGCTGCTAGAGCACGTGCAATTGATTTGAAGGGGTCCACGAAAGAAGCCTGAAAAACTGATACGACCTTAATATTGCAAAAAACAGAATTTGAAAAAGTTAATCCGTTTTCAAGTTATCGTGTAAACGGCGGATGGCCGGATAAACGTACAGATCAAGCGTGCATTCTTATAAGTAGCTTTTTGCCAAAGCTCTAAAAAGGCATTGTTAATCGTGTTTGTTTCTACCAATAGTAAGCCCTAAATTATGACTTCTTATGATCATGTAACAATATATGAATTTTCAGTGCACAGGCCTTCTTTATAGGAGATGTTGCCAGACCGTGGATTTGTCTTTTTCTATTTTCTAGGTTTAATTAATTTATATGCAGAAGCGGGGCATACAAAAATTCTGTGATGACCATTTCACCTATGCCAAAACGTCATGAAAGGATAGTTCTGAACACTGGTTGGACAAAAGTTAGACACAGTTTTAATTCGCACCTCCCTTTCAGAGTGGAACATATCCATATTAAACTCATAGATAAAATGTAAGGAGATATCTAAATAGCCTTCATAATCGACGACTAAAGTTAAATGGGGTACGTAAATGTGGTTCATCATTACTTTGATCAGATATTCCATGTTATGACCAAGTGGTAGCAATCCTAGCTAGGGTTCCCGATAGCAATCGTATCAAGGGTAAAGGTGCGGCCACACAGAGCGCGACGGACGCTACGCGTCCAAAAAATATGCGCCTTTCTGTGTAAGTGACCACACAGAACTGCGGACGCTACGGACGCGACGTTCTGGACGTTTTATTTGCGCAAATATTTTCTGGACGTCCAAAACGTCCGTCTTGGACGGGCATGCGCAGTAAACCAGCAATGGTGATTTGTTCATCGCCTGCAGCTAAAACTACGGCCAAACCGAGCCGATGCGACGGATTGGCTCCGATTTGGTTATAACTTTGTTTGTTTCATTGCTTATTTGAAGATTTACGTAAAGAGAAGAAAAATTTAAATTTGCAAGAAATAATGTTTATTACAATTATAATGAATTAATATAATTATAAATATTGTAATTAATTATAAATATTACGCAAAATATAATTATAATTTTGCAATATGTGTTTTATTCACAGTTTTTTTTCGGAACGATATGGACAGAGGCTTCACAATGCCAAATATTAAGATAAAGAAATAACTTGTTTTGATTTTTGTTCCAGTCTTAATAATTATAATTGGAATAAACATTCTTTCTTTACGTAAGTCTTCAAATAAGCAATGAAATAAACAAATTTGTATACAAATCGGAGCGAACATAGCATCCATCGCGTCCGTCGCGTAGCGTTCTGTGTGGCCACCCTATTTTGTCCATCGCGTCCGTCCCGTCCATCGCATCCGTCGCGTCCGTCGCGTAACGCGCTGTGTGGCCGCAACGCTCACATGCCAATGATGACCAGGATCACATAGAAACTCCAAGGCAATACGTCAGTGTGTGGAATAATAATTGCAAATTTAAAAGTTAAAGGGCTAATACAGTGCGTCTCAAAAGTTTAAGTAATCGTGTTTTTTTAATGATTACAAAGAATTAATTATGCAAAACAAATATTAACGTTCTTAAGAGAATTATATCTTTAAGTTACAAAACAAAAGCACTGGCCTCTAGTTCATTATTTTAAAGATTTTAACAAAAATGGAAGAAATGCTTCTCAAAAGTTTTGGTAATTTATTGAGTTTGCGCAAAAAGTAACACTATTTAAAGTCAGTGAATTACATCAAACACACGATCATTCATTGTCATGATTAGTTTTTGCACCGATTCTGGCTTGAGATTTGTACCAAGCAATTTCGACTGCTACTGAATAAATAGCAATGACGGCCATCAGCATACACTTGAAGTGACATGATGCCCCAGTCATTCTCAGTGGGATTGAGGTCCGGACGTCTTGGTGGCCACTTTATAAGATGAATTTGACTAATCATTTGTGGTGCAAGATGTATAGATGGGTGCATTGTCCTGTTGGAACACCCTAAGGGGTGCTCCTAACAGATCAGCCACTGGTAACAAAATGCTGGAACAGAACAACTTTGATAATCTTGTCATCTAGAAAGAACTACTAAACTTGTCACTCCATTAAATCTGAATGCACCTCCACACCATAGCAAATCCACCGCCTTGTTGTCAACTATAGAACACTTTGGATTCTTTGTTATCATCTAAACCATCTAGGTTCCACTTTTTCTCTTCACTGAAAACCATAGTAACTATTCGTCCTTCCACCGATTTGTGTTCACGTGCCCATTGTGGACATGGTTGAATATGCTCAGATTTCAACGGTGGTCGATGTGCCATTTTAACGCAATGCGCCATACAGTGTCGGGATTGCTCTTAAATAAGCTTACCAGACGTCCGTATTTAGTACGGACAGTTTGTATTTTCAACCCTGTCACAAAATTTGGATGAGGGGAGGTTGCTCTCCATCCAAATACCAGTTCGAGAGAAGGAATATAAACAAGCAAAAGATAGGAAGAGAGAGAGAGAGAGAGAGAAAAGAAGCAGACGACAGAGAGTAAGAAAAGGCCGGAGGAGAGAGCGCCGGGCGTTGCTAAAGAAAAGAATGCTATTCTGTTGGTCTTAGACCAAGTATCTGCAGGCGTTAATTATAGTAATCTTTCCTCAATATTAACTTTAATTAATGCATGTTATTTTCTCGATTTTCGTCAGGTCGGCAGTCAGCTACACTACTTCCCGACGTCTACACATTTATTCGGGTTCCAGTAATCCTCCCGCCAAAAGGAATGCGCGACGGGTTCGCCGTTGCTGTTTAGCTCGAAAGTCCTAACTGTACCTGAAATTAGAAAGACACCTTATGCTTACGAATTATCTTGTGGAAAACATTTGATACGTGTAACTCACATAATTTGGTTCAATTCTTGCTGCCTAAGGCGCAGGTTTATTTGTATAAAATCTAAAGTTAATTTGTTAATGAGCCACCCAGAGGGTTGGTCTCATGTTTTTCCTTTGTAAGAATCAATTATTTATATGGTAATAATTAAAGTTAAAGCTTTGCCACTTATTTTAAACACCCTCCCTCCTTTTGTAAGGCACGTTACAAACTCCCTTGTCCGTACTAATTTTTGCGTCCGTATTTGTCCGTACTTTACACTTGTCCGCTTTGTCCGTACTATCCACAGCAACGATTTGCTTTCTCGCAAAGGTTAGCGCAATGAATAACTTTAGCCGTTCAGCGCCATAGTAAATGAAATTTTCCCAGGGAAAATTGTTGATACCGATCCGTCTGATGAGCTAACTTATTTGAAACAGTTTTTGTCACCTGCTAAGCTGGAAGAATGGAACTCACAAAATATTTCTGTGGATCAAAAATGAGTGCAAATATGTCAACATTTCAAAAACAAATTTGCAGCTACTGCTCGAGTTTTTATTCAGCCTTTCCGGCACAAATGCACCTGTGGAACGAGCTTTCTCTCAGGTAAACAATATTTGGATACCTGCGAAATCGCAGCTGAAGGTGAGCACTTTGAGAGATATTTTGATTATTCTGTGTAACATTGATCTGTCACGTTGTCAATTCTATGATATGATTCTTGAGAATGACAAGGTGTTTAAAGCTATTCGTGGATCTGCAAAATATTCACAATAGTTTGTTTTGTTACTCCAAAACGGCTCATCACAGCCAAACAAGTAATTTACAAAAAAAATTCGCCTTACTTCGGAGTCCGTACATGTCAAGTTTATTGAGTTAGGTTCGCTCGTTTGACGCTACAGTCATTTTTTAATTTTTAGAAAAATATTAATATCTCGAAAAAGGCTTACTCAATTGAAATAAAGAATACGCTAAGGCACAATTTAGGGTACCCTTTAAGTATGTATAATTTTTGTTTGGTTTCTGCTATTTGCCGTTTCAGAGGAGTTAGCTGCACAAAATTGGTCACATACGTACAGTCGGGTGCATAAAGGTTTTTACCTAAGTCAAAATTGTTCGGCTTCCTTACAAAACTTCAATCCAATGAGATTACTTTTTCCAGGTGTCTAGTCGAGCACGCTTACTATGGAACGATTCCATTACGTTTTTGCTTAGCATCGGGGGTAGGCAAGTTTTACGTCACGTGCTCAACTATGTTGACCAAAAGATTATTTTGATAAGAATTTTTGTTTTCTTAATAATAAACTAATCTATTTGGTTAATAGTGGAACATAAATGGTGCACAGTATCGATATAATTATATGCATGATCAAGAGATAAGCTGATGCAGCGCTCGTTATGTGATGCGGAAGTGATTTACAGGTGTAAGCGGAAGCTATTTTCTTTTGACTGCTCGAAAGGTTACAAGTCTCATTTTTCGTGTGTATATAAAATAATCAATGACAATTATGCCAAAACCATCCGAATTTTCTTTTTAATTTATTATATAACTAGATGGATCCCGTCAAAATTTGACGGAGAACAACCCATCTTATTATTAATCCCCATCTCTTTAATTAAAAAATAATAAAATAAAAAATTGTCAGAGCAACAAATAGAATAATCATTATGCAAAAACAAATAGAATAATCAGAGCTTAAATATCTCGTTATGCACAAAGAATAAGAAATGAGTTAATTAAATATATAAAATCAAAATAGGTTTAAACTAAATTTCTCTGAAAGTATTAAACTGAGACATAAAGTGTCAGCGGATAAAGTGATCAGTTTTTAAAGCTCTTTCTAACGATATAACATTTAACAGAACATTTTCAGAGTTTTTCAGTAGTCACAAGGAAACGTCATAAAATAATCAAGGCAGGATTTTCTTTCTGCAAATCTTCAGTTTATTTAATTCAAAACAATGATTGAATATTGTCTCATTACGGCAATCCCTAGCTTCTGATGGATTGTCGTAACTTTTTTGTTGGCTTCAGATGACCATGCGCAGAAGTGCCAATTTTGCTCTTATAAAAAATGCTTTGCGTTTTAATATATAGGATTATTATATTTTAATAGTAGAGAATATTAAATGATTTGAACAAAAGAGGATTTTTGTAAAAATAACGGTGGTATGAATTAGTGTATATTTTATTAAAAACTAAAATATAGAATAAAGGATGATATGACAATTAACATGAAAAGTTTTTTAAACCCTCAAGTAAACAGATCAAATTGCACACGTGGATGAAAAAATTTTTAATCTGTTTATGGTGTTCTTTACATACACTGTTTAAAACTTAAACGAAATCAAAAACGCGATAATGAACAAAAAAAAAAAGTCTATCCAGATCGGATTCGAACTCTGCCATTTGAGGCAGTAGGCAGAGACTTTAATGCTGTCAGCCGCTATCGCTTATTATTATCAGGAGGGAGCACGCGACGAGCACATCCCAAGCGCATACCTGCTACCCTATTTTCATTCAGAAGGGACAGGTCCATTCTAATCTGCCTTGACTCTCAGTGCAAGTACCTGATTTGCAACCGATCAATATCCAGAAAGCTCAGCCCCTACGGAGCAGGTAAAAACCTTTTTGCACCCGACTGTACATCTGTACAGATGGAAAATCTTTTTTTCAGAATTTCAACATATCTTTTCGAATCATGAGTTTTTTAGTCGATTTTAGCAAAAAAAAAAAAAAAAAAAAAAAAAAAAAAAAAGAGTTTCTGAAATGAACACATAGGCCTTCACTCTTAGAGAGTGGTAAGCCAATAAAGAGCTAGAAGCCAGAGCTTTTGTTTTATAATCTAGATTAAAAATAGAATTCTGTTAGGAATGTTATTATTTGTTTTGTATTCAATAATTCTTTGTAATCATTAAAAATATAATTACCTAAACTTTTGAGCCGCACTGTTTTCTATACTTGTGTCCGAAAATTAAGCATAATTGTAAAAATATAACATTTAAGGGTTCAGATCTAGAAAAACGACAAACGCTATCATGTAAATATCATGTAAAATCAAATCAGTTTTACGTTAAATCAATATCAATTCAAGAGAGAATTATCTCAGAAATTCAAATATATGGAAAGTGATCATGTGCATAGTAAGCTTTAGGGTCACATTACAAACTCTTGCAAGACACGCTGGGAAAACTTCTTGTTATTGTCGAATTTGCGTTTAATATTGAACACAGACGCCAAATTCATCCTGGCGTAAAAGGTAGAATAATCGGAAGACTTGAAGCAGGACAGTCACCAACAGAAGTCTCCAGAGAACTGAATGTTCCATTAAGTGTGATTTCCAGACTCTGGAGAAGGTTCCAGGACACAGTAGATGTTACACGCCGACCAAGCGCAAGGTCGCCCAAGGGTTATAACCACTCAGCAGGACTGGTATTTGCAATTAACTGCAAGACGTCAGAGCACCCTACGTCTTACCAGCTTGCAGCCAGCCAAACAGTTTACCGGAGCCTAAAGGAAACTAGTCTTTATGCTAGACTTCCGGCAGTTTCTAGAAGGCCGTGGTTTATATCCCGCTCATCCCAGTCAATGAGTTCAGATTTAGCTTACAAAGCGATTCTCCTCGAACCACTATCTGGATCAGGGGCATATGGTAGATTTTCTGAGTATGATGCAAGTCGATGCAAATGCCCTTACCCCTCTTACGGTGCCGCCTGATGCGGCTGCCTCTCTGCATCATAGCACGCCACGGCCCTGATCTGCAGAGAACGTGGAACTCGTTATAATCCCAACATTAAAAAAAAAAAAAAAAAATCTGCATGGCGGTGGTGCGGTTACGGTTTGGAGAGGTATCATGCTAAACAGATGCACAGAGCTTCACATCATTAACAGAGATGCCGTTAATGCTCGCACATACAGAGACGAAATACTTGTAAGGTCATGTTGGAGGTTTCAGATAAGGTCATGTTTGGAGGGTCCAGGTTTTATTCAAAATTGGACCCATCGTTACAAAGATATAGCATATCAGTTATTCAAGTATTCACTCATTATTCAATATGGCGTTTAAATTCAAGATTATAAACCCTAGTGCAATGAGCTACAATTCATCAATTCAACAAATGAGAGCCACATTGCAAAATAATATGAAATGGGCATATCTCATGGTTAAATATAACTTGTATGTGGTTTCGCTCTTAAAGTGAAAGATCCTAGAATTTTTTAAATTTATATAATTCCTACATAAATATTGTTTTTATGGTTTCACGTTTTATTTTCACGAACCCAAAATTTTATACACTATTCACTCATTCACAAACGTGTTTATTCCTACACATCCATTTCCACATCTCACTCAAACATGTTCATACAATATCTAATTCACGTCCAGTCAAGCTATTGAATACATTTATTTACTCATTTATATTGTTTCAAATTTAAATTTTTCATAAATTTATTAAAGTTTGTTTTAGTAATAGCTTGCTGATTCTCATCTGATTTTTCATTACATAAAAACTACCGCCCATCTAATTTGAAGTCTTCTTGCCATCGCAAATTGATAATGGATATTCAGGAGGGCTTCTGCATTTCCACAGTAAATTTGTACAATGCCTCTACATCTAAAATCGCTATAGCTTAAATCATATCCAATCTTGCAATAAAAAAAAAACAAGTATTTTGACATGCTGCATCCAGTCCAATCTTTTCCGGACTGTCGACTACTGCTATGTCTTTATTATATTTTTGGATCAGGCCTGGGCAGTCCACTTGAATTTTCTTTCGATTTTGATCTGCAACACAGATTCAGACTAATTTTACTATCTGTTATCGCAATTTTACTTTGTGACAGAGGCAACTGTGATGATACTGTGACAGAGGCAACACAGCCATCTCGCACTGTGAGGTCCTCGGTAATGTCTTTGGTGACCTGGCAAGACATGCTTTTTCTTGAGTGAGATTGATGCTTCCAGTGGACATTTTTCTGTCCGAACGATTCCTGTGCTCTTCCAGTGTTTTGTAATTTCCTCGTTTCGCTTGGCCCATATTTTGAAATACAGTACTCTCTTCATACGCAGAATCATTGTCTTCATCTCTTAGAGATTTTTATTTCTACTGTAGATCGCAGAATCCGGGAAGGTAATACTTGAATCAATAATGTCCTGGTATTCTTTCTCCAGGAGAAACGGTGCTTTCTACTTATCTTACATTTTTTTCAATGATTTCATGCAATTCAGCCCTTCAAGATTACAATAGGAAAAGCTATCGCCGACAGCCTAATGACCAATGTTATCTGCAGGTGACACTTGACTTTTTGAGTTAAAAATTAATCCGTAAAAGTAAATATGTAAAAATTCCATAAAGCATACAATGTAAGCTATATATTATAAGGGAACTACTGTGAGTTTAAAAAGCCCAGTTACAAACGTTCATTTTTTAGACCTTGGCGAGGCATTACTAATTACCGTGCAACATATGTCGTAAGTTTTCCACAAACAGTTTATAAAATCACAGCTAGATGAGGGATGTGATTTTATATTACACAAGAAATGTCTTGTTTAATATAAACGTTTGGCAACACAATGACGGAATATTAAGATGAAAATGCTTAAAATTCAAATAATAAGTGTCACCTGTGGATAGCATTGTGCCCCGACAGGCTCATTTTTAATCTTCGTGCAGGAAGGGAATGTCGTCGAGTGAAGCCTTAGAACTATGATCTAGTACCACAAATAACTCAGATAGAGCACATATGACATTCTGGTTGTACTATGGAGCATAAAAATAGAAGATACAGAGATAGAGCACCTTCTATTTTATGCTCGAAGGGCTGCACCATCTCCAGCAATGTTCCAAGATCAAGTGGAATCACTTTTACAAGTGCAAGAGAACCCACAAGCAGATCTAATATTTTGTCCTCTCCGTATATTTAAGAAAACCTTAATTAAACTAAAACATAATACTCTACGCGAGTCTCGAAGACAGTAATCGATGGTAATCGTGGTCGCTTACATTCACCACCTACATGACAATATACTGGGTCGATTTCCTTTCACAGAACTCTAAAAGTGATACGTGAAGAACATATCGTTTGACAATCTAAACGCAAAATTATCACTAATGCTCAACAAATATCGAAAGCATTTTCAGTTGTCTATTAACGCTAATGGCTGTCACTCAATACAAAACTAAAGAGATAAATGAGCAAGAAGGGCAGAGCAAGCGTCGGGACAAACGGTCAAGACACGTGTAGAACCCCTCTGTCGCGGCCGCCTTGGTAACCTTCCCTCCGCCGCACGGAATAGATACACACACACACCAAGAGCAACGTCTATTATTTTTTTAATGCATGTTAACATCTTAAGAACAAGAACTAATATAAAATCTTACAAACAAACAGTAAACACGCCATTTTGAAAACAAATCTGTATAATAATATTATTTATTTCTTTCATCTTGCCAAATATACATTGAATATTTGTTTCACATTGTGATACAATATAAATTAAGTCATTTTTACTTTACAAATAAAAAAGTAGAAAAAAAAAAAAAAGAGGGAGAGAAAAAAATTGAAGGATCCATTTGAAAAAGAGTGAAAAATATTTTCATAAATACATTAAAAATAGTTCGATAGGAAATCACTTCTACTTCGTACATGAGATTTTAAAATTAAAAATTAAAAATATATTAAAATAAATTCAGTTCTTAAGGAGAGAGGAGAGTTGCGACGACAAAAGTATCTGCAAGTACATCTGCCGCCAGCAGCTTTCCTCTCGCCACATCCAATCGTCTAAAACGCATCAACATCATCACTCTGTATTTATTATTAACCGTAATAATTATTATTAATAGATAATTATGTACAAGAAGTGGGTAGGGGTATAGGGAGGAGGTTATTTTCAATTTTTTTTTGGTCGTTTTTCATTTTCTAGTAAGCGTTGTTTGTAAAGTGTAAAAATCTCTATTCACGTTTACAGTTCTCTAAAATTTCTTACAATATTTACAGCAAATGTTTATTTACTCATCTTTATATAATTAGGTCACAAGTTACCTTCCAAAAACAAACAAACAATAAAAAATAAAGTAACAAAACACACAACTTCTTTTCTCCAGTCAGATCCAACCACACGAGATTAAAATAAAATAAAATAAAAGATTCACTACTGTATTCGTCTTTTATCCTTTGTTCTACGTTATGCATACGTGTATAATTATCATTTTAAATTATATATTACATAAAAATAAATAAATTAAATAAACCCCTTCTCAAGAAATTAAAATTGAACCAAGAAACTCTGTCATTATTATTAACAACAGAAGAAAGAAGAAACAATAAAATACTGTTAACAACAGATGACACAAAACAATTAAGAAATTACTCTTTATAAAAGGCAATAAATATTACTCCAAACATTAATTTACTCCAAAGCACTTCTTTCATGTAGTTTATATGTGCTGTTGCCACGGAGACTGCAGAGTCTCGAGTCTCTTGTCAATTTCAATCAATGGTGAAGCGAGAGACCGGCGTGGCAACGAGTCCTTCCCTCACAGATTAGCATCGATATAGATTAAACAGAATGAAATGATTAAAAAAAAAATATATAACTGCTTATGTATAAATAACAACCTAACGTTCTTCTTCTTTCACTAAAGGTTCCATTAGTCACGCTACATACAAACTTGGTAAAAGGTACGCTAAAGGAATCATAAATATTTGATTGAAAGAAAATGCACAAAATAGGAGAACAGCATTAACACTTGGAGGTTCAGATCGCGTTTTAATAGTAGGGAGAAGGGGAAATAATCACATAGTTAAAAAAATATTTTTTATATACAAGTATTAAGAATGTAACTTCACTTTCAAAGGAAATTGATAAATAAAAATTGAAAAACAAAAACTGAATTTAATAATATTAATAAATAAATAAATAAATAAATAAATAAATAAAATAAATTATATATGGAACACATTTTCAAATGGTCATTTCATTGCTGAAAGAGATCATTCTAGGGCCAAGCAAAGGCAATGGATGCCCAATCACATTTGCTTTCAATTTTTGTCCCCATAGTAAGGAAAAATAATAATAAAGTAACTATTTAAATTAGACAAAAAAAAATCATATCAATTCCTTATAAGACTTTAAAAGGAAGACTAATACAGCAAAAAATTAAAAAAAAAAGGCGTTCGGGTTTGGTTTTGTATAATCTTTACAATCATTTTTTGCATATTGCACCTTTCTCTTGTTTCTAGACATTTAAAAAATGAAAACATCATCTTGAAGTAATGTCACTAAAATTACACAAACCTAATGCTTACATCCCAACACTTTCATTCCTTTCAAAAAATAAATACACTGCATAGGAGCGTGGCACATTTAAGGGAAGGGAAAAGACAACACAAAGAGGCCTAGGAAGCATGCCAAGTTAGTAAACATGACACTTAACATCTCCACACAAATCATAAAACAGTAAAAGAACATCAAAATTTATAGCTGGAACTGAAACAAGGAGATTAAATTGCCCAAGTTCATCTAATGTCTCACTATTTCATTAATAAATATATTATCCCTGAAAAAAATGCAAAAATAAATTATTCAATTATATTAACTGGAGCAGAAACAGTAGTATTTCTCTCTAACAGCAGCAGCATAGACAAAGGATGAACAGAAAATTACCATCACATGTGGAAGAATATCACTTTATATTGTATTTAGAATTTCATGCTTTTAAAAGAAAAAGTACTTTCTAATGCACCATTGTCTTTTGCTGCAGATAAAACCAACATACGTGTACTTAAATTTATCTGTATTAACTTAATTTCTTATTGTTTTTCCTCCTCCAAATCACATAAAAAATAAAACAAGGGCAACAACAACACTGAATAACACCAAGGGAATAAATAGCAATAAAATTTTTAACAGAAATGAAATAAATTCAACTAGAAATGCACCTTTCAGTTCGATTAGGTGCACTTTGCACAACGCCTATCAGAAGAGATTATACTTCCCTTATTCACACTCTGAAATTTCAAGTTCATGCATATACATTAATAGGTATTCTTAAATAAAAATTTTAAATACAACTCAGCTGCTGCAAAATCCTTAAATACTGGCATTTGAAAACTAAAAAGTAGATTTCATATACATAAAATCTGAGAACCCTGTACAAATCAACAAGTAAATGTATTCAACTATTTTACAATTAAAATTAAAAAAAAAAAAAAGATTTTAATCTATGATATATTTAGATATTGGTATTATGGGATGAGAGATACGGATAAAGAGAGAGAATGAGAAAATCTAAATTAAAAAAATGAAAATATAAGAACAGTCGTCAACAATCAATATCCACAATGATAACAATCTAGTAAACAAATTTTTTTGTTATATAAATTTATGAGTATAATCTACAACTATAAAATATACTTTTTTAGTGGTTTGTATCTTTCTTTTTTTATAAAATAAGATTTTTTTGCCAACTCTCACTAAATAGCACACACTCAAGATAATTTTCTGAAAGTTTCCACTTCAATTTCCTAGGAGGTCACGCAAAAATTGCACATTTAGGTTATTTAAGAAAGAAAAAAAAAATAACACAATAAAAATAAACTTAAAAGTAAAAAATCAAAAATCTTGGAACTACTTTCCTGTGATATGCTTGTCAAAATAAAATAAGCAACATGGAAGGAGAAAGAAAAGAAAATGAAATGTAAATGTAAGTCACTAAAAAGTCACTAACAGAGGTTGACACGATTCTCTCTCTGCAGAGATAACACCTGCTACCCAAATCAATATTTTATCAGAATTGCCAAGCAGGTTTTTCATCCTTTCTACTGTATATTCTGCAGCCGTAAAAGTTTAAAAAAAAAAAAAAAAAGAGAGCAAAGAAAAAACTCCAAAAAGAGTGTGATATAAACAAAATAAACTGATGCCTGAACCAAACAAATAAAAATAAATGCAGATTAAAAAATATAATATATTCAAAAACCAATCATTTTATGACACCAATATCATGCACCAATGAAAATCTTTATCTTAATTCACTTCAATGTTGCTAAAAGTCCAGTTTATACAATAAGAGTTTCATAATTATTTTCAATATTAATTTCCCATTCTTTTTTTAATTTTTTTTTCTTTTCCTACAAATACAAGATGAACAATAAAAGTCTAAATTTCTTTTAAAAATATATAATATGTATACTATGTATATATATATATTTATATTTTTTTTATTTTTTGAAACCATGATAAAAAAACGACTACATTTCAAAATAGACTGAAATTTAAAGAAAAACTTTTTTCCCTTTTATAAAAGATACATTTATCATCTTCTGTTTTTGTATTTTTTAAACCTTTTTTTTTCTTCTTCCATTGAAAAGAGTTCCCTGCATGCAGTTATTTTTTAGGTGAAACTAGAAATTGAGAAATTGAAGAATTGTCCTACTGCATGTATATTCTTGTTCAACGTTTATATAGAGAATATTTTGTAATGATACTGTATGTTTATTAGGAATATACAATAATACAGATGTTACATCTTTATTTAGTTACTCTTTTAATACTAAGAATCTAAGAATAAGGATAATGAACGAGAGGTTTTCGTTTTTTTCTTTTTTTTTTCTTTGTTAAATAAGAGGGAGAAATGCCGAAATTGCTCGCCATTACTCTTGAACAGTATTTAACGACCAATTGCGCTAGATGATGCTGTCTGTCACGTAGTATCGTATGCAAAGATGTAACCTTGTTGTTGAAGAACAAACAACCTCTTTTCAACAGCTTCTTTATCTTTAATTGAGAAAACCAATATAAATGAGAAAAAGTTTATATATTAAACAACTGTCTTTAGCAATTAATGATAAACCCAAAATAGAATGATCCAAAAATTTTTATAAACTCTTACACTTGTTTAACAATGTCCTGTCATCATCACTGTTCACTTGTTGTGCCAAACTGTGCAAAAGAATCTGAGCTGTCTGGTAACGTCGGAAACACTCTTGGGGGTTGCCGAACAACTCATCAAGTGCAGCAGATTGACACTAATAAAGACAGAAAGAAATCAATGAATAATAAAGGTTATTCTCATGAGCTTCAAATTTCATAAAGACATAATATATAGGGGGACTCAAAAGTGCCCAACACACTTCTTTGGATATCTAGGAAACAAATAAAACAGTAAAACAGTGCAAACTGTTTCTTTAACTGAAGATTTTCCATGTTGAGGTCATTATATTCTAGGGAAAAAAAAATTGTCAGATCAGCCATTAAAAAAAAAAAAAATCCCAATCTTTGAAATCTTGCTATTCAAAGTTTAAATGTAAATGACTCAGGACATCACTTCTGTTTCAAACACTGTATTTGAACAAAAATGAATGAACTAAACATAATATATTAATAATGTGCAGCATATCCTTTTGTATGAAAGACTGCTTGGCATCGTTTTGGCATGGAATCTACTAAATTAACAAAGGTAGACATTGGAATGTTGCTTTCAATTGTGTTAGAACAAGAGATTGGGCTGGCCATTCCAGCAAATTGGTCTTTTTGTTATTCAACCAAAACAATGTAGATGTGTGTTTTGGGTCACTGTCCTGTTGAAACAATTACCCACGGCCAATTTTTTCCTTAACATGTGGCAGCTTTGTCTGCTCTAAAATATTACTGTATTGGTTTTCATCCATGATGTGTTCCAAGACAGTCTCTGCTAAAGCATCCCCAAACCTGGCAATGTCCACCATCATGCTTCAGAGTATGGCACTAGGATTTTTGCCTGAATCTTTGTTTTCTGGATGTCGATTATATTTCATTCCATCTGAGGAAAACATTCATAACTCCGTACGTTCCTATTCCAAAGGATTTTTACCCAATCTCTCTGTGCCCAGTGCTCATATAACTTTGCAAATGCAATTTCCACTCTTCGATTCTTGGCGGAAATCAATGGCTTCTTCGCTGGGAGTCTTCCCTGGAGATCAGAGTTCTTCAGAAGCCTTTTAACAGTTGAGGAGATAATCTTGATACCTTCATGTTACTCTACATCCACAGAAACAGCAACTTCTGAGATCTTCGTATCATCTCGTGACTGATCTATTGACTGACCAATATGATTGATCTATCAATTAGTTTGTTGGGACAGACTCTGGATCAGGAAGAACAGTTCCAGACTTCTTGTAAGCGGCAATAATAAAAAAAAAACCAGTTAATCTTGTCAAGTGTCTTTACATTTGTAACAGCATCTACTATTTTCTGCCTGACCGGAATAGGAACATACAGAGCTTTTGTCACGATACAAATCTAATAACAGATACCGAAAAATCTCAAGTTACTTTTTTTGATATTTGTATTTAAACTTTTAAACAATGAAATTTCAAATAAATAAATAAATTAAAAGTGCAGGATTCCTTTTTTTTCCTATTGGCTAATCTGACAAAACAGTTAAGTGACTTCATTTGTTTTCCAGATATTCAAAGAAATGGGGTTGCACTTAAACTTTTGAGCTGACTGTAATTATTGCATTTTAATTTCCATATTGAAAAAAAGCCACAAGAAGTAATTTTCATCTTCTGACAGCTGCTGAAAGTACATTATCTGATTGCAGTGATCTTTTAAATTTTACATCACAAATATGAAAAAAAAAAAATTATAATTTCCCCACCATTCTGTCAATGAAACTGCTGCTTCCATCAGAAGTTGTACAATTACTGGTAAGTATTTTCTGTAATTCCCTGCTGAAAAAGCTTAAAACATTTTCCTTGTGCTCGCAAATTACAAATAATCAAAAATATTACATATACTAATAGCATTATTTTTATAAAAAGCAAATGTGATTTAATTATCAAATCATCATCTTACAATAATTTTTCAATTGTTGCTACATTTATTTATCAAGAAACAAAATTTATTTATGTAGACATATTAAAGGCTCAAAACTTACATTTACTGTATATCATAATCATTCAGTCTGCCTCATGCTTTCAATATGATGGCTATTTCTGAATGACAAACTTCATTCAGTTTCATGTCTTATTTTATTATCATAATTTTACTTAAATAATTTAAAAATTCATAAGTTCTATTCAGGGATCGCACTGCTGAACGCCACTTTCGCCAATGGCCCCAAAAAAAAATCGAAATGGCAATTTTTATTTAGCAGTGGTGAAAGTTGGTGGCAAAAAAAAAAATTATATTTACACCATAATCTTCCCTAGTCACCATTCTCAGCTGGGGCTATTCTTAAATTACTCCTAAAAAGCTTAATATTATTCGGATCATTTTAATGTGAACATCATGTATTGATTTATCTTCTGGAAGTCACTGTACAGATAATTTTTTAGTCCATAAACATTGTTCTCCCCAGAAAATTTTATCAGGTGGGTGGAAAGATAAAATAGCCGGGCAGCCAAAAATGAAAAACAAAATGCAGTGTAGTGCAGTTATCCGTGTGTTCAGCCGAGCGGTCATCAAAATCAGCTTTCAAAAGGGTCTGGGGAGAACATGATAAATGTGACATCATACACAACTTTTTCTACATGTACTGCACTTGGCATAATGGTTAGGTTATGTCATTATCTAACATTTGACGATTGACACATGCATTAATTGGTATAAGTATTGAAAACTAAGGAAATTTCATTTTGTTAGTACAATTGAATTCAGAGGTAGTTTTGCTTTGTTTTAGCGGAAAAGGATTTTTGAGTTGGCAACACTGGTGGCTAAAAAAGATACGAAAGTGGCTAAACAGTGGCTATAAAAAAAAAAATTCCGGAAATGGAGTAAAAAAAATAAAATAAAATAAAATAAAATAAAGAAAAATGGACGGTGCGTGTGCAAATCATCTTGGCACACATATATGGATTTTCAAATTCCCCCAGAAGTAAAAATCCAGGGGATTTAAGTCTGGTGATCGAGCAGGCCATTCAATAGGGCCAGATGTTGGAGTCTTATCCAATGTCTGGGTAAGATGTTGTTGAGGTGTTGCAAGCAATGATGCAGAAATGGGGTGGCACTCCATCGTGCCTTCTACCATGCCTCATTTCCGGACACATATTGACATGATCTTTTTTACTCCATCCCCAGTCAGGAACATTCCCTGCAGTTTGTTGGTGAACTTAAAATTCACCCTGTATAAAGGTAAAGATTTTCTAAAACAGTTTTTCCTTTTGCATGAGAAAGCTATAGCAAACAGTTGCCATAGTGGCTTAGCAAGATTTGCAGGAGATCTAGGAATTTGCTTTGTGCTTTGCATGTGAGTCACAATATGAAGCTCTGCCCTGTTTGCTAATTTGTGATCATAAATCATTTCATGCATCTGGCTTTTAAGCCTGTTTCCTATAGCTCAGAACTTCGATTGGCAAACATAGACAGGAGCCAATTAGCACTGCACATGCATGGACTGGAGAGAGAACCTCTTGTCAAGAGAAAATAAACATGGCGTCTTGTTTATCCACATGTCGACAATGGTGTTTTCATCTTTTTTTTTTTTTTGTATATGGATTTCAAAGGCCAAATACCCATTTTAGTTATACATTTTAATTAAATATTTCAAATTTTATAGACATTTTGTAATTATTTTAGTATTTTGTATAAAATTTTAATAATACCAGGGGATATTTTGATATTTCTTTAAAAATTTAAAATGCTGAATTTTAAATTTGACAAAGGTAGAAGAAAAGAAGAACGAGACACGAAAACCCTGGAATAAATAAAACAAAAACAAAACTTTTTTTTTTTGAATTTTAAATTTGTAATTCTGAAGACTATCTGATTGTTTAATGCTTTTAGGGAATTTTTTTTTATTTTTATTTTTTTATTTTTTTTACCATTTTGGAAATATTTTTTGTTAATGTATAAATAGAATTATTTTATATAAATTCTATTACTTAAAATTTTCCTCAATCACATGTTTTTAGAGCACTTTTTATTAATTGATTAGTAACATTTTGCAAGTCATGATAATCACACGGTTATCAAAATATGAATGGCATCATGTAATACATCAATCCACGTGACTGAAATCATAGGATCAGAGCATGAAAAAGTTCAACGGTTCACACTATCACGACATTCTAAATTTCAATCGAGAATTAAAAATCAGAGGAGTAGAAAACTGGTTTCCATAGGCTCAGCTCAGTTGGATATGATTATCATAGGATCTCACCTGAAATCGCAGCTATAGGAACCAGGCTTTAGTCAAGAAAGAGACAATGAATATCAGAACTAAGCTCAGTTATTGGCTCAAAATAACTGCACCTCAAATGTAAGAAGGAAATAATGCAAAATTGGAGACATATTAGAGACAATATTCCGTTGTCATAGCAATGGTGTCAGGTATTGATGTCCTCATGTGTATACAGAAGAAAAAAGAAAAGCAACTTAATGTATAATCACTGTATGAAAAGGAGAAGTAAGGAAGCTAACAAGTTTCCAATGTACATTGTATGAGGACACATGCAACAATTTGAGCCCATCATCAATTTGTGCTCTCAAGCATCAATTGCATTTGCAAAAAATATTTAAATTAAGTGAATTAGAAATTTCACAACTGTTGTCCTAAAAATTCTGTTAATTTCATAACTAGAAGTTATTTTCAAAAACAGGAGAAATTTATAAACTGTCATTTCTAATTTTGCAGTACATTCTATTAAAATCAAAAATGCTGAACAAAACCAATAAAGTAATATAATACATGTATATAGTTTGAGGAAAAAATTTAAATTAAAACTGAATATTAAAAACAAAATATTTGTTTTTTTTTTTGCATTTAATATTCTGTTTTCATCCAGTTGAGGTATTAATTTTTAAAGTGTATATTAAAATCAATAAAACTTGACATGAATTACTTATCAATTATGCAAAGTTAGGACGTTTCGCTAGGAGCCAGCCTGGCTATTTTTAATAATTTTAATTTAATCCTTTTAAAATTTAAAAAAATCGTTATTTTTAACCCTTATCAGACAACAGACCATTTCAAAACTGCTCATGCACAGCCATCTAATGGCACAATTTAAAACTAGTATTACATGAAGAAGATGGTAGGTCAAAGGGCACGTGCAATACTATAGCTAATAAATCGTGGTCAGATATAGTTTTCAAAGTATCCCAAAATTTTATGGTCAAGATTTTAGAGTACATGAAGACCAAATCCAACAAAAGAATGAAATATATAATTGATAATTACATACAAAATACCAAAACGCTGTTCTTTAAATATGACAGTGATTCAACTCAGTATTAACAGGCATCAAAGCCCAATACAACTCTTCCAAAATTACTGTTATAATATTATTGTATATGTGCCGGTTTCGTGTAAATTTCTGGTTCGTCACGCCATCTGGTTCAATGTTAGCATATCTATAGCTGCCGCCACATGAGTTGAACGACAAGATGACGTCATTTCTAACGCCAGCCAATAGACGTTAACGGGAAATAAATCGCTTAGCTATTCCATGAAATATCCGCTTTCGTTTTCGAAACATTGTTTTCGTATTTATATTTAATTTCTATTTTCGTTTTTTCTTTTAAATAGATAAATGAAATTAATAAATGAAATTAATAAATTAAAAAATGACTCAGAATAGTCGACTCGAATGCAATTTGTTTTATATTATGACTTTTAATAGGCTTTCCACGTTTCAAGGATATCTCCGCCATTACTATAGTAGAACAAGTGCATCATGGGTAAAATCCAGACAAAGCATATTGATGAGATGATTTACTGTCCATGTCAAAAAGATCGTTCAACTTACGTGGCAGCAGCTATACAAGTACAATTCGTACGTGACGTCAATGTGCATTAACGGATTGTTATTATATGATGTCTTACTACTAAACCCAAACGTCCCCCCTTCACTTCTTTCCTTTCCTTCCTTATCCCTGATACACAATAATATTTAAAAACGACATTTTTTTTTTCTCCCCGGCAATTTAGGCATAATTTAGCGTCACATATCGAACGCGGGATAACATTCAATGCACGAAAAGAGTTGCTCGTAAATGGATATGACAGAAGCAACCATCGATGATACGAAAGTGCAAAGTTTACCTCAATGCTTGTATCCATAAATATCAATTTACGAGCAATTTTTTCGTGTATTGAATGTCGTCCCGCGTTCGATACTGTGACGATAAATTATGCCGAAATCATCGTGGAGATTTGCACGGCAAAGCAAAGTACACTGGAATCCAGAGAGAGTTAAGAAAGTCGGCTAAGTCTGATTTCATTGACGCCGTCAATTCGCCGCGACGGTTGCAACACACGTGACTTGAAAAAGCGAAATCAAAACATTCAAACCGAAACCAACGCGGCGCCCTCTGAGTCAATAATAGCACATCTTCGAATCTGAAAGCACGGATAAAGTAATAGAGTCTTTATCCGTTTCTGAAAAGTATTACACATTTTTTGAGCTACTGCCAGGTCTCCTTTACAAACATCTCTGGATTCTACCCATATCCTCTGTGAACAGTTTTTTATAAAGCAATTTCACATTTGAATATATAAACTTATGACGTTTTTTTAATCTGTAAAAATGATATTTTTTTCTAAACCGTTGCTAAATGTAAAAAGAAATTTCCAAATTGGAATTTTATCATTATACAGAGCTGCTGTAGTCATTACTTTGTATAAAATGGCTTCTTCTATGCCATCATCCAACTTCAATGATTTATAATAGTGTTTCTCAAACTTATTTCTATGAAAGCCCTCCAGTGATATTTGCAGTTACCCCCCCCCCCCCCTCCTGCCTCTTAAGATTTCTGCAAATATCAAGGAGATTATAAAAAAATTCTCTTGGGAAACACATACATAATGATCTTATTTGAAAAATGGAAGGAAAAATTCTGCAACCTGGATTCAAACTAGAAATCGCAAGTATCATGCTCTACCAATTGGGCTATTGCAGATACTGCTGTCTGCCATAGTGTCTTAAAGACCACCAAGTAGACAAGATGGAAAGCCCAATTGGTAGAGGCATTGAGCATGATACTTTGGGTTCCCGGTTCAAATTCTTCCATTTTTTCAAATATCATTACCTAATGTTTGGAGAATTAGCTCCAGTTTTCATTTATTATTATTTCTTGGGAATCACAGATCAGTGGGATCGGGGAAGTCCCTGCTTCGAAAGAAGGGAGTGAGATGTATTGATGGATCGTAAAGGCAGTTGGCATCTTGTGAAGAGCTTGGATAATAAAGTTCTCTCACCATCATTTAATTATAGAAGTGAAAGGATTTATAAATTTCAAAAAAATTTTTTTGCTACTGTCATTGGCGATATAATTAATTACAAGGGTATTTTATTTTCAACCTCTGATGGGGAATAAACCAAAGACAAATATGAATAACAAAATAATTTAATTACCAGGAGTCAAGTACAATCAAGTTACTTTTCGACAGAGTCACTGTAAAGATGAAGACTTTTTCATACCACTGGGCGAGTGTTCCAATATCCTCTTCATATAAGTTTGCCGCTAGCATGTGGAAATAGGTCTTCAGGGCATTTTGAAGCTCTGCATTGGTACAAGGCATGCTGTCTTCTGAAATTGTTTTGATTCATGAGAACGCACGACCTCATACTGTAATGGTAACCCAACAGCTTCTTGATCACCCAGCATACAGCCCAGACCTGGTGCAGAGTGACTTTCATCTTTTTCGAGACTTGAAGAGAAAGGGCTGGGAGAACAGCACTTCCGCACCAATGAAGAGCTTCAAGACGCTGTGGAGACATATCACAACATGCTGGCGGCAAATTTCTATGAAGAGGGTATCGGAAAACTCGTTCACCAGTAATGACAAATGTCTCAATCTCTACAGTGACTATGTCGAAAAGTAATTCTGCTACTCACACTTGTCTTTATTTTATGCCCCATTGGTTATTGAAAAAAAAATAGCCTTCATATTACATAAGCTCACATAACTGAATTATAGCCGCACATCACTCGCATCCAACCCTTCCCCTTCACTGCCCACCTGTTACTTAATGCCCCCCTATTGACCACTTGCTACCTAATGCCCCTTCTAATGACCCTGCCTAGGGGGTGATATCGCCCACTTTGAGAAACACTGATTTATAACATTACAACTGTTTTCAAACTCTCTAAAGGTGGCAACCTATCAATATTGTTCTGGTGCAGTTAAGAGATGCCATATACCTTCCAGCATCATAAAAAAAAACATGTTATACTGGGTGATCCATTACAATGGTTTCAAGATTATAGTCTGCCGACTTGACTGGGCCTGACCAGAGTCTGACATAGATCTCACCGAGACCTTTTGTTATCAACTGGAACGTCTGATGCAAGATCTACCTAAACCCCTCTCAGATTTGTGCCCCATGCTGAATGAATGCAAGCATACCAGCTTGACATTTTCAGAAATTTTACTGGAATGTATTTCAAGTGTCTGGACACTTTTCCCCATTTAGTAAAGCTTTTTAACATACAGTCTGTATAATCATATCAACAGAAAGATGCAAGCAACAGGATTTAAATCTGAATAAAAGAATCATCGGGTGGAGGGGGGGGAAGGCCATAAAAATTAACATGAGCACTAGTTAAGTTAAATGCATTTTAGTGATAGTAAGTTTAAGTCCTAAAATTCTTAACTTAAAGTCAAGTGTAAACAGTGACAACATGTTAAAAGCATTATACATGTATTAGGTTAATGCATAAGTTTATTTCATTTTGTCTAGGATGAAAAGCGAAAAAAAACCAGGATGAACTTATGCCTCAACCCAATACATTCTGCTTATATGAAACAAAGTGGCCTATAAATACTAGATTTTTTGACTATGAATTAGCTGTGGTAAATATATAATGTTATAATAATATCCACTGCAGCACTACTGCAGATTATTTGAAAAAGTTAAGTTAATAATTACCATTTCGATGGCATGACCATAAATGAGACGATCAGCTGTGATGTTCGAGACGTTGGGATCCAGTCCAACTGAATTCAGCAAGCCCTGGGTGTTCAGAACTTTACACATGCTCAGACAATGGCGATACCTCTCTTTCATTGTACTCAAAACTGAAAATAGAAATAAAATACTTAAAATTATGCCCATTAAAAAATCCATAAACAGATAACTGTCTATCCAATTCTATAATATTTTTATTTATTTATATATTTATTTATTTATTTATTTATTTATTTATTTGTTTGTTTATTTTTTTTTTTACCGTTCTTAACTGAAGTTGATGGCTGCAAACGACCACTGTTCAAACCTTCACGTGATAATGACAGTGATGACGAGAGCATCTGTAATGCCCTAACATAAAGAACCAATTGCTCTGCTCTCCTAAGATAAAGAGATTATAAAATGTGTAAATCACTAAATAAATGAAAACAAATACAGGAGAATTAATCCAGATATTCCTCCTTACTAACCTGTGAGCTTCACTTGCCGGTTGAATTTGATCATCAGTATTCTTTAATAGAGAAGAAAAATTAAACTAAATATAGACAATATTTAAAAATCCTCAAAATATAAGTTCAATCAAATTGCTTTCTATACTGTAATAGATAAATGGGATTACATGTTAACCCTGTTAACTGATAAACATTTTTCTACATGTAGTATTTTATTTGAAGTTTTTATTTTCTTTATAATAATTATGATTCAAAAAGTTTTGAATAATATAAATATTGTTACAAAATTAGAAGAATGTATTTTTTTTCATACAAATTTGCTCTAAAGTAAATTAAATTTTATTAAACACAAATCGATTTTTTTATTAATGGTAGCATTACAGAGACCAAACCAAATTAGAACGTCGTCGTCAATAATATCTTTCTGAGAGAAAGGTATAACATATTGAAAAATTCTGAACTATTGGACATTTCCAACGCCAAGATAAGTCATGTAATAGTGGTATATCAAACAACTTGTAACGACATGCCATGAACGAATATATAAGAGTAGCTAATAATTTAGAAGATGATCAAATCCGATTCAGTGTACCTGTGCTAACGAAACCATTCTGGTGCGATGTAAAAGCATTAGAACACTCTTTCCACTTCCTCTTTCAGGGATTTCAGATAACTGTGATTTTCCTCTAGCGAAATTTGGGAGATTTAACTTTATACTTAAGGTGTACTTCTAAAGAAATTGTAAACTGGCAGATTATCCATGCACTTATTGCCTATTTTGAATAATTTAAAAACCTGAATTTTGTACGTACTGTAAGCTTATCATTAGCTCTCCCACCATAACATTGTGATGCAAACATAAAAAAATCCGTTAGGAGCAATTGCAGCAAAAATTTGTATGTGTTATGCAATTTATACAGTCGAACCCCGTTTTTATGAATCCGGTTCATATTAATTATCACTTAATAAGATTTTTTCCTCCGGTCCCAATCCCATGATTTCAATTTCTATACAAAATTAGATCTAATTCTGGATAATACAAAAGAAAATGAAGAAATTCACACCAAAGATGAGATCTTTATTGTAAAAAAAAAAACAAAAAACCTTTATTGTTGCAAATAATTCTGATTGATTCTTAGTCTAAGCAAACAAGGAGACACAGATTTGACATCTAGAAATTCTGACTGGTTCTTTCACTGCACATTAACAGGGAGACACTATTTTGACATCTGTGAATTTCTTAAGCAAACAGAGAAATTCTCATTGAATATCAGTGTTTATATAAAAATGGGTATTTCCATGCATTGATCAGAATACACACTATTCACAGTCCTATTCAGTGCATTTTGATTTACTGTTCCAGGTTCATTACATTACATTTCATCGTTTCATTATCGACATGGCTAGATCAACGATCAAAACATTGGATTATCATTATCACAACGATCTTACTCAAGATTAGAAGTTATCAATTCTTGATGCTGTAGAGAAATCAACAGCAAGATTAGAAGTTATCTTTCCACTGTCAAGCTTAGCAAAGTTAATGAAGAATGCCAATAAGATTAGACAGCAAGCAGAAGCAACTGGAATATTAAATGCGGCACAAGTGGATGTGGTTTTAGAGCACACAAGGATGTGGAAGAGGCTTTACTGACATGATTGAAGATGGTGGATCCGAAGAAACAGAGAATGACAACGAACTAACCGTAAGATCTGCGCATCTATCAAGCGTATGTTGTCTATTTTAGATGAAATGAAGTCATCTTTCCTGTAGAGCATTGATGTCAGGGTTCGTGCTTACTCGCAATTTACGAGTCAAATGGGCATTTTTGCTAAAAATTGACTTGTTAAATTTTTAATAGCATCGGCCCATATCTTTCTCACCACATTTTAACCTCACTTCATTTTGTCACATGCGGTCTTGTTTAAATATCTAATTACCTATAACAGTAACTATAGAGATTGTGGATGCATGTAAAAATATGGAAGTTAAAAAGAATCTAAATTTTGACTCGCAGTTTTCAGACTTGGGAGTCAAATTGACTCATATATAGTTTGTGTTAGCGTGAACCCTGGATGTTCCACCAGATCTTTTCAATTTGTATAGTTCTGTGAATAATGTATTATAAACAAGTACCGGTACATTCGTTCATGTAAACAAACTTCAAAAACCAAGTATTAATCTGAAATAAACGAATGATGATTGTTGTCAACAATTTGGTCTGAGGCTTGATTCATAACATCGAGGTTTCCTTTCATTATTGGATAATATGAATCCCAGATAATACAAACAAATTTCTGGTCCCCTGAGATTCGTATTAACAAGGTTAGACTGTAATTACTGTAAGCTTTAAGATATTTAGGTCTTTGCTTACTTAGGTAAATAGTTCTGTGCAATTAATAATGCAAGTAGTGTCGGCTTTGTGCCCGAGAGTATTGAGGTGCCAGTCTTGTCACTCAAGACCAGCTAAAGTCTGGGTTCAAATCCTGTTGAAGGCATAAATGTTTGCTTTTGTCCTTTTATTAGCAGCTTCAGAAACCTTGCTATGTCGCTGTAGGCTGAGTCAAATAGATCCAAAGAATATTTAACATCCTTAAAACCATTTTAAATGTAAAAGAGTAATAATGAAGTTAAAAATTTCATGTAATACAAGTCATGTTTGAATAATGTTCTATAAAAACTTGGGGGATTGTTGAATATTCTCTTGGCAAACAAACAATGAGTTTCATTTCTTTTCTAACAATTTCAATGTCTGAATAATCTGAATATAGAACTAAGAAGGGAATCCCACATAGCCTTTTTTTTGGGGGGGTGCAAGCACGTCGTGGAAACGATAGTGTTGCGCGGTAGCGGAGCACTCCAGAAGTGCAGAGTTCAACAATCATGGTGGTAATAGAGTAAGCAAAATTGTTAGCAGCGGTTGCCAAGGAATTGCAGTTAGAGCACTGTTATTAAGCATAAAACCTCAATTTTGCTGTACAATTATTCGTCTCGAAATAATTTATAAGATGAGGTAAGCATCCATGAATACTATTTTTATTTAAAATTATAAAGCACCATGATACATACCCCCCCCCCTCACTAACGCAACGTATTACCGTATTTACTAGATTCTAAGGCGCACTTTTTTAGGTCATTTTGCTGATACTGTTTAATAACAATATGTACATATTGCACTAAAACATGTTGATTTTGATTTTTGATGCGCCTAAGATTCGAGGAATAATTTTTTTTTTTCAAAAATGGTTTCAAAACTCAGCATGCGCCTTACATTCGAAGGCGCCTTAGAATCGAGTAAATACGGTACTCGATGTTGCACATGAAATAATAAATTAAGGAAATGGTTATTAATTACGCTACACATTTTTTACTGGATCACAATTAGCTAATTGTAATAATCTATTTTTAAAAACTAAGTTTGTTTAGAAACTTAAGAATCCATTCAATTGTCGTCTGCTGCTGTCTACTTCCACTGATTTCATGTGAAGTGGATTCGTGCTTATTGCTGAGTAGTGGAAGAAGAAGTTCCATTAAGTGCATTAATACACACACACACACACACACACACATCAACACACATACAGCTTAACAATGGAGTTCTTGTATGGCTATCTGTGCTCAAATGTTTTCATTTTCGCGATCTATTTTGAAAGAAACAAATTTTCATACTTTCTTATTTTGCAAGTATCTATAGTAGCTTCAGATCAGCAACATATTTCAATTTGATATAAATCTGTGACATACATGTTTGAGGGATTCCCTTGTAAGTGAAAATGCCATAACAATCGTCAACTTAACCGAGTAGTTAAATGCTAAAACTGACGCAATGCAAATGTATCAGTGAAACATTCCTTCAGCTTGTGAGAAATGTCTATAAGAAACTGTAATTTATGGACAATAAAACATTATATTCCTATATTTCTAGTGCCAATTTGTTTGCAACTTTATTAGTAATTGCAATGGCCTTTTGTTTGTTTTTTCTATTTCTTTTTTGGGCATTTTTAAGGGTTTCATATAAATTCTATTTTTCATAATTTTATTAAATGTTTTCAACCTAGTTGATGTTTAGACCTATATTTTTTTTTATTCTGTTTATAGTTTATATCACTGATTTCCTCACATTTCATGTTATCAGTTTCATAAGTGATTGTGATTAGATCTGAATTTTTTTGCATTCTGAAGACAGTATACATATGTAAATGCTTAACAATGCCACTTTTAGAAAAAATTAAATTGTTAAGTAGGGAACTCATCATAGAAACAAAGAATTACAATTTTGGTTACAATCTTGAATATGCCTCCAGCATTTGAAAAAAAATTGCAATACCAAAGAGCTTTCTTCACAGCAGTGTCCTAATAATAGCATTCATAAGTGAAATGATTCGATATAACAAATAATAAAAACTCACATCTCTTCGAAGTGCAGAGTCTGTAAGAGCCGAGATAGGTGACGATCTTGATCGTGCCAATTCTAGAATACAATCTACTAAGGCCAAGACAAAGTTCAACTTTGCAAGGGTATCATTGTGCTCACGCTATAAATTAAACCATACAATTTTTAAATAATGTCTTTCATTTTTGATAATACGATTGTAAAATAAACAAAATTTTGAAAAATTAATAAATGGCTTTCGTACTTCCATCAATGTTTCTTCAGGTAAATCAGGAGCAATAAACATGATTGGGCCTTCTAAATTAGGTGGTGAGGCTCCAAAGGGTAGTGCAGCCGTTGCTCCTGTTGGGGAAGTGTTATGGCAGAATGTTGTTCCACTCGCAGTATATGCAGGGATGTCACAGTTGAACAAGTACGGAGGAGATCGCCCATATGGCATCATTACTGTATTAGTTGAATTATGATTCCCTGTACTATCATTAACTATCAAAAAAAAATAAAAAAATAAAATTCAAGGCTTAATAAACATAGCCTGTGAGAGACAGGAAAAGAAAATTGTCATTTAATAATAATAATTTTTAAAAAGTTTGACATTAAATGATTCACCCGGACTTGAGCCAAATGCAGCCTTAATACCAAAATTCCCCAAAGGATCAGCCAAGAGGCCCATGCTCCCTGACCTGTGAAACATCTCCTCACATGCTGGATCAATCTGATTTCTTATAGCTAACATCATAAATATTAAGTTAATAATAAACTACTAAACCCCCCAAGCAAAATGGAAGGGGAAAAAAAATGTTCAACTTTAAATATAGATAGCTTGCCTGCATTTGATAAGTAGTCTTTGCCGCTGATGTCAGGCAACGTCTGAGCACGTGTTCCAAATGGCACCATTAAAGGCTGAGCCAAATTGGAGTTACAATTGGGTTCAATGTGAGCATTGTTACACTCTGCTCCAGTTGGTTTAGTTGGAGAGCCAAGGATAGTAGGTAGAAACGCTGCTCCTCCTAAAATATAATTCTGGTTGGCAATGACTGGAGGAGAAAACCCAACTGAAAAAAGCAAAAGTATTCTCAATTCTCAAGATTTATAATTTGAGGAAGAAGTTGAATAAACTCCACGCTTGAAAATTAAAAAATAAATATAATTTGCACTCTAAAGTGATTCTTACCAGATCTTCGTACGGGAGAATTTGTTGGCGTTTGGCAGGTAGAGCATGTAGAAGGTGCCACAGGCCACATGGATGGGGGAGGAGGAGTCCCAATACTCCCTCCACTAGAGCTGTGACGACGTCGACTAGCTGGAGGGGGAGTCCCAATTGTAAACTGAACTGTAAACACGATTAAATGCAAATTTATTAAATTTTTTCACAAGTTTCTTCTATCTTCTTATATTAGAAAAGGGAAACGGTTAAATACCTGACGGTGGTGAAAGTGAACTGACATCAGGACCAAGTTTCATTGCAACTTCTGAAGTAGTTGTCCTAGTAACGTTGATCGGCTGTGACTGAGGCATTTTAGCCTAGAAAAATCAAATGCATTCAAGGTTAAAGTACACCGAAAAAGTTCCCTAAAAAAGTCTGGTGCCTTATCAGAAAAAAAAAAAAAAAAAAAAGATACGAGAAAAAAGAGGTTCTACAGGTTTTTCTCCCCTCTTCACAATTACAATATTTGTACGTATTTTCAAAAGTCCTTTAAACGATTACAAGGAAATCCCATTCAGGACAGCCATCACATTCCTCTTGATCAACTCCACATCTTCAAAAAGCTCTCCTTTTAACACAGATTTAAGCTTGGGGAAGAGCCTTAAGTTTATGAGAGCCAGATCAAGTAACTACAAAATGAGTTCGATAACCGTGAAGATTCATGGTCATTCATGCTTGGGTGCTGTGGGCCTTACGACTTGGAGCAGAGTCCTGTTGAAAAACATACGCCCTACCATGTGCTACAGGACTCTGCTTCAAGTCATAAGTTGAAAAACATACAGCTTCACAACTCTTGCCAACACATCGATGTAAGCAGCAGTGTTGACTCTGAAACCTTGACAGAAGAAATGTAGAGGCATCACATCACCTTCACTGCTCACGACGCCCAGAACCAATACTGCGGCTGGAACTTTCTGGGGGCTTTGAGACAGTCATCGATCATTTCAGTAGCGCCCAGTTCTCCCCAGCCTTTGAACACGAATGAACGGGTGACTTTAAGGAATGCCGCAATCTCAGAGTCGGAGTGTCCTGCAGCCAAGGAGATGATGACAGCATGTTGCTTCATTTGAAGGTTATCTTTAGATCCGCCATGTTTATCTGCCTCGTTTCAGAATTGTTAAATTGTATGACGTGTTGACTCTTACGTCATACTCACATGTTCTCAAATACTTGCCATAGCCTGCACTGTATAAAAATATTTATTTGTTTGTTGCATCTAAAAACATTATCATGATTCAATGCTTCAGACTGCAGATTTGGAACCTAGTCCCTTTTTTTATCCTGCCTTCATCAAGGTATGAGGAGAGAATTGGGGAGAGGCTTTACAAGTGCAAAAGCATACTATGTCATTGACTAACAAAATGTTTATTTTAATGCTAAAATAGGAGGATATTAGAATCTTGGCGTTTTCCCAAAAAATTTTACCAGATAGGTGGAAGGAAAAAACAGCCAGGCAGACAAAATTTAAAAACAAGCAAATCATAATACAATGTTGGGAAATGTTTCATTTATTAACTCAGGAAGCCACCAAAAACAGTCACCCCTTCAAAAGGATCCAGGGAGAACCCAGGAATCTGCTATGAAAGAAGAATTGAATCAGCAAACAGGCTGAAACATTGTTGTAACAGGGGGGGGGGGGGGGTGAACTTAAAGAAGTACATGAATTGTTAAATGAAAGAAATCTATAACAAAATCATTTCTTAACAAGAAACTACAATGAATACATTAAGTTGTAAAAACCTTAGGAGATTTTGGAATGGAGGCAGTATTCATGGCAGTTTGTTCCCGGCCAGGAGATTCCCTCAAACTTTGCTGGATCTGCTCATATGCTTCTTTTTGGGATGGGACAGGAATGGGTTCACTAGCCGGCATTGGTGATCTTGAACTCGGTGGGCTCATAACTGGCAGATACGTTGGCCGAGGGGAAGTTGACAATGGAGAAGATGGCTGTGGAGACTTTGCGTTGGTAGGGTAATGTGCTCCATCCCCAGATAAACTGACTCTTGGAGGCGAAGCTCCCACAGCACCTGGTACAAAACTAAGGAAAACGAAAGAAAATATACATCCACTAGCAAATATACATCTACATATTTCCAGCAAAACAAACTTTATGACTAAGCAATTAACTTTATTACCCGCACAAATCAGATGCTCTCCGCTTTGTTGTAGCCCCACAGGGAGCATCACCTGTAAAAAAGGAGATCACGTTAAATAGCAAGTATTAAATATTTTTTTTTATTTTGTTTATCTTTTCTGAACTCTTAACTGTCATTATAGAAATATTATTTATAACATATCCAATTAAATTTCCAAGATTAATGGTTAGGTATTGCTAATGTTTGGCATTCCTCTTTAACAATGTCAAACAATTGCAATTGAAAATTTAATCGGATATGCCATGTTTTTCTTTCGTTGGACAGGCTATTATTACCTGTATTATCTGTAGGCAAGTTGGCAGGCACAATAACAAAATCCTAAAATTTTTAAAAATTTATACAGATCATTATTTGATAATTTCAGATAATATAACAAAATTTTTATCATTTAAAATTGACAAAATATAAATTTAAAAGCAAGCTTCAAGTAAATTCTGAAAATAGGATTTTCAACGTAGAAGTTTATGACAATTTTGATACATTTTTAAGAAAACCATAAATACAACAGGCAATCATAAAATTGGTGATGAGTGTTGTTGCTAAAGTTAGTCCTTCTCTAGATACAGTATGTACAAAATAATTTGACGCATTTTTTTTTCCCCAGAGAAGTTGCTGTAATTTTTCCAAAATGGACAAATAACCCTCAGGTAGGCACCCATTCCATGGCAACTGAAAAGGAAATGCACCTTTGCCAACCTATTTGATATCTGTCTTTTGATTTTCGATGTGGATTACAAAGGTAATTACTACATGATACATAACATGCTTGGTTATGAATCATAGTTGCCTATGCATGATTCACTAGCAGTGTTAGGGAACTCCACAAAGTTGCCCCTGCCCTCAGCAAACTGCTATTAGAGTTCCAGATAGAGATCTATTGACTGCAATGTGAAGCTCTGCTGGTTCACGTTATTATACAATTGCTTCTTTGACTTTTTGAAAGTTACTCCACAAGCAGAATGCCTTAGAATGGGGCAAAACATCCTCACTATAACATTTGTTGAAGCACTCAAAACATTTCTGTCACAGTTTTTCACTCATTAAAGACAGCCATTTTTATGAAGTTGGGGATGCTCAAGTGTCCAGAAGATGAAATGCATTTTGAAGTAGTAGATACTACATTACAATATCTTAGTATGGTTACGACAAATGACAGAACTTTTCAAAAAAAAGACACTCCTACTAGTACTGATTCTGTTGCTCCCTGGCAGGGAAAGCGTGTCTTGGTGTTTATGTATTAACAAGAAATTAATCCCCCTGAGGAGGCTATAGGAGAGTAGCAGAAGCCCCGAGTTCATCTATTTTTACCCCTTTATCTGCACTTTTTAACCCTCAAATTATTTTTTTTTTTAATCAAAAAATTGATTTTCTCGAAGTAGTATTTAGAAAATATAAATGAACCCTATCTTCTTTCCTTTCTCATCAATATGATCAAATGATATTTCACATGCCATATATTGCCATAGTTCTAAAGACCAAGTCACTGCCACCCCCATAACTCTGACCCCACTGGGACAATTTGGCCTAAACTTCATAGTAATGTAGATCTAGACACTTGCTTATTGGCCCTCATCAGTGTAAATCATTTCAACAAAAAAAATCTACATTTCCAAGCTGTCTCTGGCAACAGCATTAAACTCAACAGTGACTTCTGAACATTTAAGTTCACAAATCTGCAGAAAAGCGTTGTTTTTAACATAACAGAAGACATGTGAATAGTATTTAATGCCTTAAACTTTGCTGAATTTATCTTGCATTCAATAAATAATAATAATAAAAAATAATAATAAAGGAAACCCAAGTTCTCATTACCCTTAATGCACCATGTACCTCGTGTTCCTCTACGCTTGAAGGGGAATTCTGGTTTTTAAGAACTGCAGGGAATGTTGCTGCTTCTTGGGGAGAATTTGCTATTGCCATTTCATGGCAAGGCTCTTCGCTAATTGTTTCTTCCTAATAATAAAATACAAACAAAGGGGGGGGGGGGGGGGGAAGCGTTTTTTAAAAATAAGTTTTACAAATCATTTGAAGGATCAACAATTATTTAAATTTATCTTTAAAAAATGAAAAATTATAGATAACGAAACCTCTGGAGGAGGTGCAGATGGAACATTTCCTATTAACGGCGATCCTGTTGTCCTGGATGGAGAAGGACCTTGAGATAAAGAGCGTTGGCGAGTAGGAACAGGTACTGGAGAACCTATAAGAATTAACATTTCTCATTAATTTTAGAAATATCTTAAATAATTTCAACACAATTGAAAGATTTTTAAAAAAATTTTTTAATTTTTGATTGCAACTGCTTAGAAGTGAAATATTTCACATGGAGATTTGCAGAGATTTAATTCGAGATGCAAAATTTTCATTATAGAATGGAAAATAAATTGTCCTAAATATCAGAAGGGTGTGAATGAGACAGTCCAATTGCTACATTGACATTTGGAGATGCTAGCTTGCAAAAAAATCAATCGCCTGTTATGTTTCCACAGTGAAATTTGTTTCTGTTTACAGTTCATGTCTTGTTGAAGATGGAGCATTACTCCTCACAGGAACTTGCAGACATGATTTAATGTATGGTACATTAACAGGATGTAGTACCTGGAAAGCCAAATAGATGTATAGTGGAAAGTTTCCCAACAGGCATCACCCAAATTAGAATACATTTCTCATCGTGGATACAAACTTACAAGAGACTGGATTGTCCAAGCTGGCCAGGGTGCTAAATAAGCCATTTGCAGACTTTAAGAAGATGACGTTGGGTCATGTGACAGAAGCACCATCAATAAACACCTGTCCACTTGCTCATGAAATGCATGATAAATAAATTGCTGTTGGCTCTGAAGATGAAAGCACTTTGCAAAAACGTTCGTCATACGTATTATTACTTGTTAAGATCCCGTAGTGCATAAAATACAGTCTGCATTTCCAATTATTGGCTCCCATCTCAAAATACTCACTTTACAGTCCTTTACCATCTGTAGAATTTTGATCCTAAAAGTTTGAAATACCTATAGAAGCATATAAAAAAGGACAGTTTACCGATATGGATTTTTCCTCACTAGATTATCATTTTTACAAATTTATTCCGCTATGTTCTTCCATACATACACTTCCATATGTAAATAATTCAATACAGTAAAAGCTCATTATAACAAAGTTCAAGGGACCATGGATTTTATTTTGTTATATCCGATGTTCATTATAATGAACCTCCCCTCCTCAAACCTCTAAACTCCAACCCTTTTCATTAAGTTACTATATATACACTGAGTGGCCAGTAACCCATAACTATGCAAATCCGTAGGCATAACAATTACTATGTATCAGTTGGTCACGTGACAGTCAGTACCAATATAAAGCAAGAACACACATATAAACTGCAAGTGGTTTGATCATCACCATGGAGAAAACAAAAGGATCTGAGCAACTTCGAGCGTGGGATGACAGTTGATGTCCGACGAGGTGGACTGAGTATTTCCGAAACCACACGTCTTCTAGGCTTTTCCTGAACAACCATTTCAAGGGTTTACCAGAACTGGTTAAACAACCAGACAACAACCAGCCAAAGACAAGCCTGTGGTCACAAACAACTCGTCGATCCAAGGAGTGAGCGTAGGATGGAAGTGCTTGTTTGTGTGAATAGAAACGTCACAATTCGTCAGCTAACCATGGAGTACAACACTGGACCACAGAATAACATCTCTGAATGCACTACATGCTGTACATTGGCAAGGATGAGCTACAACAGCCAATGGCCAGTCTGGGTACCTTATATCTCCACCCAAAACCACAAAAACGTCTCCAATTTGCCCATGATTACCAACACTGGACTGTCGACGAATGGAAGAAGGTCTGCTGGTTGGAGAGTCCCATTTCCTATTGCATCATGCAGATGGCAGATGCAGAATTTGGAGACAACAGCATCATTAATTCGTTATATCTGGAATTTCGTAATAAACAGGTTCGTTAAAATGAGCTTTTACTGTAGTCCATTTTCCTATGAATATTTTTTACACAAGAGTAAAGTTTTTCAAAGGCCAAAGCATGTTTTGAAAGATGTGGAAAAAAAAATACACATGGGGATTTTCCCAGCAACAACAGAGGATGCAGACTGGATAAAGCTCTGAGTGCAAATGAATGCATCATTAAGCTATCCATATTTTTTGGACTCAGTTGCTATGGATGTTGGAAACTCTCCTCAAAGAACAAAAGGACAATCATAAGATTACATGCCAAGATTCTGAGAATGTTAAAAAAAAAAAAAAAAAAAAAAAAAAAAAGAGCCAGAATTTCTTCCTTGAGTTACAAAGTTCCTGAGAATATCATATGAAGACAAATGACAATACACTCAGTGCACTGGTTTTCATCACTGTTTCCAGGATAGATAAATGCTAGAATCTGTATTGTACTATTGAATAAGAAATTAATTTTTAAAGAAAGAAGGCACAAGTGTAAAAGTACACATAACTTTTGTTATAAAATCAGACTCATGTTATTTTCTAACAGTAAAAAACATTTCTAAGCTAATAATTTCCAGTTAGAAAAAAATGGATTAAATTCTTTTTTAAAATCCAATAATAAGTAAATATTAAAAATCATTTATTTATATCTTTTCCATGTAAAATCATTAGAAAAGAAAATAAGTGCACAACTTCTGAGATTGTGGTCAGAGGGCTAAACTTCATAAAGTAAAAAATTACTCACTAGGTCGAACTATCTTTTTGTGGAATGGATGATTGAAGAATTCATCTGCAAAAGGTAAATACATTTTGAAGTGGACAATTATTATCTTACTGACAATCGGAAAAATATTGATATGATTTTCTTACCAAACTCCATTCGATCTTTGGCATTCCTCTTTAACAACCGGGAAAGGAGATCTGTCAGCTCTGATGATGTTCCACTTGGAATCCTAATTCAATCAATAAAAATTATTTCACTTTGTTTCATTTGTAAATTTAAATTCACACTTTCCAATAAATAGGTATGGAAAACAGAATACCTGAGGTTAATGGAGATCTTACTTTTGTTTTTAAATATCAATGATTGTACAAAACAACAAGAAAAACTGGAATGAAACTAATTATAAACTGATAACCTCTAATGCATAAAGACAAACCGAAATACCAGATGCATATTTCAAAGACAATCCTACGTGATGTAAGACAAAAGGTAAAAATCTTAAAACTAGAAAACATATAGCCTCAAGAGGAAAGGTGAAATACAAATAAAACAGAGAAGGCAAATACTTTTCCACATAAGTTTCCGGTCCTTCTGGAAAAGTCTTCCTTCCCTATTTTATTTGTATATTTTCATCCACAGTTTCAGGTAATCTCACATATGTGGTAAAAATAGTTTCCACTGGCTGAGCAAAAGGGATGAGACACACATAATAAAAATAGTTTCCAAGCAGTACAACATAATGAATCTTATTTATGAGAATGATAAAACTGGGCTAGTGAAACAAAAGAAAGCACAATGGGAAGAATAATAATTCTATCGAAAGGTTCACTCTGCCTTGTTCAGAGGGAGGCAAAGATTTTATTGATATAATCACTTTACATCACAAATAGACTCAGTCACTCGGAGAATTCTTTTACTCTAAACAACGCACATCACTAGGACAATACAATCTGCATGGTTGATACACCTTTAAATCTGAGCAACGTGCAGAACAAACAGCATTCTACAACAAGTGCTAAGCTTCAATCACGGCTTGGAAAGGAACTCCTTGATAGACATCTTTCTAAAAATCAACCAGCTATAAAAAAAAACCATTATCAAGAAGTCCTTCAATGGGATTTTTAGAAAATGCCACATCAAAATATACAAGGTGAGTCAAAAGTCGCACACAGCCTGTTTTTTCGAAAACCTTGCAGGAATTGGGAAATCTGAATATTCCAGTAAGGTATGGGTGAGGTGGTCTATCTTTTACGGTATGTACCGAACACGGCCGCCATCTTGAATTTAAGTCAATTTTTTTAAATGGAAAGGGGGTCGTGTGATATATCAAATACCATCAGCATTTTCATACAATTTCATTCCTGTAAACAAACTTGAAGTAGCAGTAGAAATTTAAAATAACAGTCATCAAAAACGATTTATTTAAATATACACATATGTGTTAAAATATCTGGAAAACCACAAATCCGGAAGGTTTTTCGTCCCAAGCATTCTGGATTTGTGGTCCTCAACCGTATATCCGTTTAACTGAGGTATGCATGTATGAAAATTTGGTAACCGGACAGTTCAGAACATGACAAATCAGAACATGACAATTCAGAACATCACTAATCAGAACGCTGATAAATCAGAACTATGCCAAATCAGAACTGTCACAATTCAGAACATAGATGAAACAGAACAATGAATAATCAGAACTGTCACAATTAAGAACTATGACTAATCAGAACCTTGTTTAATAACATTATTTAAGGGGAGCTGAAGATAGTGTTGGGTATTATTGAAAAAAAAACAACACGATATTTCTTTAATCGATTTTCATTAAAGCGATACCGATATGAAAATCGATATATTTCCATTCTAATTAGTTTTCAAGTAAAATACATAACAAAGGCGTCAGATTGAATGCAAAACATTTCAATTTTAATGAATTGAAACAAATAAGGGAAACGAGGTAAATTACATTGAATAATAGTTATCGGGAATATTTGCTAAAAATACAGTCATTGCCATGTTTTCTGGTTTAACTCTATTCCTTTTTTCTGTGATTATTTGGCCAGTCTTTGAAAAAAAGCCGCTCACACGGAACTGAAGTTCCCACAACACAAATATTTCTCTGCTATCTGAAATAAGTCGGGAAATACTTCTTTGTATCTTTTCCAGATCTCCATGGGTTCTGTTCGTCTGTCTTTTACAGAAGGTACATTTAAATATTGACGAAGAGTGAAACTTTATGTTGAAATTTTGAATTTAGAAAACTGGGTTCTAACTTTAAAAGTTGAATATACCATTAAAAATAGGGGTTCCTATTTAAGATTTCAGAGTTATCTCCTGGTAGGTCTGTGCGAATGTACCATTCCACCATACCAATTTATTTATTCATTTATTTATTTATCGAATCAAAACATCGACGTATTACAGTAAAATCCCGTTACAACGTACCTCACTTTAATGCAATGCATCAAAAGGAAAGGATACGTCATCACTTAAGCCAATGGGCTAATTAAGCCGACTTCACATTTCATTGATTGGTCAGTGTAGCATATATAAACCCTACCTGCTCTCTCTTTTGTGCCAATACTTGAAGTAAGAACGGTCTTTGACCAACTAGCTGCCACATTTCCGGATGAACAACGCTACAATGAGGTTCTCATATATTTCTTCTCTACCTACATCGAAGGAGCTGCAGGAAGACCACCTCTATTCCCAGTAGCAATTTGGAGTCATTTTGAGGCTGCTGCTGAAAGATGTCCTAAGACTACAAATTGTTGTGAAGGTTTTCACAACACCTTAAATTCACTTTTTCATTGTAGCCACCCAAGCATTTGGAACCTATTCGAAGGATTAAAACGAGACATAGCTTGCCAGCTATTATTATTAGCCAATGCCCAGACAGGTCGCCCAGAAGCCACAAAAAAGAAGTACGAGACCCTGAGTATTAGAGTAGCAAGAATTGTGCAAGAATATCATGCTGAAGAAGACAAATTAATATTTTTACGTCGAATGGCCAATCTGCAGTGATTACTTTTTTGTATTTTTTTGAAAAATAACTATTATTCAATGTAATTTACCTCGTTTTCCTTATTTGTTTTAATTCATTAAAATTGAAATGTTTTGCATTCAATCTGACGCCTTTGTTATGTATTTTACTTGAAAACTAATTAGAATGGAAAATATCGATTTTCATATCAATACCGCTTTAATGAAAATCGATTAAAGAAATATCGTGTTGTTTTTTTTCAATAATGCCCAACACTATCTTCAGCTCCCCTTAAATAATGTTATTAAACAAGGTTCTGATTAGTCATAGTTCTTAATTGTGACAGTTCTGATTAATCATTGTTCTGTTTTATCTATGTTCTGATATATCATTGTTCTGAATTGTGACAGTTCTGATTTGGCATAGTTCTGATTAATCAGTGTTCTGATTAGTGATGTTCTGAATTGTCATGTTCTGAACTGTCATGGAACCGAAAATTTCTTTCAATTCAATTCCAAATTTTATAAGGTGTTGATCTCATGAACAGCTATGGCCAATAGTCTTAGTCCGTTCATCTCTTTATGAGTGAATTCGAGAATCAATTAGCTACAGCCCTCTCTTATTTTCCCCATATTTGGTATAGATATGTGAATGATATCTTTGCTGTTTTTGACACCAATCAATGCAATGTTAGCTCTTTTCTCATGAATTAAATAATAATTTTCCTGAAATCAAATTCACACATGAAGTTGAGAGTGAAGAACGCCTTCCTTTTCTAGATTTAAACATTATTAGGGTCAATGATAGGTTAGAGTTCAACATTTATCGAAAACCCACCGACAGTTATCACTATACAGGGTGATTACAAAAGAACTTCACACTTTTAAAAATTTATTACATTAAAGCTATTCAGAATATAGACACACCACATAAGGATTCTTAAAGAAAAACTCTTGAAGTTTATTGTGACACAGTTAAAGATGTTCAATATGCCTCCCTGTCGTGACACGGCATACATCAATGCGGTAGCCGAATTCATCCCAAACCCGCATTAACATGTCTCCATCAATCCCACGTATCGCTAACGTAATGCATTCTTTCAGCTCGTCTAGGTCACGGGAAAGGGGTAGGGTGAAGACCTTGTCCTTTACACACACCCATAAAAAGAAATCATAAGGTGTGAGGTCGGGGCTCCGTGGTGGCCACTTTGCAAGTTCCAGGTTATTGTTTGCTCGACCAATCCACCACTGTGATTTCTTTGATTTTCTTTGATAGTCGAGGTTCCTGGTTCGAATCCAGGTCGCAGAATTTTTCCTTCCATTTTTCAATTGAAAAATCATTACCTATGCTTGGAGACGTATCTCCAGTTAATAATTATTATTAGTCCACACTTGCTCAATTGGAGAAAGGTCTGGCAAGCATTTTGGTCAGGAAGGCACGTCTCCCATGTCATCCAATAAATGGATCAGGATGGGCTGGATGATGTTGTCGGCCCTACTCAAACTCCCGTTAGCTAGAAAAATAGTGAATGGTGATGACTTCCAGGCATGTTCCACAATCTTTAGCAGTAGTACTGGATAGGCTTAAACAAAGGCTGGTATTTGGTTTCACAATGCATTAGCAGGCTCCTTTAAACACCTGAAACAAGAACATCTAGTACTCTAGGCACTGAAAATGAGTTACTCCACAATATTGAAAATTTGATCATATGCTAATGATCCTATTTAACTTTTGTCCATGTAAAATTAGCAATGTGATATCATTCCATGTGGGTATTCATTTTTCAATTTTCACCAGTGTAATTTCTCTTATTTTACTTAGACTTTCTCCTTTCTCCACCAATCTTCTGTTGTGTGTGTTTTGTTTTGTTTTTGTTTTTGTTTTTTTAATGCATATTTAAAAGTAGCAATATAAGTACTTACTTTGGAGTTAAATTTGCATTTTTTTCATAAAGCTGCTTCAGTGCCTGAGGAGTTTGTGCCTAGATGAACAAAGTTAATATATGCTTAAGAGTTTTATTCTGAATTGAAGTCAGCAATTATAGTTAAAAAAAAAAACAAAATTACTACTCTTCAATTTCTCACCTGAAATGGGGCTTTCCCAGTTAAGCACTGAAAGACTATTGTTCCTATGCTCCATAGATCTGCTTTAGCATCATACTGTAGTGACATTATCACTTCTGGTGCCTAAAAAAAAAAACAACAACAAAAAAAAAACACCACTGTATATCAATATTAAGGTTGCATATCTTCTTGGAAACGTTTTTCTAAACTGAAAACTTACCATGTACATAGGTGATCCACACAAAGTAGCTGCCATTACTCCATCCTGTAGAAACCTTGCAAATCCAAAATCAGCTAAGATGAAAAGGAAAAAAATATATAACAAATGAAGCCAATTTATTATTTTTTTTCCTTGTGATCGGCAATGAGAAAGACGGGAAAAATTTTTAAGAAAATGAGGGAGCACATTTTAAGAAAATATAGTAACTGTCATCAATTGAGCAACATAAATTTATTTTAATATGATACAATTACCTATTTTCAATTTAGTTTCACTAGGTGGTGGGTTGGCTTTGTTACCAGCATAACAAAGAAGAATATTCTGAGGTTTCAAATCCCTATGAACTATTCCTTTGGCATTTAATGCCTTCATGGCTCCAGCTGCAGAAAATAAAAAGAAGCAAGAAAGGTCAAATAAAATAAAAATTTTAGACACATTTTTGAAAATCATTCTATAATGGTGAGCTATTGCAATTATCATGATATTATTCCACTTAAAAAATGTTTTCAAAAATATTAACTTTCAAAAGCAAGCTATAGGGGAAAAAAATTTCCATTTGAATGAATCACAACATAAAAATTATACACCTCCACACAAACACAAAAATGCACCAGTTACTTCAGATTACATACACTTTTCCAAAAGCCATGCACATACAATTTGGATTGGGCAAATGCAAAATCATTCACAATGTAAAAGGAGTTCTCAGCCAGAAACTCACAAAATGTTTGAACAGGGTCTGTTAATTTAAATTTTGCTTAACAAGACCAGATTTTAAGTAGTATGGGGGGGGGGGGGCCCACTCATAAAGTTTGTAGAATCACCGAAACCAAGAGAGAGGCAGACACAATTGTTATGTTAGGGCAAGCACACATTCATGTAGTTTCCACACAATCTCAGAATGAACGCTGCGAGACCATGTGACCCTGCAGGAACATTACATCCAAAATGGCGCATCAACATCCAAATGGGGGAGGGGGGGTGCAGAGGACATAGGCTGAAAGCAGAGAAGGTCGTCCGCCTAGCTCCCCGCTTCATTCCTGCTGAATGTGAAATGGCTCCGCATTTTAACACGCGTGGCTTTGTGATGCCTAGAAAACGCTGAATTCGGGAAAACGCTTCACGCCGCGAAGACGCTGAATGTGAACCACCCTTTACTCACCAGACCAGGCACACAGTGACTTCTTCCTCTTCCCTCAGATGAAGAAACCTCTGCATGGCAAGCGTTTTCATGACAACAAGTGATTTTTGAGGCGAAACTTTTCTCAAAGGTCAGAACATGGACTTCTATAAGAATGGTCTCCGTCAGGTCATCCATCGTGTGAAATTGTGTGGTACTCATGTTGTAAAGGATTAACTCCACCACGAAGTTCCATGGCCCCATCTCCCTATTGTCACAGTTATTATACGAACTTTATGAATGCCTCTCGTAATAAAATGATACTGGAGAGAACATTCCAATATTTGATGATTAAATAAAGGAAAATGAAAACTTCCACGATTTGATATCGAACAGAGACAGTTTGTTTCGCTGATTTTACCGCTGAGCTATTACAGACACAAGTACAGCAATGTTGTCTTCAACGTATCCTACAGTCTACTAAAATCGCTTGATGAGCATTTGTATGATGGCAGGAAGACATTTAGCTTTCAACTATCCTTGTTAATTAAAGGAAAGTTTTTGAGTTATTTGCAGGTCAACAAGAATACAATAGAGAAAGACCTTCAAAAAGGCCAGTGAATGCCAATCATCGGAATGCATTTTATGCAGAACAAAGTTCACTAAGAATTGTTCAGTTATTTTATTTTCAACTTACAAGCACTATTGATTTTCTTTTTTTAATATATTTAATAAGAAAAATAACATGATGCTGAAATAAACTAGATATACATGTATAAATAACTATTTATAAATTACAGAATAAAATACAAAAGATTTTCAATATGCAGGATGAAAGAGGAAAACCTGATTAGCTGTAACCTGAAGAAATAATAAATGGCAAGTTTATCATAAAGATTATGAAAAAAGTATTTTATAGTTAAAAAAATCTTATTGAAGGAGATTCGTTGTATGTTATTATTTTTTTTTCTTCCATCCTGATCAACTTTTAGCTAAAATATAATAGATCATCTGTGAAGGACATCTTCGATTTCTTTGGGGAAATCGATAACCAACAAATTACTTTTGATTTTTACAGAGTTAATATTTGTTTTACTTCAAGTGGAAAAATGCAATCTGAATTCATTGCAACATAGAATTCTACAGTTCCAAAACCATTTCATTTATTTTTCATCAAACTGTTAAGGACACAAAGATCAGCCTTTTCTCTGCAATATTAAAGGACCAGCTAGCAGCATTTTTATTTTTAACAATTCATTTGCCTTTTAATTTCATAATAACAGAAATAAGATGAAAGTACTGTTCCGTATAAGTTAATGTGATGTTAATGCAATAAATAGAAAAGATGCCTTTGTAAAGCTAGAAAAGATAAATGCATAGTGTTCTTTCTAAATGTGATTAAAGTAAGAATTTATATTGCAAGAGTAAGTCAATAAATAAACACAACATTGAAATATCGAATACAATTTTAAACTCAGCACATACGTTTTGTCAGTAGATAGCAGCACATATACATTAGAAACTAGAGGGCATGCAGTATCCCTGAAGCCCATAGTTATTCAACAGTAGCCAGTGGAAGATGGCAGATACAGTCAGATTCAAATGAAAGTAGACACAGCTCCCCTGCTCCCTTTCATGGACAAATCTTTGAAATAATTTGAACCTCAACACTTCCTCACCCCCCCCCCCAAAAAAATCTAAATAGCATTAAAAACCTTTAATTGGAATAAAAACACTTAGAAACACTTTACAGTATTACCATTATTATTCGAAAAAAGTAGTAAACAACAGCAGGTCGAGTGATTCAATTGAAAGTTAACATGTCTTCGAAAATACATTATCTGCTGATTAGTTCGTAAGTCTGTTGACAAACGTTACAATATGTCTATTAAGCTTTTGCTAAAAGTTAATTTACAGCAGTGTGTCTTTAAAAATTGATTTTCAGGAATTTTGAATAGGCGAAGTTTACTGAGGAAGAAAAGGTTTGCAATTATAGCAGCCAGAACAAGAGGCGAAACGTTTCAATCCATAGGAAATCAGTTTGGATTGTCAGCAGAAGGCGTGCGGAAGATCATACAAAAGTGGGATAAAACAAATATCGTTAAGAATCTTCCAAGAGGACACCGGACAAAGGCAACAACTCCCAGACAAAATCGTGAAATTGTCAGAGAAGCTGTGGAAGATTCTTTTATCATGACGGAACAAATTCAACAGAAGCTGAAACTAAAAGTTAGTTGATCGACAATTCGAAGAAGATTGAATGGCAAAGGATTTCATGGCCAACAACCAAGGGAAAAACCACTCATCTCTTTGAGAAACAAGAAAAAATGATACAATTATGCAAAGCAGTATGTGAACATGCCTGTTGACTTCTGGTGACATGTTGTGTGGTCAGATGAATCTAAAAGAGTTAACTACTAAAAGAAGCAAAAAATGTGTGGAGAAAGCCAGGGCAATCTCTTGATGCAAACAAGACTGTTGGTACTGTGAAACATTCCCCATACGTCATGGTGTGGGGATGTTTTTCTGGATTCGGAATGGAAAACATCACTGAAATTAATGGAAGGATGAAAGCCATAGATTACAAGAACATCCTAGTAAAAAAAACTTAATGCCATCAGTTGAAAAAAATGGGGATCAAAGGACTTCATTTTTCAGCAGAGTCTTACTGTACTGTATTTCCATTCATAAATTATTATGAAATTCAGGTGTTAAAGCTTTTGTCAGCGATTCACCAACCCACCAAAACTACTTGAAGCTCACTGTACTCCAAGACGTTATGACGTCACAGTATGCCCTATTGCTATTGGTTAGCAGTTCGATTAAATATACAAAAAGTTATGAAGATGGCTATATATAAAAAAATTACTATTAAGATACCATGGGATGCTAAAACGAAGTAGTTTGATCTTTTTTGTGAAACTCACAATAATTAACAATAATAATTCATTAATTACCAAAAAAAAAAAATTTGTTTAGCTTGCTGAAATTTTTGGGGTTTTTTTTTTTGGTTTAGAGCCACAGTCTAAATTCGAAAAAATGTGATACCTATGTATTAGTAAGTGATCCAATCTCATTGAAATAGTTTGCAATCAATAGCATAAAATTGTTCCCCTATATGTTGCTATACTTGCACACAGCCAGTTCATCTAGTCCATCTAGTTCAAATGTTAATCATCAATGAACAAAAAGTTTCGCCAATGGCAGAATTGGCAATGTTAGTGTTGTCGAGTAAACAGAAGTCTTGAATGACGGTGATTCCTTGTTAGCCGGGGAATAATGGCTTGACATCTTCGGGGCATGCTTTTCAAATTGTCAGCAAATCTGTCGATTTTGTGAAATCAGCTGGTTCAAACTCCAGGTGCGTTTTCCACGGTGCTTACACTTTATGTAAGCCCATATATTTTATATGGGGTTGGCATCAAATGACTTATATGGTCAGTCTAACTGTGCAGTGTCATGTTGTGCCTTCTATTGCGTGCACAGTCTACTACGATGTTTTGGATCATCGTCCTCTTGAAGGACCCAGTTTCTATTTGTCCACATGCAACCTTTGAATAAATGGTAACAGACTCTGTTTTTCTGAAGATTTGGGTCATTCTATTGAGAATTCAGGTTTCCAGTATAGATGGGCAAATTCCCAAACCCATTCTTTGAGAAGCAATTCTAGACATGGACCTTTACAGAGTGCTTAATGGTATATTGCAAAGTTCTGTTTATGAAGGATGACCATGCTCGACATGGGAAATCACGTGATCAAAATTAGGATTCATCTGAGAAAATGACATTGCCCAATCACGATCCATATTTTCCTGTGCCCATTGGAGACGTTTCTTCAAATGGTTTTCAGATAGGAGAGGTTTCTTCATTGTACTCTGCCATTTTATGTTCTTCTGCAACAAACAGTTTCTTATCATTTTCAGAGACAACATAGTATCTTTAAGTCTCATTTTTTCCAGTTCTTCTTGCAAGGTGCATTCTTCATGAAGATCTCTATGACCTGCTTGTCTTGTTGTTTAATGTTGCGTTTCTTGTTACGCCTCCATTCCAGTAGGTCATTGACATTTTTGTGGTCTTCAAAACACACTCTCCACCCAGTTCCTTGAAAAGTTGTTGATTTTTTCATTAGTATGCAGCAGCTGATTGCATCAGTTTTAGACCTTTCGCATGTGAACAGAAAAAAATTGCTTCAAATCGTTTCGCATATTTCACACTCATTGCAGTTTCACAGTTGTACTAAAGCTCTATGCATTTGAATTAGCCTGCTCATGCAGCATGCAGTACAGGACAAGATAACCATTACTTGTTAATCCAAGGGAAAGTTGGAGTGGGTGGAGCCTAGGAAGTTCTGAATTGGCCAATCAGAGAAAGGTTTGATCATGCGATTGATTATTCCTCTTTATAGATCTTAATTGTGAAGCTTTTATCAATAACTTTACTTTTTATTTCTTAGTTATATTACATTAGACTGCACTTTAAATACAATAAAAAAAAATTGAGAATGCAATTTCAAAAAAGCCGTATTTCATCATTTTAATATAAATTATAGATATTTAACTAAAATTGAAATCAATTTATCAATGTTATTTTATTCTTTAATAAATATCTTTCACTCTTTTCAATAGCTTTTATTGAATTAAAATTAAAAAAAACTTTAAAAATGAATCGCAATAAAATATCTATTTTCTACAAATAGCTCAATAAAAATTTAAAAACAAGGTTCTGGCCTCTTTTGTTTATTTGCTAGCCATTAAAATGGCCTTTTAATGCGTTTGTCTTGAAAAAAACTATTCACTAAAAAAAATTCCAAGCTAGGGAGAATGCGGGAGAACGTTAATGTCACTTCATTCTTCATCGCTGCTGCCATCCTCGCCATTCATGTGGATTATTAGCGGCTCCACTTGCTCTTCAATTAAAAAATCGGTTTCCTATAATGTTTGTTCCACCCAAGTAACGTGCCCAATTGCATTTTTTCAATTTTCAGGAGTGACATGCAATTCCCTTGACCTCTTCTTCCCAGGCATCAAAAAAGATGACTTGTTCGGGGTCTCCGAAGTAGACCTATTTATTACATATTGAACGATTCATAGAATGGAGGTCGCTGAAATTGTGTTGTTTTAGACGTTTCCTCTATTAACGCTGAATTGCTTTTATAAAGATCCCTGACTTTATAAAAAGAAAATACAATGCATACAATCTCCTTTGTTTGGATGTTAATACTTCATCCTCAAATTCCAAAGATATTCGTTGAAGGAATAGATGAAGTAGCCATTATGATTGCTGGTTACTGCTTGTTGTGAACTGGCTGACACTCGCAATAGATAATGAAGAACCCCCCATAATTCCATGCACGTCGATTGCCTGATGTGATTAATCGATATCAACGTTTGGCCACCCCTAATCCAACTCTTGTTGGATCTACTATAAATAGCAACAATGGGCCCCAAAATGTTTGTGAATGGTATGAATTTTTCAAATATTTAAAATACCAGTCTTTTCAAATAATTAATTGTTGCAAAAAATATTTTGTTATAAAGAAACTACCGTGATTAAGTTTTTTAAAAATTTGTTGTTATAAGTAATCAACTTAATTGTTAAAATTCTGTAATCTTTTAATTTATACACACTGAAGATGACGACCTGGTCATTGAAATGTGCCTCCGTAAAAAAAAAAAATAATGTATTCTTAAATTTTGTGGAAATGTGTTTCCTGTTTATTTTTTAATTATGATAGCCATTGTTGCCATAAAAAATTTACACTCTGTGTTACAAAGTAGAAGCATACAATCTTTTCTTAGACAGACTGTATAGACCAATTATTACAGAAAACGGATATAAGGGTTGCCAAAATGACAAATCTGGATAATTCAATAACCTTATTTGAAACTTAAAAGTCATCACCATGTTTGTTGAGGCATTGTCCTTGGTGTAGAAGGATTGTGGTTATTTTTTGTGAAAAAGTCTTTCACTCCATCCTTCACGTTTTCATCAGAATTGAAACTACTCAGGCACAGTTTAGTCGAGATTTCACGCATCCTATCCCTTTGATTTGTTCTAATCATTTCATCAATTCATTTTAATCATTTCTACGGATCTGGTGTTTATCCAGATTTGTGCTTGACCTTGTCTGGGCAGATCCGATGTCGATGTCCAATCGTCATAGAAACTCTTACAGCAATTGTTCACAGCTTTTCGTCCTAAATAGTGCTCACCATACGCAGCCTACATTCAACAAGAAATGTTGACATTCTGCTCACCTTCCACCAATAAATTTGGCACTATTTCTAGCAGTGCCATCCTAGACATATTCATTTCTACACCTTCTATCATTCGTTGTATACCATGAACAGGTGAAGTCTCAATTTGTGCACTCTTGTACATGTCTGGAATCTCCTAACACATTCCTTGGCTAGAGCACTATGTTGTTGCTGCTGTAGTTATGACGGTATGGGACGTGTCCACTTTTCATTTGGGCAACCCTCATGTCTTTATATAGGGTGTTCCACTTATTTTTATAAAAGAGAGCTGATTATAAATTATTGTTATAACTTATAATGAACATTTATAATTATATGCACATTTCTATACAATGTCTACATATGTACAGGGTGCAGCAGGTATTTGAGAACACCTGAGTATAACATAATGGTCAATAGATCATACTATTTAACAATTCCGAAACAAGGCAGATCGAAAGATAGCCCAGCAAATGAAGCGATATGCTGTCATCGTCTCCTTGGCTGCAGGACACTCCGATTCAGAGATTGCTGCATCCCTGAAAGTCGCCCGTTCGTTCGTGTGCAAAGTTTGAGGAGAACTGGACACCGCCAGTGGTGATGCGCCAACCGTTTCACAGAGGAAACGACACTGTCGGCACTCGGACCATGTCAGGACACCGGAATTCATCCGTTCTGTCCAAGCTGCAATCTATCAGGACCCTGGGATGTCCATAAGGGCACTCAGGAGGGAACTGCAGGTTAATGAGGCGACCATTCAACGTGTGGTGCATGAAGACCTCCGTTACAAGTCGTATGTGTTGCAGAGCGGACAGTTCATGTCCGAGACAACCAAGAAGAATCGACTGGACAGGGCCAAGTGCCTCCTCAACAAGCTGAAGCATCCAGAGGAATCTTCACGACCACATCCTTCCCAACACGTGGCTCCCCAGCTCCCCTGATCTCAATCCTTTGGATTATTATGTCTGGGGCGTCGTTGAGAGGGAGTCCAACAAGAACCCACACAACACTGTTGAAGCTGTAAGGCCAGCTATTGTGGAGGCAATGGCAGAAATCCAGAAGATCCATCTCATTGCTACTTGCCAGCTGTTCCGACAGCGTGTGGAGGCTGTCATTGTGGCAGACGGTGGTTTTATTGAATAAAAATATGTATTTTGTAGTCCTTTGTACAAAAATGTAAATTGTATTAAAGGCTCTGTGGTATCTTAAGTTTCTGCTCCTTTTACCTGCAGACGTCGTTTCGTTCTCAAATACCTACCGCACCCTATATAATTGTTTCCCACATATGTTAATGTTTTATATTTTATTTATAGGTCCTATTATTGGCAATGAACATGCAAGTACAAAAGTACAAGTAAAAATTGATTCCCACGTTTTTCATTATCCTATATACAAGGCATCTCAAATTAAAGTTAACATTTCATAGTTCGCTATAACAAAAAATCATCAGAAAATCAGAAAATTTCGGGAATGCCTTAATTACATGATGGGAAATTTTAACAGGGATAATAAAATAAAAAAACGACAAAAAAGTTAGTTCCAGAACCCACCAATAGAGGGCATACTATAGTTTTATAGATAACGTAACAGTAACAGTGAACTACACAGCTGTCTAATGATTACAAAACATGCTCAAATATGATGGCCACCATTTTTTTGCTACTTCTTTAACAATATATATGTAACCATGTTCAACAGTTTAAGTCAGTGTATGCCTTGGGATGTTACGCACATAACATGCTTTGGTGACAGAAGATATGGGATCACAGTAGACAGAGTCATCATTCATCACGCTTTCATCCTCTTTCTGGCTGAACAACCAATGAGCCCGTTTGTTCAAATTTCACAATCATTCTTCTTATTCCGTTGCCAGCGAATGGAGCTTTTTGTAACTGCTTCAAAGAAAGAAATTTTTGCAAAGCTTCAGTAGCAGATTCACCATTTTGGTAAAAGAATTTTACCAGCGAAACAGTTTTGGAAGATGCTAAACAGTTATGACTTTCATTCTGTATTTAGCAACTTTACATAACCAAAATTATAGTTGATCCAGGGAAAGATGGAGTGGGCAGAGCCTAGGAATTTTGAATTGGCCAATCAGAGAAAGGTTTGATCATGCGATTAATCATTACTGGTTTACAGGTCTTAAGTGTGAAGCGTATAATCGATATTTTTGCTTTTTATTTCGTAGTGAAATTACTTATACTGCATATTAAATTAAAAAAAATAAATTTGATAATACACTTAAAAAAAAGCTCCATCCCATCATGTTATTATAAATTATAGATGTTTAACTAAAATTTTATTTTTATTTTTTATTTTATTTTATTTAAAATTGTAAGCGATAAAATTGAAGTCAGTATATCGATATTATTTTATTCTTTAATAAATCTTTCACTTTTTTTGTTATTTCTTTTAATGAATTAGAATTAAAAGATTTTTAAAAATGAATCATAATTAAATATTTTTAAATACAAACATTTCATTAAAAATTTAAAAACAAAGGTTCTGGCCTCTTTTGTTTATTTGCTGGCCATTAAAATGGCCTTTTAATGAGTTAGTGTTTAACGTAGCACTTGTATCTGTCATAAATATCGGCGTCGTTGCACTATTACTTCTGCACATTCAATATAGAACTTACGACTGTTCATTTTTCTGAATTTCATAGGCATGATGACGGCGAAGGAAGATCTTGACCCAGAGTATCCAGTCCTCTCTTTAAACTTGTTGAAAAAACATTGTTAATCGTAGGATAATCTCCTTCTTGGTGTATTTCAGCCACATTGCCCTTGCAACTGAAAGTTCAAATTCTCATCAATTTGAAGAAACCCCATAATTCCATGCGCGTCAATTGCCTGACATGATTAATCGATATAAACGCTAAGCCACACCTACTCCATCTTTCCCTGGATCGACTATAGCATCTGCTAGTATTTCATCTTGAAATGCACCCACTATTGGTGGTTTTCAGAACTTTTTTTTTTGCTCTGGAAAAAATTCCCAACATGTAATTAAGCATTCCCAAAATTTCATGTTTCTCTGAAGATTAAGTTTTCTCTGTAGTGAGCTATGAAATGTTAACTTTAATTTGAGATGCCGTGTATATTAATCAGCAGATGTGATAGAGCATCGATTAAACGTGTCAAATTCAGGCTGTCTAGGTTTAAGGTTTCTTATTCCTAGTCCTCCTACAGGCAAACTAAAGTAGCCTGCTATTAGAATATTAGAAAATTGGATGAAAAATGCTTTGAAAGCCATTTCCAGAGACAGAATTATATGAGGCTTCAAAAATTCCTGTCGCCCCAAAAATACGGAAGTGAAGACCACATTTTGTGGGAAGATGAAGGAAGCAATGGTAATGAGAAAGAGCAGACGATTAATAAATTTGTTTTGTCTGTGTTGTTAATTTTGTTAAGAGATGATAATACTACAATATTTGTTTTGTATATGAATAAGGCTTTTTTTTTCATTATTATTTATGGGGTGTCATCTTATATTCTAAGCAATATGGTATTTTTTTTTTTTTTTTTTGATAATTTATCAAAAAAATAAAATTTTCAACCTTTAATATGGTATGTTGTCAAAAAAATATTTCAAAAATTCTCAAGAAGAAATACAAGGGCTTTATTATCTTTAATAGTGTGCTATCATGTTCTATGATTATTATAATTATTTTCCGAATTAAGTTCTGCTAGTTACATATAAAAATGATATGCAGAATACTTCCTGCTTTATGAGTTATCAATCTTACAAGGGTTCCTCCCAGAAATAAAGAATGAAAAATAAATAAATAAATAAATAAATAAACAAAAAAACATTGAAACAAATCATGTAGTGTCATGTCTCATGTTCTTGTGCCAACTCTTGTATAGACACAGAACTATATCCAGAATACAAAGCATCAGAACAAATAACTTGCAATACACAACTATACAATTCGCATGCAGGATACCACAAAAATATGGCACCCAAAATTCAATTGCCAATATTTTTATTTATAAGAAATAATATATCAATTTTGATCAGATTCCTTTAAAAAAAAAAAAAAATAACAATAATAATAATAAATTTAAAAAAAAAAAAAAAAAAAAAAAAAAATTCTAAGTCATTTCAATAATTCGAATAAAGACAAACAAGATTTTTAAATTGCAAAGCAATTTTCAAATTTTTGAGCAATAAAGATATTTAGGCGTTTTAAAAGTTTATTAAAAAAAAAAATTAAGAAAGAAAAGACAGCCTTGGAAGCAAATGACTGTTACCACTTTTCCTCTAGAACATGACGCATTCTTGCATGTCCACCAAATACCCAATCTAGAGAATATATGTTAATTCCTTTGTTTTTTTATTTGGCAGCTCACTTTTCATTCATTTATACATAAAGCATGCTTTCTTTAGAGTTTGCTTCAAAGTATCTATGAAAAATTTATTCTTATTTATATAAAATTTGAAATAGTAAAGTACGTCAACATTATTTATATAAAATTTCTACTGAAACTTATTTCTCACAATATAAATAAATTTTATAACCAATTAAAGGATAAGGAATATCTGATTTTACACATTTAAAATTATATCACAAACTTTGCATTTAATTTTCATCATTGTAGCTGCATATTTATTATATCTGAAACTTGATTACAACAGTTAACTTTTTATTATGGTTTTGGTTTCTATATTTCTTATATAACCAGAAGATTCATTTATAGTTGGCAATTTGTATAGAAATGTTACAATGAAGAGTTTATACTTACATAGTAATAACACAGAATATACATTTTCTAATGACTAACTCTGCCTACTTCTATAAATGTTAGAGCAATAAGACCTATTCCGTAAGTCATATTTCTAAATTTGCTATATTCACTGAATTAGAAAGGTATCATTAACTAAAACACGTTTTAAATACTTTACATAACAAGGAATTAATCTCCCTGAGGAAGATATAGGAAAGTAGCATAAGCCCGGCAGCCTCTATTTTTATCCCTTCATCAGCACTTTTTAATCCTCCAATTTTTTTTTTAACCAAAAATCGATTTTCTTGAAAGTAGTATTTAGAAAATGTAAAAGAACTCTATCTTCTTTCAATCTCATCATCTATGTCGATCGAATGACATATCACGTGACATATTTTTGCCATAGTTCTAAAGACCATGTGACTGCCACCCTCACGACTCCACTGGAACGATTTGGCCCAAACTTCATAGTAATGCAGAGCTTGCCTAGAGAATCTGTATACTGAATTTCAATCCCTTACATATCTAAAGATACCACATAAGTATTTTTTCCCCTTTACTTCAACCCTCGTAACTCCAACATGCACCAATCAAAACCAAACTAAACAGTGAAGTAGGACATGCCTATAGTAAGCTATATTCCAAATTTCAACCTTCTACATCAAAACCGTAGAAAATATGAAGAGGGCAGATGGACATTGTGAACCATCGACAACTTCTAGAGGAAGTACTTATGTCATGTGATTATGTAGTGTTTGGTTTAGTGATGTCACTACAAACTGTAGAAAGACGGCTTGAAAGCATGGCGTTCTCAGTAATGTTAGACTGCTTTTTTGTCTTTTTTTCATAACATGGCAAGCCTTGTTCTAGGTGAGTTTTTACTATCATTTATTTGCACATTGTATGGAATTGAAGACATTATAAATTGCATGATGGGAGTATTGTATCAGCATCAAAAAAAAAAAAAAAAAATCTTGTATAAATAAGTTTCTTTTTTAGTTCTTGCAAAATTTCGCTTGGTAGCGCCACCAGTATGAGAGTGTGTTAGTGCTTGTTTATGTCCAACATTTAAAAAGAAAAATTGAAAACGAATGATAAGAACAATTTTAATAAGTAAGTTGCATATTTTATTAACTAAAACTGGAAGAAGTTAGTCCAAGCATTATTTTAAAATAAACATAATAATCCTATAAGTTATATTTTCTTTTTTTTTTTTCATTAAACACTGCAATCCGTAGATGAAATAACACTATAGTAAAATAAATAATATAGACTTAAAAATAAATAATCGATTAATGATAAAACCAAGTTCAAGTTGTGAAGAAGGATTTCTTTCAGTAGAAATTCCATTAATGAAGCGATGCGAACAAACTTTTATCTGGAAATTATTATAAATTTTCTGAGGAATTTATTCAGCACATTAAAAAAGATTTTGATCATTAATTTTAAAAAAGACGTGAAGTGTATTTAAGAATCAGTTCAAACAAAACAAATAAAAAGGGCCCAGGAAACAAATTTGCAGTTAGTTCTTTGTTGAATCAATCTTTTTACCTATTTAATTTGGATAACCAGGGTCTTCTGCTTTTGGTAAAATTTAAAATTTACGATTACTCCTTCTACAACCTTAACACTGAGCCTGAAAGCACTGAACCTCACACAGTTCATAGTTTCAAACACACTCATAATGGTGACTGATATGAAGCCATTTAAAGGGCAACTGACATCAAAATTTTCGATTCTATAAGATTAAGTGAATAATTAAATAAAACAGCATAATTGCAAAATGTATAATTTAATTTCGAAAACTTTTATTATTTATTTAATAAAATGAACAAATATTCGCTTTATACTGAAGGCCATGAAAAACATCTTGAACTATAGGGGGGATTGATGACGTCATATGAGCGAAAGGAGTCTCCAGTCCTGCAGTCATTACTGCTAAAGCCTCATTCATTCAACCAAGGTCAATCTGAGTTCAACACGAAAAAAGTTCTCGAGAAAAATGTTTCAGCCTTGTAGTCTTTTGCTTTATGATTATGATCCTTTGGCAGTCGATAACGAGCCTGAAACAAATTATAATTCACCCTCAGAAACTCAGAGCGATAAAGACGAATTATCAGATGCAGAAAGCGGAGTGAACCCAGATATCTGGTCAATATTTACAAATTAAATTTCCTTTGTTTTTATATTTTAGATTATTTTTACATTTTATTGAGGTTAAAAGAATAAAGTTTTAGTAATCTAGAGTATATATATTTTTACTGAATCAGGTGCACATGCGAAAACTGTATTCTAATGCCAAAAGCATAGGAATGTGTTTGCTGCCAAAGCATCGATGTAGTGAAGGGTAAAATAGGCGAAGGCAACAAATGCATAACAGAATAAAAAGGGTTTCGTTCTTTTTGTTTACATGGCAGTGTCATTTACACTGTACCCGAATGCACACAAGTATCCCATTTTTTAAGAATGCTGATATGCAGGTTCAAATCTGATACAAACTTGAGTTTTATTTTTAACATGCGTTTCTTCATTTGAAACATACAAGGAATGAGCAATTTTTACATGAAGGTTCGGCTTAGCCTCTGTGTTATCTCCCGTTTCGTGGAAGTGCTAATTGCGCCCATGTGAGCACCCATTCATCCCGATCGTGGAGATGTGAGATGAACGAGTGTGAGAAATCTGCGAGTGGAAAGCGAAAATATTACAACCAAGTAAATACATAAGAGAATGTTATAAATGCTTTATTAATGTATAAACGGACGAGCCTAATTGTTAATCAATCAATAAGGCATGTTAACAAACCAATCGACAATTGATTAAATATGTAAATATGAAATGATTTAATGGTATATAGATGTGCCCCTTATATATAATTGTCACACATTGGGAAAAATATAAACAAAAGTCTAAATTGAGAAACAAGATGAGAGGCCAAGGCCAAATGTATAAATTGCTCACATTTTAAATGTCGTTACTTTTACTTGAACATTTGAAACCCACACACACACACACATTAATCAAGTAATGAAAAATAAAATAAAATTCAAGTTTGTTGCAAATTTTGAACTCAAATAACGCCAGTGCAACAAGGAACATTTCAATGTAAGTGGATCTCATTTTTTAATTTGGATTTTCCAAAATTAAGGATAGAAAACGATCGAAAAAGAAAAACGATGATGGTTATTCTATGTTACATAGCCAAGACGATTCTCCAGTGTCACGTCATGCCCTAGCGGTGAATTGAGGCAAAGCTCAAACGACGAGTTTTGAAAACAGATGTTTGAAAAATTATATTTAAATACATGTAGCTACTTTATATTTAAAAAACTAGTTATATAAATTTTACAAGTCGAATTAGAGTTAGTTGATGGTCCTTTATGTTATAAAATAATAAAATTGATAGGTCATTTTTGGTGTCAGTTGCCCTTTAATGGCTAACTTTGAAAGTAGCATAAAAGAAACTTGTCTATAAAGTCTGTAAGTGCTTTGCTACATAATAAGTAGAAGTATATTTATGATAAAAATTTATACAATCAAATCCATGATACTTTTCCATGTCAACTGATCTCATAAAAATAAGCATGTTGACCAGCAACCTACCAAACTATATTTTCATGCCTTCTATGAGCTTATCCACTCATGTCTTTTAAGGACCTAAAGTGTAAAGCATTTACTGTATTTGCAAGTCTTTAATTGGGCAAAATGTAACATGTATCTTGACGGTAAATAAAAAATTTAATAACATCCGCTGCCTACTACTGAAACAGAATTTTAAAGAACATCTGGACCAATTTATAATTTTTCAAGGCCAAAATGTACACTGTCATATCAATAAATTATGACCAGCACCCCTTCAAGGCACACACATGGTTCGTCCCAACAACAATTACCCATTGCAAAATTTGCATAACAGGCTGAGAAAGTTTTAAAGCTGTGCATCAAACGACAGGTGCACGAGCGTCAAGATGGGTAAACGTCCAGATTTACCGGACATCCAAAAAGGGATGATAATAGGTTATCACAGCAAGGGTGACACCATCTCCGAAACGGCGCGATTTGTGAACTGTTCACGGTCCACTGTAGTGAAGGTGTACAAAGAATGGACAGCAGGGACAGAAATCGCGTCTCAACGCCATCACTGTAAAGGGTCACGAGCCATCGACTAACGGGGTGAGCGGCACCTACGACGATTCGTAAAAGGTGACAGGAGAGCCACAGTCCATCAACTAACCATCAGATTCAACAGTGGTGCCAACAGATGTGTATCCGACATTACCGTTGAACACACCCTGTTACGGATGGGCCTGAACAGTCGACGCATGGTTGCTGCACCCATGTCGACCAGGGGTCATCGTCAACGATGCCTAGACTTTGCACGTGAGCACCGCAATTGGACCACAGACGAGTGGGCTAAGGTCACCTTCTCCAACGAGTTAAGGTTTTTGCTCCATAAGATTGACGGGCGATGGCGAGTGCATCGTGAACGCCATGAAAAGAGACTGCAGGAGGTTATTGTGGGCCGGAAACAGGCTGGTGGGGGTGTGTGCATGTGTGGCTGATCTTCTGTTGGGAGAAGTTAGGTTCACTGATTCGTCTAGAGGGCAATTTGAATGCCTGTGGCTATCTGTCAATCGTAGCGGACCAGGTGCACCCATACATGCCCACGATGTTCCGCCAAAGTGATGGTGTGTTCCAGCAGGACAATGCACCCTGCCACAAGGCACGTCTCCTTCTGGATTGGTTCGAGGAACACTCTACTGACTTTTGAGTGCTTCTTTGGCCTGCTAATTCGCCAGACATCAATCCAATCAAACATCTGTGGGATCACCTTGATCGCCATGTACGGCAGCTGGACCCTCCACCTATGACTCTTAAAGCTCTGTGGACAGCGCTTCAAGTGGAATGGACTGCCATACCACTGGACACATACCGTGCACTTCTTGCGTCCATGCCACGACGCCTAGCAGCAGTTATAGGACGAAGGGTGGCTACTCCCATTACTAAGTGGGTGGTCATAATTCAGTGATATGACAGTGTATACGATTATCGACAAATTTTTTTCAATGTTCAACATTTAATGATTCAACAGGACTAAACATTAAATCAACTAAAAAAATGTTTAATTTTCTTACCAAGTTGCCGCAGAAAAAGACGAATTGTGTCCTCACTTAGAGTTCCTTTAGCTTAAATCGAAACAATACCACAAATTAGAAGCATTCAAAAAAGTAGATAAACTTATTTCAAAATATTTCATAATTCTAAAATCAAAAATGAAATTAAAATATATACCATGTAAGTAATCAGCCAAATCTCCTCCATTGCAATACTTAAAAAAAAATAAATAATAATAATAAATAAATGATTTTTAAACATTTCTTATGTATAGCTAGTTTTATTATTCAAATAAAGAAAGAGGAAGCAGAAAATTACAAGGAAGAAAGAGAATTGATATAATCAAATGTGATTCTTACTTCCATAACTAAATACACGTGGTGAGGAGTTTCCTGGAAATAAATAAATAGAAGTTTATTAACAATATGAACAAAATTCTATTCTTTAACACAAGACAAGATGACTTGGTATAAAATTAGCTGGCCTCTTAGGTTCCTCTCAAAATCCCATCTTTATCGAATTTTCCTATCCTGTTTTAAATATCTTAATTTGGCACTATCTCCTGATTATTTAAATTAATGATATACTTTATGGCTCATATTTATTAGATAAGATTAGGTTTAAGGTTCATTTCCTGAAATAGATTACCTTTTTCTCTTACTCTTCATAAAATTAGAACATTTTTCAATAAAAATATATTTTTTTTTTATTAACAACTTCTTAAATGTATTCATTATCTTTGAGTCTAATATTAAATGTTTTAACTTTTATGTAGCTCTTATTCCCATTTTTATTATAGTTATATTAATAAAAATTTTTCAATATTGTTGCCTATGCAGTGAAAAACTATATTATAATACAAGATATATCAAATCTTCCGATTTCAAAACAATCTACCTCCACAACCCTTGATTGCAGGTAAACGGTCTGCATACCATTGGAAAGAGGGGATCATTAAGTTTTGTTTCATTGCTGCTAAGGGTCTACTGAACTGGTGTGAAAGGTCTAGTGAGGTCCCGTCAGTTTATGTCGAGATGGCAAGTCCATTCCATCGCACAAAGCCTTTTGCTTCCTTCACTTCAAACAGTGTGAATCCTTAATTACTGTGCAGCACAATTGTCACCGAATTTACAGACTGGGGTCCCAGCAATTCAAAGCATTAGATGTTGGGATCTCATGTTCCAGGAAAAATATGCTTCAGCAAGTATGGGAGGAATTTGTGTATCATGTAGATATGCGTTGTGCAGCCAGCAGGGGTCACATTGAATACTTATAAGCTACCATGTCGAAACTTGAGTATATTCTGAGGATGTAATATTTGTTAATACAATAATGAATAGCAATTTTTTAAAGCAAGATTTTTGCCTAGGAAAAAAAAAGAGAAAAAAAATTAATTTCAACTTGCCAGATTTAAATTTACTGTGAACAAGACGAATTTTCACGTAATTTGATTTCCTGAGTTTGGCAGGCCTGATTTATAGCTGACACATAACTAATTATGCTCAATTGTTTACTGTATTGTAATAAAAATATTTACTTCATATTTCAATAAAAATACAGGAAATTACATCTTGTTCAGATTAATTTGCACACTACTGTAGGATTAGAGCTGTGCCTAGCCTGTTTTGACATAGTCACACTTCTCACTGGTTTCAGTGCTATCAATTTTAGGGATTTTACCCTAAACTAGGGTAAAATATATCTTCTTAGGGTATTTATAGGGTTTTAGGGTAAAATGACAATGGTGCTACTTGTTAGCTGCAATGAGCCTATCAAGGCGCAAGACACATGTCATCACAAGATGTGATGAAAAAGAAACTTCAACACTAACATGTGCTGTATTGTCGACAGATATTGACAACTTTGTGACAATGAATTCAACAATATGCACTTCTTAACCCCTTGGCTACTAACCACGAGTCTGACTCGTTATCTGGTTCAAGTGCCTTATCGCTAGACCACGAGTCTGACTCGTTCTGAAGTTTCAGTTTCCACTGCAGTTTTCTTTTTTATTTTAACAAGAGATGGCGATTGTTTACCATTCTGTATCTCTTTCTCTTTCATACACACTTTATAATTTTTAAAAATCTTCAATAGGTGGCACAAAAATAAAAAAAATTTTAATGCTTATCATTCTCGTTTCGAACTTCGCCAAGTGCAGTCGGAAGCAAGTGTCTTCGTCTGAGATTGAAAGATATTTCTGCGAAAGTAATAAATATTCCCGAAACAAGAAAGAAAAAAAATCCTACAAGGTTATGCAAAGTTTGCACAAAAAGAGGAAAACGTAGTGAAACTACATGGCAATGTGAGAAATGTGAGGTGGCTTTACATGTACCTGAATGCTTTAAAATTTATCATACTTATTCTGACTACTAAAAATGTAAACTATAATGCCTAATTAATATCCTGTAAAAATTTCATACAAATATCTTAATAAATAGAGTTTTCTTTTCATGTTGTTTATTGTACTGTGTATCGAAGAATTTTTCCTCCATTTAAATAGAAACTTCTGACCCTGCGAACTCAAGGTCAAATCAGAGCACAAGGGGTTAATCATTCTGAATTCATCCAAATCTTCTGATCCCTATGAATACTGGATGAATGTATTTTATTTAACAAATACAACCTCTCACAATTAAGTTCAGTGAACGAGTTCACACAACAAAATGCAAAACAGATAGAGCCACATTTACTTCATTGTCCTTCGAAATAATCACCCTGGAAGGCAATACACTTTTGGGATCGGGTGTATAAGTCCTGGAAGCTCCTTAGGGATGGCTTTAAGTTCACGTGTCACATTTGCTTGAATGTCTGGAATGTCCGCAAATCTGTGTCCCTTTAAGGCCCGTTTCAGGCGTGGGAACAAGAAAAAGTCTGCTGGTGCCAGTCTGGTGAATAAGGTGGATGAGCTATGGATGCGACCCCTTTGTTGGCCAGAAACTGTTGCACGATTACGGCAGTGTTCCTCTTTGATCCATTATCCGCAGTTACGTGCGCATGCTACACCTTCAACTGAAGAAATGATCATCTGCTAAACCATTGCACACACAAACGTGACCTGTCTGAACTTGCTTAAACAATGATTGGGCTTGTATTCACATGCATTGTTACTCGCGTAAAGCTCGCACAGATTAGGGTGTGACGTCATTCACCGAACTTAATTGTCAGAGGTTGTAGTTAGATCTACTTGTTCTCAAATTTGGAAAAAAATATTCATTCTTCTGGTTCTGCTGCCTTCAGCCATTGCTTACATTGAAAGAATATTTAGTCAACTTAAACTCATCAAAACTAAGCACTGCAATTCATTAAAAATAAAATGTCTGCCACATTGCATACAAAACATGTTATTTTGTCTCAACATTAACTGTACATGTGTAAAATTTGAACCAACTATGAAAATGTGTAAGAAAATATGTGGGCTGAAGCTGAAACAAAAAACTGCAAATAATATTTAGCTGTAATATAATGTACTTTAAAAGAATTTAAGATGTGTTCTTTTTATGTTTTGCATTTCATTTTAGGGTAAAATTTGGAATATTTTAGGGAAACTGGAGATGATTTTAAAATAAAGTAAAAATATGAATTGCAGTGGCCGCTCAGTACTTGAAATTTTTATCGCCAATGGTTTAGCCAATAGCGATTTGCTTTAAGCCAGAATCTCATGTTTTTAGCCAAGTTTAAAATCAGAAAAAATTATGAAGCATTTAAATTTTAAAAAAATTTAATCACATTTTCGAGGCTGAAAATAAATATTTTCCACATAAACAGAATTAGCCAAGTATGTTCGCCAAATGTGATTGTTTATTCGTCAGATTAGTTGAACTGTCGCCACTGGCAATTTGGCAAGCGGACTGCACGGACACTGGAATTGGTACACTGCCTGGTTTACAATACATGCATTAGCATTCCAGGAAAGCAATACAACTTTTGCCTCTCTAAGTGTCACTAGGAATGCAACTGAATCATCCAACTAAAATTTTAGATGAACTTAGCAATTTAAAGTTACGATGCATTAAAGAACAATGGCATTTTCTTTACTTTGTTTTATGATTGGATGAAGCTGAAACAGCAACCAGCAAAAAGTTAATGGTAAACATGGCTGTCACTGCAGAAAAACATCACGATTCTGTAAGCTAGCTATGTCCCCAAAACTTTGCTATGTTTTTTATCAATCTCTTTTTAATATATTCCTCTGCCATCAGGGAAGGATGACCTATTAGAAAGAGTAGTGTTCTTCTTGTTGCCTGCCCCTGCTAGAATTTTAATGTATCCCTCTGGTACAAATTTTAGATCCTGCTAATCTAGACTACAACTCCATTTGCATTCAGGCCAACATTACAATTTTTTCACTCTTTGAGAGTCTAATGCCCATGACTGTATTCTAGTTCTTCTAACACAAATTTCAATGGTCAGCCTGAATGGTTGACTGTCATGGCTTTTAGATTCCTATATAATGCCATCCCAAACCCAGATTTAAAATATTTCTGCATATCATATATGAATTTAATATATGCTGTGGCTATGTACAGTGCAGCCTTGAATACTTTCCGTTCAATCCAAAGGAATATCGCAAGCGTGTTGTCACATAATCGGCTCTGGAGGTTACACCATATCCATGTTAGACTGTAAAAACGTCGAAGTTCCAAGTGAAATAAAATTTGACTCATACAAGGTATTACAAATCATTTACAGAGGTTGAGTCAAAAGTAGTGGCCGTTCACCGCACAAACTTTTAAATGGGCACCAGACAGGAATTACTCATTGATAATCTTCAAAATAGACTCCATCATGCTCAGTGGTCTTCATCCAACGATCAGCCAGTTGGCAGATGCCCTCACAAAACCACTCCTCCGGTTTCTGGGCGAAAAAGTCACGCACGGCATATTCAACCTCACTGAAATTGGCGAAGCGCCGTCCACGCAGGAAGTGCGCCATGAACTGGAAGAGATGGTAGTCGGAAAGTGCCAGGTCAGGGGTGTATGCTGGATGTAGCAGAACCTCGATTTTTTCCAGCAGTTGACGACACACCTTCACCTGTTGTTGTGCTTGCGTGGGCGTCAGCTCGTGAGGCATAACTCGGCAGCTCCTGTTGACTTTCCCCATGGCGTGCAGATGTCGAACCATACTCGATTGTGATGTCCCGATGTTCGCCGCTATTCCACGGGTGATGCTGCCTGGGTTGGCTTCCACTTGTTACCGTAGGGCTGCATCATCTACTTCTTTGGGTCTTCTGCTCCTTGACGCATCTTCCAGGCCCATGTCTCCAGACGAAAAGCGGGAGAACCACCGTCGTGCTGTCCGTTCATTGGTCACACCCTGACCTTCCACCCTGCAAATTTCAGCGGTTGCTGCTTGCACACTGGTCCCCTTTTTCCAATAGTGACGAAGGAGCCCACATATCACCAATTTTTCTGCCATATTTTTACACTGGCTGACACAGGTGGCACAATGTCTATGGCATTCAAAATCGTACTGACGTTTCTTCCCACTCTTTTCTCTTAATAAAGTGCGATATACCCTTGTGGTAAATGGTCTTCGCCCAGAATTTGTCAAACTCTAACCCCCCCTCCCGAGTCGGCCGCTACTTTTGACTCAACTTTGGTATTAGACCGCATTTCAAAAATAATCAAATTAAACAATTTTTATCAGACGAAAACTTATTATATAGAGATATGCAAGGATATTTTCTAAACATAGATTTATGAAGATATAAATTCATAAGAAAATGCAATACAATAAAAATTATTACAAATGTTTTACAAAATTAGAGTAGCCTAATTACAAATTTTGTATAATATTTGTAATAAAATATACTTAAGTTACAGCCTGTGTTAGTTTTCTTTTACTGCAGTTTCTTATGAATTAATAGCATTTTGGAGCTAATTAAACATTTACTTGGTTTTATACCTCATTATTATGAATATTGATTATGTTTATTTATTATTCTTTATTACTTATTATCAATACTATTCTCATTATCATTTTAGTTTATCGTGTTCACTTATAATGGCAATTTTCCTTTTTCATGCACAATCACCATCATCTCCAACATATTATGCCACTGATAAGTTCCGTCTTTGAATGTGTACAGCAGTCTTAATCCGAAACTATTCACCAAATTATTAAAAGAACAGAAGAATTAGCCAACATATAGGCAGCGGCGGCAATTTTTAAGGCAATGTTACGCACGGGAGAAGTTCGCATCCAAATTAAATAATAAACTCCCATGTACTTCAAAAAATATAAAATAATCGTAATGGAAACTTTATCGTATTTTTAAAAATATTCTTCAAAGATAAAACTGTAAATGGAATCTAAACTGTTGATGAATAGCCAAGTTACGGAACGTATTAGAAGGCAGATGACTATGTTCCATTAGCAACCAGGCTCAACCTCATTTTGGCATAACACTTCCAGTGCTATCAGAATAAGGTGAGGCAGAGGATAGTTGCCAACAATCATAAAAGGGAAACCAAAGATCAGAGGCCAATTGAAAAGCTGTCAGTATCGTACAAGACAAAAAATGAGACGGGCTGGTTGCTCTCACAGCGCAAACACGGTCCTTAGAAACAAGCTATTCCAGTAGTTACCCATTTTCTTGGTTACCAAGTGACTTGTTCTTGATTTCCTGGCCTCTGATAACCAACTGGCATACCAGTAAGTCTAATGGCTAAATTTGGTTCAAGGAACATTAAATGAAAACAATGGTGCAAGTTTCTGGTTATCAAGGTTTACTATCAATAAACATCTATAAAATGCAATGGAAAAGGACTTAAAATTTTAAAGCCTTTTCTATGCTTTTGCAAAGGTCATATGTGTATGAAAATGGCATGCTAGCAAATTGCTGTTAGCAGTCAATGCCTTTAAATCATGGGTTTACTGCAATTGTAGGCAAATTGTATTGTTTAGCATAAAACAAAAAGGATATAATAATTTAGGAAATGCACACTATGCCCAAAATCAAACATAAGATTAAGGCAAACGATAACTCACATACATTATACAATTACATTTCAAAAGTTTAGAATCTTCGCTGGAGCATGACCGTGACAACTTGTGTTGATTGGCAATGGAAAAAAAAAAATACTTGGAAATTCGGGAAAATTTTTTTAACTAAGCACCAATATACCAGCTTTAACATAGGCTTTTATTTTTTTCAATTGCTTGCAAAATGAAAGAGAACTGGTTTTTTGAAATTTGCATAGCCGTTCCAAAAGTTTAGAAACGGGGGTTTTTGGTTTCAAAAGTTTAGAAACATTTCATAATTTACAAAATAAAGGTTACCAAACACAAACAAACATGTCAATATTTAGTTGGATAGCCTTATGCTCTGATTACAACATTTATTCTTCGTGGCATTGATGTTACTAATTTCGTACATTCTTCAGGAGAATGGTTTTCCACACGTTTAGAAGTTCTTTCTTAAGATCACCCTTATTTGCAGTGTCCACTTGCCGTAGTCTGTTTTTCATCAAACACCAAATATTCTCAATGGGACTGAGATCAGGAGAATTTGGTGGCCATTTCATCACGTCGATGTTTTTTCGTCTGAACCAGTCCTTAACAATTCTGGCACAGTGAGAAGACGCGTTATCTTGTTGGAAGAGGAAGTCATCGTCCTCGAAAAGGTGTTCAATACTTGGGACCAGAAAATGCTCAAGCACCTCGGAGTAGACATCTGCGTTGACTGTTGAATTTAGGATGCACAGTTCGCCAGTACCTGCAGCACACATGCACCCCCAAACCATTACTTTCTGGGGAAACTTCACGCGCTTTTGAATGCAATCTGGATGGAAAGCTTCACATTGCTTTCTGTAAGCTCGTACCCCTTTATCATCAAACTCACAACAAAACATAGCTTCATCACTCCACATTATTGGTTCCAGTCCTGAATGGTCCAATCACGGTGCTGTTTCACCCATTCGACTCGAACTTTTCGCTGCTTCTTAGATAATGATGGCTTAATCTTTGGAATTCTTGCCTTATATCCAATTTCTCCTATTCTTCTCCATATTGTGGTCTTTGAAATCGTTATTTTATTTCGGCACTCCATTTCAATGCAAATCTGGCGGAAGAACTGAATCTGTCTTTCTGAACTATACGTTTCAAAATTCCAACATCACGTTTTGAAGTGCACCTTGGACGTCCGCTTCTTTTCTGGGCTTTTGTTATAAAACCATCATCATCTTCAATTCATTGCAAGCATTTGCAAACTGCCGATGTAGATCTTTTAACAGTCTTTGCTATTTCTGATAACGTTTTCCCACTAATTCATAGTTCTCTAATTTGGATCTTTTCCTGGATAGAAAGTTGAGCTTTCTTCCCCATTTTGTTGCGCCAAAAACAACTCAGGTCACTCTGAACAAATACTGAATTTTAATGCTCTCAGAATAAAGTCAAATCCATTAAAAAAAGAGAATTTCTAAACTTTTGAAACCAAAAACCCCCGTTTCTAAACTTTTAGAATGGCTATGCAAATTTCAAAAAATCAGTTCTCTTCCATTTTGCAAGCAATGGAAAAAAATAAAAGCCTATGTTAAAGCTAGTATATTGGTGCTTAGTTAAAAAAAATTTCCGAATTTCCAAGTGTTTTTTTTTTTTTCATTTCCAATCAACACAAACAAGTTGTCACGGTCATGCTTCAGCGAAGTTTCTAAACTTATGAAATGTAGTTGTATACTTTTTAGATGAATATCTAATCCACTTTATCCATCTCTAAAACAACAATTTTACCATAAGTTATGTTAATAGGATCCATGTTAAATTTGTGTGAGATTGAAAGGGAATATAACTCAGCTGATTATAAAACTGATACTCTGAGAACTGATAAGATATTGATTAAATATTCATTTTAAAGTATCTTTTCTGCATTCATTAGTGCTTATTTCATGTCTGGCTTAGATTTAATTTCAGATGTTTCCCTATTTAATACTAACCTTATTAATTACCTACAAATACTGCATTTATCTAATATTGCCTAACAGACCAGCCTTTGTTCTATTTTATCAACCAAATAACAAGGAGTAAAAAAATAAAATAGTTGAAAAGGTCATCAATAAAATCTGGATAGATAGTTAAAAATATAAAACATTTAAAAAAGTAAAGAAATAGGGTAATACTTTAATAAAAGAATAAACTTACTTTGCAATCTAGAAGAGCAACAACATTTTCGTGGTGGAGCTCAGTTAATTCCTGTGTAAAATTAAGAAAAACGCATTTGATTAAGCCTGATTAGAAAAAGAATTGACTAATGCAATGTCTATTATGGGCCAGTTGCGTTGTACATTTGTTTATCAACAACAAATGGTTCAAAGCAACTCTTTTATCACCACTAGCGAGTGCTATGCTCTCTAGGGTAACATCAAATGTGGACTCCCCTTTATCACCAAGGAGGACTGATTTATCTTACCTTGAGAATCTTGATTTCCTTGCCGAGCAAATTTTGTGACTTGGATAAGTTCTTTTTGGTAATGCTTTTTATAGCCACAACCATGTTGTGATTCTACAAGGGAGAAGGGGAAAGAAGTTGCATCACACGTCTAAGAATAGATAGAAGGGTTGTTTGTCTTCCTAAACATTCGCTACCGTTATTAAAAAGAGCATTACATAATACGGAAACGATCTTAAAAATGTATTTTCAGACTTAAATTCATGCAAAGGTAGGGGATATTTGTAAAGAGGTGGAGATGCTGGTGTGTGTTTATGCTTGTGTCAAAACAACTCATTGTGTCACCGACAACCGAGCTCGACCGAGTCGATTCTCGTTTATTTCTCATTACAAGAAGGGAGATGGGACTTACTTTCTTGTGTCGACCTTTGAAGACCACAGCGAAGGCCCCATGGCCTATGAGATCCTTGGTGTTGTACTCGTAGTCTCCGACGCTCTCCATTTCAGCTGATCTTTTGTCTGACAGTCGGACGCTTAACCCTAACCACAGGAATAACACAGTTTATAACACGATTAGCCTTCACTCAGGTTTTTTGGGTTCCCACAACAAGTAAAATTCAAAAAGACCTCGATTCGTCAAAAACTGGCAAATCATTAAAGAACTAACACTGTGATTTAGCATTATTCAAAACCAACCTAATGATCGAAATAATAATTTCCTTTCTGCTCTTCATTCAATCAATCCATTTCTAAGTTATCTCAAGACGACGACGAGTTCATTCATTACGTACATTTTATACATGGCCGTTTGTATAGAAAATTAAATCCATCTTTCCAGTTAAAGGGGAAATAATACGGTCTCATCCAATCTTTAAACTAAAAGAAAAAATAAGAAGAGAGAAAGGGCGGCGATCGTGTTTTGGGAAGGCCTTCTTTAAAACCTCATTCTTAGCATTTCAGATTTCATCAATTTACGCAACATAGTTGAAAGTGCACCAAATTTCAATCAACGAAAACTCACAGGTGATATTTTTGTTTGGCTTGGTGACGGTTTGTGCCGATATATTAGCGCGAGAGAATATAATTCGACGATTGCACTGCCCACTCGAGATGGTTCATCTTGGTTAAAAGCAAGCAAACGGTTAAAAAGTCGCTAAGACAGCGTAGTTTTAATGCAAAAATCAAAGAGCACGAGCTGTTATGATCTGAATTTGTACATTGAAAATCGTATGTCTTTAGAGTGTGGAGGAGCACACATCTCGCAGTTTCTCGCCGGTTCTCGTGTGGACCGCGAGATAAATTCTCTGCTGAAAGGTTGTAAACGCTGCTGTGTTAATGGCGTATATCGAGAGCCACGTGGGGCGAAACTTGTTATGTCTTCTTCTTTGTCCCTTTTTGACGGCTAATGTTTTATTTACCTGATTGCTAAAATCGTGCTTAAATATTCACTTTGCGATATATTTCGAATCTGGTCCTTAGTTTCCTTGAAAGTAAGTATTAAGTAATAAAAATGTGCCATTCATTTGGGGATGCCGTAACGTAACCATACTTTTTAAAATAAAAGTCACCATATTGTCGAATCAGACGATGGCGTTTTGAGGATAAGAAAAAAAAAAAGATCGTTTCGTTTAAACTGTCACGAATCATCGACTTTGTTATAGTCGATGATGTAATCTATACCGTACGATCGCCACCGTCGAAAAGGAGATTGTTGTTCCTATTGTTTTGTAGCCAATGCATTGGGCAGCAGCTGCATATCTCCGTAACATGTGGAACGCAAAGCAGCCATACTTTACAGCTGTTCAATGCAATATGTTATTGTAGCCTACCACCAATACATTCATTGCACATATGCAAATGCTCCATCGACTAGTTTTTGAATATTTAAATCTCAACGCAGAAATATACTACTTGCGTATCTTAACCCAATTGCAATAGCACTTAGGAATTATTGTTTTGTTCTTATTTATTTATTATTATTTTTTTGATATTTTTGCCTTGCCGAGCGCTCATTGTTCAGAATTCCAAACGTTCGTAATTTGAAAAAATAAGAATGTATTCGTTGAAGTTCAAGCAAATGCTGTGTAAAATTCAAGTTGATGGCAGTATTGAGATGAAAAAAATAACACGATATTCCTTGTGTTTATCCATATGATGAACATATGCTAAAATTTCCGTAAACAACGTGCAATGCCTTTCGAATATGTTAAAATAACTCGTACGAATCCAAAATAATAAGCATCGGCCATAAAAGATGTTGAAAAAAAATTCGGATTTTTCAAAAATAAAGCACAATCTTGTCCAGATAATTGAGCACAAAATAAGCCTTTTTTTGCATTTTAACTAACCAGAAGTCTTAGCTGCATGTTGTCTGTAGCAATAGAACTAGCAACATTACTAGTAGCTGATTTAAGTGTTATTTTGCCACTATCTTAGGAGAAAATTAAAAAAAAAAAAAGAAAAAAAAAAAGGAAAAGAAGAAAAAAAAAAAAAAAAAAAAAGCATTAAATTGTAAATGTTTAAATGTTAGCTAAATATTTAAAATATTGCATGTTGAATAGTGCATGCTCTGATGACATAGTGTTTTAAACGTATGAATTGTTAGTGTAAAGCTTGTTTCGTTCTTTGCAGTTGATGACTCAAGTTGAGGTGGACGTATACATTTGAATTCTCCATGGCCGCTATAACGCCTCGTACCCTTGTAATGTTTATCGCCCCTGCCTTTGTCGTCGCGGTTAGTTATTGCTGGCTAAAGAAGAGAATAGAGGATAGACGGCAGGCCAAAAAACAAAAAGAGTCGAGGGAGAAACTAGTCGAGAAAAATAGTGGCTCGATTGCAAACAGTGTTCATGTTGTTGCCAGTTCAGAGCAAACAGACAGTGCAGCAACGGAGTGTGTCGAACTTACTAACGAACCCTTACCTGCAGCTGAATGTACCGAGAGTGCTTTCTCTAGGGAACAAAGACAAGGTGTTGAAAGTGATTTTGTCGAGGTTGAACCCTCCCCTGAAATAGAGTGCAGTTTATCTGAGCGGGAACTGGCTGGCAATAATCACTTGGCACAGAATATAACAGATGTTCAGGTGGAGGAGGAAAAAGTGGTAGTTGCTCATCATTCTGAGATTAGTATTTCTTCGCAGCTTCCTTCGTTGGACAGCGAACAGCTCCCAAGCACGCTTCTTTCAGAAGACGGAGTGGACGCTTCGTTGACAATGCACGATAAATCAAAGTCCAGTGAATTCCAACCTGTCCCTTCGCCTGTCACCAATGATTTTGTGGACAAAGAACAACAACAAGCTTTGAGTAAAGATGTGGAGGTGGAACTGGAACCAGAGGACCAGTTGAAATCGAGTATAAAAGACATTGAGACCATAGACTGTAGTGGTGATAAAAATAACAGCTCCTGGAAACATTCAGTGTTGGTTGCAGCTCTAGACACTATACAGAAAGACAGCAGTGATGATAACAAGAGCCAATGGCAGGACTTGGAGAAAACCCTCGCCGAAGGCGACAGCACCTGTGTTGATACTGTTCTGAGCAGTTTAAACAAACTAGATGAGACGCTACAAGAAATATCTTTAACGTCCAAAGAGGAGCCTAAAGAGTCGAGCAGCCAAACAATCTTGGCAGTTGAAGTCACAGTGCCTACAATAACTGATAAGTCAGATGGTGAAAGCAAGGAAAAAAACGACACTGATGCTGCAGTAATGCTTGTACAAAACAATGTTACTTTACAGAATCAAACAGAAAGTGCTGACACAAGCAGGTATACATTAGCAACAGACAGTGACATAAATACTAGTGCCTATGGAACTGCTAACCACAGTCCTTCAGAAGAAATGTTGGAGAGTCCCGCGGCCAGTAATTTTTCAGACATTCACAGTGAGGTGAGCTCATTACGACATCTTTCCAAAATAATAAATAAAAATAGATCAATAAAAAAAGATTAAAAAGCCAAAACTCAGGAAATACATTTTGATGATCTCATTAATTTGAGTTCTAATCAATAAATAATACTAATAAACTTAACATGTTTCATAGTTTTGTACTTTGAAACATTTGATATTAAACATAAAAGCTTTGTGCATGGATATAAATATTGTTAAACGTTTGATCTTAATAAATGCTGTTAACCTTTTTTTTTTTGGTATATAAGGTGACTTATAAATATATTTTAAGACTTTCATTAGAATTGGGCCTAAAATATTTAACATTTGCTTTAATTTATTAATGGCTGCATGCAACAGTTTATATGTGATTGACAATTTAATATTATAATAAAATAACCTATATTAACTCTTTTTAAGTTAATACAATTCTGAAATCATTTTAACCTTTTAAAGAAAATTCAGATCTGTAAGTGTATATTTCTTGCGTTTTTGCACTTCTAGAGATAAGTAATAAGAATAAAATTTTTATGGTAGCTCACATTGGTATTTTCTTAATTTCACATAGAATTTTAACGTTAATTTTTTTTTTTTTTTCATAATTTTATGAATTATTCTAATTGTTTAATCAAACTTGATGAGTTGCTCTAACACCAAGATAATGCTAAGATTTTGGATTGCTTTGTATTTCGTAGGGATCAACAGACAGTGGAAAAAGTGCCGGAGACGCCCTTATGCCTGGATTGGAAAGGAGAGCTGAGGTGCCCATGCAGGAGACGAAGGTCTACGAATTTGAACTTCCCCAAGAATTATGTGGACGCCTCATTGGTCGGCAGGGCCAGACTATCACATTCATTAAGAACACATCACGTGCTAATATATATGTAAAGCGTCACCCATACAACACCCAGTTAAAGCTTTGTGTCGTATCTGGTGAGAATACTTTATGAAAGAATTTTTTTGAATTTTATTTTGGTGAAAATTATTTCTTTATTACAAGAACTGAATGGGAATGTTTCAGAGATTAATTATTGTAAATTAATGAAGTTGCTCTATGTAGTTTCTTTTGGTTTAAAATTCATTATACAGGTTAAAAACTCCTTAGAATGAAATTCTCTATAGAACATTTTTTTTTTTAAGATTTGGCTGGCCATACATAGACTCAATGTTGAAAGACATTACTTAAACAAAATTCCATACTATGAAATTCTCTTTAAAACGAAAAATTTTTAAGTTTCACCACCTATTTTCTAAACACATCTTACAGCAAACTAAAGTTTATAATTTTAAAATGCGGTACGGTACTCTATAGCATTTACATGTATTTTCAATTTTGGTGCACCAGAAGTCTCGTTTTTGTAGTGAATTTGGCGCAATTTTACATGTCTGCTTTCAAAACTCGATTTTGAAAATTCATATGTAACCAAGTAGTGTACAATAACTCTTAAGTTTTTATTAACCGATATTATACATTATTAATAATGTTGATTTACTAAAACAATTTTAGCTTTGTTAGTATTGAATGCAATCAACAATCAATATTTTCAACCGATGCTGTATATTCACGGAAGTAAAAACTGAAAAATTAACCAATTTTTGGCATTGGAAGTTTTAGATGAGGAAAATTTGAAAATTATGAAGCCAATTGGGCTATCCCAAGCCAGTCTAGGTTCCTGGTTCGAATACAGGTCGCAGAATTTTTCCTTTCATTTTTCAATTGAAAAATTATTATAAGATTGTTATTAATTATTACATTATTTTGTTAATTTTTTTTCACCTCCTTATTACAAATTCTCTTTATAACAAAGTGAGTTCTTGGTCCCTTAGAGTTCGTTATAAGGAGTTTTTTATCTGTATAATAAAGGCAGTGCTTTATTAGAATTTTTAGTAAAAAATAAAAACAACTGGAATATATTCTATACATGAATCTGACTTCTATAAAATATTTTCTTGGTTACCTAATTTAGGTCCTCCATCTAGCATAGAAAAGGCTCTAAGTTTAATACGGAAGAAATTTCCTATTAGTAAATTTTCTGGTATCTCACTGGCAGCAATAAATGGCCAAGAGAAATTTCCTGATTTATCAGGACAAGGGATACCAGTTCCTGATACACTACAGGTAAATAATTGTTTTTATTTTTATTATTGTTTTTTGTCGTACTCTTTGAACTAATTAAAATAAATCCTTTTAATTTCGATCTCTATTACAGTTACATTTGCCCGAAGGTATAATGTGTGATGTCATTTTATCCAGCTTGATCAATGGAGGCCATTTTTTCCTTCAGCAACCAACACATCCTACTTATCCATCGCTTTGTCAGTTAGATCAAAACATGTTGACATGCTATATGCAGATGGCATCACCAGAATTGCCTCGTCCTGTTGATGGTACACTTTTTTAAATATAAACATTTTTAAATGTTTTGAGGTGTTATTACATGTACTTATACTATAAACTTTATTTTGCAGTTGGTGTTATATGTGCTGCACCAATGATGGAAGGTTGGTATAGGGCTTTAGTGGCATTGGTGTATGAAGAGTCCGACGAATGCGATATCAAGTTTGTAGATTATGGAGGTTATTCCAGGGTGCCGATCTCCTCACTTCGTCAAATAAGGTGAAGAAATATAAGCAGATTCTTTATTGAATTATTTGCAAAATTTTAAGGCCATGTTTAAATTGTTATAAAAATATGATTCCCCCCCCCCCCCCCCTACCTATTTTCCTCTTTCCCCTTCCACTATATGTACAGGAGCGATTTTATGACTCTTCCATTTCAAGCTTCAGAATGTTACCTTGGCAATGTTATTCCTATAGATGGTAAAAATAAAGATGCATGCTAACAGATTGTATTGTAAATATTATATTCTTATTGAAAGTTTATATTTATGAATAACTTTTCACAGAGGAAGCTGGTTGGACAATGGAGGCATATACAGTATTTGAAGAAATAGCCCAAGGCCAAATCCTTCAGGCCCAGGTGGTAGCATATGCCGAAGATGGCATTCCTTACGTCCATTTATACAGGATACAAGGAGCAACGGTGATTAAATTTTTTTTCTTTGCAATTTGAATTGATATCGCTTGTTTTTGGCTTCTTTTTTTTTTCCCCTTCAACTGAACATGTATACTTTCTTTTTTTTTCTAGACAACCTTTATAAATCGTGAATTAGTTACTCGCGGTGTTGCACTATGGATCGAACACGAAGGCTAACCAAAGCTTAACTGCCCAAGCCCATCTAGTCTCATAAAACATCTTTCTATTTTCTGACTGAAAATAAAGTGTGAAAACCGTGGTTTAAAACTTAACCTGATGTCTCAGTAAACTCTTGCAAGTTGCTGCTTTTAATTATTATGTAACGATAATTATTATTTCAGGTTTTTTCTTTATAAATATTTTTGTTAGCTTGGGATTTATTATTATTATTTATTTATTATTATTATTTTTTAAAGTTTATGGTGATATTTTCGGGAGGGATTATTCTTACGTTAACCACTAGAAATTTTTTATCATTGTTGAAATCGTATACATACAAACTTTCCTTTCCCTCCTCTCCTAGCTCAACAGAAAAACAAAAGTTTCCCAAGCATGCTAATAAACAGCACGTTGATTTGAGATCTTGAATTTTATTTTATGATGGGTGCAAGTTTAAAATTGCATTTACCCTTGCTAAGCAGTGGCATTGAGTGCCTGAGCCCCTTGGGTTTTTCTTTTTTAAGTTTTTGTTTAAAGTGCCATTTGGTTAGGACCAGAATTCATTAGTGAAATTTCCTTCCTCTTTTGTAATTTTTATATATATAAGTCTTCTACATGAAAGAGGAAACTGAATGACAAGTCACCATAATTCAAATGTAAAACTAAAGTTGTGATTTTTTTATGATGTTTTTCTTAATATATGCGTATATATATTATTAAAAAAAATTGACAAATTATTATAGATCTGTATAAATTTTAGTAAAGAAGCACAAAATATCAATTTGTACATACAAAAAAATTATTTTGTCCTTTGTTTTGAGCGATAACAATGTAACTGCCTTAAACACATTTTTAGTAGACATTGGAGAAAAAGGAAATGACCTGAACGAAGTTTACTTTTTCTTTTTCTTATAAATCTTTTCATGATAAACTCTTGGTGCTGTGTCCAATGTTTTAAATCATTGATATGAATTTGGATTTTGTGACGGACAAAACTGAAATGTTCCTCTATTTCCACTGTCCTATTCCAAGAATGAATTTACATTTGTTTCGAGTTGAATAAGTGCAATAGGTGATCAGTAATTTTTATTTTCCCCAGTAGGCATCTTTATCGAGGGTAGGGTGGGTTTTGTTTTAAGTTTTCATACTGGTAATTTTGACAATGGGATGGGTTGCAGCTGTAAAAAAAAAACGACGACTGTTACTTTTCGATGTGTTCATTATTTCACTGGGGTTTATATTTCTTTGTAATAACCATTTCCACCTATTTAATGCTTTACAAAAACACACTTATCCTTATATTCTTTTTGTAAGCCATTCAAATGCCAAATTTAAAGTTCTTGAAGATAATTTTGGTTTGTTAATTTATTAATATCTGAACTGTCAACTGAGAAATGTGTCGTCGGTCAAGACATCCATATACATCGTCGAAACTGTGAATCCTAGCAGTCTAGAAACCATTCGTTACCGATTCGACTCGTTTCCCCACTAACCAGACTAACGTTTTGTACATAAAGACATTGTTTCAGTTTATTTTCCTAGAAACAACATCGAGCATTTAAAATTATGGAAGTATTAACATTAAACCTTGTTATTTATTCCAGTTGCTTCATGGTGTTATCGTTTATCTTTAATTCTTTGAAATTCAGAAACTAGGAAATTGATTTGTAAATATAATTCTAGTCTTTTAGTTATGTTTGATGAATTTGTTTTCCTTCCTGTTATTTATGATCCTACTATCCATATCAGGGTTTTATTATGTTTATTTGATTTGGATATAATAAAATGATGCAGCACACCGACCTAATAACAGCACGGTAATGATCTAAAAATAGACGAAAACAATCATTAGCAAGTGAGCCATGAAGAAGGCCCTTGCAGATTTGTGGTATAGAAAAGAATCGACATTAAAGAATCTCGCTCACTGTATGCGGATTGTTTGAAAACTTTTAAACTCTATTTGAATTTATTTTTTCTTACATTGGATGAAAGCTGGAAGGTTGTGTGTACTTAATGTAATAAAATTTTGTTAGTAAGCATTGTGCTGTTGCCTTTGGGTTGATAAATAAACTTTATTCCTATAATATTTTTTTATTTTATTTTATTTTAACATGAAAACATTAAAATGTATTAAGAATTGTACACATTTTCTTAACTTTTTCTAAAAGAATGAATGTGAATTAGCTTATGATATGCATTCATGATTAAAACAAGCTTATTACATGGAAGCATTTGATGGGATTATATCAATTGGTTTCCTCTCATTTTTAACATTAATACAAGTCAAAAACTGCTTAAGAGCACCAAAGTTAAAATTCTTTTCCATACTTCTAAAGTAACCTTCAAATGTTGAGCATTATAAATGATTTAAGTACATGACCAAATAGTCGATGATGAGTTTGGCACTATTCATGCATGGAGAAATGAATTAAGATGAGGGATGTTAGAGTTCCATATGAAGATGTGAAGTAATTCCACTGCCATTTTCATCCTGAAGCCATTCTTTATATACTTTTATTGGATCAATCATCCAATGTTTGTGAAAAGATACAGGGATCTGATGGCTCAGATATCCTTTGGCATAATCAACAGGTCGAGCCTAACAAAGAAAAAAAATATCGTCTAATGAAAGGAAAGGTGCTTAAAACATCAAGATATGAATTTAGATTTCTTAACAAAAATTGATTATATGGGTTAAAATTAAAGTGAAGTTCTTGAAAGAAGCATAAAAATACATCTGACAAAATAGTTTTGTTAATAGGAATGTGTAGAATCTTTAAAATAGATATATTAGCAATAAACCAGCTCTGAACTTTATTGAGGAAGTGGTCTTTTTTGTAGGAGTAGGCATTTTCTTAATTGTACATGGCCAACGTTGCAAATTTATGTACCTCTTGGTTTAATGATCACTAATACCCTTTAAGCAATAAGAGGTAATAAATTTTTGTTAATTTAACATCCCCAACAGAAGATTATAATCTGTTACCCCTTAAAAATGAATATCAATGCCCAAGCCTTCGGCTGTTGACAAGAATATGATTTAGCCAAAACTATTCTTTTAGAGCTTGTTGTGAATTACTTGTATTCATATCTTGAATGGTTCAGTTTAAATGTATTTAAAAATTTATTTTTGCTTACCTGATGAAAAAGAGCAGAATGGATAATGGGGATACCAAGCCGCTTCAGACAAATACCAATGAACATGTCATCTGGAGTGTCGTCTGTTGGACAGATGCACAAGCCACTGTCTACCAATTGCTTTACAACAGCCATGCTCAAGACTATTCTGTAAATAAACAATATTCAAAGGCTATTCTGTAGCTTAGGTCTTGGTAGATTAATTTTTTAGAGGCCCTTCTAATTTAAAATGATTTTACTGTATCTTAAGTTATTTGAACAACAAGGAGATCCCATAGCAACTGCACACTTTTTTGGTTAATCTAGCACTATGATCAATTATATGCTACATAAACATAAAAATACATAAGATAACCTACCCACCACCACCTGTGATGTAATTATATCCTTTATTGGAAGTCACAGCATAACCATAACGTTCTCCTAATGCAATAGAATCAACAGCATCATAGCAGCTCAAGAGTTGTCTCAATCGGGATATGCTATAACAAAAATTATAGTGAGTCATAAAAATGCAGATACATGTAGTTTCTTAAACTAGGTCTTTTCAAATGGAGTAACCTTAGTAATGTGTCATCATCTGCAATGATAATCCAAGACTTTTGTTGTGATATGTCTGGGGACATTGCAACATATTCTAAAATTGCAAATGTTTTGGCACAGTGACCACGTTCAGTGTTAGTGACATTCAGAACTATTGAAGGAATGTTTGGATCATTGGCATCACTGAAATACCCAACTTCAGATAGATTTCTTGCCCAGGTTTCCTTAACAACAGGAACTAATAAAAAAAAATTATGAGCAGATCCACCAAAACAGCATTGCAGAATATTATATACAGTGGAAAAAAGATCAAACCTCTGTCCAAATGAAACTTTTCACATGTTTTGACTGCAAAATAGATTTCTGATAAAGAAGCTGGTGATCCCTGGAAATATAAGTTAAACATGTTTGCAACTTTTCTTTTTCACAATAAGAAATGTATCTGGCAAAAGATTTCACTTACACATGTAGGTAGGCTTTCTTTTGGATATGTTGCACATTCGTTGCTTTCCTTCACACACAATTCTGGCACATGGGTTAAATTTACACCAACATGTTCCATCATATATAATGCTAACTCATATTTTGCATCAATTGAAAAATCTAAATAATCTGGGTTTGATTCCCATTCGTCAGATAATCTACAAATAAATAACAAAATTAATTTTTTTTTCATGAATAAAACTTGACAAATTTGAAATACTGTACAGGAATTACTTCTTAAGAAGGTTCATGCTGAAAAGACATCCTGCAGCAAAATCAGGATAGGCAAAACTTCCTGGATTGTCGTAAAAAGCAAAATGATGAATGATTGTTGCATCGTTATCATATAGAGAGTGGCCTAAAAACCAGTCCTGGTTTGTGCATCATGTTGCATTTGAATGGATTGGAATGTCACCGCAGGATATAAATGTAATTTATAGTTTAAATTTTTCTTCAGATTGATTAAAAAATGTAATTTACCTGCGAACTGTTATAATTTCTTAAAATGTTAAGCAGTTGGGGAAGGCGGATTTTGGTGTAATCTTCTCCTATGAATACCCAAGAAACATTTTCTCCGTGCAATTGAACAAGTCTATCAATGGTAATCCAAAGCATTTATAAAGTGCCAATAAATTAAGATTTAGTAGTATAAGCAAAATAATTTAAGTTACTTGGATAGTATTGGAAATATTGTCCATGATCCTGGTTCAGGCCATTCTTGATGAAGCAAATATATAATGGGGGTTTTCTTTATGGAAAATAATAAAGAAAACATAGCTTTAATCTGTTTTTTTTTTCATCAAAGACAAATATTAACTTATATCAATAACAGTAAGCACTGCTTAACATATTCACTAATTATAAGAATCAGCTGCTTAATGGAATTGTTTTGCTAGAAATAAGTACAACTGTCCAATCTTTTTTAGTTGCTTATTAGAGTCATCTTTTGATTTATTGAATCCATAGTGAAATAGTGTTAAATCTCTTTTAAAGGTTGAAAAATGATTTTTTGTGTTCTCCATTTATTAACTGAATTTATAATTTGGACAGCTTATAAATTTAGATAATGGAATTACAAAGATGGATTGGATAGTGTTACCCTTCAGATGAATTCACCTGAGCAAGGGCAGTAATGCTTTTCTTAATAAAGTCAATTTTATCACATAATACATAAATTAGATGTCTGCATAAGAGTCCTCTGCTGGATGTTGTCTTCCCACATTGAGTATTATGTGATATTTTTTTTTGAATTATGAAATTGCTGCTTATAAGAATCAAGCACACAATAGAAGAACATGATCCAGCACTTACTGGACTTAGCATATATTAACCAGTGGGTGATAAAGTATAATGGGGCCGTTACTTAAAAAGTTTATTTTAAAAAATAAAAAAAAAAAACTTTTAAGCATTTGTACAGGTACCTTCACTTAAGGCAATCTGCAATTACAACACATGCCCCCCAGATACCTGCCAAATATTTTTAAGTTGCATCCAATGATTGGTCAGAGTCCTAATTTCAAAATTACCCTCAATCAACTTGGAGGAAAAATTATCCTTCGTTTTTTAATTATTTCCTTGACAATTTAATAAATAACAAACTGTCTCCAATTCCTGGTAGGACAATAATGGACTTACTAATTTACCTTTAGAATCAGTCGAAATGTAATCCCATCGTAAGTTGCGATATATGTGTAATCTTGATATGCTAATATCTATTTAAAATCCTAATCTTCACAAGAATCCATTATAAAGTACTTTATAGCTTACCAATTATATTAGCTCTCAAATTTATTCCTATTTGTTGTATGTATTGAAAGTAATGCCTGCATGCCATTTTCCCTGAATGCATTCCCTGAAATTCATACCTGAATGTGAAGAGTTTACACAACCAAGTATAATAATTTGTTCAGTCTGATTGGCCTACTTTCTTTATTTCTAGGTTACGTTAGCTTACATCGTGAAGTAGGAACAAAGTCGTGGAGTTATTGACCAAAAAAGGGTGTAATACTGTTATATCCACAAAAGCTTTTCAAACTGTTTATGGTGAGGCAACATTTTGAGGATGGTAATGAGCCAGGTTGGGTGAAACTAGTTTAAGAGGATGAAACCAGTGTTAAAGACAAATCATAGTTGAAAACCATTGAATGTTCGAAAAAGTTGTTTCAATTGATCAGTAGATTCAAAGGTGTGCCAATGCATCACCAATTTTCAAGGCTATTTTGAATTGTACCATGTTGTGGGCAGTTACTTTACATATGCGTGTAGTGATACATGATATAAAATATGTCGTTAATAAATACGTTATGCATGACCTGACTGGCATTATTTTCAGTACAACTCTCATAATTTCATTTTCAGCTAATCGTTAATATTTCTGAGTCGTCTAAATTTTAAAATGAATTGATTTTGAACAAACCGGTTCTTCCAGTTCTTCACTTTGACCAACGATGGACTGTTTAAGTAAGGTTGCTTCACGAGCATGGTAAGTGTTTGGTTGACTGAGGATGATGTACACGATGATGGGAATTTCTGTGACGATGAGAATTAGGATGGCCACGGCTACATTTAAGTATCACAAATATAGACTTGGAAGATAAGTTTTATTTCTTATTACCTTTTTCCGTTTGGGCAACAGAGCTATGAGTACATCCGACCCCTAAAAATATTTTTTAAAAAGTTTTTAAAACTCTTCCAAGTTTTATTAAAATATTAGCGTTATCGAATTAAGTATAATTTTTTTTTGTTGTTGTTTTATTTAATGTCATTTTCTATTTTCCTGTATTTATCATCATATAAATGCATTAGAGCTATAAATGTTTAAATTCGTTTAAAACCATACTACCTAGTTCAAACTTTACTAAACATTAAAGCCAGCATTCCGCAATTAATTTCGTTTCACGGAGAAAATTAATTTCCATAAAACAGCATCTACTTTCAGTTTCCCTTTCCTCTTACCTATGGAAACGTATAAAAACTGTATGGCGAGGTAAAGGAGTTGAAATAAAATGGTCATTTTATTCATTTTAAAAAATTCAAAGCGTTTGCTGGCATTTTTATGTCCTGTGTTTTTTTCCTTCCCGCTTCCCCTCTCCGCGTAATCGATGCCAACGCTAGCCAGCTGATTGTTTGGACGCCATCTTCTTCCGGTTTACTTCCTGACAGGAAATGTAACTGCTCATGCGCAGAAATGATGGCTCTTGTGCGTGCGTGTGAGGCTCATAAAAGTTGGCAGGAGGAAGGGAATGGGATTCTTTGTAGTGTTCATAATTTAATGAAAAGGAAGCGCTTTTATGTTGCTGTTGTTGCTTCTGGGAATTTGTTAATGAGTTACACGTTTGTTGTGCATTTTCTCTTATAAATAAATCGCGTTTACCATTAAAAACTGTTATTATTATTATTATTATTATTATTATTATTATTATTATTTTGTTGATTTGAAAAACCAAACTCAGATCAAATTCGGAAGTCCTAGAGGCGGACTCAGGAGAGGGATTATGTCCTAGGGAAGTGAAATGTTACATCAGTGGAGGAATTTCCTCACTGTATGATCGTGTTTAGGAACGTGGCTGTCTGTAAGATTTATGTGTGGCAGGAAGCGTTTAAGAAGGGTGTTTATCATCTATTCCTGGTGTGGGTTTAACGAATGTTATCAGGCTTTTATGTGGTCTGGAATATCCCCAGTGGCAGAAAGAACCATATAAGCAATGTGTACTCTGTTGGCTTCCTATAGGCGTTTCATTAGGTCCATGTCGTCAGCCTACCCCCCCCCCCCTCCCCACTTTTAAATTCGATAATTTCATTTATGCCATTCGTTTGTCCTGGTTTGTGTTGTAAATCCCATCGTTTGTGCTCAATCGTTATAAAGAAAAGAAAATCTACAAGGTAGGGGTATGTAAGGGGCTTTATTTTAGCCACAATAGTGGGGGGGGGGGGTGACATGCTGGTCCCCACTTTTTAATCTGACAAGTTCAAATATGTCATTAGTTTGTGCTAGTTTGTGCCGTAAATCCAAATGTTTTTGCTCAATTACATAAAGAGTTAAAATAATACAATAAATTTGTTGGGGGGCTGATGACATACCAGCTCCACTTTTGAATCCGATAATTTCAAATATGCCATTCGTTTGTGCTTCGTTTATGCTGGTTTGTACCGTAAATCCAACTTTTTTGTTCTAGTAGATAAACAAATAAAAAATCTTTTATGAGGGGGGAGACGATATTCGAGTCTTCACCCTCCTCGATCTTTCCCTTCGACGGATTTCAAATATACTGTCCGAGTGTGCTTCTTTTGTGCCGATTTATGGTTATATCAGGTCCAGGGGAAAGTTGTTTTCGTTTCTAAACCCTTATTTTTTGTATGGTTACAATCCTCTCGTAGGATGATTTGAATAATGCAAATTTTTTATACATTAAAGAGAAATGATTGGTCATTCTTTTGCACTTAGTTGTCTAAGTGAAAACGTTCAATTTTATTTTGAAAAAACGTCTGGCACCTACCTCGCCGATAATTCGAGCCTGCCTATTGTATGAATTTAAACTTGGCCATAAATCAGCGGAGGCTGCTCGTAACATTTGTACAGCATTCGGTGATGATTCTGTCACCGACCGGACATCACAGAATTGGTTCAAAAATTTTAGAACTGGTAATGAGCGTCTTGAAGATGAACTATGTAGTCCATTAAAAGGATAAATATTCAGCCCGTCTTGGTCCACTGCACGAAACCCACGACATAGGCCTCTCCCACTACGAAGGGGGGGGGGTGTATTTGGCCTAATCTGACCCACGCTGACCAGACGGGTTAGGAGATGCATTTTTGAGCATCTGCCAGCTTTTTACGAATGCTACAAGGTGGTGGTAGTAGCATCCGGGACCGACGGCTTAACGTGCCCTCCGAAGCACGGGGGAGGAGTAAGAACTCGCTTCACTAAATGGTCCCGCATCCAGTTACTAGCCGTGCTAAGCGATGCTTAACTTCCAGAGAGCTGGCTTGCTCTGCAAAAACCCCCTAGTCCACGGCGCCCCCGACGGACAAAATCCATTGTATGAGCTCCAAAATCCAGAACAAACTATCACAGAGGACATGTATGTTGGTCAGCTTCAACGTACACATGAAAAAATCAAGCAAAAACAGCCAGCTCTTGCGAACCGTAAGGGTGTTGTTTTTCTTCATGACAACGCACGTCCGCATACGGCAAAGCTGACCCATCAGCCAATAAACAAACTTGCCTGGGAAGTATTACCTCATCCACCGTACTCTCGATATCTTGAGTGTCAAGTTGTTCCCAAACAAAAAATCTGATTAGATGGGAACAACTTGACACTCCATCTAGTGGCTATCACCTGTTCCTGGATCTAAAGGAGGTCATCGGCAGCTTGCATTTCAGCGATGATGAACAAGTGAAAACTGCGTGACTTTCTTCACCGGCGGCAGCTTTTATGAAGTGATCATGCGGAAGTACAAAGTAGGATCAAAAAGTAAGGTAACAAGTGCCCTAAAAATGAACCACTATATGCTAGTAACTCTTTGTTTTTGTGTGTTGTAGGTATTGATGGGTAGTATCCCTGGTGACCGCTAGAGAGCAGCACAGTTACGCAATTGCAGATAATCGCAGTTCGAAGATGGCAGGGCTGCTGGAAACATGGTCAAATGTTGAAGTGCGAAGTGTGTTAAGGTGAACATAAACTGTGAGCGGAACCATATGAAATGTTCAGTACCTCTGCAATGTGTGACAGTGTGATTCGCCTATCCTCCCTAATCATTCCCTCCACCTGACAAATGTTCTGGTTGCTAGCAGACGTTGACGGTCTGCCACTTCGATGCTAATCAGTGATGTCAGTCCTCCCATTATCAAACTCCCTACACCAACACCACACTTGTTTCCTCGATAACACGTTGTTGCCATACACCTCCACAAGTTCCCGATGGATCTCGGCTGGTTTCTTCCCCTTCGCATGCAGCCGAAACCTTATCACACTTCGCACTTCAACATTTGACCATGTTTCCAGTAGCCCTACCATCTTCGAACTGCGATTATCTGCAACTGCGTCACCGTGCTGCTCTCTAGCGGTCACCAGGGATACTACCCATCAATATCTAAAACACACAAAAACAAAAAGTTACTATCATATAGTGGTTCATTTTTAGAGCACTTGTTACCTTACTTTTTGATCCTACCTTGTACATTGAGCGCTATGACAAATGCTTAAATAAACTTGGAAACTATGTGGAAAAATAGTTTAAGGTACATTGAATCTGGTAAAGAAAACATTTTGAAATATATACAGGGTGTCCAAAAAGTCTGGTAACTTGGCAGATATCTCAAAGCTGCCAGATAGGCGAGATCTGATGAGTGTGGTTTTTAGGTAATAGGGGGTAGGGAAATTCATTGCCGTACTCAAATTTGACTTTGACCTCCAAATATAAAGTCATCCATTTGCTAACTCGAAAACTATTAAAGATAGAGAAAAATTTCCAATCGCTACCCTGTAGAGCAACACCACATTAGGCTAAAAACAAGTTTTAATTACACCCTTCCCCTTGAAAGATTTTGAGAAAATGGGCGAGAAAGAGTCACTCAAGGGCGGGTGTGTGCTTCACTTCAATTCAAATGTGTTAGAAACCTCAACCCAACTTGACCTTGAGTGACTCTTTCTCGCCCATTTTCTTTCAGGTGTCCAAACCATAGATGAAATGACGAAATGAAATACTCTAAACAGGAAAAGAACTAATAAGATAAATGTTATAGCCCATCTACTGTAAATCGTTGCGGCTTAAATAATGTTAAACAAGTGGCATATCCGCCGTAGAAAATTTTTATATGCAAATATTGCGCAATTTTGACTCATCTTCCTTAATTAATACCAGAAGAAAGAAAGAAATTTCAAATAATTTATTTCATGATTTGAAGTTAAACGTATTACTCAAAAACAAAATGGTGACTCCACAATTTCAGTGCAAACAAATTACCGATGAATGTATGAAGGACGTGCATTTGATGGGAAAACAATTAAGGTGTGGTTCGAAGTGTTCCAAAACAACTCAAATGAATTAGAATACTGAAATTGAATGCAGATTGGATAGAGTTTGTGCTATCGATGATGTGTGTAAAACTTATTGACTTATTCTTGCATTCCCTTTAGCTTCATTTTCTACCATCCATACTTTCCGATCTAAAATCTGATAAAATTAGAAGGTTTGAATGGAACATTCTGTACTGAAACATTTATCTCCTGCCCCAATCGTTTTCATTCTTTCCCGTAATAAGATAAAAATCTGCAGTAAAAGATGGACAGTACGTAAAGCTTTAAGTGTAACTTTATTATTAAATTAATTTTCAATTTAAAGTACAAAAAAATTAAAATGTTTATTTTGATTAAATCACAGGTTCTATTAATAATCCTAAATATTTTATTTATTTATTTATTTATTTATTTATTTATTTATTTATTTCCAAACTAGGGAATTGAAGGAATTCATTAATTCATTCATTATTACCATTTATCGCCAATTATCTAAACGTATTATTTTCCTTAATAAGAAGGAACTCCAAAACGACTGCTATTCGTTCACATATTGTTCTACACGTCATCGTTATTCATTAAGTCCACACCACATGAAGTTGGAGAAGAGAAATTTGTGTTTTGTGAACAGTGCACCAAAAGGTCGAACTATCTCCTTATCGCGCCTTGTGTTTAATTTTGCAGCGCTTCCTCCTAAGGTCAGAGAGATATGCTCTTGTAGTACTGAATGGATCGCTTCATGGCCTCTTTGGGAAGATATATGGGGCTGTAGCGCAGTCGATAGGTGGCCCGCATCCTGCTGACGACGAAAGTCTTACACGCGTATTTCACCTGGGAGACGGGAGGCAGTTTGATGGGCGTCTTGTGCACGAGGCTCACCAGGTCCAAGACGAAGTTGGCGAACGTGAGCAGGAGGAGCATGAGCCAATAAGGGATCCCGTGCGAGGACACGTGCAGGCCACGCGTCTCGAGAAATGGTTCCACGAAGTCATATAGGTTACAGGGCTCCGTGTCGTCGTTGACGAAATAGGGCATGCCAGCCACGTGATCGGGGTCGTGCGACAGGGCGTCTTTGGCGACCAGATGCGCCCAAGCCATGTTACCCACGTAGGCTGGCTGGAGGATGGCTATTTGGCCGCGTGTGATGCGCAGGAGGGTGCCACCACGTCGACAGGTATTCCGCAGAAGGTGGGTCACGAACGAGGAATCCCCTTCGCCGTACGTCACCACTGGGCGCAGCACCAGCGTGCGCAGGACTCCCGAACCTGAAAAAAAGTAAACGCCAAAATGTATAACACGAATGCAACAAACGACTATAAACCATTTGCACAGATTTTATATCTATAAGAGGTGGTCAAATGAAACGAGCACAGTCATTCCAAAAAGAGGAAGTGCGTTAGTAAGCAATCTTCTTGAGATTGAAGCCATCTATACCATTGCCATATTAGTAGGCACCTTCGCTTTGATCGACACCTATGATCGCCTGCCTAAGCATTTTTCAAATGGGCAAAGACATGAAGGTAATATGGATAGTGGTCTGGACTATCCAAATTTCTTCAGAAGGGTAGTGCAGCTCTTCTCGTCCAAATTTCTTCAGACAATCTTCTAACAGGAGCATGCGGACGCTGCTTGATTTTGATAAGTGCATACAGTTTCGCTAGTATTGCACACATTTCACATCTTCTTCGGCACTAGGACCACCTGTCGTAATGCTCACAGCACTTGCGAATGGATTCGGCCTTGCCTACCCTGAGGCCGGTTCTTACCGTTGCTGCGACAAGCTACTCTTGCCCTGTTGCAACATTTTTGACCTCCAACTGCTAAGACATAGGTCACGCAGTTTCGACCTACGCTAAACAAGTTTCCTAATATCACCTCTAATAGTGTCAAGTTTCTTTTGACCGCCACTTATACACATAGTATTACTTTTTAAAATTTAAAGACAGTATATTTCTTATAAGGAGCTATTAAATCTTTAACCTTAAATCTTTGTTCCCAGATTAAAGGGTTCATTTTAGGAAGTACTTCGATATAACATTATTACATACAACCAGCATCTCTTATTTGCTTTAATGTTTGAAGTATGAGAGTTGCTTGGAAAAATTCTCATTTGCGTATTGCACAAGTGCTGGTGAATGAATCCGGTGGATTAAAAGTCAGTCTATGATAGTTACTTGATTGCCAGACTCCACATGAGTATCACCGCGTTATGAGCATTTGTCTTATTTAAATGAACAAGAAAGCTAAAAATTTCGCCACATGTCAAGTGAGATACTACTATCACAGAATAACACATGTATCAATAAGTTCGGAGACTGGCTTCCTGACGGATATGATGTATGGTTATCGCGTGTTACACACATCCACCTTCAAAGTACTCACCTTCTGCAACTATGCACTTCTGCCAACGCGAGTACAGTTGCTGAAAACATTCCTGGAAGTCTTTGGAGGAGATGGTCTTCAGGGGGTCGTCGCTGCTTCCTGAACCTCAGATGCACGCTTGAAACGGCATCCTTTTAGTTCGTTTTTCAGACGGCAGAAGTAAAAGTCGCAGGGGCAGATCGAGTGAGAAAGGGTTGACGTTCCCATTTTGGCCAGTGCAGTCTGCACCATGAAAGACCGATGCGCAGTCGCATTGTCATGTTGCAGTACCCAATCCTTGCTTTACCAGTGTTCTGGGCGTGTCCGGCGAACAGCATCACGGATGCGAGCCAGAATTTGTGTATACCTCTCCTTATTCACTGTCGTCTATTCCGGTACAAACTCGTAATGCAGCACACCCTTCAGACGAACGTGAGTAACTACAGTTCACTGACACGCATTGTTTGGAAAAACCCTGCACTGCGGATCTGCTTCCTTCTTACCATGTCTCGCGTCATACAGTATGTGCCTCTACGCCACAGTCAAATAGTTCCCCTCTCCTCCAAGCCTGATTGGAGATATCAGCACAGTCTCCGAACTTATTGATCGTAGATGTATGTGATTGAATTTCTAAATGCTAATAAAGACGCGACCATGTGAGATTCATTGACAACTCAAGGAAACTTACAGCGATGTTATGATAGTTCAATAGTACACTGTGGTATGGAAACTTTAATGCGGGCAGGGAGGCCATCCGGAAGAAGATGAACCAGCTACCGTCTATCATTACGGATAATAACCTGTTGGGTTGTGTCGAGGAATTCATCAAACAGGATTGATTCTATTAACTTCCACCCTTTCATGAAACTGAAGTTTTTTAAAGTTATTTTTTAATGTCCTTACTATTAGTACATTTCTCTGATGCAACAGTCTACTCTTCGCGTGTAGAACAGAGCTTTTCAAGAGTGGCTTTCCCGTACAACCTTAATGCTAAATGGTAAATTCAAGATACGTCAATGGCTTACCGTTTGCGAATGGCTTCCGATCTGCCTCGATGACCTGTGCCTCGGCCTCGTGTTTGGTGGCAGAGTAGTCGGCGAGTAGGAATCGCTCGGGGATGGGAGCCTGGTTCTCCCGTACGTGTGGCAAATCTCGGTTGCCCACAACAACGTCCACTGTGCTAGTAAAGACGAGGCGGCCGACACCTGCTCGAATGCAAGCCTCCACCACGTTCTTCGTGCCTGTAAATGGATTACAGAGATAAACCAGATTTAATCGAAAGAAATTATTAGAGCAAAAAAGCATTTCGACTATGTACGTTTAACCACTTGTTTTGAATGCCTTTGCGCAGGAATTTCTCGTTTTCATTCTTTGCTAGACTGTATGAGCCAAGCTTCAAAATGTCAGATCTTTGCCAATTGTTTTTTAGAAATGTAACGTGTGTTAATCACTCTTAGCAGCCTTTATTATAGAAAATTATTTGGCAAACCCCTCTGAAGCAGTCCTCCATAAATGAATGACAATCTGAATAGCACAGGGTATACTATAAGGATCATTCAAATAAAAACAAACCAAAGGACTCCGTAAAATGTCGAATGGGCATTTTTTGCAGCATTTGCAATACAAACGGAAATGGTACTGCTTCAGTGTTATAACCCTGGTTCTGTGATCATGTTACAATCTGCCCTTTGTTCGGAACGTCGTGCTGATGTATAATCCAAATAGTCATGATTGAATTAATGAACGTTGAACAAATTAACGGTAATCCGTTTTTTAATCGCGAAAGGTGTCGGTAGTACAGAAATGCACCACCGCATGAATAATGTGTACAATAACTATATATCCTTAACATGTCAGTTTAGCAGGTGTTAAAGATTGGAGTCAGCGATTCCGAGAGAGGCGACCATCGTTGAGATCAGCGTAAGCAAAGAGTGCGATCATCTAATATTGACAGCCTCATTCAGGAAGTACTTGCTGGAATCAAAGTTGGAATCAGTGCACCATTATCCAGATTTTCTGCAGTACCGGAAGATTTGCGCTCAATGGATACCGCGCAGCTTGAAATCTGTATAGAATATTCACATGGGCTTTTCCGTGGTGCATTTGCTCTGGTATCAAAAGGATGGTCTCTGTGAGAGATGAAACGTGGTGCTTTCATTAAAGTTAGAGCAGCCAATGGAAGTACACGTCAAATAAATCAAAGGAAATGTAGACAAGTGCACGGAAGATTGTCAAATCAAAGAAGCATTTTAAAATTAAAATTAGTTTATACCCATTGCAAAGTAATGCTGACTAATCAATGAAAAGATTATAACAATAACAAAAATCGCTCAATGGTAAAAAGCAAAAACTGTATCACTAATAACGGAATTTTGTGATCACATGATACGTATATGCACCAAAGGTATATACGCCATTTGTTAAAAACAAAAAAGTGATTTTGTTGTTGCGGCTTACCTTCCACGTTGGTCTGTCGCATGGACTTGGTGTCGGGTTCAGCGGTGACATCCCTGACGGCGGCCGTGTGGATGACACAATCGACACCCTGGAATGCTTCCTCGAGGCTAGTCAAGTGACGTACATCACCCGTGATCACCTTCACAGGAACCCTCTCCTGAAAATCTGAAAAATTATTTTGGAATCAGTGGCAGCAACATTGAATGCTCCTATATGTAAGCCTATATAGCATACTCTATATGTAGACAGTTACCGAGTCGCTTTGTGTAGCCCGCGATGTCGTATGTTCGTATCTCAGTGGTGCGCTCATCTCTCTCGTGGAGCAATTTTACGATGAATTGGCCGAGGAACCCATTGGCCCCCGTCACCAAGACCACTTCTCCTGATTGGTCCTTCGTCATGTCGACTGGATTAATACTCTTCTACGCTATCCCTAATAAAAATAAGGAAAAATAAAAATTATTATTGTAGTCCTCACTCGCAGGCCTCAAAATGTTAGCCGAGTGAGATTGTTCGGCTATAAAGAAGGACTTTTCCCCTTTCACGCAATATGCTTTGCTGTAACAAAAAAAGACTGGAAACAAAAAAACCAAAAAAAAAACCACTGCTGTAATTTTAATAATACGTCGTAAATTTTTGGTTTCATTAGACGGAAGTTAGTCTTTTGGCAAGTCTCCAGTATGTTAGGTTTTTAATCAGATTTCACCTAGGCTAGTTTGCTCATAAAGAAAAATAAGATAGGCTTGAACCCATAATCAGTATTATGATAATAGGTTATTTAAAATTATAATTGTAACGTTCGGGATGAACAAAGAATTACCAAAAAACTACTTTAATTGCATAATATAAAAATTCCAGCAAGATTAATTTTAAAAAAAACTTGATTTATATTTTTATTTAAATAAATAAAACATCCATTAAAATGCAATTACTTACGTGCAATTTTAAATAAGTTATTTTTGGAAAACTGATAAATGAACTAGCTCACATTACTTAAGATAATAGTTATATTCTCTTCTTTTGACACAGTCATCCAATAAATTCAGTTCATTCAATCTAGTCCACAAAATTGTGAGAAACTACCATGGATATTCGTTGACAACATTAATGCATACGAAACAAGTGTAAATCTCGAAAGAAACACGGTTGGTAAGCTAATGAACTGTCTTTTCAGAGCAAATACAAAATATCAGCTACATTAAAAAATTTATAAAATAAGAAAATTACGTAATTAAAAAATGAGCCAATCCCCCGCTCAAATTGTATGACCCCTTGGCTATTTTCATTTTATCTTTATTATTTTTTTAAAGGAATAAGCTTCCTTTATTATCCTTGTTTTCAATATGAGATCAGGTTAGATAAACATAAGAAAACAGAGTCTCTTTAACCAAAAACAAAATAATAATAATAATAATAATACCGATAACATATTTTGAAAGTGATAAAAAGATTCGTCTCTTTCTATCGTCTGAGTTTAAATGGCCGATCCAGGGATTGGGGTTCTGTCTACCGTTGTGATTGGATCTTAAACCAGTAAATCACTGAATCAAAGAAGAATTACTTGTCTAAGTTTTTAAGTAACTTTTATTATATATTTGAATAGCAATGCTTTCGAAAGAGTCCATAATAACGATTTACCGCATACATTCTTTATCGGGTAAATCAATTAAAATATTTCTTTGTTGAATCTGTATCCGATTTTCAGTGTATGTCTGGCGATTGCGAACTTTTCATTTTTCTAAATCTTAGACATAGCCTATAATAAATACATGTGTAATAAAGAAATCTCTCAAACATCGGGCATTGATTGCAACTAATCCTTAGATTCCTGATTTTTTTTCTAATCCGGAATTTCAAATTTTATGTTTCCCAAGTATGTTTTAACATATTGGGATTTTAAAAGTCATGGCAAGATCATGATCTTTGAAAATGGTTATAGTCTTCCAAAGTGATCTTTGGTCAAAAATTTTAATACAGGGTATCTCAAGACTTTAGGGTCAAATTTCTACAAACGATAATACGTACTGTAAACGGTAATACGTATGAGGAACATTTTTGTAAGATGCTTTCGTTTTTACAGCAAACAACTTTTTTATCCATAAACAACTTACATTTCATAGAAACAACATAGCACCAACTTACAACTCATAATTCAATGCAAGCGTTCAAAGTGGCAAACTACGGTCTCAATACATGCATTATAACAGCGCATGAAATTTTGCTGCGCTCTTTCAAAAATCTCTGGCAGGCAGCTTGGACAACTGGCAAGCAATATCGCACCAGCTTCTAATAAATCGTCATATACCAACGATTTGATGTGCCCTTATAGGAAATAATCCAGTGGAGTGAGATCCGGAGATCGCGCTGACCAGGGTATAGGAACAGGATTTTACTTTTTACTATTTAAGATCATCCATAACTATTATTTAGTTTTAATGTTAACTGTTGTGAAAGTTGTTTTGCTGCTTTTGTCTTATTCAAACTGCATACAAATCTGCTTCATTAGGCCGGCCCAATAGTCGAGAGTGCTGCGGCGCAGGCTTTCCAGTTGTCGAATCTGCCAGGTTGTGGGTTCAAATCCCGCAGTGGACATGAATGTTATCAAGATAATAGTCATGCTGAATTCTCTAGATTGTGTAAAGATATTAGTCACGTGAAAGAGCGCAAAATGACCTAGCTGTTGACGCGCCCATAAACCTAACAAATCAATCAACCAAACGGCTTCATCAGTATTTATTGCCGGATTTTTTTCTTGCAATGTTCAGAATTCAAAACCTATACAATGGGAATCCTGATATCATTGATTTATTTAATTAATCCTCTCGTCATTCTTAATGTCCCATGTTTGTGATTACAATTGGATTTATTGTATATCATTCATTGAATTCAATGCTTGTCATTTTGTAATTTTTTTGTCAGTGCTTACTGTTTTGTATTTAATCTGTATTATTATTATTATTATTATTATTATTATTATTATTATTATTATTATTATTA
>JAHWFO010068719.1:7480599-7508061 GCA_023313115.1 Rhysida immarginata | reverse complement strand
TATTATTATTATTATTATTATTATTATTATTATTATTATTATTATTAGTCTGAGTGGCGATCAACTCAGACTAATCTGGCCACGTTTCTACAATATTATCGCAGAATCCAAGTCGACGCCCTTTATCTTGATTTTTCTAAAGCGTTCGACAGCGTTAATATTGGATTTCTGCTGGAAAAACGGCGTTTTGCGGGACTCTTTCCTACAGCTGTTAAATGGTTTTCTTCGATGCTCAGCGGTAGAAGTTTTAAACTGAGAGTGTCGGGCGCTTCACATCACGCTTTCTCTATCAAAAGCGGTGTTCCTCAGGGGTCCCCTTTGGGCCCCCTATTGTTCAATATTTTTATCGTCGATCTCCCGTTTGCGTTAAGTGGAGAACCTACCGAAGTCCAAATCTACGCGGACGATTTAAAAATCTATTTCGCCATTGATGTTGGTTGGAGTGCTTGTGAGAGCCTGCAACGCAGCCTCACTATCGTATCCAAATGGGCAGTTAACAACGATCTGGTGCTTAATGTAGGGAAGTCTTTTCTCATTTCCTTTAATAGAAAAACGGCCCCCTTTTTGTTTGACTACGGTACGGAGGATGGCCCTCTGATAAGAAAGACCGAGATCAAGGATCTAGGTATCCTGTTCTCTGATAACTGTTCCTTCTTAAATCACATTGAAGCACTTAAAGGGCAACTGACACGAAAAATGACCTATCAATTTTATTTTTTTATAACATAAAGGACCATGAACTAGCTCTAATTCGACTTGTAAATTTTTTATAACTTAAGTAGTTTTTTTAAATATAATTTTTCAAACATCAGTTTTCAAAACTCACGTCGTTTGAGCTTCGCCTCGATTCACCGCTAGGGCATGGCGTCACACTGGAGAATCGTCTTGGCTATCTAACTCATCATCGTTTTTCTTTTTCGATTATTTTCTATCCTTAATTTTGGAAAATCCAAACAAAAAAATGAGATCCACTTACATTGAAATGTTCCTTATTGCACTAGCGTTATCCGGGTTCAAATTTGCAACAACTTGAATTTTATTTTATTTTTCATTATTTGATTAATATGTGTCGGTTTCAAATGTTCAAGTAAAAGTTACAAGATTTAAGAAGATTTATACATGAACTGTGGCTTTTGGCCTCTCATCTTGTTTCTCATTTTTTACTTTTGTTTATATATCTTTTCCAATGTGTGACAATTATATACAAGGTGAATACAAAATTCTGAACTCCCCTTTTATTTTTTGAACCGAAGCAGATATGTCAATTTTGATGAATCCAATGAATAGGAAGATGTGGGTGGCCTATCCCAGGTGCACTTTTCATCATCCCAAATATGCAAATTAGGACACATTCAAAATTTATCTCAAAAACCGTAAGGGATAGAGAAAAAAACCCAATTGCAAACTTGTTCAGCATAAAAAAACAAACAAAACAAAAAAATAATCATCCAAATCGGACCAACCAATCACCCACAATCACGTGGTATCACGTGGTGAACTGTTTGTAGCTTAGTCACACTGCACAAACAAGTTACTTCAAACAGTTTTAAAAAAAGTTAATCAACAAAATGCTCGATGTGACGACCGTGGGCACCATAACACAATTGGGCACGTAACCTAACTGACCCCAAAACATCGGCAAGCAACCCCACTCCCCTCCCCCCTTTTCCGTGAATTTTTCCGATATTTTTATAGTTATTCTGCTATAACAAATCCAACAAATCAGAGATCATTAAAATCGGACCAGCCGTTCTCGAGTTATAAATGATGTAACTAACCCGACTGTTTTATGTATTTAGATTTTCATTAACCCTGTTTTTGGGCCTCGGCCTGTTGGGGAACAACATCGGGCTTTTCCCTCCGGTTTATCTGGTGGGATACTGCTGTTGTTGTTACATTATTATTATTATTATTATTATTATTATTATTATTATTATTAATTTCTTTTTATCTCTGATGTCTTGTAACTCTCGTTCTGTTCGCTCGATATTGTAGTTCCATAATAGTTGGCTTAATTTAACTGTGTGAACACAATCAATGAATTGAATTGAATTGCTGCTTGGTCAAGTTATACTTTAATTCCAGTTTTGTAATACACGTTTAAATCAATTTTGTAAAATCTTGTCGACTTTTTTATGAATGTGCATAATATTTAGTAGTAAATATATAAAATTATCTTTAACTTTTATTTTCTTCCTTTTCACACTTTTTTTTTAAATGTAAGAACAGAAAACGGGTTTATAGATGATATTAAAAAATAATTCGAAAATTGGAAATATAACAGTTTTATATATTAAGTTTAGTAGCGTTGGAAAGTCTTTCTAGCAAAATTTAAATTTAAAATTTTGACATTATTAAGCATCTCAAATTATAATTCATACAGAGGGGAGCCCAAAAAAATGACATAGTTCAACAAAGAAAGTTATAATTCTAATTTATACAGACATCGAGGTATGAATTTAACTCACTTTTGACTTCTACAGATACTAAAAGTGGTTACCATATGCATCCAGACATTTCTGATTACAGCGAACTACTGCTTAATTAATGAAATAATTTCTCCAAAATTAATCAACGTTTTCGGCAAACTACTTATAAATGTCGCCAGTGTAGCTAGTCTTTTACAACACAGCGGATTTTTCACATAATGAAATTCCTGAAGTGTTAATCAGGAAAAATAATTCTATAAAAAAGCCCATAAATTGCATGTATTACCTCCCCCCTCCCCCATCTGTGTATATTACCAAACCATTGTCATCTCGTGAAAAAATGTTCCCGCTTTACTACTTGACTATTGTTTTATAGGCGTTTGAAACTAAATTTCCCATTTAACCCCTATTTGTTTTAGAAATTGTAAAAATATGTTTAAAAAGCTTAACGAATACTTAATGATCATAGTAACATACCTTTGCTGTATCAGGTAATTTAAGGACAGTTATACTACTAAAAATATAAAAATAATAATAATTCCTAATAATAATAATGAAATAATACAATAATATGAAATTGGAGTGATGCGCACTGTTTCGAAAATGTCGCAAGTGGATATCAGAAAAAACCTGGCGGATTTGAGGGAAGACTCGGTAATAACGAGTAATAAATAAGTAAATAAATAAATAAATAAATGCATAAAGCTACAGACGTCCTTGGAAGTGAGTAACGAACTCGAGTCTGTTATACATAATGACGGATTACGTTTAGTAAATATTAGAATTTGTGTTTTATTTATGTAATCGAATTAATCATCATCGTTGAGTAACATATATGAAAAGTATTATTCTAATAATATTATTATGTGTAATCGTAATTACAATTACGTAATCTAATTTGCTCATATAAAAAAAATGGTGCGGAAATTGAAAATTTCACGAATGCTTGATGGGCTTTAACGTTTTATTATTATTGTCTATTGTTGTTATTGTTTATTTTTTTACTTATAGCATAAATAAGTTTATGCGCATATGATGGTTAATTGGTTTGAAGGTTTTAAATTCCGAAGTTGGCAGGGCTATAGACGAGTTCGTGTAAAGTAATAATTACTAAATAAATAAACCAGAATTCAATATGCCTTTGGGACTATTCATCTACCATGTATTTTCCACGAATTATGCAATAAACAATTATGCAGATAATGTAATAAACAAATAAACTAACATAACTGGCTTTAGCTAATGCAGTAGGAAGTCTGCTTATGAATGAAAATGAAAATTTATTTAATGAATTAAGCTAATGCAATAAGTTTGCCAGCTTCCATAACCCTACCTTATGAAGAATGGATTGCCGCCCGTTTAATCACTTAATAGCATAGTAGTGTAACTGAACAAAAAAAAAAAAAAAGGTAATGATTCAGTCTTTCTCTCGGCCCTCCCTTTTGCACTAATTAAAACAACATATAAATTAATAAATTGTTTAAAACGCAACAGTTTTAAAGAGGAACCTCTCCGAGGGAATAACATTGTCTACTCATCTCAGTGACATAGATTACTCATCTCGCCTCGAAATATTTATTTTTTCTGGAAACTATTGGAAAACCGTTATTTTTAAGATTATTTTAATAAGGTTTACAAGCAGGAAAATATTATGTATTAAGCTAACAGTAGAGTGTAATTGTTTTTTTAATGAACTTTCGGTGATATTACTATTTCAAACTGTGGCGATTCGTGGTAACGAAAATCTGAGCTAGGAAACAAAGCCAAGCTTTCTGTTTTCAAATCTATCTTTGACTCCATTTTCACCATGTCATGAGTCTTGGGCAACGACCGAAAGAATGCGATTGCGAGTGCAACCAGCCGAAATGAGATTCCTGAGAGGTGCGGTAGATGTTACCCTACTAGATAGCGTGCACAGGAGCACAGTAAAGAAGTCCTTAGATGTTGAGCCGCTACTTCTCCGCATTGAGAGATCTCAGTTGCCTTAGTATGTCCTCCAGATACGGATGCTGTAAACTGGTCTTCCTAGGCAGTTGCTATTTTCCAAGCCGGTGGGTAAGAGACCAAGGGATCGGCCTAGAACCAGGTGCCTAGACTACATTCGAGTCGGTAGGGTATTGATGACATGCGCCTGATGGCGGAAGGTTTGGAAAGTAAGTAAATATATTTTCAAAAATTTGTTATTTTCTATGCAATTTTCAGAGCAGTGCCTTAGCAATTGACATAGGTGAGGGTAGTCGAGAAAAATGGACTGCTCTTAAAATTGCATAGAAAATTCAAAAAGAACTGTGCAAAAGTAAAGCTGATTTATTCACTCCTGGTCGAATATAACACAGCTATTTAATGTGAAAAGACATAAGTGTTTTACTAATTCAATAATACACTATTGTACTATTAAATATCTATTACAAATTTATTACAAATGTTTCATGTGGATGTCTTTGGTGACAAGATAGACGTAATGGCTTTAGTCTTGCTCTTCCCAGAGGCAGCATACACTATCCTGAGTTATCGACTCCACTTCTGCGGAGATGCGTTGTTTCAGTGGGAAAGATGAAAAGTTGCAATCTATTGTTTGATCACCGGAATCGATATCTCCGGCAAATTTACTCAATTGTCTTAATATGAGTATAATTAATATGGGATAAAAGAATCAAGAACATTCGAACATCTTATTTAGAATGTAATTCTTTATAAACGTTGAACACAAGCATTGGTTAGTGCAAGCATGCTGATTTCTGTGTGCATACCCTAAGGCTCAAGCGCTCCTGCTTACAGCTGTTACATAGACTTAATATCACAATAGCAGTAGTGATGGTGCGTGAAGAACTTCTTTTCAGTATACGTCAACTTGTTACAGTGATCCATTGGCAATACTTGACACCGTTTTGCATGTGACAGAGAGCTAGAGTTAATGATTAACATTAATGCCATGGCCCCCGTAGTTCTCAGACTTTACAGTATGTGACTTTTTTGGCGGAGGTATGTGAAGAATTTGAACTTTGCACTTCCTATGTGAATGACGTGGTAAACTTAAAGCAGACTTAATATTATATGTGATAAAGTCGATTTACGCCGGACGAGTATGGGATGAGCTAGACCAGCGTTTCTCAACCTTTGAGTCGCGTCTAAATTTTTGTGATTCACGAAATGGCAGAAAAATTATTTAATCACTATAAATAACCCAAATCAGAGATAGGCAGAGATCCAAAATTGATTCGCAGTGTAAAAAAGATTGAGAAACGCTGAGCTAGACTATCGTCTTGGGTTTGATGTTCCACAAGGGCGCTCATGTCGAATATTTATTAAGTTTAGTACAAACTTGGAGGGATACCCTATCATTCTGTCATTGTGTTGGCGATATAGTGAGTCGAACTTGGTGGGCAGCTTTCTTTTTATACCATTCGTTTTGAATTGCCCCAAACTGAAGATCTCAGAAAGAGGAGAGAATTCAACTCAAAATCAAGTCTTTGGTAGTTTTTCACGCAAAAAGTACTCCAAAGTGCTGTTTTCCTTGATTGTTCATCTACTTTGTAGGGATGACGATAGACTGAGCTCTGATGTTTATAGGAATCCCAAGTTTGTTCCTTCCTATATTAATTGCTCCTCCAACCATTCCTCCTTTCCATATAAATTGGCTGCATTTAAACAAATTGTGCATGTACATAGTTGTCATAATTAACTATTCAACATATTCAGAGGCGCCTTAAAAACAGCATGCAAATGGACAGAAAAATGCATAACCTAACAATAATAAAGCACCCGATATATATATGATCAAAGGATCGAAAGTCAACGAAAATTCCAGAATTACTCGTCGAAAATCCCTTCGCCATCTGCACCCGATGGGTTTCTCCTGAAGGGTTTATCACCGAAAAATTCCTAGTTTGTCACCGATAAAATCCTAATTACTGGCATCTGAAAAAATGCGAGTAAATTAGCCAGTTTCATTGCATGCAAGTGGGAGGAAGGCAGGAAGGCTTCTTACGGTCAAATGAAAATAGTAAATTAAACCGAATATATATTTGGAGTTCATATTCAATATGAATTCAAAAAAGATTCCTGATAACTTTAATGTTTTGCATAAATTGTGTTTCAGGGATTCGTTTGAACGTATTTGAACTTGTCCTTACTTTCAAGATCCAAAAGATGATCTTAGCCTTAATATTTCTCACCGTCCTTATTAAATAGATTCCATGATCTTGTTCTCGTGAGTTTATAAACATATCAAAAACAACATAATACTAATAACAATAATGATAATAATAATAATTAAAGATGTAAGTATCATGGGCTACATTAACTGAATTCGACCCATCAATAATTTTTAAAAGATTGTTTTAAAAATTACTTGAAAATGTCAACATGCCAGATAAGAATATTTCTTAAGAAACAAAACGTAGGATAAGAAAATCTGCTTTTATAGTTTTTATATGTTATGCAAAGAATTGTAAGCCATTTTTGCTTTTTCACTTCTTCAAATTCAACTCGTGTGCAAGAAAAAAATGGTAAAGGTATTAAAAAAAATAAAACGAAAAATACTCGCTTTTACTAAGGTCATTATATTTAAGATGAATTTATTAAAGGCACGTATTAATTAAAAGAATCCAGACTGTGTGATTCACTAAATTACGGTTCTACCAAGAGAACTTCACAAAGGGTTTCAGCAACCTCGTTACCATAACAAAAGAAAATAATCACGAGTTCGTCTCGGAAACTAATAAATAACCTCTTCACGTGAATATGATGTCACCGTTTATTATAAGCTTCACAATAAGCAAACATCCTTGTTGTACATTTCATAGAAAAGTAATTTTTAATCATATTCTCATATTACATTTTCCCTTGAATAAAGCTCATCAAAATCAAATCATCAAATACAAGTTCATCATTTTCTCAATTAATAATTACTCCATGCTTCTCTCAGTTATTCATAATATGTACAATTTTTTATTCAGTTCGTTCACTTTGTACAATTCGGAATACTATTTGCGAATGCGAGGGCCTTTAAAACCGCTCTTCCACGTTAAAGAATAGGGCAGGGAGTTGTGCTCGGTGACCTCGCAGGCGCTGTTCCTAATTTATAGGCATGCGAATTGAAAGAAATGCATAATTTAGAAACATCCGTGTCTTCTTTCTCGTCATTTTCCCGCGAATAATATCGATCCATTGTCCGCGGTAGGATGAGCATAAACACCTTCTTCCTCCGAAGACACGGGTGAACGGCGGTAGCAATGCTATTGTGAACAAACGTGTATGCTCTGGGTCATGTGATGACTCGTTGGCGCTACGTGAGCAGATATCAGAAATAGAATCTCGTTTTGGTTGAGAGGAGTCAAGCAAAGGCTGAATACAGTTGCGAATTACAAAAGATATCGTAGGCAGAATAATTATTTGCGAATTTCATAATGCTCGAATACACTGCATCTTTTGAGAATGAAATAATAATAATAATAATAATAATAATAATAATAATAATAATAATGTTTAATTAAAACAACAATTTCCGTATATTCTTCGATAATTTTCTGCTTCTATTTTTCGCTGAAAAGATTCTTATATCAAAAATTTGCCTTCTTTACAACTTAAAGAAACAATAAATTCAACTTTCGAATCGGATTTTTGGAAAAGCAAAAAAAAATAAATAAATAAATAAATAAATAAAAATAAAAATAAAAAAATTGATAAATTTAAAAATTGAATTATTCGCTGTACATAGCAGTAAGATCTTGTATTTGCGTATATTTGCAAAATTAAAAAAAAAAACAAAAAACAAATTACACTGGCCAACAAAATTTAAGATTTTTCTTTTAACCAAATTCAAGTGGGTGATTTTTGGTAGTATTTTTTCTGCTGATTACGAATATAATTTTGAAATTTCTCTAGCACGCACAGATTTCTTTTTTTTTCAATGAAACATTTTAAAATTATTCAGTGTTTGGGGCCTGATAAATTTTCTTGCGGCCCCAAAATTTGGATAGTTTAATATTGCAGACGCTTCTCTTCACATCCATTACTTTAACATAGAAGTCTCGAAGTGCATAACTTGGAGACGTGACGTGATAGAAAAAATCTAAAAGCAGATTCGGATTCTACATGCAAATTACTACTAAGAACACTTTGTGTGGTCATAATTACAAAATGTGTGTTGACCAGTGTTATTAGTCATAAGCTCATCTTTATATTCCCTATTTAAATTGGTTAAATAATTCAATTAAAATACCGAATCTTCCTCAGGCATTTATTACAATCACCAAACAGCTTATTTCCAAAGTGTCTTATATTCAAGAAATGACATATTCTAGATATCACGTTTTTTTTTTTAATTTGCAAATAAAAATGTTGACATAGAATTACCAATATAATGCATTCTGGTTTATAACTACATTGTCAATCTTGGCATTGATTTACCCAAATCTTAAGCCAATAGAAGTGTCACATGTTCTGGAGAGAAGATGTTTTGGAAGTAAAATAACTATATAAGGAGATTAGACGTAAGAAAAAAGATCTAATACTACTAACAAAGAGTGTAATTATAAGTTTTCATTAACATAAATGGTAATTTACTTTATGGTGTCACAAGCTTATTATCATTATATAATAAGAATTGTCGTCTGCGATGTTTTCAGTTTTCTGCAAATTGGTATTGCCGGATGGTGTTTAGTAACACATAGCTTTTTAAAAATAATTTAGTGTTAATCATTACGATGCAGAAAAGGGAAGGAAAAGTCTACGATCTGGACTAGACTCAGGAGTATCGCTCTCGTTGCTCTAACCACCGTTAGTGTCTCTCCCCTTTGGCATCGTAATGATTACTTTATTGGAGTACTTTCACCAGATTTCTTTATTCTTCTTCTTCATGAATGTTCATAAAGAATTTGATGAGGTAAGCGCAAGGAAGAATCTCGACTTACGGGTCGGGAACTTGCTCGTTCATTTAGCTGTCAGGTGGCTTTATAGAAGTAAGAACTTTGCTGTTCTGATAGCAATAATAGCAAGAGCGATACTCGTAATCTCTGATTCGAGTTCAGGTCACGGCATATTTCCTTCTTTTGCTGCATCGTAATGATTAATTTCTTATAGTAGTTTTTCCAAATTGCTTTCTTCTTCTTCTTCTTCTTTTTTTTTGTATTATGATCTTCATCTCAAAAAGTTTTCCTTCACATCGTTAGTACACTTCAACATGTGCACTTTTCGTAGCTCTGAGAACATCTAGACGGCAATTTCTGGTCACATATTCGCCAGCATGTCTTCTGCTACCGTTAATATCGCATCCGTTACTCTTGCTTTTAATTTTTCACTTCGGGGACTGGTGTAGCAAACACTTTATCCTTAACATATTCCCGAAGGAAAACGTCTATTGGTGTTATGTCCAGAGAACGCGGAGGCCATGCTGTAGAGCCATCTCTTCCAAACCATCGTTTGGGAAACGTTGAATCGAGGAATTCACGAATTGATAATGTCTCTTACTGGTCATACTAAGACTTAACATTACGAGGGTCGCGTCCATACTCATTTCTAAATCGCCTCTGCACACTTATCGGTGATTTAGTCTCATGAAACCATGGAACAATTGAGCTTTCTCTCTCATAGACTCCATTTTCAATATGACTGATGTTGGCGCCATCTACATCGCTTCGGCTCCACCGTAACAGCAATTTAAAAACTTTTTGAGATGTAGATCATAATACAAAAAACCGTATATATTATCTAACATAGTTTTTGTTTAATATTTATTTTCTTTATCAGGCAAAGACTTGGCGCTCATCCTGTATTTTAACTTTTTCTCCTTCACTATAGACGCTTCAGTATTTTCTGGTTTGAATAATTCTTGTCTCTCTCTCTTTAACAATGTGTGAGAACAGATATCAATCCCAAAATAAATGTTAGGTGAACCACTTTGCCGCACTTATTTCAATCGTTCATTCAGGGCATTATTTGAATTTCACGATGTGCTGATGATTCACGTCCCTGATGTAAGGAGTTCCGGTATTAATATGTTTTTCGCCTCTTCTTTCCTTTCTGTAAAAATCATTTTGAAAGCATTATGAAGAAGAAGTTCAGCACGCATACTTGGTAGTTACTCGCAAAATGCTGCAGAAATTTGTTCTGTGGGATATACGAAGGTTATTCGTAAAGTAAGGTCCGTTTTGCAATAAAAACAAAACTACTTTAAATATTTTCAAAAAAATTTTCTTTACCAGATTCTATGTATCTTTACCATTTTTCCACATAGTTTCCAAGTTTATTTAAGCACTTGTCGTAGCGCTCAATATACGAGGCATGTTTTTTAAGTAAGTACCGTTTTGCGATTCCGCCGCCGCAGCGCTACGGTCGGCGTTCCGCGCATGCGCGCTGGTTAACTACATCTCTTGTCTACGCACTGACGCCATTACAGTCTGATTCTTCATTGTATACGTTGTTTACTGAGTGTTTAAGATGCCTCCGACAATCGTGAGTCCCGCCGATTGTGAAGTACGGGCTGTTATACGATTTCTTAGTGCTAAAGGCGTAAACCCGATCGATATTCATCGTGAGATCTGTGAAGTGTACGGACAAAACATTATGAGTGATGGAATGGTAAGGAAATGGGTGAGAGCATTTAAAGATGGCCGCACAAATGTGCATGATGAAGAACGGAGTGGGCGTCCTTCGGTCGTTAATGAAGATTTGGTGCAGAAAGTGGACGAAAAGGTGAGAGAAAACAGACGCTTTACAATTTCATCATTGTGCGACTGCTTTCCTCAATATTCTCGTAGTGTTTTGTATCGCATTGTGACCGAGAACTTGAATTACCGGAAATTGTGTTCACGTTGGGTTCCAAAAATGTTGACGGATTTGCACAAAACCCAACGTTTAGGCAGTGCATTGACTTTCCTTGAGCGGTACCACAATGAAGGTGAAGATTTTTTAGACCAAATTGTTACTGGTGACGAAACATGGGTGGCCTACGTCACACCAGAATCGAAACAACAATCCATGGAATGGCGACATTCATCATCACCCAAAAAAGTGAAGTTTAAGCAAAAAATTTCTGCCCGGAAAATCATGTGCACAGTTTTTTGGGACAGAAAAGGAGTATTGCTAGTGGAGTTTCTGCCTCGTAATGAGACAATCAATGCAGCGTCTTATTGTGAGACATTGAACAATCTGCGTCGTGCAATCCAGAACAAAAGACGTGGCAAGTTGAGTAAGGGTATCGTTTTGCTGCATGACAATGCCCGTCCACATGTGGCTAATCGAACCAAAGATCTCATCAAATCTTTTAAATGGGAAACTCTAGATCATCCTCCATACAGCCCTGATCTGGCGCCCAGCGACTACCATTTGTTCCTGCACTTGAAGAAACACCTGGGTGGTCAGCGTCTTCAAGACGATAACGAAGTCAAAACATTTGTGATACAGTGGTTAACAAGTCAGGCGGCAGAATTTTATGAGGAGGGTATTCAAAAACTGGTGCCCCGTTATGACAAGTGCGTCAATATTCACGGAAATTATGTAGAAAAGTAGATTAAGGTACAAGCTTTCATGTAAAAATAAAATTATTGCGATATCTTTGCACGTCTTTTTTTAATTCCAAAACGGTACTTACTTAAAAAACATGCCTCGTACTTCCGCATGATCACTTCATAGAAGCTGCCGCCGGTGAAGAAAGTTCACGCAGTTTTCACTTGTTCATCATCGCTGAAATACAGGCTGCCGATGATCTCTTTTAGCTCCTGGAATAGGTAGTAGCCACTGGACGCGAGGTCCGGACTGTAAGGCGAGTGGTCAAGTTGTTCCCAAACAAAAGATCCGATTAGTTAGGATACATTGTAAATACAGGTTTGAGTTACATTATTATGACCACTCCCTACGTTTGTCTTCGGGTTGCCCAACCGAGGAACAATGTCACGTGTTGGGAATTGGTTAGGTGACTATATAAGGTAGGTTTCCAGTATGTTAAAAACATATCACTCATTGCTGCAATGGATAAGAAACGTGATTTATCAGATCTGGAAAAGGGGATGATAATCGGCTTTCGGGCCAAGGGTGGCAGTATTTCGGAAACCGGAGTGAACTGTTCTCGTGCTGCTGTAGTTAAAGTGTACCATGACTGGGTAAATGGGATTGTTCAGAATAAACGGTATGGGAACTGTGGAGCACCACGTGCCATTGATGAGAGAGGTGAACGTCGGCTGCGAAGGTGTGTGAAGTCCAACCGAAGAGATACAGTGGACCAACTTACCGCTCAAACCAACGAGGGTGCTACCAGACATGTCTCTAAAATCACAGTACAGAGGACCCTGCTACGTATAGGCCTCCGCAGCAGACGGATGGTCACCGCACTCTTGCTGACGAAGGTTCATCGCCTAAAACGGCTTCTGTTTGCTCAACAGTACAGAAACTGGACCACTTCTGGCTGGAAAAAGGTTGCCTTCTCTGATGAGTCACGATTTCTGCTCCATAGAAGTGACGGCCGTTGGCGGGTGAGGCGAGAAACCTCCGACAACAAGCATCCTGCAACCATTGTTGGACGAATCCAGGCTGGTGACTGCAGTGTCATGGTGTGGGTAGGGTTCTCATGGCATTGACTGGGCTCTCTGATACCTGTGGAAGGCACTCTCAACCGATTTCGGTTATTTATCCATAACTGCAGATCAAATACACCCATACATGACGACTGTCTTCCCAGAGGGGGATGGCACGTTCCAGCAAGACAATGTGACGTGTCATACGGCTTCAATTTTTCGGGGGTGGTTTGAGGAACACGACCAAGAGTTCCAAGTACTACCCTGGCCCCCTAATTCCCCAGACCTCAACCCAATCGAGAACCTTTGGGATCACCTCGATCGTCATGTGCGTGCTATGGAACAACCACCGCGTATCCTTCCGCAGCTATCGGATGCTTTACAGTCTGCATGGCAACAGCTACCAGAATAAACCTACCAGAATCTTATTGACTCACTCCCACGCTGTTTAGCTGCTATCCGTGCCGCTAAAGGCGGTTATTCAGGATATTAGCTGGTGGTCATAATAATGTGACTCGACTCTGTAAAAACATCACGGACATAAAACACTTCAGAAATAAACACGATTTTCACAGCCATTTAAACGTGGTGATTAGAAAGATAATACATGATGCATGAATAAATTATCAAACCTTTAATTGCAAAGAAATTGAATTTTAATTGAAAGAAAATGATTTAAAAAAGAATTTTGGATTTAAGACTTTTTGGAAATAAGCTCTTCGATTCCCCAAGCCCTTCTTTACCATAGCCTAATAAAATCGCTTGCCCAAAATCTAAAAGTAAAAGACCCCATTTTTGATAAGATTTCGGCAAGATTACCAATTTTGATAAAAAAAAATTAAAAAAAATCTTAGTCAACAAGGTTCTAATTTGACTCTATCAGCTTTGCATTAATATCATTCGTTTGATGAAATTCCCTGTTTGATTAAAAGTGCGTCTATTGTAATGATAGGCTGGACACTCTAAGATTATATTTGCATTTCAATGTTATTTCCCATAGCTAAAGTTATCGAGAAACTGATTTTCGCGAGTTATACAGAAATATTTATTAAGACCTTCCTTCCAACAGTAGGGCAGCAAACAAACACCAAAACGCATCAAACTGCACTTGATCTTTTTTTTATATTTTTTTTATTAAGGCAACTCAGGCGTACGATCAGAGAAATTACTTCCTGCTGGCTCAAATTGATTTGTCCAAAGCCTTTGACATAGTTTCGAAAGTCCAAGCAATTCACGGCTTAACGACATTTGACATTACTGATCCCTGTATTTCATTGGTGACGGGCTATCTTAACAGCCGAAAAAAAGTTTAGGACAAAATGGTAATTTAATTAAACCTTCCGAGTGAGGAGTAATTCAGGGCTCGGGAATTGGTCCGTTTCTTTTTGCAATTTCAACATCGCTTTGTATTCATTGAGGCTAAACTGATATTATTACAACATTTATGTTGACAGCAATTTTTTAATATAAGAACTTTAAGAGAGACGATCGTCATATGATCAACCAGCAATTAAACGATGACATTAATCAAATACACAATTGGTATAAGAAACGTGGTATGGCAACGAAGAGGCACAAACCAAACATGTCATAATCTTCAAAAGTGCAATAGATAGCGATTGCATGTACAACGCCAGGCATAAATTATTCGAACACAACATGCAAAACTGATTTTACAATCTTTGGTATTTTTTTTAAATTATTAGTATTAGTATTTGTTTATTTGTAATTTTGTTTATTTGTAATTTTGCAAGCAACAGGCTATGACAGCCCAATAACAGCTTACAATAATAACAATAAATACAGTATAAAAAAGAATAAATACAATATAAAAAGAATAAATATAGCATTATTAAATATAGACAAGGAAAATAATAATAAGATAAATATAATATTTCAAAGTCATTTTTAACATGGTGATTATGATTTTAAAAAATTTAAATCAATAAAAATTGTATATTATACAGCAATAAAAAGAATAATCGTAGAGATATTAATCAGCAAATCTAGGTAAAGAATCATAAGATAAGTGTTATATTTTTAACAATAGTTTGTTTATGTTGATTATAACTCATAAAATTTAGATCGATTATATCAGACATGACGTTACAAGATTTAAACATGCTATAAAAAGGAAAAGTGCTGATGTTTTTTTTTTTGGAAAAGGTAAATAAAATATGTCGTTGTTTCTAGAATTTAACTTAGGTAAACGTAGATCAACAGAATTTAGAAATTTTGAAGAATAAATTATATTACGGTATAATTTAAAAGATAACAGAGATCAAGTATAATTCGTCTGTTAATTAATTTGTCGCACTTAAAAACATTTCGGAGGTAAGTATAAAGCTAAGTTTCCATGCATGCATTTTTGACGCATTTATAACTGCGTCTCGACGCAGAAAGCAAATGTGCATCTAGACGCACCTAGACGCACATTGCAATAGCTCTTGTTGCATTTAATTCGAACGAAAGTATCAGTTTCCATGCATGCATGAAGTCTACGCAGAAAGTTCAACTGCGCATGCGTCATGAGTTTATGTTTTGCAATTTTTCTCGTTAGAGGGAGCTTCTTCTCTCTAACCATCATGCCACCACCTTGGTGTTTTTCGGATTTCTTAAAATATCATTATTAATTTCTGGTGTCCGAGCACAGATTCCATCAAATGAAGAAAAGGAATTGATGGAAGGATTCCTCTGCTTTCTTACCGTAGCATGTACAGCATTATCTGTACATGCAAACCTAAATAAAAGAAAACATCGGTACTGGGTTCTAATAAAAATCTTTTTATATCTAAATTTCAATTCATTTGTTTTTTCCTATATATCTTTACACAAATGTAAATAGTACAGTGGAAATATTGGCAATTTCATTTATTTTATTTTCACGTCATTTCGGTAATTCTTTGGTCATTTTATATCGTTATTGTCTTTTATGTTTACATTGTTTTCATTTCATTTTAAATAAAATAACTGATTACAACATTATTTTAAAAGGTACACTCTTGAAAATTTATATTTTGCAATAGCGTATCTAGGAAATACACGCGACCTTTCGCGTTCGTTTAGAGGGCGCGCCCGCTGGAAGGTTAACAAAGCAAGTGCGCTTGCGCAAAACAATCATGTGATCTAGAAAGATTTGAGACGCATTTACAAGTGCGTCAAGAAGTAGAAAACCTTTCTACTTCACTTTTCTGCGTCCAGACGCATGAACTCCAGACGCACATCAACCAAGATTCGGAGACGCAGATATCTGTTTCCATGATACGTGCGTCAAGACGCACCAATTTATGCGTCTAGACGAAGAGAAACTAAGCTTTAGACACATATCTGTTATTGTTAAAAAAAAAAAAAAAAAAAAAAAAAAGTAGGATGAAAAAGTCTAAAAAGTGTGCATAAGAAATCTGACTGTACTTTTTCTAAAGGTAATTGCAATTTTGCTTGATAAAGAGACCAAATAACAGAGCTGACTAAGGTATTAAAAACGAAAATGGAAAAGTCAGCATTATTAAAGCTTAAGGAATTTCTAATGATAAAATAGGAAGCTCGATAGGCCTTAGAAGTTATAAAATTGATGTGATCAACAAAGCTTAATTTGGAATTAAAGATGACACCTAGATCCTTAGTAACTGTTTTTTTGTGGTAATTTTGAATCATTTAAAGTGTAATTAAATTTACAAATAGTCTTCTTGAGGAAGGATGTAATGTAGTGGCATTTCTCATTGGTAAACATTTTGTTTTGATTACACCATTGCCCAATTGAGTGAAGGTCAAGTTACAATTTTTGGCAATCACTAGGAATACAAACAATTTTGCCTAATTTAATTAATATCACCCGCAAATAGAAATATCTGGGAGGATTTTACCACTTCAGGAATATCATTAATAAATATAATAAATAGTAAAATAGACCCCTGAGGAACCCCTGAAGAGGAAACAAAACTAGGTGAATAAATATTATTAATAACAACATAATTAATCCTGTAAATGCTTAAGTATGAAAAAATCCATTTGGCATAACAAGGGTTTAATTCATGAGTTGTGAGTTTTTTGATTAAAAGACAGTGATCAACTTTATCAAATGCTTTTTCGAGGTCAATATAAACCATATCGACTTGTTCATTTTGATTAATACCGTCTCCAATGAAGTGAACGCAATCAAGAAGATTTGAAACAGTTGAGCGACCTCTCATGAAGCTATATTGACAAGAAGATAAATTGGGAGAGACAAATAAATATATTTTTTTATAAACTAAATATTCAAAAACTTTAGCAGGGAAGCTAAGAATTGAAATCGGTCGGTAAATTTTTACATCATTTTTATTACCTTTATTTTTGTATATTTTTGTACATTATACAACTATTTATTAACTTTGTTGTACATATGTGACAAAAATTACATTGCTAAAATAAAATTTAAACTGTCAAAAGATATTTAATAACATTGCTTAAGGAAAAAAATTATTCGAACATGCCCAACTTTGGAAAAAATTATTAGAACATATCACAATATCCTATTAAATTGTGATTTTTTTAGTGTTCAATAGAAGAAGTATATTATGTAAATGCAGGTAGTAACTCTGTTTACTGTACAATTAGTGTTGGTAATAAACCACATTAATTATTAAAATGGCCAAATTACGAGAGCTAAGGAATGATGGGAAAAAAACAAATAATTCGCTTGTTGAAAGAAGGCAAAACTCAAAGGGATGTTGTAAACTGAGCTGGATGTGCCATTACACATGGAAAAAATTCAACAACTCAGGAACCACAGAAAACCTTCCTGGTAGGGGTAGAAAACAAGCAAGAGACAAGATCAATCACTAAGAAAAATTTGCAAAGAAAACAGAAACTGTAACTGCCCTGCCAAAAGTATCTGGACACCCCTATGTTCGTGTGGTCTCACCCTGTAGGATGCAGATGACAGTATGCATATTAAAAACACGACTTATCAACAGTGACAGCAGTGACAACACCAGTCAGCAGCATGCCAAAGGTCTGAGAATTATCCGACTTTGAGAGAGGAAAGATTGTGGGGTGCCGCATTAGCGAGAAGTCACTTCGCGAAATCAGCACTTTGACTGAGCATCCTCGCTCCACTGTGCACGATGTTGTGCACAAATACGAACAGACAGGTGCAACAACGACAGCAAAACGTTCCGAGCGACCTCCACTCCTGTTCCCAAAGATAAACGTGCTCCGTCTCGGGTGGTGGTGAGGCATCGCAAACACACCCTGCGGTACTTCACTGCTGCCTTTGTAGGGGACCCAGCCGCAGTCCGTGGCCCATCAGTGCGCACAGTGCAACGTGCCCTCCATGAGATTGGCTATTGTGGGAGAGCCGGAAAGTGGAAGCCATTCGTCTCAAGGGTGAATGCTGTTCGTCGTCTACGATGGTGTACGGAGCGTCGTCAGTGGACTAGTAATGATTGGGCAAAGGTCATGTGGAGCGATGAAAGGCGCTTCAGCCTCCAACAATCTGACGGTCAGGTGTGGATCTGGAGACGGTGGTGAGGTTATGGTATGGGCAACCTTCTGGACAGCAGGCGTAGGCCTGTCACCGGTATCGACATGCGACTGAATGTCCCACGGTACCAAGAGATGTTGGAAACGCACCTTCCTGGAGTGATGGTGGAGCACCTCATCGGACTGCTTCTTCTAGCAGGACAATGCCTCATATCACGCCGCTCATTCAACACAAAAATGGTTCGCCTGTGCGGACATCCGGTTATTGCCCTGGCCTGCGCAGAATCTAGCCTCGAACCCAAACGAAGCATTGTGGGATGTGCTGGAGCGGCGTGTACGGATGCACATGCCGCCGGTCACGAATCATCATCAGCTTATGGGCCTTTTGACGACCGAATGGCACCGCATCATACCAGCGGAATGAAAACAACTTGCGAACAGCGTTCCTCGTCGCGTCGCAGCAGTAATTGCAGCAAAGGGTGGCCCAACGCGTTACTGATGACAGCATTTCCATAGAGGGCCCGTAGAGCGGGGTATCCGGATACCTTTGGCAGGGCAGTGTACATCCAAAGAAGTGGAAAAAGTGCCATACTAACATTAGTTAAAGAATTGTAAGAAATAGATTAAATGAAATGGGTTTTAAATTCTGTAAATCCAAAAAAAAATAAATAAAAATATAAAAATAAGCGAATGCTGATAAAGCATCATAGGAAAATTCGTCTACAGTGGACTAGACAGCATAGAAATTACTTTGATGATTGGGACAAAGTAATATTCTCTGATGAAAACCATATCAACATTGGGGGAGGAGATGACGCTGGTATATTTGTATTCAAAGAGTGTTTAAGAGACTCAATTAAATTTCCATCCTGTGTAATGATTTGGGGGTGTATCTCATCCAAAGGACCAGGAAAAATAACACCAATTAATGGAAAAATTCATACTAACGTGTATGAAGAAATATTAGACTACCATAGAATTACAGTTTGATAATGAAAATGTAATTTTTCAAGACGACAATGCATCTTGTCACCGACCAGCAAAAATTAAGAAATATCTTCATAACATTAAAGCCTTGCCTGCCCAGCACTAAGTCCTGATCTCAACCCGCGAGACACCATTTGGTTGAAGTTAAAAAAATTGGTCAATGAAAAAAAAAACTACCAATAAGGAAGAGCTAAAAATTCCAATTACACAGAGTTGATTAGGGATGATTATTGTAAATGTTTAGTTCAAACAAGGCCAAATCGCATCAAAGCTGTTCTAAAGGCTAAAGGAGGTGCCACAAAATATTGAACTTTATTTTGATGTCATTATTTCTCGTTTTGTTTTACTTGTTCTAATAATTTTTTCCAGAGTTAGGAATGGTCGAATAATTTTTGCCTCAAGCTAGGGTGTGTTATATTTTTTTAACAGTTTAAATTTTATTTTAATAATGTAATTTTTGGCATATGCGTAGAGCAATGCTTAATGAATATTTGTATAATTTTTATTTTGATATAATACTGATAATTAAAAAAATTATCAAAGATCATGAATTCAGTTTTGCATGTTGTGTTCGAATAATTTTTACCAGGGGTTGTATATTAATCCTCGGGGTTTATATTTCACTAAATGTATTGATTATTTTATTATGAAACTTCGAAGATTTTGTAGACAGTTTCGAAATATATTGACCAACCATGAAAGTGCATAATGATTAATTTTATTATAATTATGGTACAGTAACACGATCGTCAAGGTACATTAACAATTACTCGACTCGCAACAACTTAAGATATCCTCTAGGTATCATTTAATAAGTCCCTTCATACATCGATAACCCATATGCAATAGTTCAGTCGTTTCTTTACCTATGTTTAAATTTCTAATCAAGTATGCTGGACTATAAAAGCTTAACAGTGCCGTATGTACTGAACGCCACCCTGCTTATACGGCAATGGTTATTCATCAACGATTCTTATCGAAATGCTAGATGCTAAAAATTTGAAAACTCATATTTAACTTCGACGTTTCTAAAAAGATTATTTTCTTATGCAATAATTTGTTTGGAATCAATTACCATATCAACAGCAGTAGAATACACAGCAGTAGGGGTTCATCGACAGCTTTATTAATTTTTTTAGCATCTTTAAAGTGTTTACATCGATTAATCCTGTCTCTGTTTACTTGTGTTTATCATTGGTAAACCCCCGGGGGGGGGGGATCTGAAGTCACGAGCACCAACTGTCGTGGAGAACCGGGTATAACAAACACAAAAAGAACAAAAACTACCACTATGACCTGGCAGGAGAGCTTCATGACCAATGAACCCAAATTGTAATAATGCCTAAAAAGTGATAGTTTCGTTAACTTTTAAATAATTATATATGTACGCTTTTACAATTAAAAGATTAATGATTCAGAACAGTTTTCTTAAAAATTTAATCGAGTTCGACTTGAAAACAAAAGATCAGAAAGCGTTCAAAATACTTCCAAACCATAATGAATTCGTCTAAATAATTATAAAATGTCAGTGACATGTAAAATGTTTAATTTTAGCATAAGATGAATAAATTTTTGATTTAAGTTAAGGCTAATTTAATGAGAATATTTTGTAAGTTACTAATTGAGCCGTAGTCTCTAAATATTTCGTGAACTATTTCAGTCTAGAAGTTGTACACCGCACAGCATAACATAAAATAGTAATAAAACGTTCACATACCTGCAATCTGAACAACTTAAACTTGCTTTGATTATAAATTTGCCACAATCACTAATGGCGAACTTAAAAAAATATTCGACTTTTTTTTATTATTAAAATATCAAAAGATAAGACTCTGTTTAGCAACAACGCTAACTTAAAAAAAAATGTTTGTCAATATTTGTTAATGAAATGGCTGATTATGAAAGATAGAGGTGGAGATAAGACACGCGGAATCATGATAAAAGACGAGTAGCTTTACATTGACTATGCCTTATTTCTATGAGGTAAATTCTAATTTTATTCTGTTAAAAATGAGGATAATCTTTGCATTCTATTTTTTTTTTTTTATCAAGCAAGGAATTCTATTCGACATACTATTGATATGCCTTCCTTGGAGATTCAAGGTTCAGTTTCTATGGACACAAGGTTGGTTTCGCATAATCGATTCCTTTTTTTGGGTTCTCCTAAGTGAGCGAATGCAAATGAGCGAATTATCTTCTATCATTTCGGTCAAGGAACGGAAAGGGAAATTTCGTCGATAAGTAATAGACCTCTGCAAAAATTGACGAGTGGAATCGAAACTCTCCTTAAAAATTTCCCTGAATTGACGCTTCGCCAATCTATCACGAAGTTTCAATTTATAATCATTCTTTATCAAGGGAATACGAATTGCAAAATGCCTCGCAATAACATTTTCTCAGATGTCAGTATACAAAATGAGAACGCATCAACATCAGGGGTTCCTGTTTCCAACAGTGTCACTTACATAAACGTACAATTGAAATTCGATCTAACAAGTGCTCCTTGATAAGCTTTTGTAATACTTTATAGCTGCACGTGTTGTGCGTGTAGCCTAAGCGAAATGCTCTGCACTCATCATCGAACAAAAATTCATTTCTCTTCAAGAAAAACGCAGAGACATAAAAACGTAGTGCAGAATAAGTCAAAATGTAAACTGCTTCACCAAGGCTGTACTCGGCATGTCGCTAAAATAAATAATAAAGTGATAGGCTATCCCTCTAAGTTTGTACTAAACATCATAGCTGTTCGATATGAGCGCTCTTGTGATGCGGCAAACGTCCAGACGATACTCCATTCTCGTTGCGGCATTTCAGGCTACGAAAACCAAATCTTTCACATATCTCCACAAAAGGTCTGGTGACCGCGGGGGCCAGCATCAGTAGTAACATTAGTCAACATTTTACAACTTTATTTATAGAGTATTTAACGCGTTATTTTCAAACATGTCATCAACATTTTTCTAGTACGTACAGATTTTTGCTTTTCAATGAAACAGTTTAAAATTATTCAGAGCTTGGGGTCTGATAAATATCCTTGCGGTCCCAAAATATGGATACTTTAACATTGCAGCCTCTATGTTCATAACTTGGAAACGTGACGTGATAGAAAAATCTAAAAGCAGGTTCGAATTCTACATACAAATTACTAGTAAGCAAAAAGAGTGTTGACTAGTTTAATTATTAGCTCCAGCACGGCCTCTCCAACGTTCTGGCAGGTGCTGAGGATGTGCGTGTGAAAATGTCGCTTAATAGAGATTATGGAGACTGCTTCTGCAAATCTCATCACAATATAGGCTTTTTTTTTTCCTGAATGTCGCTGCTATTTAAATAACAGCGTCCCTAATGAGCAATTCGCATATGGCGAACTTTTCCATTAGCTGGATAAAACCTGGAGGGATAAACCATCATTCTCTCTCATTTGTTCTGGCGATATGCAGCCTTCATGTGGCAGTTTTCTTTTCTTTTATGGTAATCATTTTGATCTATCCTGTATTATACATTCTAAACGTACAGGTTTTAAAATCGGACTATTTTCGAATTTTCAGTAGAATTAATGATTCTATTAAAGCAAAAGATTTGTGCCTCTCATTCACACTGGCAAATGGGATGCTTTGAGAAAGCTAATGAAGTTACTCTAATTTATAAGAGTTACTCCCAAAGTGAAATATGTACCATAGAATCAATTTTTAAATCACACTTTTGCTGCTTGCATTATGTTTACATATATCTTTCAGGAAGAAGCTGTTACTTCTTCGCATAATCTCCATCTCTTAAAATAGCCATATGTCTTCTTTGATGAAGAGCGTGTATGCACAGAAAAAAAATCACTATTAGGTCCACTAACCCTTAGCATCCACACATTTGCCATAATCTTGTGAATGATTCCTGCCGCTTCAATCTCGCGACAAGGAAACGGAGTAAATATACTCTTGCTCATGTTGATTGTTTGTTTGTTATTGCAGCCGTTACAGTACGGTTTTGGATCGGTTTCGGCAGTAAATATTTAAGCAAGCTAATATTTGCAAAAAGACAGCCACAGATAATGCCCACCGTGAGATTCGAACCTGCGATCCGACGGACTCGACAACGAGAAAGACTTCGGCCATCAGACAGCACAATGCTTCTAACGGAGTCAAGTGCAGTAGTCGTTTTGAACTAATGATGTAGTTGCAAACCTCGCGGGAAATGTACGAAATAAATTGGAAAAGTAGCAAAATTGTGGATTAAAAATATACTAAGAAATATAGAATATAAACTGGAGCTAATTCTCCAAACATCAGGCAACGATATTATTTGAAAAAAAAAATGGAAGGAAAATTCTGCGACCTGGATTCGAACCAGGAATATCGAGTATTATGCTCGACGCCTCTACCAAGATACGTATACAGCCATGCTGTCACTAAGCCCCTTTGTCAAGATGGAAAACCCAATGGGAGGCGGACACCCGGCTCACAGATCGGCAGTTTTTCCTATCCAACAATCAGTTTGATGAACACACACAAAAAAATAAAAAATATAAACTAGAGCCAATTCTCCAAGCATCAGGAAACAATATTATTTGAAAAAAATGGAAGGATAACCCGATTGATAGAGGCGTCGAGCATGACACCCGAAGTTCCTGGTTCGAATCCAGTTCGCAGAAAGTGGTGATATTTTTGAAATCAGCAACCCAAAATTAAATAAGAAAAGTCATAAAACTGTTGACAATGAAACTTGCGCTGACCAGAGTTGAAGTTGAATGTGGGTGAAGTTAAGGATTTTATTTAGAAATATTTCCCCGTGTGTGGAAACATTTAAGCATGTTCCAGTATTGCAGAAAATGGAAGTAGACGAACTATCAAAGATTAAGATCGCAGATGATTCATTTAAGAAATTCGTCAATCCAGAATTTTAACTTTTATAAAACTAAACTTCCTTCCTGATTCATTCAACAATCCTCGAGCGCAATGTTATAAGAGCAGTCATTGCCTTATTTAACTGAATTAAATAAATCCCCCGTTCTCCATAGTATTCGGTCAGTCCGCTCACCTTAACGACTGTTTGCCTTGTACAAACACGCACATACAAACGCACACCGTGTGTTGTTTCTGCCATTTCAAAATGGAACTCTTAATTAGATATGGCGAAACCTGCTCATTACACAGTATATTTCAGTCTAAAAAGACTTCAGTAATTGCATCCTCGCTCCAAAATTGAAATATCTCAAGCCCCTTACCATTTTATGTAGGTCTCACGAATTGTAATTTTATTCGAGACAAACAACTTCTAAACATAGTACCAGAGATTACAAGAATGCCTTGTGATAGCCTTAAATATTTATACTTTATAAAAGAGAAAAATTTACAAAAGAAGTAACCTTGAAAATCCTTTAAACTGTTTATTAATAGCGCATACGTTACATTACTGTTAGATAAAACAATAATTATTTTTTAATTCTTTTGTAGAGCAACTTTTTATTCGTGGAGTCAATGCCAGAGTTAGTCCAGTGTAAACGTGAACGGTCAAACGAGGAGCAATGGCAGTAACTCGAACTCATTTGATGAAATCGTCATTAAGTTCTTGATAGCAGTAGTAATGATAATAACAACAATAATAATAATAATTATAATGATAATAATAATAAATTTCTTATCGCCGTCCCCATCTTACGAGAACCCGTGTGCAAAGCGATTTACCTGAGAGTGAGAGAGTGTGGGGGGGCCTTTTCCAGGTGTCGTCCGCCTTCACGCGCTCATCATCGAGTGCGGCGAACGAGGGGGGGACGCCAGTTGAGGGTAGAGCTGCCGGAGACGACCGAGTTGCTCCTCCCTCCCCCACTTTAAGAGTAGTCGGTGGCCCTCGGGGAAGAGGAAGGGAAGTGGTTGGCGGGCGCGTGCGGGTGGTTTCTGTTTCCTCCAGCAAAAAGCGTGGCGTCTTGCAGAAGCACGAGCCGGTGGGCGTGACGTCACAAATTAATGCGTCAATAGAGCGGAACTATCTCTTCAATAAACAAACACTAAGCGCTTTGCTTTTTTGTCCCCTTGGTAATCGTATTTGAAATCCATTATACATTCCAAGATTAAAAATGTCGGCCAAGTGTTTTTGTGAGACCAACAGAACATAATAAAGAATGTTTCAAAAAGAATTAAGGAAAATTTATTTCATTTTAAGTTGTTGATAATTTGAAATTAAACTACAAACGTCCTGATCGAATGTGAACTCGCTGAAAGTAATGCGACGGAAGACGGGTTCGTTAAACCGCATAAAACTAATCGATTTATGAAGGAAATTGTGAAAAAAAATTCTTAATGAGACATAATCATCATCATCATCATCATCATCAACATCATCATCATAATAATACTTTAGCTATTTATATCGATGATTATATTCGCTTGATAGACTATTATTTTACAGAGGAATTTAAGAGTTCATCAACAATAGATTTTTACGGGTGAAAAAGTTCTCGTCGGAAAACGGTAGAAGGTGTGGTGGAAGTGGGTCGCTTTTCCAAAGAAGTTTTTAAATATGCAGAGAATTTTTTTCATGATTCCATTCTCGAGCGGATACAAGCGAGAAATTTCGAACGAAAATGGGAAAATGACGGTTTGAGTGGCGATGATGTATTAAGGAAAGTAAGGAGGTGGGTGGCCGGGTGGGAGGAAATTTTTTTTTTTCCTATATGAGATGTTTGTAATTACAAGAGGAAAGCTTTACATGTTAGCGTAGAAAAACGCACGAACATTTAAAAAAAAAAAATTAAAAATTCGATTATCGGTCATGGATATGGGAGTGCCATCGATCTCCAGTCCGTATCAACGTCGGTGGTAACTGGATGATATTGGCGGCCAACGCGGGTGGCTGTTCCACTTCGATCACAGCGGCCATCGCCTTTAGGCTTGCCTTCTTTTCATATTAGAAAGGCCAGACTTTTATTTTAAATCGAAAAATTTCGTTTCCATTTTTAACGAAAAAAAAAATAATATAAAGTATGACCAATGAGATGGATGTACGGCGGGAAGAGGTCGAAGACATGCCGACGGCACTTTCCCATACGAGTTCGTGAAATTCAAAAATGGGGAAGCGAACTTGGCATCGTTGTCGTCCCTCTTTAATTTTTTTTATTTACTTTTTGTCTCCTTAAGTTTGTTTTTTTTTTTTTTTTGCTTTTTAATGGTGCTGCGAATTTATTAGTGAGAGGACAGGAAACACCAATTGTCTTCTTGCAAAATGTTATAATAAAAATAAATAAATAAATAAAATAAAAAACAATATTCTTCTAAAAAAAAAAAAAAAAAAAAAGATTGTGAAATTTACAATTCTGGATTCTTTCGAAGTTTTTAATAATGCCAAAAGGAATAATATGAGCATCTGATAGTTTTAAAGGCATCAAGAATTAATGACACTGGAAAAGCAAAATTGATTTGGCTTTCAATGATAAGCAGAGAAACTACTATAGTGCGATCAATAAGTTCGGAGATTGGCCTTCCTAACGGATATGATGTATTGTTATCATGCGTTACACACAACCTCTTTCTGCAACTATGCACTTCTGCCAACCCGAGTACACTTGCTGAAAACATCCCTGGAAGCCTTTGGAGGAGATGGTCTTCCGGGCGTCCGTCTTCTGCTCCCTGAAGTTCAAATGTTCTCTTGAAACGTCGTCCTTTGAGTTCGTTTTTCAAAAGGGAGAAGAGGTAAAATTCGCATGCGCGAGACCGGGTGAGTAGGGAACGATGTGGAAATGTCAGCCTGCAATATCGCTGGGAATGCCAAGAAAATACTTTCGCACGACACATTGCACTTTCACCATACACCTGCTGCAACACGTGCAATGTTTCTGTCGGCTATTTCTCCAAACGCCGACAGAATTTCATATTCACACGTTGTTCTTCAAATGCCATTTCTGCTTTCTACGAACGCGAACAACTATACCGTGTGTAAGACATTATAACAATACATCATATCTGCCAGAAAGGCTAGTCTCCGAACTTACTGATCGTACTACACTAGTTTCTCTGTGTATCATTGAAAGCGAAATCAATTTTGCTTTTCCACATCTACAGGGTGTTGCATAAATATACAGGACAGTA
>JAHWFO010068719.1:7463778-7475599 GCA_023313115.1 Rhysida immarginata | reverse complement strand
TACTGTTAAAGTGCTGGTAGACCAGTGAGTATAGTCTTCAATTAACTGCCTATAATTATTGTTTGTGAAGAATTTATCTTGCTGATTTCGTCAGATGCATATGTTGTTTCGTTGCAGATAACTGTTATCATTACTGAACGAAGGCCTATGTATATATAAGAATATGCTAAATTTTAAGAATGCAGTCCCAGTGAATTTTTGTGCATTCGATATTTTACTCTTCCTCTAGAATAAGTTCGACGTTAACATATCTCATGGTTAAGAGAAGGGGGTCTCGAAGAGTCCGATACTTTTTCTAACTGGTTACATAAAACACCGGAGAGCAAAACTAATTCGAGGAACGTGAATAGTTTAGTTGCAACATTTTAAAAAGCTCCAACAATCTCTTTCTCTTTTCAGCGTTATTTATAGGCGATTTCTGAGTTTGCGAACAACGAGCCCGTGGCAACCAAAGGCAATGTTATTCGGTTTGGAAGGTGACGGGAATGTCAATGAGCAGAAGGAAGTCTTTGCATTTGCGGTTTGGAAGGTGCCTCTCGCCAGGTACGCCGCGTTCCACTCACTTGAGTCCTCTTTACCTTGAAACTCCTTCGTCACGTGACCGCAACTTTAATAGCAAGGTTACTTGGCCGTTCCAGTTCGGTGGGCGCTAAAAAGGAGTGCGTCGCATTAAAGTCCCATAAAATAACAACGATTTGTGTCGTTCGCTTCTCACCTTTAGGCAGTGACGTCACGCGACATTAATCTTCCTTTTTCTTATTTTTTTTTCTTTCTCTGCGGTTTATTTATGGCTTTCGTTCGTGGGTGTCGTCATTCTGTTTCTTTTAATCTCTTATTTAAATCAGACGATGAACCGAGTCCGCTTCCCCGCAAGGAGTTCCACTCCATCTGTTTGATAACGGACCTTTGACAGGCTTACGGCGTGTTAATGGAGCTAAGAAAGTCATTCCATAGAACATTTTGAAGTTGCTTCTCAACTATTTGAGGCGACTCGCCCATCTTCCTATTATGTTCGATAAGACTTTTTTCTAATGAGGAAAAAGACTACTTTCTTTGCATTTCTGATCTCGAACTGATATAGCTTGATTCGGTTCAAAGTGCTCAGAGATAATAAAAATTAAAAAAAAAAAAATAGAGAAAAACATCTTTTTTTTTTAAGATTAAACATTTGAGATAGGAAATTAAATTTAGAAAGAATGCAACGCAACGTAAAAATAAAAATTCTTCTTTGAAGTAGATTACTATTTAATCGCGCTTTGACAGGGTTTTCTATTGTCGTTCATTCTCTTCTAATTTATTTAAATGTAGATCTATTATTGGATATTGTCAATGGATTTCCGGAAAGAAATGTTAGTACGCAATTACGTCATCCTTGTTATCATGTTTCACCTGTTCCTTACACCATTTATGCTTCTCTTTTTTAACGCTTAATTTGTTAATTTTACGTATACTTAATGACGTCACTTGTGTCTTATTATTTTTTTTTTCCATGTTCACTCTGTAAATGAGTTGGACCTAACGGGAGGACAGGACTTTTTGCTGTATCGCACAATTATATTCAGGTGTTATCGGGAATTTCAGAGAGGAAATTTGAGCCCAGAGGATTGCCCCCCCCCCCCCCGTTCAATTCTTCCTGCCTCATCTACCATAGAAGAAAACATTGCCACAGTCCGGAAAATGTGACAATGGGGCATCTCACTAAGTAGACAGCATTGTAACAGGTGACGAAAAATGTCTTTATTATTACGACACGCGCAAGACAAGATATGAATGTTTGAAGATGAGGATGCACCGAATCCGTGAGGAAATCAAGAACAGAATGGCTGCTCTGTGAGAGTAGTTGTGGCTCGCACGGTGATGGAATTCAGAAGACAGTCACCACACTGAACAGTAGAATACCTAACAATGTCTGCCTTATGTCCTTCGAGCGTCCACAAGCATCCGCCACGCCCAAGATCCAACACTACACCATCACAGTGTCCCTCCGCACCGATCCAAAGTCTGTGCACTGATTCAAAGTCGTTTCACCAGCTATTTGCACTGATTATTATAATTTAGTATCAATCATACAGTTTTGACTTCCTCCATGTGACTTTGTGCTATTCCTTGACTTGAAGAGTAAATTGAAAGGAGACGAGTTTTCAAGTACAAACAAATTCCAACAGTTTCTTTTCAGTGAGGGTTTGTACATGACGAGTGACTTGCATGTTTTTATGCCACTATTGCATTGCTAGTTTTGGATCAAAGTAAGTTATAGAATAACAATGACTGCGCCGTATCTTTGTGAATGTTGATAGAGTGTCCACACGCAAGCAGTACTCATGGCATGTTTTGATTTGTTTCTGCACAGAAAATGTGCCTTCACAAGATGCAGTAGACACAACAACCTGGAAGCAGCTTGAAGTAGTATAAAGACTGGAGGATAAAGTTCAGTGTGATCGGTAAAAAAGTACAACACATCATTAAAAGATCTTGGATTTTTCTGTAGAACGGTTAGTTTTAAGTCAGTTCATTCACTAAAAATTGGTTCTCGAAAGGCAAGCAGCTTTTGTAATTCTACACTCCACTCTGTCAAATGGCTACATGTGTAAAGTCCCAATTTGAAAAATAAACAAAATATAAATAACATAAATGTACTTTCTGATGAAAATGTTAATGTTCAAAATGGTGGCTTTCAGCATCAACACATTTCTGAGTACGAGTCACCACTGATTTCGTACATCGTATCAAGGTGTCCAATAAGATTTCTCTACACACCGCTTGAATCTCACCCCAAAGTGTGTCCAGGTTACGTGGTTTACGTGTGTACACTTCATCTTTCACTGTGCCCATAAGAAGAAATCCAGCTGTGTAAGGTCTAGAGAGCGTGCTGGAAACTCGATCGGCCCCCTGCATCCTTTGGACTTTAAGATTATTTACATTTTGTTTATTTTTCGAATTGGACTTTAAGGTTTCCATTTCCAGAAATCTAATCTTGTAGAACGGGAAATAAATTTTCTATGATAGTTCAAAGTGTGTATACATTTTTGAAACACCCTGTATTAGTAGCACCTTGGATATTTAGTAGCATTTGTCTACCAAGCTTTTGGCTAAATAATGTATGGTGAAAAACACTTTGAAAGATTGCAAAAATTAAAGGTGCATTGCAAAACTTTCCTAGTGCCATTTGTACAATAACTGTGGTATTTGTGCACCTGATCGTATACAGGATGAGGCAAAAGTCGCACAACATAGAAATATATGGTGAACTTAAAGAAGAATAATTTTGGGATATTTTTTGGGATAAATTTCGCACGAACGTGTTCAGGAACCATGTCGTTGGAGGTTACAAGATGTGCAAAAGATCTTTAAGCAGATTTATTTCCTTATAACATTTTAACACATTGATAAACCATAGATTATGGCCTTGAGATATCATTCGATGTCTTTAAGTTTTTAAACGTATAATTAAATTTTTACTGAAGCGTAGTAGGTTTTGAAAAACACAAGATTTTAAGAAATGGCGACTCTAGAGCAGAAATGAGAACGATGAAATGGACAATGAAATTCAGGTGCCCTACTGCTGTTCAGATGAAATTTCGAAGAAAATTAGGAATAAGTCCGCCAACACAAACTACAATCCCAAACTGGTGTTGAAAATGTGAAAAAAATGTGGCGTTTGTGAGCAATAGCGTTCAGGTAGACCATCAAGTAGAACCAAGTGAATGAAGCTTATATAGAACTTCAAGGAATCGAAATGCTGTGCCTAATTGAAATTAAATATCTACTTAGCAACTCTTCAGAAAATTGTTTCGAAGATTCTGAAGTTTTAATCATGCAAACTGCAGATGGTGCACAATTTAAGATTACACGCAACTTGTACGTATATAAATGTGCTAGCTTTGATTAACCAGGACTAACAGTGATTTTTTTTTGACAAAGCTATATTTCACTAAACATAATTAATTAATTCAACAGTACCAGGCTCTTAGCAGAGGCTATATTGAAGTGCACTATTAACTAATACAAAACTTAAGACATTGTAGGAGATTTTAAGCCTACGTGTTATCTTCATGTGTTCAAAAATTATAAGTGAATGAAAATAGTTAAAGACTTGATGCATATCATATATTATTACTCCATTATAACAACTGATTGAGGAAACATTTGTCAGCTTTAACCTTCTTCGAAGCACACCAACTAAGATATAACCAACGTGTTATGGTGCACGACGTTTGCGTGAAGGAGTGAAGCAAATTAATTTTATAAATAAATTTATTTTATAAGAATATTGATAACTATTTTTCAAAGATTTTTTTAAAGCTTTATTCTCAGATTTGTCTCTGAAAGTGTGTCAAATATTGATGTGAGTTGATCTTTATATTATCTAAACTTAAGAAACAATATAATATTGAACTTTAGAATAAAAGATTAAACGGCCATATAACGTTTCGAGGAATGCAGTTATTGAAGATAAATGCAAAAATATGGTTAGAAACAACCTATCAGCAAATGCTATTTTTACGAGCTTAAACATTTCAATTTTATAGCATTGAATGAATAGCTTTCTTCACTCTTCACCTCCGCGAATAAGAAGAATTTATTTTCGCAGAAGTCGTGGGTCGGTGTTCTCTTATTCAATTGAGTGCTTTCTCCCACGTAAAGGGAGTCGCTGTCTTTTTGTCATTTTTCAAACTCAATCCCAAGAATGGAATCGACGCGCTTAAAAGTGGAAAATGGGTTGAGGTGACCGAAACGATTAATCAAAAGGAGACAAGAATGATAAAAGTCATGTTTCTGTCAATCAGTTTCCAAATAAATGGCACAGAAGATATAAATGACAGAGCTAATAATGATCATATCTTCCGCTTTGAGAATATAGAAATGTAAAGTAAACGAATTCAGAAAATATCAGCGAGATTTCTGCACAAGAGCTCAAGATGACTGAAGCATCACGTGCTAATTTAGAATAATAGGAATAAGTAGAAAAACAACTCTCGCCAAGAAGTGAACTTAAGAACTTAACCTAAATCAGACATAAAACTCCCACATATAATTCATGAGGGCACTATCTTGCCGAACTAGTAACAAGAAAGATAAATTGTAATGGCGGAATGGTACATTCGCACAGGTCTCCCACAGGTCTCCAACTTTTGCATGGAAAGAAGAAAAAAAAGGAAAAATTTTTTGTTGCGGGGGAGGGAGGACTGGGTTTTTTTAAAAGACTTGGCTCATCAAAGACAAACAATTTCTTTACAAAAGTTATTCGTCTCTGAGAGAGGAATCCGTACATGTCAAATTTATTGACTTTGGCTCGCTAGAATGAATGTTACAACCATTTCTTCATTTTAAGAATAAAAAAAATTAATATCTCTAAAAAGATTTAACCGATTTTTATGAAAAATACGTCAATGCATAGTTTAAGGAACCAAAAAATTTATTTGGGGAAAGGGTGTGCTTTAATAACTCTAAAAAGGCTCATCAGAACCAAACAAATCATTTACAAAATAATATTCGTATTAATGGGAGAAGTCTACACAAGTCGAATTTATTGAATTTGGTTCGCTAGAACGAACATTACAGCCATTTCTTCATTTTTAGAAAAAACTAAAAAGGCTTATCCAATTGACATACAAATACGTCAAGGCACAATTAAGGTACCCTCTACCTATGTATAACTTTTATTCGGTTCTGCCTTTTTCCATTTAGCTGCACAAAATTGGTCACATACTAACATAAGAACATACGGAATTTTTTCTTCAATACATCCTCTCGAAACACGAGTTTTTAAGTCGATTTCAGAAAAAAGAAATGAGTTTGGAAAACGAGCATATAGGCCTTCACTCTTAGTGAGTGGTAGGCCAAAAATAGAAAAGGGATGTTGTATTCGCTGACAAATAGTATGTTGAATATGCTATGTTCATAAAACTAATCGCATTATTTCTTCTGATATAAAAATATTTTTTTGTAAAAATGTGAATGATGCTTTTGCTCTAGAAGTTTTGAGGGCAAAAAGGAATACATTTGTACGAGGATTGTTCAATAGAAACACGTTTAGAGGCTGGGAAGCAATTTTTATTCAAATAATTTAAAAGAAATTGAGATTCACCAAATTGTTTATGTATTTTAATATTTTACTAAATTGTCTTTATAGAATATAATATAATAAACACCTATTGCTTATATCCATCAGGTAATGTCTACTTCGCTGCCAGTGAATCATCGTTTGTCTAAGTTGCAGGAATCACGACTTAGCTCATCTCCAAAAGGCATGAGTCTCATCGGTGCACTAACCTATACAGAGTGTCCCTTATTGATGTATACACTCTTTGAAACGTTATAGCTCAGCAACGAACGAAATGAAATAGAAATATAAGGTTTGGAATGAGGTTTACTTCTAACAAGACGGTGCTCCACCTCACTTCCATGTCGATATGAGAACTTTCCTCGATCACACATTCAATCATAGATGGATAGGACGAAGAGGAAGTGCTACGGAGTTCTACCTCTCGACTTCTACCTTTGGGGAACTTCTACCTAAAGAACACGGTGTACGCCACAAACCCACAAACACTGACGGAATTAAGAGATCAGATTGAATATTCCATCAATGATATTCCATTATCTACAATCCAGTCGGTATGTCGCTCTGTTCGACGTCGATGTTGGGAATGTACTGTGGCGAAGGTGGACATTTTGAACATGTACGGGCTTAAGGAAGTTTAAGGAATAACATACAACAAACCTTATATTTCTTTCTCATTATGTTGCTGAGTTATAACGTTTCAAAGAGTGTATACCTCAATTTGGGACACTCTGTAGATTCCCATCTGGTAAACTTGATTGCTTAACAGCAAACTCTTCGTCAGCATCGAAATTAACTGCCACCTCTTTAATGATTGTCTTAAATGTCCAAAGACATGGAAATCCCACAAGTCGGGACTGTAAAGTGGATAGTCTAAGACTTCTAATGCATGCGACTGAGCAGATCTTAAATCTTTAGGGTTACATGAAGCTGGGCATTATCATGTAGAAAGATAACACCGTTTGTGAATTTCTTGGACCATTCAACCACTGCCGTATGAGAATAACTATGGTCACTGTATACAGCTTTCATTCCGACGTCCTTCAGCGGTCAAAAGTTGAATAACAGCATGCAGATTATCTATCATGAACGCCATCTTCCTACTCGTCATAACTCTTAGGTCCAGTTCATTATCTCTTTTCTCAAGTGAGTCGTCTCAACTGAGTCTTCAGCAGCAATGGATTTGTGTTGTTGAGATGAGGAACACTTGGTTACAACAATGTCACTGTATTGTTTCTGAATACTCAGTTGAGAAGACTCAGCTGAGAAAGTGAACTGGATAAAAAATAGGGGTTTCCATTTAAGATTTCAAAGTTGCCCCCCGCTCCACCCCCGGGGGTGGGGGTGGGGGTGGGGGCGGGGAGGTCGTGTTTGGTGTCATTCGATAGATTTTTGAAAAATATTGAACACGTATTTTTCAGTTTTTCGATCCGATGTAAATTTCGCGAAATATTCGACCGTCCCGCTTCTTTTGGCACACCCTGTATAGTATATGTCACATGTATTAAAGTTGAATTTAGGGCAACGCAGTGGAAGTCTTAAAAACATGCAACAGCACACAAAATTAAAAGAAAACAAATAATAACGTTTATTAAAACAAAGTAAAAAGGTCAATTACGTGAGGAATCCAAGCCGGTACCTCACAACCAATTAATAGCAATAACGATAAACCAAACACACTTCAAAATGTAATAATATCTAAGCTTAACTATTAATCATACAAGCTAAGCACAAATATCTAGTTTTACTTAAATTAGCATAGAAATATCTTCATATTCTAAAAGCTAAATTCTTGAAGCATAAAACAATCAAACATCTACAAAGCTATGCTTAAGAAATATCAAATAACACAAAGCTTATAGATAATGAATGGCTTCAAATAGATAATTGCTAAGTAATTAATATTTAAGCAAAAACAATGTTTACTCAAAATTCATCATGTATTATCACACACAAAATTTAAATATATATATAAATATATCTTAAAGTAAATCACACAAAAGATAAGGGAAACTTATCGTTAGCACATAAACTGGGTCGAGCTAAAAAAAGATATCGCCACGGTCAAACCAATCAGTTAACGATAACTGAACACAAAATGATAATACAGTAAATACATTTTAAGTACAAATGCACATATTGCAAAATAACCCAAGTACGGTTAGCATATAAAAATAGGGTAACACATCCTGCCAATTCTGCACAAGCACTGACAATAGAATCACAACGGCGCACAAGCAAAGTTCATTGTCCTAACAAGTGCAATACATTAAATTGACAAATACAGGAAAATTTAGAAAGTCACATTCGGCAAAGTTCGCAGATCAATTAAAGTCTTATATTTAAGGAATTAACTAAGAAAACAGTTTCTACATTAGCTGTGCGTCTTTAACACAAGCTTTCCATTTCCAGAACTACACGACGTCACAAACAATTCCTGTGGTAACCATTAGATACAAAGAATACGTTAGAGATTCGTTCATAAGAAAGTAATAGCACTAGATAGGAAATTCAGGCCGCGTGGACTAATTATAACGGAAAGCTTCACTATGCAATATGAAAACACACATATAATAACTAAGGCTGCAGATACACAAAACCTAGGTCAGTCCGAAAATACGCCTCAACGCCTCCGGGCCAAGAGCAACGCACTCGTGAATAAGGTTGCAGCATACGGCGACTTATTTCAGGGAAAACGTTACGGGTCAAGTCGGCGGTGAAACAAATGGAATAAGACACACTCACCAGCGAGTAAAGACCGTAAACGGCGGTGAAACTTAGCTCCTTCGGTACTGCGCAGAAACTCGTGGATTCACCTCGGCTATCTAGCGAAGGCACGCACTTTGTTACGTGAACAATCTCCGCCGGAGAAGCTTTCCGGCACGGCCCAGAATCCAACGACGCGGCGCTCGCCGCCTCCGTAGTCGACGCACAGGAACGGGACGTTTTCTCAGGCTCTGGCAAAACCATGCTAAGTCCCCGATCGCCGTCGCACCCAGTCAGGAGCTTCCTTTGCAGTTCACCTCCCTCGGTAGTCGCCGATTCCCTTCTAAACTTCCGACGACGTCTTTTCCATGAGCTCGCAGACGAGAGGCTCGCTTCCCTCCCATTGGCTACTGCGATATGATGCTCCTGATGACGTCGCCGAGAACGATTTCGCCTACGTTGAGTATTGACGAATACCCTGGAGCGCAGACGATCATCTATGTTCACGGAATCATTAAAATTCCGTGACAGTATATCATAGTTAAAATACATGGATGGTTTTATTTAAAAAATTAGCTAAAAATGGTGCAATCCTGTTCAGCTTATTTATTTATTTAGTAGCATTCCGGATGGAATAAATTGCATTTAGGATAATAAATTAGAGAAAGTGTAGTTCATAATTGGGAAAATATAGGTTACAATATAAATATTTAATAGGAGTTCGGTATTGTTTACTTGCTCTTCAGTAAAACTCTAAGTCTTGATCCATTTGTCCTTTAATATAATGTTCTGTAATTATTGATAATAGGGTAGACTGGTTGGTGATGGCAAATAATTACAATATTTTAATGACACCATTATGATACCAAAAAAAAAAAAAAAATTCAATGCTAAGATAGGCCACGTAATTTATCAAACTACATATTAATAAACTGCATGCCATGAATGAATATAAAAGAGTGATTAATAAGTGCAAAGATGGTTGAATTGTATTCAGTGGTACATGTAGCAATGCTGCTTTGATGTCGTATTGATGATGGTAGTCAGTTCCATAAATAAATGGCATTGTAGGGGAAATGGTTGGGAATATAAAATATTGGGATTTCGAATTTGTATCGATGTGTGATCCGGTAATCGGTGTTATGAATATACCAATCTCTAATGAATTCTGCGGGATGACCTTTTAGATGTAAAGCATTTGTCAATTCAGTAATAAGTCCAATGTAACATATGTTTGGTAGAGTAGAGCGATGATAATAACTGCAAATTCGGGTAATTGAAGTAGTTTTGCTTAATTTGAATGCTGTACGTATGATTTGATTATAAGGCGAAATACACCATCTTATGGTTGTACAAATAGGTGAAGCAAAGAAAACCTCTATTCGTCATAAATTACACAAACTAATTTTATTTAATCATGTAAAAAACTCAGTAACTTGGACAGGTTAAAGATGCATATTAATCAATAAATGTTTTACTTTTCTTTGATAACTTTTCCCTTAATTTTTAAATAAATATTTCATATATTCTAAAATAAAATTTGATTTTTTTCAATATTTTAATTACTGATTAAAATTTTCGCATTTCCACAAGAATAAATTCAATAATCATCGAAGAAATTAGCTAGTTTGCCACGTTAGCATATAGAAACCACCGATCTTTTGCCCTTCCTCCTTGGAAGAAGTAGTCGAATATAAGGTTTCACTCAACTCCCATAGTGGTGCATCCAGTTAGTTAATATGCATCGATGGTTTGAACTACCACTGTTTCTATCTCTCATCTTACCTGTTGTGCGTCGAGAGTTCACGGTAAAATGACTTTTAATCAATAATCGCTCCTATTAACAAAGAATTTCGATGTTCGAAAATATTTATTTATTGACCTTTTGACTTTTCTGTGTTAACCCCTGTTTATTGCTAATGATAGAATTGTTTAATGCGTCTATTTGACCATAGATTAAGAAATACCATAGATACGACACGGGATTGTTGAAAGTGGGAAACCGGCAGCATTAGCGATCCTGGTGAATTAGTTGGGCATAGCTTCCCAGTAATTTTTTTTCGTAATTAAAGCGTAGAATATAGAAATGAAACCAAGGCGAAATCAAGCACACCATAGACCTTTAATGTTTTTGTTGCATTATCCATTTAAAAAAAAAAACAATTTTCTCTGGAGAAAAATCTGTTACTTCACGCGCTATAATAATTTTTGTTTACAAGGTTGCTATGGAAAAGAAACTTTTGCCCAACTAATTCACCAGGATCGCTAGTATTGTAGGTTTCCCACTTTCAACAAACGAAAAAATACTGACTGTTGAAAACCAAGATTGAAACAATGATGGTTACATTGTTATTCGGACTTCTATGGTCAGGTGACTTTTCCGCATCTAAGCCTGTCTTTCTAGTTGGCTTTGAGTATTTCTTAATCTATGATTTGACTGTTTCGCGCCGCCAATAATAAAATTGTCTTCCTGAGATTGTTGCGAAACAGAGTAAACGAACAGTTAGAAAGCAACGAGTTGCTAGGTGAAGTCAAAAACACTTTTAAAAATTATTATAGTTACTGCCACGTAAGTTGAACGATCTTTTGACAAACGCAGTAAATCTTCTCATCAATATGCTTTGTCTGGATTTTACCCATATTGCACTTGTTCTACTATAGTAATGGTGGAGATATCGTTGAAACGTGGAAAGCCTATTAAAAGTCATAATATAAAACAAATTGCCTTCGAGTCGACTATTCTGCGTCATTTTTTAATTTATTAATTTCATTTATCTATTTAAAAGAAAAAACGAAAATAGAAACTACATATAAATACGAAAACAATGTTTCGAAAACAAAAGCAGACGTTTCATGGAATAGCTAAGCGATTTACTTCCCGTTAACGTCTATTGGCTGGCGTTAAAAATGACGTCATCCAAAATGTGGTGGCAGCTATAAAAGGAAGGACACGATGAAAAAGATACAGAATAGAAACGAAAGAACTTCAAGATGGCAGCCACCGCTAACCATCTGTTGCTCTTTCGTAGAACTCTATACTCTGTGCAGTAA
>JAHWFO010068719.1:7447888-7463678 GCA_023313115.1 Rhysida immarginata | reverse complement strand
TGAGCGCTCAGCTAGGCTTCTGATTGGCTAATAGCACATTCTGGCACCACGCCCAGTTTTTTCTTTTATTGTACAGACCATAAAATCCCTGATGTCCTCGATTGAATTTGACGGGAAATGATGGCATTAAAGTAAAAATGAACACTTATCACGTTTTTTCTCTTATTTATCAAAGTAATAATAATCGAATTCTTCAGAAAGACTAGAAACCGCCACATGAGTTTATCTTTGTAATGTACATCTACCAGTGCCCGTTACACTATTCTAAAACCAACGACTAGGCGATACCCAGTTCGGAAAGCTCTGATTTAAGCAATGCATATAAACAAATACATGTACTTTCCGTTGTCTAGGCAATACCTTCGCGGCGGCGCAGTTCGAACGTGTTTTTTGTTGAATAATCCTCGTATGCAATTTGTTTTATATTTGTTATGAATAATGGAGCTATTGGAAATTTAGACATCCATGTGGGCCATTCGAGCCTGCAACTCGGGTGTTTCGAAAGCGACAAGACCCGCGCCTTAGCGCTCTCGAGCACCGGATGGTTATTTAAGGTCCTCGACACTGAAAAGGTAAAAGAGGTAATAGAGATATGAAAAAGGGATTTCCAAAATTTAAAAAATAATAATCACAAATATGTTTTGGGGGAATTTGCTAATGAACGCAACGGGATCATTCGATACGATTCATGTGCGTGTTATTTCCAATATTATTTACCCGGTGATTCTATAAGAATGGTGCAAAAATAAAGTCGATACATTCCGTCCTGACCGAACTTAACACAACCGTAATTACATGATGACATGTGGGTGCCCTTGATGACATGATAGCAGTGCCATCTTTCCGCGTGATGGCCCGAGTCCGAGGGGCCCTGTTTCCTCAGTTGGAGGGGGCCCCGTTTCCTCAGTTGGAGGAGTGAGCCTGGGGGCCCCTGAGGACCTTAAAGACGGCCCTGCATGACAGACGTCAAGACGTAGTCCAGTTCTAAACATATGGCATTCCAGGATAATCAAAAAGAACGGTGTTCAGCCGTCACGTTCGCCAGATTTGACACTTTGTGACTTCTTAAGAGGCTATATATCAAGGACAAACTGTACATTGGGTAGGGTATTCTGGGATAACGTCTAAGCTGAGCTAGACTACCGTCTTGATATTTATCGTCATCAAGGTTGCCCATATAGAAAATTTGTAATATGCAGATAAAATCTAGATACTTAAGGTGTCTTTTCATATAAGTACAGTTGTGTTAGGTTTGATCAGGAGTGGATAAATCAACTTCACTTTTGCGTCATTCTTTTGTATATCTACACTTCTTTTTCCATATTCAGCGAAACATATTCCTTATGATGTATGAACAACTTGTTTGAACTTTTTAGCGGACTTAGATAATTTTTCATGAACATCTTTCATTTTCCAGCCGGCACATTTTTGTTGTAGCCTAACAGAAAAGGTTTACATAGAAGTATGTTTGCCGATTTTTATTTACTTCAAGCGAGTTACTCAGATAGAAGAAAAAGTTTTGTCTTAAATAAAAAAGAAATAGTGACCTAATTCCAAGAGTTTTGAGTTTTAGAGTTATGGGTGTTTGAATTGCGCGCCATTCTGAGTTCTCCTAGAGTGGATAGGACTCTACTCCCATCAGGGAATTCATGTGGATTTATTTGAACTCGCACGAGAACTACTGTTGTTGTTGGATAGTGAACCTTTAAAAAGATTTCTGGGCTACGGGGGCTTTGCTTCCGTAATAGAAAAATTAATGATTGCGGGGTTAAAGTTAAAGAGAAAAGAACGCAAAATTGAATAAAGACCACTTGAGAGGCAAGCAGGCGCCTCTTACTACATCATCATTTCTTAACAGAAAAAGTAAATTAAAAAAAAAAAGGTTTTGCGATTGTTTTGTTTTATTTCAAAGCACTTGAACGGAGAAAGCAAATAAGATAAAATAACTTGCTCATCTGTCCTCGATTCTTTTCAATTCTTATTTGCTCTTCAATTTAGTGCGCAAATGAATCAGGGGGGTGAGTCGCCTGGTAATGACTGCGCTTCCACCGGCAGAGGGAACTCCTTTTCACGGCCGACCGAGGTCGCTCTCAGGCAAATGACTCGCGATGCACTCAAACCCATGTACTCTCCTCCTCTTCTTTACAATTTCTATTTCTATTCTCGATTGAAAAACATTAGCAAGAAAAGTATTTATCGGTTCAACGATCTAAACGGCGCTTTCTTCCATTCTAAATTGAAACATTTCTGAAATCGAGAAATCTTAATGCCTTCCTAAATGATCGATGAACTGAATTTTAACGGTCATTTGAAAGGAACATTTCGCGCGAAATCGTCTGGAAATTGATTATGCCCCGTCTAAACGATTCTCCTTTAAAGGAGTTCGTTGATAGTGGGGAATTTCGAAAAGATTGAACTCTTCAATATGCGTAGAAGGCGTTAAATTGCACTTCATCCTCTAAAGACGTGAATGTCTGAGAAGAAGACGACTTCTCCTTAATGGGTTGCACTGGTTTTGAACTTTAACGAAGCGCCAAGCAATTTGCTTTCCCGTTCACTGTGTTGATTCAACATGGAACGAAACGAGAAAGCCAACGGAAGATTTTTTTTTTTTTAATTCTTTCCCGTTCGTTCACGCGCATAACAAACAAGAGTGCGAAGTGTCCACGTGATTTTCTGTCAACTTTTTTTTTATAATGTGTCGTGCACGTGCCACTGAAACTCGAGCCAGTGACCCAATTGTGCGTCCGTCATCGGTTCAGCAAACTTGAAATAGACGGCGGCGGACACGATCTCGTCTCCTCGCTTAAAATTTGGCGAAAATACCTCTTGGGTTCTTTACGATGGCGGCTTTTCTACGTGACCTTGCCAATAATTGAAATGACATAAAGCTAACATCCGTTAAAAAATAGGAGTAAGCGTCTTAAAAATTTTAAGCATCCATTCACGCATAAAAAAAAAGATTGATACAGTGGCTTCCTGTTTCATTCTATACATACAAAGTGGTGTTATACAGTAGCCAAGATTTTTTTCCTTCTTATTTTTAACGCGCCAAATTCGTTGGCAGCGTCTACCAGTGTCGTTGTCGCACGCAACTGTTGAGCAATCGCAAACGGACGGGGATATCGGGAGCAGATCCGACACGCAATCTGCGAGTAGTGATTGTAATTAAATCTATGCTTAACACACACTTTCGCTCCCTAAAAAAGCGAAATTCAAAACCAAATACCAAGCTGCAATATTGATTTTACAATGAATGCAAGTGTTGCAAATCTTGTCGACCCATATTGTCGATTTCGTATCTAGCGGTCGTCATCTGAAGATGATTTCACAAGATTATGGCAATCATCTATGAAATAAGAAAATTCTTTAATAGGAAAGCAAACAAATCTGTTAGAAAATTCTAAAGTAATGATATTTTTCCACGTAATAAACTGTACAGATGGAATGCACAGTTTGACAGGAAATCATCGTGAGTTTTGAGTGGTCAAATTTACTTGCATCGAACTTAAGTACATTGCATCTGTACAGTTATCACATGGAAACTATCATATCATTACTTTACATAATATTCTACTTTCCATTTTTCAACTGTTAGAAAATTGTAGTTCACTATAAACATTTGAAATTATAAATAAAATAAGAATCTAAGGACATTAATGGCTAATATTAGTTTGAGGAGTATGCATTTTTGTCAACTTCATATGTATACTCTGTCCAACGAAAGTTTGACTTGGCGTGCCCAATTAAATTTCCAATTTCATTTGACATTTTCGCGTTGAAAACCTTTATACTTTGCTCACTTAAGTCACTTTAAGTGACATCATTTTGAGAAAAGCCGGAGCCAACGAGAAAGCCAGGCCGCGATTTAGGATTCACGTCTCGCGATCTAGGTGGTCAATTTATTCGTTGGAATTGTTCAGAATGCTCCTCAAACCAATCACGAGTAAGATTGGCCCAGTGACATGTCGCATTGTCCTCTTGGAACATCCCATCGTTGTTAGGGTACATGAAGGCCATAAAGAGCTGCAAATGGTCACCAAGCAACTGGATATAACTATTTAGAGGACCCAAACCCTGCTATGTAAACACGCCCACACCATGATGAAGCCACCATCAGTTTGCAGTGCCTTCCTGACAATTTGGGTCCATGGCCTCACGGGGTCTGCGCCATGAGGAAAAGGGAAAGCAGGGGGAGGGGGGGGGGGCGGATGCACTCCTCTCCTAAATCAAAGATTTTTTGCTCAAAATAAGATTATACGGCGAAACTCTGGGGTATTAGTATTGGCTTTATTCAGCAAAGATGGAGCTAGTATTTGGTACACTTTTCCATATACTTTGCTCCCCCCCCCAAAAAAAATATAAATCCTGGCTACGCCCATGGTCTCCATCACAATAGAACCGTGCACCAACTTGAATCGTGACTCATCGGACCAAGCTAAGTGTTTCCAGTCATGTAAGGTCCAATGAACATGTTCATGAGCCTAGGCAAGGCGCAGCTTCCGATGGCGTGCTGTGAGTAAAGGCACTCTTGTCGGTCTTCTGCTGCCATATCCCTATCCCTGAATGTGGCTGTTAATTGACGTAGTGACGAGGATCCGTTACGACGGACCATTCTCTCTGTACACCCTTGACAATTCAGCAATCCTTGAGGAATCTTGAATGCCCGCACCACTTCAGAAATGTATTGTCCCATGCGTCTAGCTCCAACTATCATTCCGCGTTCAAACTCTGATAATTCTCGTCGTATAGCCATAATCACGTTACAAGATGTTTCAGACGACTGCTAATAAGTCGAATTGACAGTACTAATACCGATCTGCCTTTTACGCGATACAAGCAATACTTGAAAATTTACATATGAAGCACCCATGACTTTTGGCACTTCAGTGTACATTCAAACATATTCAGGGTGTAACAAAGGTTCATCACATTTCAATCGTAAATAGCTCGGCAACCGTTGATCGCAAGTCAATGAACCGCATACTATTTGAAAGAGGGGAACGTCAAGTTCTTGTTCAATGCCGGTAGAGGTCTCTAGGTGCATCTGGAAGACGTACAAGTCAACCGCTGACAACGAGACCTATGAAGCGGTCAGTCCATTGATGAAAATGGGTGGGAAGGGAGAGAGAGAGGAATTGTTTCTTCACATAAGCGAAGAACGGCCTACCCCCTTCACCAGTCTGCTCACCCATTTTCATCAATAGACTGGCCACTTCAGGGTTCTCGTTGTCAACGGTTGACTGTAGGGAGGTCCCGTCAGTTACTTCAAGATGGCGAACGCACAACACAAAGCCTTTTTGTGACCACCTCGATCCCCAGACATCATTGTTTGTGACCTCTTCTTGTCGGAATACGTAAAAGACCGTGTGTTTTGCCCCCTTTGCGGCAAATCTGGAGGAGCTAAAAACTCGAGTCATAGCCACCATTCGTGAAGTGACTCCAGATATGCTCAGCAAGTATGGGAGGATTTGATTATCGGCTAGATGCGTGCCGTGCAGCAGGAGGAGGACACATCGAAGACTTATAAACAAAACTTAAGATTATTACAAACATTTCAATATCTCTGTATCTTCAATTTTTTTTTTTTAAATATAGATTTTTGAAATTTGATGAACCTTTCTGTTACACCCTGTATTAATGCTACCGTTTGGATGGAAAATTAAAAGCAACGAAAGATGCTTGTATCGTTCACGTAAAAATCAAATGTTATTCATTTTTCGAAAATGAAGAAAAAGTTTATTTTCTCTGAAGTGACAGGTTTTACTTTGCAACAATGTCTAATAATTGAAGTGGGAATTTTTAACTGGATACGCCTAGCAAAACTTTCGTTGGAAAGAGTATAAACATGAATGGATAAACGAGGGATATAACTGCCTATCTTTATGCTGGACTTATTACTAATGTTCCTATTTTTGGAACACAGATGGCATTTATATAGAGCTTGCCTTCTCGTAAGTCATCCTGGTATTCTAGAGATGTCTCGCACAAAACCTAAAGATTGCGTCTTAATCCTTTCCCCCAAACGTTAATTTCAGATGCACATGTGTTCATCTTCAGATAAGAAAACCAACCAAACTTGACATACGTATAGGCGGACATCACTGTTCTTTGAACAATAATCAAATAAGTCATACAACATCTTTCTACGCCATAAATCCAGTGCATGTGCCCCGCCGTCAAGAGAAAACGGGACTTATCGAACAAGTAAATTTTAACAAGTAATCCATTTTCCTATTCAGCAAATGTCATCTTAGACATGGGCGAGCTAAAAAATAAAAAAATATCAATAAATAAAATAAAATATAAAACTCTCAACATTTTGTTTAATAAAAAAATACAGATTTACGTAACTGTTTAAAGCTGCGGAATTTATCTTTCAAATGCTACAAACTTTGTTTAGCTAAATTTGGAAAGGTAACTCCCACGTGAGAATTGTAGGCCGAGTCGATTTTTTTGCTCGCTGGTAGAGTTATTCAATAATGTGCAATTAAGAAATTTTACTAACTTCAGGGTTTATTGAAAATAAATTAATCTACTAAGACATTAAAAATGACTATTTTTAAACAAATTCCACGAAGAAGCACACAATTTCAAGGGCCTTCATGGAAAATTCTACAGAGACACACGAAGCACGTGGTGAGGCGTCCTCCTTCTGGTTGGTGGGATTTTCCGTCTGTAACATTCTTCAAGATTGACTCGCTCACATCTTGTCACTTATTTTATTTGTACTGGAAGAAAAGAGAGAAAAACATCTATAAATTAAAATTTCAAGCATTAATGACACTCCTCCGGTGAATGATTAATGAATGTGCGTGTGTATGTGTGTGCTTGGAAAGGATTTTGGAAACCTTTTTGATGATCCACTCGGCGTCTTCGACCGCCCTCTCGATGATTTGCCGGATTCTCTCCGGGTCACTCTCATCCGAATGGCTGTTGAATCCCTACAAAGAAGACATTTAAAAACATCGTTACACAGTAATCGCTTTGTAAACAGTCCAAGAAAGCACACGATTTGTTCCAGAATTCAACTGAGGGAAAAGATCTTTTTTCGCAAGTCACTCGTTCTTAACCGCGGCAATATCCAAATCCACAGGTAAATTGCCTTAACATAAATATAATTTCTTAAGTTCAGTTTAATTACTCTCATTTAAGTGGTTCCTGTTTAGTTCGACACACATCAGTTTTCTTCACATTCTTTTCATCATTCAGTAAATTCAACACTTACCTATTGCATGAGTGTATAAAACACTAGCGTATACAATACTGGTGTTTTTGGTTAGTAATTTGCAGCATGCAGTCATTTACTTGAACCGGCTCGGAATAAAATAACATCTGCGCTTGCTCTGAACATAGTCTAAATCAGTACTGGTCTAAATGAACAATTCTCCATTATTTTTTCAATAGAGAGCAACTGCAAAACTGCAAAGGAAAACGTACGAGGAAACTCGTTGGAGAGAAATTTCAATGAATGTGTGTCTTATTGTCCGATTGTAATTAAATTGATTTTTAAACTGGCAATCACTACAGCCTCGTAAACTTGTGTCACCTATAAAATTAAAATTGCACTTCAATTGCTCATCAAATTTTTACGTATGTCCTGCTGATTTGTTTATGTTTAAATTTTCATCCATTATTATGAGTTATTCTTTTGTATATTTTAATAAAATTTTAAAATAATTTTAAACAACGTGATTAAGCTGAGATGTGATTTCTAAATTAATTTCACTAATTCAATTCATCCCATGTGCTTTGGTTATGGTTAATTCAATCCACCTACGTCTTCGCGTAATTGCTGCTAATTACAAGGATTGAGATAAATACAGTAACTTTTGTTTCTTAATCTGAACTAAAAACCAAAAAAGAAATTAACTCACAACACAAAGAATTGAAGCATTTTGCAAAATGTAAAATCTGCATACGCCGAAAATCCAGAGTACTCTGCTGCCATTTTTGCTCTTACTATTTAGCTGTTTCTATTAACAGCGGACATCGTTTAAAGATCATTAAAGAATAAGTTGAAATTAATTTTTAATTTAAAATTTGTGCTTCTAAACTTAATAGGGCCCCAATGCCCTTCAAAATTTAATTAACCTTTAAAGTCCTGCAACCCATATTTTCTGTCCATATATCTCTTGAACAAAGAAAGGTATCAATACAAAATTGCATTACATCGTGATTTATAGTCACTGTTGAAAAACCATTCTGCGCCATTTACAGCAACATGTTCCAATATAATCGTCCTTTAATGCGTCTTCAGAATATTTCCGTATACACGTTTGTTTTTCCCAGAATGCTTTTGACAGCATCTAGCCGCTTATTAAGTAGGATTCAGATGAAAGTAATGGAATACCAGCAAACTTCTACTTCCCATAGTTCCCAAGAAAGAAGTTGGACAATTGATTGGTATTGAAAATACTCATTAATATACTCGCGGGATATTCTGATAAAATTTATTGAATATCTCGAAAAATAAATCGTATTTCATAATGAAGCTTTAACACATGGTAAAGCAAACAATTCTGAAGGATTATGAGGAACAATGGCACCAATTATTGCTACTAAACATGGAAAATAGCGACAATTCTACTGAAAATTCATGTAGTCCGATTTTAAACGTGTCAAATGACGACTTTTATCCATTTTCCCTTAGAATGTCTATAATGCTGGCCATCCCGCGTTTTCGTTTAAGCGAAATCAACTGTGCGATGTTAGTCGAGCAGTTCACCTTTGGTGAGCAGTAGTGCTACATTAAGTACAGAGCCGACTTTAAAAATCCAGTTTAAATACACTGAGGTATGGCTTTGTTTCTGGCTGACAAAAAATGGACTTCTAAATAAGCGCTATTACTGAGTGAAGAAATTAACGTGTCGAAGTGATGTGGTAATTACCAAACAAAGTGTGACGAAATCTGCCACCGTATTAGCTCAAATTTAATCTTTCAGAGGTTTAAAACTGTATTGGCACAAAGAAGGAAATTCTTTCTATAATTTTGTGTAAACATTTTTTATACAATTTATTATAATAATTTACTGAATATTTATTTATACTGTATTAAAAAAAGTAAAACATTCTTTCAATAGTACATATTTGAAAACTAAATTGAGGCAAACAGTATGGGAAATTTCGGTAAATAATCAAATTTAGAAAAAAAAAATATTTATAAAAGAAGCATCAAAGTATGAAAATTCAACTCAAGTAGAGATTTTCGGAAATTTTTTCTTTCATTGTTTCTACGAGCTGGCTTTTTGAGTCGCTTTGATTAACTGTGTGCATTCCTGCGCATCCAATGTGAATTTGCAGACGGGCACATTTGAAAGAGATTAAAAAAAAAAAGAAAAAATAACAACAACAACAACAACAAAAAAAAAACGAAAAAAAAAAAAACGACAACGTTTGTTCATTTTTCTTCTTCGTTTCCATTTGTAAAGGGTTGAAGGAGACGAGGCAGGGATGGGCGAGCGGTTCAATGACCACGGCTGCGCCTGGGAATGGATCCAGTTCTTCTCCCGCTTTAATCGCCTTTCTCCACTTCCTGTTGCTATTCCACGTGGAGGGGAAGAAACGACCTTGGGAGGAGACGTGTTCGAAGCTGCGTCCAATATTCAAAGGAAAATAATGTCACATCAGGGGTATATGAAGAACAGTGACATGCTATAAAATAGTTTGCCACATTCAATTCGTCACAGTATAAAATTGTCATTCAGTCAAGGCGACGCATTCATTTCACCCTCAAATCGTTTCGTCACTGAATCGACTTCGCACATTCGTTTCTTTACTATTAGATCATCATCACATTCATACCATCACGAAATAATTTGACTGAAGTTGCCATTCTTCATTCTTTTGATAACATACGCTCATTCGAAATACAGGATGATATACCGGGTGATCCAAAACCTTATAATTATTAAAACATTTACAATAAAACGATGTGGTTTGCACAGAAATGCTCAGAAACACGGGGGATTTTTTGTTTATAATAAAAAAGATTTTTTTATATTAGTTACATTTTTGACCAAAAGGTTTTAAAAAGTCTACTGACTTTTGGATCACCCTGTATAATTAAGCTAACAGCACTCAAGAGCTATTTAGAGGCATTTGGTTGACTAAACCACATCATGTGAATGCGCTAAAATAAAGAAAATACCAAACTGAACAAGGCAAGCCTTTATTTTATTAATCCAAAATCCCTATACGTGAACCACATGCTGAAAAGCGGTCCGAAGTTACTTGGAGCATTTCCCTGCCTCATGTCCTTGGGATCAGCAAGGGACTCAAAACAGGCTTGACCAATCCCATAACCAAACGACGAAGGGTTTGATTTGGGCCGAGGAACGTGACAGCTAAGCAGTGGAAATTATTCTGTCCACAAAGCAAAAGTTGCATATGTGCCATACGAGATGAAGTCTCATCCTGCATGAGATGACAGTTATGTCGTTAAAGCAATTTACTTCTTCCATAAATAAATGGTCACTTACTTATTGCAATATATGAAAAAATTCTTTATTAATTAAAACTAGTTTCGGTCTTCACCATTATTATCAGTTACGAGACTTCATTTCTTGCAAAAACCGGAATAAATTCGCGGCGGACAAGATGCACAATGAGGTGGATCCATGTATGAAAAGACCACGTTCTATCAAGTTTTTAGCGCACCGACTCCACTTGGTGGAACTAAACGAACTAATTTTTTATTTGCAAAAAAAGATAACGATCAATGTTCGTTGTGATCTGTCGAGAGGTTCTTCTCTACATTGCTGAGTACAGTCAGTGTATTTATGGCAGTACATCCTCTACATCTCACACATTCCTGGTACAATACTGTCAATTTAATTAGAACTAGCTTGTAAATTCAAAGTTCAAAGAGGAAAGACTAGTGTCAGAATATTTAAAGAATTTATTTGATTAAACTCTTATTTTTAATAAAAAATGCAACAATCAAAAGCAAATGAGCTCAAAACCATGAAAAGGTACAAGAAATAGTGGGCTGCCCACGACGGATATAGTTCAAAGACGGGAGTTGCAATAACATTAAACAAAAAAAAAATAAAATTATTATACATTGATTAAAAAAATATTAGTTGTGAATCAGAATGTTAGGTGAATAAAATCTTTTCCTCGAACAAGAAGGAATTCTAAAGTGAGTATGAACAGAAAAGGAAAAATGATTTTGTAAATGAAAATTTTCCTAAGTAAACGAGAGAAGACTTTGACTTGAAGACGTGGTGAGAGTCGAAAAGGATGGAAGTACCCAATTTCAAGGTGCAACTGTTGACGGTAGATGAACGACCCGGTTACCATTGGAAAGAAGGGATCGTCAAATTTGTTGAGGCTCAACAACCTTAGTTGATTTCGATATGGTGATCCAGCAATGTAAAGCGCATTGCGTCTTCTGCTACAAGTGCGAGTCGGTGGTAACTGTCCAATGCAGTTTGGTATATGATTCGGAACAAAAGCCCCTACTGCTAAGAGCATTAGAAAATGGCATCAAACGTTCCAAGAAGCGGGTTGTTTGTGAAACGGAAACAGACAGGTCTGCCTCAAACCTCTGATGAAAACATCGATTACAGAGTACATGTATGCCGTGCATTTGGAGGGGCCCATAAAGAACACCTGTAAAACACTATTTAGAAACTTGATAATGGCGAATATTTCTGTTCTTTACCGCACCTCTGTCTGTTTATTTTAACACTAAATACAGCATTTTGAAATCGGTACGGACTTTTGAATCGCCCTGTATAAGTTAGTTACTTTTTCTTTAGGAATGTTTAGTAATAGAGGCATGTTCAGAGTAGCAAATGTTAATGGCATGGCCGATTCTTGGCAAATAGACTTAAAACAGTTAAAATGAAAGTGTTCTAAGGAAGATCTTGTTGTAAGTGTTAAATACACAATTTGATCAAAAATTTCCAGTTCATCTGCACTGCAATCATAATGTCATGAAAATTGATATGTTGTTGAACTTGCTGCTTTTATTAATGGCCTCTACTCTCGAAGAAAACTTTCCACCACATTTGTGAGATAAGCTTAATTTCAATAATTTTCCTCCACTCTTCCCGAAGAGTGTTGACGAGTTCCACAGATGTTGAGCAATATGGCCTAGCCCATTATTCTCGCTCCAAATCATTCCCCAGGCATTCCGCGGAATTTACATCGGAGCTCTGTGAAAGTAAGTCCATTTCTTCAATCCCTGTCTCCTCAAACCATTCTTGCACACATCGCGCTTTGTGACAAGGAACACGGGAACTGTTGCCACACAACTGGTAGTGCAAAATTATCCAAAACAGGGGTGGACATCTTTTTGTTACTAAAGATGCAATAAAAATTTTAACAACCATCAAGGGCGCATAGCTTAATAAAATCTTGTAAGCATTCCAAGAAGGAGCTTTAGTTCTGAAGCACAGTGTATTAATTCTTGACGAATCAATTGTTACAGTCCCTGATTTAGCACGTGAATTCGACTTGAAGGAGTCCACGAAAAATCCTGAAAAGTTAATATATCGAGCTAAGATCTTAATGGTCAAATTTCTGAAAACAAAATTTGAACAAGTTAACCCGTTTTCAAATAATCGTGCAAATTGCAGACGGCCAGATAAACGTTATAGACCAAGCGTGCATTCTTTTAAGTATCTGTTTGCTAAAGCTCCTAACAATACGGCCGCTAGTGTACAGTATTTTTTTTAAATCAACTGACACTGCTTGATCGTGATGCATGATTATTACGAAGTATCTGCGAAATGGTGAAGACTGCGGGCATCGCGTTACCGACCCTTCGTCCAAAACAGACGTGTCACTTAGTGCTAGATCCGGGCTTAGTGATGATATTGCAGGATTTCCCATGACCAGCCTGAATCCAAAAAAAAGAAAGCATGGTGACAAAGAAATTCAAGGCTGAGGTAAGCTGCAGATATCATTGTTCCTCCTACTGGAATAATTGCCCCAATTCAAACCATGAAAAGGCACCCCAAACCGTAACACTGCATCCAGTGACCATCACGCAGATAGGCATGAAATGTTCTCCAGACATCTGCCGGACTCAAACTCGGCCATTTGACTGACAGAAGTGGTACCGAGATTCGTCGCTGCATAAGACGTTTCCATTTTTCCATTATCCAGTTTCCACCATTCTAAGTGGTGAAAAAAAATACATATCAGCAGCAGCACTAAGCATTCTAAGGTCCTCAGTTCCTGGGGATGGAGATACTTGAAGTGCATTTCCGAACTCTATTGCAACTGTTTCAGCTGAAGACTTCCGATTGCATCGTGTCAAACGTGGTAGCACTCGACGATCTGTATAATTTTTTTTAATTTTATTTGGCTTACCACTTCGCAGTTTCACTGACGTTGCTCTCTAAAATTTCCACTTGACAATGATGTCATGTTGGAACTCAGTGAGCTCTGTTGAGCGACCCATACTGCACCTTAATGTTTCCATTAATGTTTCTATTTATATTATCTTTTACGTCATAGGCATGTAAATTTAGACACGTAACACTGCTTTGGAGGGTGCCTGGAAGCTTTTGACCACACAGTGTATACTCTATAGGTAAAACAATAAATTACACAAGTGGAATAGAAATGATAACTTGGAAGTATATTGAAATCTAATGAAACAAGTGATTCCATATATTACAAAGGCAACTTTGATTTCTTTCAGAAATATAAGGCAAAGACTAAAATCAGGAATGTGTGAAGGAAACGTTAAGTAAAAAAAATTCTCCCAGTTCATGCACTGAAAATAAAAAATTACGGTCTCCTACTTTATGAGGAAAAAATGATAATTGCCACTTTAACGGATCATCATGAAGTAAATGACCAGAGTGGCGCAAATTTTTACATCTTCTTACAAAACTTTTTTAAGATACACATATTTCTTTCACATTTTAAAATAGGTGCCTAGTTAAACAATTATATACTAAATTATTTTTTAAATATATTATACTCTTTATTTATTCATTATATTTATATAAAAGTGAAGTTTGTAAAACGAGTTTCGTTATTTTAATCGACTAAAGTGACAAAATAGTCTGGGATAAATGAATAGGACTAAACAAACAAAATAAAGCAGTGCGACGAAACGACCAACATTAAATAACTTACAGTAAAAATAATAAAATATATAAAATTAAATTAATAAAGTGGCACAATTCTGAATTTGCGACTGGTACTTCGGTTCCCATAATTGAACGCGGGCGAAGTTTAGGAAGGGAAAAATGCGGCTTTATTTCATTCAAAATATTACGTTCCAGATTTAGGTCAGTGACGAAAAGTGTGCTTAACAAGATGAAACTGCTATTTAGTCCGAATCAGTTCGATATCTTTTCATGAAAAAAAAAGAAAAATTGCCAAATCATTGAACGCATGCGAGACTCAATTGGGGCAAACAAACCATCGCCGCCGAAAAACGAATTCCTATAACCAGTAGCGCCCTCTAACGACTTAAAAAGTCTCCCACAGTGACTAAACGGTTTTTTTATATCACGTTTAACATTGAAACTTAACGTGCTAAATGTAGCGCAAGGCGAATGATTAATCAATAATTCGTACCCAAGACTCTTACTTTAGTGTCTTTTACGAGGAATTGATTTCGCGATCGCTGTTACCTGTCGAACGTAGTTCTTGTAGTAGGGTTGCGCCTGAGTTGGGAGTCGCCGGCATTGGCGCAGCAGGTAGCGATAGAGGGAAACCGGGTTGGAAATGACGGCGGCCTCGCTGCTTGCATTCGCAGATGACCATGGCCGAAACAGGGGGTGAAAGGCTTTCATGTACGGCAATATCATTCCACGACTTACAATCAATGACGGACCCATAACCATATTTTTTCGCTTTCAAAGAAAAGAAAAAGAACGAGGATAATAGAAAAGGCGATGCCGTTTTCGCGCTCCTAGGAAAAGATGAAATGCCAAACGCGACTGGGTTTTTAATTTTCTTATAACAATTTCTAAGCGTCTTTTTTATATAATTCATATCATTATTTAATATTTGACAAACAGGGTCTGCTTAGGAGACTGTTATTTCAAAATGCTTAAAAAAAAAATTGAAATCTGACGAGTGAACGGATGTTCAAATAAAAATTTTGTTATTACTCCCGAGAACATTTGATTGCTCAAAACCATTTTCATCCTAATACTCATTTTGCTGGAATCGGACTGAGTTCTGCCGAAAAAAAAGAGGATCATAAACACATTTAAAATGTCAAATGTACAGAAATAAGCACAAAAGTCAATTTGATATCCCAGTCCGCCAGACGCCTGCGGAGAGTACGCATATCAAATATCTTTTGTGTGCTAAGTTCCAGACACAATACAGTTTGGTTTTTATGCGAAGCGCTGAAAACGCAATATTCATTCTTTTCAAAAGAAATCCGCTATAAAATGAGTAATAGAAACCAGGAAAATAATACCCATGTAAAAACATTTTTTTATGAAATGTAATATCAGGAATAGATGAGGAGATATCCTCATCTGTTCCTGGTATATTTATGCTTCAGATATGACTTCATAATTCAGACAGTTAGATGGAAATAGGGCAGTCACCTTCCCCGTTTTGACCAGACACTTCATTTCTAAGAATCTCTTGTTCTCCGGTTTTGAAACGTATTCGGGAGATTATTTTCTAAATGTGTATATCATTTAGCACAAGTTTTATAAAAATGTCCTGAGATATATTCTTACGTGTTAAAAACAGTCTACAAAAAGATGAATTCAAGCAGTTATAGCATTCCAGATAGTTCTGTTTTAACACACACACACACACACACACACACACACACACACACACACACACA
>JAHWFO010068719.1:7435471-7447878 GCA_023313115.1 Rhysida immarginata | reverse complement strand
ACACACACACACACACACACACACACACACACACACACACACACACACACACACACACACACATTATAATCAGGAATTTATGAATTTATACACCCATATTATATGAATGGCATATAACATGGTATTTGTTCTACAGACAGCCAACTTCCTTTCATATTAATCATGCTTTCTCTGTCCATAGAAAAATTTGGATATCTCGTCACGCACTGGATAGATAATGGTTGTAAATGATCCAGTGACTGCTAATGACTAAAATTTGTAGAGGTGCTGCTTCAGAAAATTGTAATTTTTTTTGAATTATGGGATGACTACTAACATCAAGCTTAAGGATTATATTGTATAATTCGCTTAATACAAAGTCCATGGGGACAAGATGTCATTTCGTAATATCCGAAATTCGTACTATCTGAAGAGTGCATATACTGCATATAAATTTCATACTGTAATCAGTTTGACAAGTTTATACTATAAATTCAACCTAAACCAGGGATGGAGAAAGTTTGTATACTATAAATACAAACCTACCTTCACAAAGTTTATTGCTTCACTTACAAAAAATCAAGAATAACTGATTGCTTTCGTGTACTTAAGTATAAAATTATTGATTTTAAAAGAACTATCTAATACTGCTACGATCAATAAATTCGGAAGCTGTGCTGATATCTTCAATCAGGCTTGGAGGGGAGAGGAACTATTTGACCTTGGTGTAGAGGCATATACCACGCAAGACGTTGTAGGATTTTTTCACGTACCAGTGAACTGTAGTTGTTCGCATTCGTCGGAAGTGCGTGGTGCATTACCAGTTCGTACTAGGAGGGACGACAATGAACAAGGAAAGGTACACTCAGATCCTGGCTCGCCTCCGTAATGCTATCCGCCAAAAATGTTCAATCTGGAAAAGCAAGGATTGAGTACTGCAACATGACAACGCCCCCGCACATCGGTCTTTTATGGTGCAAACTGCACTGCCCAAAATGGGAACATCAACCCTTCCACACCCTCCCTACTCACCCGATCTCGCCCCATGCAACTTTAATCTGTTCGCCCGTCTGAAAAACGAACTCAAAGGAAGCTGTTTCAAGAGTGCCATCCTGAAGACCATCTCCTCCAAAGGCTTCCATAAATATTTTCATCAACTGTATTCGCGTTGATAGAAGTGCATAAGTGAAGAAGGGAGTACTTTGAAGTTGGTTGTGTGTAACACGTGATAACAATACATCATATCCGTCAGGAATACCAGTCTCCGAACTTATTGATCGTAGTAGTATCTCAAATGGAACATCATTTTGGCACAAGTTTTTAGGATTGCTGAGGCTCTAGAACTTTTTATTCATTGCTTTATTCATTTCCTTTTGCTGTTGAACCTCTTCGACAATATCATGATCGAATCTTAGTTGTATTTCTCTCAAAAACGAAATTTAGTTATGTTTTTCTCAAAATTTTATTAAATTTATTTCGTATTGTCCGAAATTTACATTAAAATAATTTGGTATTAATAGGATGATTTTACATGTAAAATTCATTGAGGGAGTTGGGACATTTTCTATTAAGCAAAAATCCATATTAAACATGGATTATACTCTATAAGTTACAAGTATAAAGAAAGAATCAAAGAAAATCGCTTCATTATATTTAATATTTTCGATAATATCAAGTGAAAATAGGGGATATAGGGGAGGTTTCATGTCCAAAAGTTAAACATAATTGTAAAAAAAAAAAACCATTTAAGGATTCTGATCTAGAAAAACAACAAACGTTTGTATGTAAATATTATGGAAATCAGTTAGACGGTTAAACCAACGTCATTTCACAATCGGATTATCTCAGAAATGCAAATTTATGCAAAGTGATCAAAGAGCAATAAATATAGTAGAATAAACAATCAGCTCACATTACACGTTCTTGTAAGCCATGCTACGAAAAGTTATCGTTGATTTTGTGTTCAATATGTACCACACACAACAAATTGATCTTGTCATGAAAAGCAGAATAATCGAAAGACTCGAAGCAGGACAGTCACAAACGGAAATGTCCAGAAAACTGAATGTTCCATAAAATGTGATTTCCAGACTTCGGTGATAGTTCCAAGACACAATGCAAGGTCACCCAAGGGTTACAACCATTTAGCAGGACCGGTATTTGCAGTTAACTGCAAGAAATCAGAGGACCCTACCTGCCAGCCACCTGGCTAACTAGCTTGCAGCCACCTAAGGAAGAAGAGTTTCCAGACAAACAGTTTACCGGAGGCTAAAGGATGCTGATCTTTATGCCAAATTTCCAGCAGTTTGTGTCTTGCTGACTCCTGCGAATTGTAGGGCCAGTTTAAATTGGAGTCAAGAACATCGTAACTGGACTTTGGATCAGTGGAGCAACATGCTATTCACTGATGAGTCCAGATTCAGCTTACAACACAATTCTTGTTGCACCATTATCTGGAGAGAACATGAACCTATTACTACCCAAGAAGATCAAGGAAAAGGACCAGTTTGGTGGTGGTGAAATTATAATTTGGGGAGGCACCATACTATAAGGATGGACAGAGCTCCACATCTTTGACAGAGGTACTGTTAATCCTCGGATGTACAGGGAAAAATTATTTGGAAGGTCATGTTGGAGATCTTAGATGTGCCATAGATCCAGATTTAATTCTCATGGACGGGACAAAATCACATCCCCACAGAGCTCAGCTGGTGGATAACTTTCTGCAAAGTGAGGATATCCAACACATGGAATGGCCAACAAGATCTCCAGAAATGAACTCGATTGAGCATGCTCGAGATGCACTAGTGAGATGAACTGCATCCCTTCAGCCTCCACCAATGACCATCCCAGAGCTCAAAACTGCTCTTTGCCACGAGTGGGACTTGTTGCCAACTGAGCTCTTGAACAACCTCATTGAAAGCATGGAATACAGGTGCACTGCTTGAGTGACCACATCTCATTTTAGCACCAATTTCCCCATGTTTCATGTACATAAAAACCATGCTCTTTTTCTGTTTTATAAACTTCTTTTTTATCGAATAAAAACATGTTTAATTAAACAGTTTTGTCTTTTTTTGCACTTGCAATGCAGCATTGCACACATATATCAAGTTTCACCTTGTTCTGGAAGTTAGTTTATGAACTAAGTATACTGATATTGATTATGGTTAACTTTTGGATGCAAGTGTATTATAAAAGATATGGAGATAAATATGACAATTTATCTGGTAACCTGTGCCTTATAATTTATTATTTCTTTCAAAAACCATTTCATCACTTAAGTCAAAAATATTTTACGAAAAGTCAAAACATTTTCCCACATTACTTATGAAATCCTGTTCATATCGTGACAATATTTTGAAAATAGTTTCCAGACTAAATACGAGGGTCAATTGAAAAGTACTGCCTGTAACTTTTTTTATTTGGTAACCAATTTTCAAAATTCTATTTGTACCTAATACTTACATTTGTCTTCTATGTAATGCACTATTCACTTTGCGATATAGTCTCCTTCTCTTTCTACACACTGGCGCCAATGCATGACTAGTCAAGTGAACCTGTCGGAGAATTCCGACTCTTTTTGCGCTTTTTCACTGATTTTTGCACCTTGCAACTTTCACCGTTTCCCAAATATGAAAGAGCATTAATGGACAAGTGAAATTCAATTCTGGTGTCGATAACAACCCTCGACACGAATTCTTCCCTAATGGATTCATCAGACTAGTCACGTTTTGGCACGTGTGTGGAAAGAGATGAGGACTATGTCGGAAAGTGAACAGTGCATTACATAGAGAAAAAATGTATTTATCAGGTACAAAAAAAATTTTGAAAATCGGTTACTAAATAAAAAATTTATAGCCATGGAGGCATTACTTTTCGATCAACCCTTGTATACAGGACATACCAAAAGTTCAGTCTCATAGGGAATATTGAAATTTTGCAGATTAAGAATACATGCAGATGATTAAGTATAATATAGCGATAGTATAGCCTTTGTTTCAAGTAGGAAACTATTATAGCAGCAAATGTTCAAATTGAGGCCCCACTTGAGTCTTGCAGGTATTAATGCAGTACGAGCATTGTATATCACTTGTTCAGTTCCTACCCGAAACAAAGGCTCTAATATAGATATAATATACTTACATTCTGTCACAAAATTATAAGAGCAGATAGAAAGTGAATACTTAGAACAAATGCTAAAATGATTTTAATTTTCACATATTGTAAAGAATTAGTGACAGAACAGAAATGTTGTTTATCAATGACCTATTTATGCATTACTATCTAGTCATACAACCAAACATCTAAAATTGCACTGTTTCAAAGTTATAAGACTGCCACATTGATTTCCCTTTTTTGCGAACAGAATCTACCCACGTAGTTTAAATTTGCATATTATTAACTTTAGATACAACCAACATACATCAATACAACACAACGATGCCCAGGGGCACAGAGCTGTCAGAGATTGAAATATGCCGAATCCATCGTTTGCATGGATCTGTGAAGTCAGAAAAAAGAAATTTTCACCTTGGTTTGTCGTTCCGAGACTGCAGTTCACAATGTCCTGTCAAAAGGCGAGTATTATGGTATAGCAAAACGCCGAGGCCGCAGAAATCCCTCACTGCCCAAGATGAATGGCGTATCTTCTCCCTTGCAACAAACCAGCACCAGTCAAATTATTTTGTTGTTCGAGAGGAGATGAAGGCGAAGCCATGGCTTACACCAGTTCACAAAGTAGCATGGTTGGAATGGTGCAAATGCATTGGACATCAGAATGGCACAATGTTATGTTTTTTGACGAGAAAAGGTTCTGCTTAGATGGTCCAGGTGGATATTCATACTATTGGCATGACTTACGGAAGGAAAAGCCAGAGAGATTCTGCTGTCAACAAGGTGGTGGATCTGTGATGGTGTGGGGTGCCATCGGTTATTGTCGGAAAGCTGATATTGTGAATCAGTTGAAAAAATGAATGCAGTCAAGTACCAGAAATGCTATTCGACCAATTAATTCCATTTGGACCACTCATTGAAGGCGAAAATTGGGGTTTCCAGCAGGACAATGCTCTGTGCCATGCTGCACGAACCACTAAAACAGTGGTTTCAAGATCAAATCAAATGCATATCATGGCCATCACGTAGTCAGGATATGAATCCTGTTGAAAATGTGTAGGGCAACATGGTTCACAACATCTACAGACAAACCTGTCAGTTTTCAAATGCGAAGGACTTTCAGTGGCAGTGTATCGTGCCTGGGATACTGTGAAGCTCACAGACATCCAAAAGTTAATAGATTTAATGCCTGATCGGTTATTTGAAATTGTAAGATCTAATGGTGGCACAACAACGTATTAAATGGCTTTAAAATGGATAAAAGTGTGGTGGTCTTATAACTTTGAAACCATGCAATTTTATTTGTTTGGTTGTTTGACTACTGTAGATAGTAATGAATAAACAGGCTATTTGTTCATAAACAGCATTTATATTGTATCACTAATATTTTACAATAGGTGAAAATTAAAATCATTTCAGCATTTGTTCAAAATATTCAATAATTTTGTGACAGAGTGTATTCTACATCTTCAATATTTCACTATGAGATCAGACTTTTGTGACACCTTGTAATGTGCAATTAATAAAGTTTAAAAGACTGCAAGTAATATGCAGAATTTATTATTCATTTATAAAAGACAAAGTTGAATATTGCTAAAAATCTGATAAAAATATTTTGGCAGACTGTCCTACAGTTTCTTTGTCTTGTGACAGAAATAGGGAAAAAGAGCACAGTAATTGACTTTGTGTACAATTGTATGAGCAAATTTTTTGTGATGGACTGTCCCTTGTATGAATTGTCGAAATTCTAATAAAAAAGTATGCATGCTTTTTTTTTTTTTTAATGTTTAAAGATCATGAAGAATGAAAAAAACACTGCAGTGAAAATATTTATATTCCAAAATGCAATATGTACATTTGAAAATAAAATTCTCCAGATTATTTACAATTTATTTTTATAATGACACTTCATTTTCATTAACATATTAAACCCCGTTTTTTTTTTATAAAAATTTTATAAAAGCAGCATATTAAAAATATATCATCATCTTAGTTTTCAAAAGTTAAGGTTCTTTAAGTAGGGCGGTCTATACGATACAAGATATCAGCAGGTACATAATAACCCAAGTATTCCACTTCTTCAGGAGTAGTATCTTCATGATAGTGGCCACCTTCACCATGTGTACTGAAACAATGGGTGTGTTCAGTTCTAAGATCCAGTCCCTGCAGACAAAATAAAAAAGCAGTCTTATAATGCTGAGAGGGATAAATTGTAATAGGTAGAAATATAAATAAATTGGTTATCATGAAAGTTGCTCATAAAGTAACACTACATTTTTTCCCTCAGCCAATTATAAAAATAGAAAAGGAATTTTCTTTTTGCTGCAAATTTGAAGTTTTTCCATGTTTGAATGTGGAATTGCATGGTATTTCAGCAGTAGACCAGTGGCGTAGCTAGCTTTTTAGCACCCATGCTCAATTTTTCATTTTTAACTCTTTAGAGCCCCTTCAATTTAGCTTTTTAGCACCCCTAATTTGTTGCGCCCATGTATTTTGCACATCTTGGCCGTGCTTAGCTATGCCTGTGAGTAGAGCAGCTATAGCAATCTGTTAAAATAAGGTTTGTGAATGACTTCCATTAAAAACAACAAACTGTAACAACAGAAAAAGAAAAGAAACCACTATTCCACATAAATGAATTTTATAAAATAAAAACTCATATGTACATTTCTGAGCTCTCTTTCTCGTTTTTCAGTGAGAAACAACAAGTATTCTGCCCTCTAAGTGGACACTAATAATAATATTAGTGATATTTGGATTTCTTTAATACTATTTGCATGAAAAACAAAAATGGCACAGGCTATTTTGACACAATTTTCTGAAGCAACAGCAGGCAAGGAATCAAATGAAATAGACACTCTTAATGATATTTATTTCCACTCATGATATATAAGAATCAGCCTATAGCACCTAAGCATATTTAGGCTAAATCAGTATATTCAGTTACCAAACAACAATGATCCCAAACAATGGTATTCCACAAGCTGTATAATATTTATATCACATCTTAAAAGCCATTTGTAAATATGAGGGTATATTAAAAATTTTTGCCTCCTATGCGATAGCTTTAGCAATTTGCGAGATACGGGCAAGAAACTTGTACGAAAGGAAAGCCTGATTCATAAATTATCACGACACCTAGTGGCACCTATCTACAATGTCAAGTATACATAGAATAGTTGAGAAAATGATAATGTATGTGGACATTGGATTAAAACAATGTGCTGTGATTGAATTTCTCACCATGGGTTATGCACACTTTTATCGACAAATGAGTGTTGACTACAGCAATGTATGTGAGGATGTGAATACTGTCAGAAGATGGACAGGGAAAATGGAAGACAGCAATCCAATGTCCATCCAATGTCCATCCTAAGGGTTACCGTCACACTTGTGATGATGAGGTGAAAGCAGCAATGTGTCACAGGTGCTTCAACAGGTATCTGATTGCTTCACTGACAGAAAGAAACAACTTGTTCAACATTTGCATAAGTGTGTGCACAGTGATTGTGACTACGTTGAAAAGTCTGTAGAGGAAATACAAGCTTTCTTCCGATGCATACCTCAGGTCAGTATCTCTCAAACTGCTGAAGCTATCGTCTAGGAGGCAAAACTTTTCAAAACACCTTCGTAAAATGGGCAACAGGTTTGTAAAATGGTCTAGGTCAACTGAACCTTGTGAACACTTAAAGTAGAATGCCATATAATGGACGGATGCCCACCAGCTCTGTTGAGGATTGATTGTCTTGATATTTGTCAAATGGATTTCCTCAGGCTTTTTTGAAACCCTTCTCAAATTTTTTTCCATATATTAAATCACAGTCTATGCATATTGCATGCTACTATGGAATTGCCATCTTGCATTATGAGATCATAGTGTTTAATAGTGAGCCAGAGGTCAACTTCAGAGTCATGGATTAAGTTCCTGGAAGTTTTTTTTTAATGTTAATTATCACAATTCATACCAGGTGATTCAGTCAATTTCTGACCATTTCATTCGAATGACGTGCATTAGGGATAAACAATTGAAAGAATATGAGTGCCATATCGAATTTCTAAATAGTTGGAGTTTGTATTGTTGCAACGGCGCTGCATGAAAATCGTATTGTTGAAAAATGGCGCCCGCTTTATCAACAGAGCAGAAATGCAAGGTTGTCGAATGGTATTTCGAGACAAAATCACTTGTAACTGTGCAAAGAAAGTTCCGGAAGGAGTATAAGTGTCGAGACGTACCAAGCAGGCAAGCAATCATGGATTTTGTCAAGCAATTTCGTGCCACTGGATGTGTTAAAGGCAAGAAAAAAGGCGGGAGCGAAGCTCGTGTTCGAACGGCAGAAGTTGTCGAAAATGTTCGCACAAGGTTGGTCGATTCCCCTACCAAAAAATCTGTTTGCCACCTATCCATTGAAGAAGGGCTGTCGTATACCACGACGTGGCGAATTTTGAGAAAGGATTTACACCTGTTCCCGTGTAAGATCCAGGTTTCTCAGGAGTTAACAGACACTGGAAGACAGAAGCGACAACAATTTGCGATGGAGTTTGGAGCAGAAATGGAAGCCAATCAGGACATTGTGGACAACCTGTGGGTGTCAGATGAGGCCTTCTTCCATCTGTCAGGTGACGTTAATAAACACAACGTTTGTTTTTGGGGTTACCAGCACCCTCATGAGATCCATAAGTCACCTCTTCATCCACGAAAGGTAGTGGCTTGGTGCACGATATCCAAAAGAGGCATCATTGGTCCGTTCTTTTTTGAGGGCACCGTAACGTCACAGGCTTACCTTAACATGTTGGAAACCTTCTTCATCCCCGAGCTGTGAATGAGGCGTATACCGCTTCGACATCAATGGTTTCAACAGGATGGGGCTAGGCCTCATGCCACTAATGAAGTGCTAGACTTTCTCAATCAGAAATTCGGAAATCGTGTCATTTCAAACAGGTTTCCAGATCGATTCGGGGGTGGCTTTCTTTGGCCCCCTACGAGTCCTGACCTAAACCCATGTGATTTTTATCTCTGGGGGTTCCTTAAAGACAGTGTGTTCACTGCAGCACCAAGAACCCTAGACCAGCTGCGACAAAGCATTATCGACTGCTGCACCCTTGTGGATGCAGAAATCCTGGATAGAGTTATGAACAACTTCACCATTCGGCTGCGAGCAGTTCAAAACGTTCGTGGTGGCCACATTGAGCATATCATCAAGACTTTTCCACGGGAATAAAAACTCCGAACTGCCTAAAATATCATACTGAAATGCTAAGTTTGTAAACATTAATGGGTCAATAAATCATAGTACTGAAATGGTCAGAAATTGACTGAATCACCCTGTATTTTAACATCATGTGATCACAATGATTAAATAAAAATGTGGGAGCCTTGAACAGAACATCTTGTATTTCCTTCCTTGGATTATCTGCAAACCTACTTTTGATATATATACAGGGCTGGACAAATTCCAAAAATCTGAGTAGACAGTTGGCTACCACTACAATTTTCATGCTAGTCAACCCAAAAGTGATTAGACGACTTGACTCAACACAGACACATCTGTGAACGAATATCAAGTTGAACGATTTTCACAGGCTTTCATGATAGTTTTAAATTGGGCAGATTTCTAAAAATATAATTACAATATATAAAATGGTCAAGTTCAGGAAAAAGTTAGCCTGACCATCAAAAATTAAAATGCAACATACCACCAGATATATTGCTCTTGTCTTATGAGCACAAGGGTGCTACTTCAAATCCCATGTGCATTTTTTTCTCTTATTTTTTATTATTTCCAATTAATTTTATCTTTTAATATTTCATTCGACGTTATTCAATGAAAATTCATCCAATGATATCAAATTGCTTTGTATAAATTTAATGAAATGAATGATGTTAACTCAAGAAATACGTTAATCAGTAAAACAATAATTCTATGAGGTTGTTGTTTCTCTGTATAGTACTTATAAATGAAATAAAGAGAGGCCTTACAGTAAAACATTTTGTCGTAAATCATCTGACTAGATTCGACATTTAATTCCGCCTTCTTCAGAGTATAAGGAAAAGGGGGAGTTAGCAGCCTTATGTAGTGATACGGTGAACAATACAAAATAATAATTATATAAACAAAAAGTTCACAAGAGTAAGTTTTCCATTGTGAGCAGCATTTTGCAATTAACTAACATATGAAAAACGAAAATATACAAAACCGAAACGAAGCATGGCCGAAAAATTCCAGCCATGCATCATTAATAATAGGGAAAAAATGCACTTGGAATTCGAATTAGTGCCTCATGTGCCAAAAGAGTATTACTGAATAATAAATACCAAGTAACAAACTGGAAAGAAGCCCACAGATGCCTTTGTATATACAGTAATGTAATTAGATCTTCCATCACCTGCTGCATTGGCCAGTAGCCAAAATAGAATTTGAAATTGGCCTGTTTGAACGTTGTAGCCAAAATGAAATTTCTGGTAGCAAGTGGCTACCAAAATATAGGATTTGTCGAGTTCTGTATATACGAGGGGAGATCAAAAAGTAAGTTGCACTTCCACGGTATGGCCATTTATTACACCACCTATACAAAAGCAACACGGCTATAGCAGCATACAATGTAGGTTCACTTTTCCACATAGTCCCCAAAAGACCCTAAACATTTATCCGAACGATCAACCAACTTTTCGATTCCGGATGCATAGAAATCTCCTCCAGCGTTTTGTAACCACACGGTGACAGCCGCTTTCACCTCCTCATCGTTTCGAAATCGTTGTCCACCGAGTTCCGTTTTGAGCTTACCGAAAAGATGAAAGTCGCATGGCACTAAGTCGAGACTGTATGGAGGATGTTGCCTACGCGATCTTCGTCTGTGATATCTGTGCGTCCTGCTTCAAATTGTTGATACCACTTTACAATTCCTGGCCGGGAAATTGCACGCTCTCCGTATACAGCAGTGATCTCACGGTGAATGTCTGTGCAATTCACCCGTTTGGCCCATAGAAATCGGATTGCTGCTCGCACCTCAAGTTTGGAGTGGACATCCAGTTGACGTGCCATTGCTTTTAGCCCGCTAGTCACACAAAACACGACGGGAAACCACAGCAACCGTCCTATCCGACGTCTGCGCAGTTAATGCCCCTTTCTCCGCTTTGCCCAAGATTGCGACACACAGCGCGCTCCTGCGGCGAGTTAGTGCAACTTACTTTTTGATCTCCCCTCGTATATATAGTAGTACTGTAGTATTGTATGAATGTCACAACATCTGCACGATGCTACCACTGTAAAATTTCTAAAAATTTTATAGCAAAGTAGAATTTATGGGTTCAAATAAACACTAGTTCTCATGGGAAATATCTAAACAATGCAGATGACTGATTGGTTCGTTAGGTTTAAGGGTGCATCAACTGCTAGGTCATTTTGTGCATTTTCGCATGACTGATATCTTTATATAATCCAGAGAATTCAACATGACTATTATCTTTTGCGTATTTCGGGAACCCATGGGGGGATTCAAAGCAGCAAGCTGACGAATTCGAGAACAAGAAAGCCTATGCCCCAGTGCTCTCGGCCACCTAGACAGTAAACAATACAGATGATTCCAGGGGCAGTGCTATGAAATGCAACAGCTAGTTAGAGAACTGAAATATTAGATAAAGAAAGAATTTTTGAATAAATCTAAAAGCAGTATTGAGTAAGTGCCAAAAAATGTTTTCAACCAGTAATATCAATGCTACATACAGAATGATGGATGTAGGAAAAAAGAAGGATTAGACCTAAGAACCCTGGAATAAAAATAATAAATAATAAAATTTGAACACAGGGTGGTAAGACCCTGAAAAATCTGACATTTCGGATAAAGGCTATCCTTTGTCAAAGTTAAAAGAATAATAGAGAATAACTTGAAAGTGATATTATTGTACTTTCAGGATAATTCTCTATTATCCTCTTTACTTTGACAAAGGATAGCCTTTATCTGAAACATCAGTTTTTTCAGGGTCTTACCAACCTGTGTTCAATTTTTATTATTTATTATTAATGCTACAGAATAAAATACATCTATCCTCATTTATCACGGCATCGTTTCTCACTGATCCAGATCATCATGCTAACTTTGATTGTGATTCTTGTCATGCTTTTCACGAGTTGATCCGTTGGTGAATGGTCGCGATAGTAACAATAACCCGCAAGAATGGCAGCACAGCTAATGATACTTAATGACTGTGACAGAAGAAGCAAGACGAAGCTCCTGAAATTAGTGTTATAAGTACTTTCAGTACCGTAGCAACAGGGAGCAGGGGAAGGGGGGCATTTCAATGGCTTTTAAATGGA